>CM052705.1:38960307-39010770 GCA_028551405.1 Uromys caudimaculatus | reverse complement strand
CCAGGCAGAGGTCTCCACCCACAGGTGGGAACCTGAAGGTTCAGAAATTTTGTGTTCCCTGGCTTTTCAGGCGCTGGGTCCCGGCGGATCTGGGCGGGTCCAGGTGAGACGTGTTGCTCCCCTTAACCCCACTCACTGCTTTCCCAAGCTCTTGGGAGGGTAGCTTTTTCCAGTGCTCGTTGGCTATGGGCTCCTGGTGGCCCAGGCAGAGGTCTCTGCCTCCAGGGGGTTTCTATGCCCACCTACCTCAGTCCCTGTATCTCGCGGGTTTGAAGCAGTTCCTGGTGTGCTGTGGAGCTCGTCTTGGGCCCACTCCCGGCTTTTCCAAGCTGCTGGGAGGGTATCTTTGTCCCGGTGCTAATTTGCTATGGAGCCCTGTGGCCCAAGCTGAGGTCCCTGCCACCGGCGGAAGTTCCTGTCCCTCAGTCTCTGTGGCCCGCGGAAACTGGGCGGAATCGGTGAGCGCTGGGGCTCATTTTGCCCCCACTCGGGGCTTTTCCACGCTCCTGGGAGAGAAATTTTCTCCTGGCGGTGCTTGACTATGGAAACCTGGAGGCCCAGGCAGAGAAGTCTCCTGCCTTAGCCGCCTGCCGTTGGGATCCAGGGGTTTTCTATGCCCACCTACCTCTCAGTCCCTGTGTCTCCCAGGTTCGGGGCAGTTCCTGGTGAGCTGTAGAGCTCGTCTTGGGCCCACTCCCGGCTTTTCTAAGCTGCTGGGAGGGTATCTTTGTCCCGGCACTAATTTGCTATGGAGCCCTGTGGCCCAAGCTGAGGTCCCCTCCACCGGCGGAAGTTCCTTGAGTTTGAAGACCTTTACCATTCCCAATTGCTCTTTCTGCTTCATGCTCTCAGTTCAATATTTACGTATTGAGCCATGCCTGCCTGCTGCTGTGCCTCTCCACTGTGATAGACTCTAACCCTTTAGAACTTCAAGCCCAAACAAACCGTTCCTTCTGTAAGGTGCTTTGGTTGTGATATTTAATCAATGGAAAAGTAACCAAGACATGAGGTGAAGAGCCCAGATGAAGATCCTTCATAAATAACCACACCCAGCACTTCTCCCTTCTCACACAAGAGCCTGATGTTTGCCACATCCATGCTTCTAAAATGTCCTTTTCCTCCACCCAACGAAAGTGCATAGTAGCAGCAGCAGGTGGCCAGTATTTTGGACTGTCCGATGAAGCTGCGTTATGTAAAAACATATCGGACCCAGATTCTGGAAGTTCAACAGGGCGTCCAAGACTAGCCTTTAAAGGGAGTAGGATTTGCCAGGCCCCTAAAGACAGGGTGGGAGGAGTATGCAAATGCATAACACATTAGAGAGAAACTGACAAAAGCAGATGGATTGATTCTCATAGTGGGAAGATATCAGAGGTCAGGTCCATGAGGTCTTCCCAGCTGCACAAGACTTTCAAAGGACAGCTACTGTCATGATAAGTAAAGGTGAGGGTTTGGGACACGGGGCTCCTAGAGGCGCTGAGACTGGTGCTTAATTGGCTTTCCAGCATTATGTGCTCCGTCATATGACCCTCTATTGCAAGAAGAGTGAAGCACAGAGTGGCAGGAAGTCATTGGGGGTGACCTCATATCTACCTCTGAATACTCACGGGACATGCCATCTCTCTCTCAGGACCACGGCTGCTGACCCACTGAACAGAGCATGGGCACGAAGCCACTTCCTGATGAGGTCACGTAAGACCTTGACCTCCTCTTGCTGGAAGATGCTGTCTTCGGAGTTTGTAACAAGCCTTCTGGGAGGAGAATGTGCACATGTGAACTGTGAGTGCCTCTGCTCCACAGCTGAGAGACTGATCAGTGGGGGCCTTGAAGACCAGCGGTCCTTGAGGTGCAGAACCCGCGGTGCTGAGCTGGAAACATCGCTTTCTTAGCGGGCTGTCTCCAGAAACACCAGGCCAGTCCAGCATGAAGGAGAACACTGAGCCAAGCATATCTAGACTTCTGAGTCACCAAAGCTGTGGGACACAGTCATGTATTTTTTCTTAATCTGCTGTGTTTAGGGTAATTTAGTGCCCACCG
The DNA here is from genome assembly GCA_028551405.1 of Uromys caudimaculatus. Taxonomy (NCBI): domain Eukaryota; kingdom Metazoa; phylum Chordata; class Mammalia; order Rodentia; family Muridae; genus Uromys; species Uromys caudimaculatus. The sequence continues at coordinate 39,008,733 of CM052705.1, read as the reverse complement.
ACAGGTGACTAGCACACACAGCCACCTCATTCAGCTATATTGAGATGTTGAATGTATTGATGTTTTGTTAACATGCAAAAGGATCAAAAGTTATTAATCCTACCAATCTGTTATGGGAAATGGACTCCACTAACTTGAACATAATTAATGCAACAAATGACAAAGGCATTTAGGGGAATCTTTGTTCATTTCCAGTGGGAGTCATTAAAAAATTAGTCAGGCATGATTATAAATCTCTGCACTGTCCTCTGAATCTCTCTCTCCCTCTCCCTCCCCCAGCCCCTCTCTCGGATTCTTTCTCTCTAGCTTTCTCCTCCTTCCACTATCTCTCCCTTCCTACCCCTCTCCCTTCCTCCTCTCTACTGTTGCTCTGACCCGGATTCCAGCACAGGGGGCCCCTTCTATCCCCAGGGGTTCTGGAACCTGTTTCCTGTGTCTGAACCTGCTTCTATTTCTGGAACCAAAAAACCTTGCATCCTGGCCAGTGATGCAAGTGAGGTGGAACTGTTTTTCTCGGGTAAGGTTACCAAATCTCTGCCTGCCTTGCCCTGACACTTTGAGATGCCATTCCACTTGGGTGGATGGGTTGGTAGATGTTTCTAGGCTCATTCTTCCCTGAACAGACCGAGGCCTGAAATTTCCAAGGTTTCTGGTTCTTTGCTTTGTACCTTAATGGTGGCTCTTCCCCAGCCTTTTCCACACAGAGACAAAAATAGGGAACTACTGTAGATCTCTTTCCCACTTCTAGGAGTTCTCTTTATGGCAAAGCCAGTAGAGGAGGGCTGCTGCAGGGACCAGTGTCAGCTGTGTAGGAGCCTGGGACTCAGATGCTAAGACCAGGCAATTTATTAGTGAGGATAATAAAACCACATACCTGGGGTTTAAATTGGCTATGTGACCCATAAAGGGACATTTTGTTTGGAAAGGGGGAGAATCAGGCATTATTCTTCATGTTTCTTAATTTCTTTACACATATTTTATCAGCAAATAAATAGCTCAATGCTTATGAAACATGGTGCGAGTTTAAGCAAACAAATCAAACCTGTTCTGCCTTGAACATAGTCTGAACCATTTGGTCCTGAGCCATGTGATTTCCAAGAATAAATGGGTATCCCAAGTCCTTGGCCACCTGCAGCTGGTTCTAAGTTTCAATACAAATCAGAACCTTACTCCCAGTTTCCAACCAGCTCAACATGATCCTGAAAGTCAAGTCCCAGGGAGCTTCTTCAAAGATGACAGAGCTGCAAAAAGCTGGAAATGAACCAAACTGGAAGTAAACTGCACCATTGCTGCAGGCAGCAGACTGGGAGGGTGGTACTATCTTACTCCCTGTTCTCTAACGGGAAACAAATATGCTGTCCCCAAAGCAGAATCTTAGAGCACTGTACAGCATGTGAGCCAGGGCAGGGCAGGGTGTGGGAGGGGCAAGGAGGCCTTGTGCGGTGTGGGTGTAGGTGGGAGAGAGTAAGGGAGGTGACAGTACCAGGAAAAGAAAAGCAAAAGAAACAAGCGAACAAAAACAGCTGTGTAAGGGAAGGAAAAAATAGGTCACCCTGGTCATGCCATAAGTGATACAATTTTATGCATAGCAGTTAGGTGCTCTGAGAATCAAGATCTGCTTGGCTTTGGCTCAGTTCAATAGGGGCTTAAAGAAACTTGTGATTATAAGCAGATTTTACCAAGAAAGGAATTATTTTAGTCGTCTTGGCCTAAATAAGGTTAACAGTTAAAATAATTAGCAAGCAGCTCAAATGAGCTGTGAAATCAATTCTCTTTATACACATGTAAAGGTGTTTTTCTTGGTGCCTCTTGGAAAGCCTCCATCTCTCTTACCTTATTTCATAGTTTACCTCGTTATAAAGAGGATGAGATTCTGCTTCACCCTCTGAAAAAAGTCAGACACAGCAGCAGCGATCTGTAAACCTAGTATCTATAGGCTGGAGGCAGGAAGGCCAGAAGTCCAAGGCCAGCCTCAGCTACATGAGGATTTTGAGGACAGCCTGGGCTGCAAGGAGATTCTGTTTCGAGTGAGACAAAGTGTAAAAAATAAAGGAATGCAATGAAGCAAAATATAAATAACATATAAATCTGCAAAACTATTGTAAAAAAGATTATAAACAAGCCCACTGTAAATCAATAAACAGATGCTTTTACATGCATTTAAAATAGTTCTCGGGGGCTGGAGAGATGGCTCAGCAATGAAGAGCAGTGACTGCTCTTCCAGAGGTCCTGTGTTCAATTCCCAGCAACCATATGGTGGCTCACAGCCATCTGTAATGGGATCCGATGCAGTCTTGGGTGTGTGTCTGAAGATAGCTACAGTGTACTCATAAACAAAAATAAATAAATCTTTTTTTTCTTTTTTTTCTTTTTTTGAGACAGAGTTTCTCTGTGTCGCCCTGACTGTCCTGGAACTCACTCTGTAGACCAGGCTGGCCTCAAATGGCAGCCAAGGCAGGGATGTCCCTACCCCAGGCAATGCTGAGAATGAACCTTCAGAGAAAGAGGGACTTTCCCACCCCAAAGGACAACTGCAACTCTAGACCCCAGCAGCCCAGCCCCTGGCGAGGGGCCCAGTGGGTGGAAGGGTCGGTGGGCACCACAGGTGGGGGCTTCGTTGACTCCAGAACTGGCCCCAGTGCAGGCGGGAGCTGAGGGCTGGGGCCAAGGCGTGATTAAGGTTGAGGAAGACTTTGACTTTGAAGCAGATGAGGCCCTGGATTCGAGCTGGGTTTCTCGGGGGCCAGACAAACTGCTACCCTACCCTACCCTAGCCAGCCCACCCTTTGACTAACCTTCTCTCACCAGTAAACAGAGTTCCCATGTTAAAAAAAAAAAAAAAAAGGGCTGGAGAGATGGCTCAGCCGTTAAAGGCTAGGCTCACAACCATAAATAAATAAATCTTTAACAAAAAAAAATAGTTCTCCTAATTTCATATAAGTATGTTGTATAATGTTGAATATATGTATATTCTTACACATGCACACATACACATATATAAAATGTGCTTTGATTGTACCCCCACTACCCTCTCTTACCCTCTTCTCCCACCAGTCCCCCTTTTCTTGCTAATATTCTTCCCCTTCCTATTCATGTCTTATTTTGCACCGTATGTATTTAATTAGAGTTGCTTAGATACCCATTCGTTGTTTTTTAAATTTACTTTTTAAGTACGTGTGAGTATGTGTAGATTTATGTGTACCACATGCATGCAGTGCCCAAAGCGGCCAGAAGATGGCATCAGATCCATTGAAACTGGAGCTATAGACAGTTGTAAATCACCCTGAGGGTGCTGGGAGAGCAGTGAGCATTCTTGACCCCTGAGCCACCTCTCAGAGTGTCTTGGAGACAACTCTTACTCTACTTCTCCATAGTGGCCCCTCCATGCCAAATTCATACCTAAATGGACCAGATAACTTACATAAATATCACAAGGACTAAGTATTAATAAAGGAGAAGTTCTCCTGTGAAATAAAAGAATTTCATAAAATGTTTTCTTAGATGCATTTTGTAAGGCATGGTGTACACCCCCTCCCCAGTTAATGAGCAGCTAGATGATAATTTAATCTTTTTGGTTATTTAAGGGGAATTAAAATGTGTTACATTATTTAATTCTGTGAAGCAGCACTCAGCTTCTGCTGCAGGGCATAGAAGGCTCTGCAAGTGACTGCATTTTGTAGCCAGTAGCTCCTTGCAAGGTTTTATCTTAAAGTCTAAGACTTGGACAGATGGTGTGGCATAAAACTGTTAGGATCATTATTTATTTCAGAATATTCTGGTTTAAAAAATTTTGAGAGAGCGGCTCTCCATTTTAAGGATACCCTGGGGCAGAAGGAGAACAACATGTAAGACTTAATTTCAAACAAAACTTTTGGTGGAGGACTTTCTAGAAATAATTACAAATGCAAGTTTCTCAGGCAATAGGATTTGCAAATATCTGTAATTAAGTAGCTCAAGGAACTATTGAGGCAAGAAACTACTGTTTCTTCACAAATTCTTGCTTCTTAGGGCCATGGCTCTCAACACACCAGATATCAATTTGTCTTCAATTACTGAATTTAGAAGGCCTCAGAGTGTCTGTTGCAGTATATTTCTCTTATAGTATCTGGATTTAGAATCTCAGTGATGGCTAGTGTCATATTTGAAATCAGATTGGCTTTCTTTTTCATTAAAGAGTACCTTGACCACACATAGCCTGCAGCAGTCTACAGCCCAAACACCAGTCTGGCCAGATTTGTAGGCAATCCTTGGCTCTTATAGGATCTTAAAATATAAATAAAAATAAGAAAATGCAGCAGAGAGCAGATATGGCTCACAACACTTAAAATATTTGCTCTGTAGTTCTTTACAGAAAGCTTTGCTCTATAGAACAAAGTTCAGAGTCCTGCCTGAGCATCTGAGACCCAACTACAAGGGCTCTACACAGTTTTCCACTTAAGCCTTATCTCTTGCTCTCAGGCAAGTTTTTCCATGTTCAGATCAGTATTGCTCCAGGACAGGAGAAGAACATAGCATTCAACCACAAATGAGGCATTCCCTCAGATTCACAGAGTTGCAGTCTTGCTGTCTGTCAGTCAAGTTTGAAGTACCCACTGGGGCAGGAGGGGCTTAATCTGTTCTCCAAGGGCTGGGGTTTCTACAACAGACACCACAGAAGAAGGCAGCAGTGCATCATACTGCACCAATAATGAACTTACTCAATTCAGTGTCTGCTTGATCAAAGAGAAACTTGTAAGCTTCCCTCCTCACCCCTCCACTCTTCCCCCACACAGTGGTTTAAAATGATTCCAGGGCCTCTTCAGATCCAGGAAAGAGAAAACTAAATAGAGGAAAAAATTTCAATTATTGATGACTGCAATTAGCATCCCCTTGCTCCTCATTGATTCTGAGAACGGGCACAAAGATCAGTTCCTTTCCTAAGGAATGCAGGAAAGAGTTGAGCCTCCTCCCCCTGGGGGAACTCAAAGAATAATCACTTTCAAAATCAGTAGGAAACCTCCAGGCACCCCCTTACCATGGTCTTCACCCCCAGCACAGTTCTATTTAAGCTGATGTGAATCTCCACTCTCAGATTCTCCCTAAAAGGCAGAGTGACCACACACTCAACTTTTGGGGGAAGCCTCCCAAGAAATCGGTTTGTGTTTCATTGTGTCAGAGCTGCAGTGGGACCCAGAATATTCTAGATTCTAGGAGGCTGCAGAGGATAAATTTAGTGACTGGAACCCCACGGTCACTGTAGCTACTGCCCAGACTAAGTACAGAGTGAATGGGTTAGCACTCCATGTTTAGGAAGAAGAGATCTATCCTGTGCCAAGTGCTCCACCTTCTGTAGGGGTGTGAAAGTGCTTTAGATTGCTTATTTTAGAGTAGGGATTTTTCGAGGAATATTACACTTTCTTCAAGCCACTGGGTGGACTGGACCAGCCAGCACAATTTCCATAGCACCTCTTTTTTGCTCAGTATATTAGTTGGGAAGCCACACCCCCACCTATTCACTGAAAAGGGAAAAGGCTAGACCACAAAGTCGATATCCTATTGCTGTGAGTTCTATACGATGGACCGGTTCTGTCTTGTCTGGGTCACATTGCTAAGATGCAATGTGCTCTAGATGCCCCTGGGCAGGAAGGGTGAGGGGAGCTCTTTGGGCTAGAATGAAGGTCTGACAGGCTGGCAGGACAGGCGTAATGTGATGAGTTTGTGAGATCAGTCTATGAGATGGAGGCTTTCCTGGTGCATAGTTAGATTAATGAGTCAAGGAAAAGGAAGACACAGAAACATGATCCAAACAAGTAAGAGAAAAAGCTAGAAACTGACCCTCACAAAACACTGGCACTTTATTGATATATACATTATATAAATATGTGAATACATGAGAAAAGATGTGTTACTGATTCCACAACAGAGAATTTAAAATCACCATAAACGAATTCTTAAGGAGCCCAGTTGAAAGTGCAGGAACAGATTTAGAATTTCAACTAAGTTTTGAAGAAGCATCAAACGGAACTTGGGGCCAAGGAATTCAATAACCAAATTGAATACTAGCTCAGTGGCATAGCTCAGCAAAGTGGAGCACATGACTCCATGATGGGCCACTTGAGACCGTTCAGTCAGATCAGCCAGATTAGAGCAAGGACCTGTGACACAGTGCAAAGGGTCAGTACGTCCATGAGGGAGGCTAGTAGGAAGAGAGAGAGACCAAAATGACCACTTGGAGAGACAACTCCATGGCTAACTAGCTCCCACAACTGTAGGAATGGATATTTAGATCCGGAAGAATGTCTGGGGTCCAAAATGGGAATGTTGGTAACAACCATCACAGGGAGACAGATACATCAGACCGTTAAAAGACAAAGAAAATTACAAAAAATAGAGAGAAAAGCCACTTGCCACAGGTACAAGAGATTTCCTTAGTCACTCAATAGATTTTTTCCAGAAGAATAATTGCAGGCAAGAATAGAATGGCTGATAAATCCAAAATGCAGAAAGCAAAAGTCTACCAATGCATGGTGCTAACCACAATGACGCTGTCCTTTAGAACGGAGAGATGCTTTCTCTGTTTTGCCAGCCAAACAAATCGTGAAACAGTTCACCACAGACCTGCCTTCTGAGCCAGGTATAACGGTTCATGCCTTTAACCCCAGCACTCTAGAGGCTCACGCAGGAGGACTGCTATGAGTATGATTGGATTGGGCTACACAGTGAGTTCCATGTCAGTCTGGGTTAGAGTGAGATATTAAAAAACTCGAAGAAGGAAGAATTGTTAAAGTTGCTCTAGTTGAAATGAAAGGATGTTAAGAAGAGTGAAGTATACTTATGGAAGAGTATAGTTAGGTCAGGCTGAGTATATAGACTAATATAAAACAGGACGTTAATGTAAAACAATATTGCAATGGTGGACACATAGTCACTTTAATCTTAGCATAGAACTTAAAAAACAAATTAAGCTGTTATAATATGTAACATATATATATATATATATATATATATATATATATATATATATATATATATATATATATATATATATATATATATATACATGAGCTGTTTATGGCCTTACTTTTAGTAATGGTTGGGATTTTGCCGGGGTGGGTGTGGACTTTACTACATTCAAGGTTCCCTTCACACATTTCAAGTGTCCTTGCTGGCTGCATGACCATAAACAATGAGTTGTCTAGAAGGATCAAGCAGCAGCCATCTCTTGAGTATTTTAGCAAGGTCAAAGTGTGAGGCATGCTTTTATTGCTGAAAAGAAATGGAGTTCTGTGTGAGGCTGAAACTAGTTGAAGATACCGATATGTTAGAATGTCCGAGACTGCACTGTCAGTTTCTCATACTGTCATCTAACTCCGGGTTAGACTGATGACTTTTTTTTTAAAAGTCATATTAGCTAGCCATGAGACTAAAATTTCAAGAGAAGCTGACCTAAGACAACAGATGTCAGCACCTATAATTAGTTGCATAAAAGCACAGGATTTTACCTCAGAGTGGTTTCTCCACACCTTCTCTCCTATAACCAAGCCTGACATTTGCTAAGCTGTTTCTGCTTTGTAGGTATAGTGATTTGTTTCTATTTACACAGAAATACAAGATCATCCTGTCCAAACTATCTGGAAAAATAAACAAGCAAAACAAATGTGTTCTTTCCAAGAGGAATCTCAATTCTGCATCTTTAATGCACAGATCTACACAGCTCGTGTGCCGGCTCCCAGATGAGAGGCAGCAGGACCATTACTCAGGGAGCTGTGCAGTCAGAAAGGGCATTAGGAGTCATGGTATCTTCTATTCAGATGGTTGTGATATGGCTAGGGGGATAAATCAAACACTGAACAGGAGCAATGGCTCTTACTGTCCTCCGGGCCAGAGCACCTGAGCTGTGCTCCCCTTTCCGTGATGAAGTGCAGCAATAGCTGGGAGTGTTATGAATTGTTATGAATAGGCTTCATGTGTGTGTTTCTGTGTGCATACGTGTGTGTGTGTGTGTGTGTGTGTGTGTGTGTAGATGTGTGTACATGTGCACGTGAAGGCCTGAGGTCATTGTTGGATGACTTCCTCTATCAAGATCTATTCCTCTCTTTCTCTCCCTCTCTCTCTCTCTCTCTCTCTCCCTCCCTCTCTGCCTCTGTCTCTGTCTCTGTCTCTGTCTCTGTCTCTCTCTTTTTTAATAGGGTCTCTCTTTGAACCTGGGGTTCACCAGTTCAGCTAGGTTGTTTGGATGGTGAGACCCAGAGGTCATTCTGTATCCCACACTCTCAATGAACAAGCATCTTGTTGCAGGAGCTAGTCTGAGCAGCTGAACAGTGAACCCCAGGATTTTGCGATCACAACTCTGACCACTGATACAGGAAGCAGCAATTAAATACTGGCTCCCATCCCTCCCCCACTCCTATTTCCATCCCTACCCTGATCCGTCCCCCCACCCCTGTTCCTATGTAATTGTCTTAAATATATATCTGAGTCCTTAGTGGTTGCTCTTGGCTCAGCAGAGCCGGGGCACCAGGGCACAGCCTCAAATGCTCATCTCAAATGTCCCAGCTTCTTCTGCCATATGCTTTGACAGTAACCTGTGGGGTGGCCCCAGCCTTGACTTCTGTGCATGTTTATTTTTCGACATGCCATCTTCTGGATAATGGCTGACTTACATTTTTAAAAATACAAGTCAGCTCTTCAGAGAAAAGTTTGACACACACTTTGCAGAATGATTGATACCAAGACGCACACATCTCAAGAACATTTTATGGTTGATATTTTTCTCAGAGTTTCGTGACTGTTTATTTTTCTTGAAACCAAATGTCAGCCTGCTGGTGACCCCCCTGTCCTCCTGGCTCATTATGCTGCCACCTTTTGGGATGACATTCTTCAGCACAGGGCTTAGCTAGTACAATGGGGCTATGTTTGAGCAAGTCAGTTATTTTAATCACACCATGTGCAAAGGAGACTGTCTCCTCATAGAAAGAGGAGATGGCGGTTTGCTAAAAGCCTCAGGAAAAGTTGCACGTGTCATCTCACAGAGTGGGAACTTCTGAACTCTGAGTTTGAGATAATAGAATTATTCGATTTATTTCTCCTTTAACCTATGAGAAACATTCGAAAGGTTTAAGTAGTTGCAAATAAATCAGTGTTGCGAATAAATCATTGTACTTTGTAGGTTTTATAATTTCCATGCCTGTCTTTTTGCCCCCATGGTTGTGATGCTTAGCTGGGATAAACCTGAGAAGTCATGCACTTGGACCTGTACTTTGTGGAGTGCAAAGCGCTACAGATACTTGTCGATTTTTAAATAGGGTAAGCCACTGTTGTTATTTAGATTCAGCACAAACTACCTTACACCCCCTAGTTGTGTTAATATGTATGTTCCCTCTGCTTCATCCACTCTGGTGTTTATCGAGCATTCTGGCCCAAATGTACTCTTCAGCCCCAGATCCCCTCGACTGGCCTTCACACACCCTCATTTTCCAAATCCAAATGGCAGTCATTGCTCCCAACTCAGTCTCTGTTGCTGACCTGATTCTCTGTGCAAACACGCTGTTCCCTAGAGAATAGAGCTGGAGAAGAAGGCTGCTGAAAATAGCAGGGATTAGAACATTTTGTTTCCCCCTCTACCAGTTACTGTGATGTTTTTACTTTTCTTCCGCTCTCCCTAGACGGTGTGCCATGTGCCTGTCTGTGCTCTGGGTGCATGTGTGTCTGGATCTGATCTACTTTGCATAAACCCGAGAAATTACTTGTATTAGTGACTTCAATTTTGCAGCTTCAGTTCCGTGCACCTTACACCCTTTCCTGCTCTGTGTCAGGTGAAGACCTTCTGTGGAGGGTGTCTCCCAGGATGCTTTGGCTGAAGTCTGCAGTGTTCTTCTCAGGCATCAGAGGGCAGGTAGTGCTAGGAGTGTGTGCGTTAATTACTCTTAGGGCTGCATCTCTACGTGTCCCCCTGGCAGGTTTGCTCTCTTGTTCCTGTCTGAGACTCTCTTGGGGGACCCTCAGGGACTTCCCTTCTGAACTTTTCACTTCTCTGCAGCATCTCATCAGGCAGCCCTCAAATGAAGAGACCTAGCTAACTCTCCAGTGTGTTCTGTCTGCTCTCCATCTTCTCTACAGATGGAGCACTATTGTATCGGCCTTACTGGGCATATCCAAGGGTTCAGCGTGCAGCAGCATTGCCTTTCTAATGTTAGTTAAGGACCTCATGTTTTCCTGTGGCTGTGTCTTTGTGACATTTTCTGGGAAAAATGAAAAATTTCACATCTCACTTCCACATGCCATCCCCCCTTCCTTTCTACATGCCCCCTCCAAATACCCCCTCCACCTGTCCTCTTCACCTGCCCCTCTACATATTATCTCCCAGCTGCTTCTGGGTCCTTTGCACAGGGATGGCTATTCACTTTTTGGGGACTGGTTCAGTAGAGGTTGGCTTGGGAGCACTGGGGTTGAGCTCAATGGTTGGTGCATTGTCATGATTCTGACTGGCTGTCGAGGGTAGAAATACTTCCTAGGGCTGCTCCACTGTCTACTGGTCCAAGTAGGCTAACTCCAGCTTGTGTTGGAAGTATACACACCGGGGCTGTGGGGTAGGGCTGGTGAATACCAGGTACTGTGAGGAAAGCTCCCACACTACCACCACCCTTCCAAAATGCTGAGGCCTGGGCTTGCATTGATTCTTATTTTCTTTAGTTATGCATTGCATTACCCAACACACCTTGTTCTGTATCCATACACTCAACACAGCATCACGAATACTTAATATTTTAATATAGAAAATCATCTTCAGCCTTGAAATAACCTTTATTTCAGTGTCTATGTTTTGTTGGCTTGCTTCTTACATAGAACCAAATTGAATTTAGCTGATGACAGTAGTAATTCAAAGATTCTACATCCAATTTTACCATTCTCTCTCTCTCTCTCTCTCTCTCTCTCTCTCTCTCTCTCTCTCTCTTTTTCTCTCATACACACAAGAAAAAAAAATCACAAGACACTGACCACAGGTCATTTCAGAATGCAAACAATGGATATTTCCCTGATGGAAAATGAAGAGAAATCTCACAGCCTGGGACTTGAGCAGCCATGAGGCTTTTTGCATTCTGCACACGATGTTACAGATACCTCATCTTCAGGGCTCTGAAAATGTTACTGTAGCCAATATCTGCGCCATCTGAAATAAATAGATGGGTTTTATCTGTAATATATATTCTAGCACACTGTGCTTGAGTTACTTCTGAGTCCATCAAGATTAGAGGCCTTTCTATAATCAACAATGTAAAATTATTTGATAATTTGTTACTTTAAGATAAATATTTTAACCAGATAGCTGAAAAGAAGCTCAGATTCATGCTGGGAAATTGATTTTTTTTTTTTTTTTTTAGAAAAATCTGATTTGATCAAAGTGAAGTGAGATGTTCTTATAAGTTGCTTAGATGACCGCTCTAGTTTCAGCACTGCCTATGGGAGGCTGGGTAATGAATTTCTCAGTTATGCGTTATTGCAATATTTATCATTACTAGCTTTAAAAAGTATTTTTCCCTGTAATATCCCCTAGCTCCCTAGCTTAAAAAGCCACAGCATAAAGCACTTACCTATAAAAAACCCTTGCACTTGGAGCTTGCCAAAGAATATTCAGGTGCGTGTGGCTGAATCAGGGTCCTTTGCTGAGGATTAAGCTATTGTCATGGTTGTTTTGCTGATCGAAGCAATCAAGTATCTGAGAGGAAGCCAATAGAAGAATTGGTTTTGGCTATTCCTTAAAGATGTGGTAGAATTCAGCAGTGAATGTACCTGGTCCTTGTCTGTCTTTGTGGGGAGATTTTTTACCGATGTTTCAATCTTGTTGTTTTTTATGGATATTGGTTTAATTTTGGTTAAGTCCTACATGTATAGATTTGATCTATTTCTTTTAGGTTTTCCAGTCTTTCTTAGAATATAAACTTGCAAAGTCTTCCCTAATGACCTTCTGAATCTTATTAGACCATGTCATACATGTTATGTTAGGAAGAGGCTCTTATCTGGACAGATCACGCCAGACCAACACTGTCCCACAAGAAGAGGTTTATTGGGGGAGCAACGAAGAGAAGAAAAGGGAGATGAAAGGTTGGAGGGTCTCTGTCTTATATTTGGGCCATGACATAATCATGAGCACCACTGGGCACAGGTGAAGTGCACAGGTAAAGCACACCCCAGGAGTTTGTGGCAGTTGCCATGGCAGCAGAGGCAAGAGAGTTCTTGTTGCCTAGGGGTGATATCATCTCTGGATTCAGATGGGGCTGAAAGTCGTTTCTAATGTCAACAATAAACCCTTTCATCTATAATTTTATCAGTTGGGGGTCCTTTTTTTGTTCCTTTTAGTTAGTTTTGTTAAGGGTTTTCAATGCTGTTTTATATTTTTTCAAGGAACCAACATTTGTTTGATTTATTGTTCACTATGCTTCTTCTAGCTCCTGTCATTCATTCATGACCTTTACTCCCCCATGTCACCTGCTATCTTGGGATTTGACTTGTTCTTGTATTTTTAAAACATGGTGGTGTGTCATTAACTTATTTGGGATTTTTTGGACTTCAAATACTTTTATTAATTGAGAATCTCCTACATTTGTATTTCGGTCATATTCATCCCTACCCCAAATCCTCACAGATACATCCCCTACTTCTATACCCAGCTGTACTGGCTGGTTTTGTGTCAACTTGACACAAGCTGGAGTTATTACAGAGAAAGAAGCTTCAGTTGAGAAAATGCCTCCATGAGATCCAGCTGTAAGGCATTTTCTCAATTAGTGATCAAGGGGTGTGGGCCCCTTGTGGGTGGTACCATCTGTGGGCTGGTATTCTTGGGTTCTATAAGAAAGCAGGCTGAGCAAGCCAGGGGAAGCAAGCCAATAAGAAACATCTCTCCATAGCCTCTGCACCAGCTCCTACTTCCTGACCTGTTTGAGTTCCAGTGCTGACCTTCTTTGGTGATAAACAGCAATTGGAAGTGTAAGCTGAATAAACCCTTTCCTCCCCAACTTGTATCTTGGTCATGATGTTTGTGCAGGAATAGAAACCCTGACTAAAACACCATCTAACTTTGTGTCCTTCTTGTTTTAAAATTATTGGGTCTAATTTGTGCCGTTTATATACTCTTGGATATGTGGTGATCCACTGGAGTGTGGTTGGCTGACCAGGGGCCACATCCTTAAAATAACTAACCCCTCCCCCAGCAGCTATCAATTGACAATAGATCCTTAACTAGGGGTTAAGTTTCCTGAATTTGTTCCCACTCAATCCTGGGATATTGTCTAACTCAATCTTGCCAATGTCTTGTTCACATTGTTATAATCTCTGTGATTCACATGTGCAGCCTCCATGCTATGTCCAGAAGATGCTGTTTCCTGTAGTCATTCACCACCTCTGGCTCTTTCTGTTATATCTTTCATAATGAATGAGCATGGTAGGAACAGGTATAATATGGCTATCTCATTTAAGGCTGAGAAGTCTGCTATCTCTTATTTTCTGCGCCTTGACCAGCAAATGTATGTCAACTTAGATCTGCTGAAAAAGAAAACTCTCTGATGTTATTTGAACTATATAGTAATCTACAGATTTATGGATAAGTCATTCAGAGTCATTTTAATACTATATCTACTTAGCAGAATAATAGTAATAGATTCTCTTCTGGGGTGTGTGACCAACTAGCCACAGTTCTGGGCCCTGATAATGGAGCCAGATATGGATCCCATCTTATGGGTCAGGCCTGAAATACAATTAGAATATTGTTGGTTATTTCCATGATGTTCATGCCACTATTGTACCAGTGGGTACATCTTGCCAGGACAGCAATTATTGTAGCTTGCAAAATTCACAGCTGGGTAAAACTAATTATTGTTATTATTATATTTTACTCTAGCAGTACACACAACACCTTTCAGCACTGCAAAAGCTAGCCAGAAAAGATGAAGCTTCTAAAGTCTGTGCCAACTTGATCCCTTCATGTTCTAAGACTCCGGTATGCATTGTCTTCAGCAATAAAGTCTGATGCTTAAGTTCTGAAGAATGACCAACAACATTGGCAAGAGACTGTAATATTTGGGTGATCAGTGAGACTTTATTTCAACAGAGGCAAACAATCTGAAAGAAGTAACCCATTCCTGGAACCAGGCTTTTAATTTCTTAGCCTCTGGTGTCTAAGAGGGAAATTGACATCCCATTATTAGGATAACTCAATTTAAATACTTTTTATAGCTGTGTAGTATATATTTTAGGAAGCATTTACAGTAATAGGTTTCTATATGACCTTTTCAAAAGGTCTTTAGTGTTAGTTAACACTGCTACCCACCCTCATATTCTCCTCTTAATTTAACCTTTCCTATTCCTTTATATCCCATATCACCTTTGTATTAATGTGTTCTATTTCTTGAAAGTGTCCTGGGCCATTGTTTCTTACTAGTTGTGGTGGCTTATATATACTTGGCCCAAGGAGTGGCACTATTAGGATGTGTGCTCTTGTTGAAGTGGGTGTAGCCTTGTTGGAGTAGGTGTGTTACTGTGGGCCTAGGCTTTAAGACCCTCATCCTAGCTGCCTAAACGTTAGTCTTTTCCTAGTGACCTTCAGACAAAGATGTAGAGCTCTCAGTTCCTCCTTCACCATGCCTGCCTGGATGCTGCCATGTTCTCTCCTTGATGATAATGGACTGAACCTCTGAACCTGTAAGCCATCCCCAATTAAATGTTGTCCTAATAAGAGTTGCCTTGGTCATGGTATCTGTCCGCAGCAGTAAAACCCTAAGACAGATATTGGTACCAGTGGGGTTTTGCTGTGATATGCCTGACCATGCTTTTGCATGTAGGAATGTGGATTTTTGAAAGCAGTAGAATGCTTTAATTAGGGCTTAATGAGCCATCCTAGCAGCAATATGAAAAATTTTGTTGCTGAGACTGATTTGAACCATAGGAAGCCTGGCTATGGAGGTTTCAGAGGAGAAGTTTAGTGTGTGGCTAAGAAACTGTTCTTGTAATATTTTGGTGAAGAATATGGCTGCTTTTTGCATTAGTCTTAAGAGTCTGCCTGAGGCTAAGGTGAAGCCTAGTTGCAGCTGAAGACCCCAGTGTATTGGAGATGCCAGTATCATGGGATGATCACCAAGAACAGCAGCAGCAATGGAGTGGAGTCAACCAGAGCCTAGAGTTTTACAGAGGGCAGAGCTGGAGATGTGATCTAAACCCTTTGGAGGAGCCCAGAAGATAATGTGAGGATACCAGACATTGGAACACGAAGCTCTAACATTGAAATTGCCTTAGTGACCCCAATATGTTCAAGATGCCATAGCTGTGGGATACCTGCTGAGAAAACCTGCTAACAGGGAGTAGAACCATCCCAGGAGAAAGGAGTTTGTGGCAGTCAACAAAGATGAAAAAGGAGTTGATATCTGAAGACTCCCTTGACATTAGGCATAGAGATGCAGAGTTTGGAGTTTGACAAGCAATTTTTCTGTCTTGCTTTGGGGATTATAGCTAAGTAATTGAATAACTCTCAGAAGAGACTTTGAACTTTGGACTTTTAACATTGTTGAAACTGTTATAGACTATGGGACTTTGGAAGTTGGACTAAATATACATTTTTATTATGCTATTCTTAGGTATGGCCCCCATAGACTCATGTGTTTGAACAAGCCATGGGGGCCAAGGAGTGGAATGTGATGGTTTTTATATGCTTGGTCCAGGGAGTGGCACTATTCAGAGGTGTGGCTTTGTTGGAGTAGCTGTAGCCTTGTTGGAGTAGGTGTGTCACTGTGGGTGTGGGCTTTAAGACCCTCCTCCTAGCTGCCTGGAAGCCAGTCTTCTCATAACAACCTTCAGATGAAGATGTAGAACTTCCAGCTCCTCCTGCACCATGCCTGCCTGGATGCTGCCATGTTCCCATCTTGATGATAATGGACTGAACCTCTGAACCTGTAAGCCATCCCCAATTAAATGTTGTCTTTATAAGAGTTGCCTTGGTCATGGGGTCTGTTCACAGCACTAAAACCATAAGACACTAGTTTTATGATCCTATGGATATTCCAAATGAAGCACACACTATGAAGATTCAAAGATAATATCTATAGATGAGAGAAACCATATTGCATTCATCTTTCTATGTCTGGGTTATGTCGCACAGGATGACTGTTTACAGCTCCATCCATCAACTCCTGAGTCTCACAATTCTATGTTTTAATAGCTGAGTACATCTTCATTATCCATTGTTCTATTGATGGATGTATAAACTATTTTCATTTCCTAGCAAAATAAATTAGCAATTAACATGAATGAGCAAGTATCTCTGCTAGTAGGACATGAAGTCCTTTGGGTATACGTATGTGAGAGGTATATCTGGATTATTTCTAGTGTTTTGAGGAACTGATTTCCATAGTAGCTGCAGCAGTTTGTACTCTCATTAGCCATAATAAGCCTCTCCCCCTCACCACACCTGCATTTGTTGTCATCTATTATTCTTTTTAATCTTAGCCATGACTGAGAAAAGGTGAATATCCAAGTAGTTTTAATTTATGTTTCTTGGTGGCTAAAGATGTGATTTTAAAGATATTTAATTATTTTTGTTTTATATGTATGTTTACCTGCATGTGTGTCTGTGCACTGTGTGTGTGCCTAGGGCTGTAGAAGTCGGATAAATGTGTTGGATCCTCTAGAACTGGAGTTACAGAGGGTTGTGAGACAATGTGCGGGTTCTGGGACTCGAACCTTGGCCTCTCTCTGCAAGAGCAGCCAGCACTCTTAACCTCTGAGCCATCTTTCCAATAGGATATGTTTTGTTCTAATGTAATACAAATTTTTAATGAAAATAAAATAACAAAATAGGAACTATTATCTTCCTACTTTTTAAATGAAGAAACTGAATCTTAGTGAGGTTAAATGGCTTGACTCTCCATTCCCACTCCCAGCCCCTAAACAACTACCAATCCATTGTCTGTCTTTATAGATCTGCTGTTTCCCCCCCAACACAATAATTTTTATTAATTATTTGGGAATTTTAAACACAATGCACCCTTCATACTTGCTTCCCATCCTCTTGGGTCCACCCTCCCATCCTTGTGCCTCCCCCCTCTGCCCCATAAAAAGAAAAAAAATCAAGTTCATTTTGTATTTCCTATATACTTATTGGAACATGGTCAAACTTCTAGTGGCCAGCCCCTTAAAGAAAACTGAGTCCTTCCCTTCCCCCACCACCATCAGAAGCCATCAACTGTGAAGGATTCCCTTCAATGTCTCCCTTTTTAGACCATTTCTTTTTTGTGGTTGGGGAAGGTTGTCAGAGAAGCCTTCCTTATCTCTCATTCTCAACTGTGATCTTGCAGTCATCCACATCACTGCAAAATAAACTTCCTTGCTCATATCAGCCAGTGGCAGCATGGATCATGGACTTCTACATGGTTTCTGGTGTCAGCATGAACCAGAGACATCTATATGGCTTCCTGTAGCAGCACATACCATGGATAACAGAATGGCCCTTGACTGTATCACTGACCAGAGACATCAACATGGCCTTCAGTGGCAGCACAGGCCACATACATCAACATGACCCTAGATGTCAGCAAGGTTAGTGGACTTAAACTTAGCTTCAGGTAAGAACACAGAACTCAGACATCACATGGCCTTACATGGTAACACAGACCATGGGTGTCAACACAGCTTCTGGTGGGTGCACAACTTTGTTCCAGTGGCAGTATGGAACAAAGACCTGAACATAACCTCTGATGGCAGCAGCATGGGCTATGAACATCAACATGGCTTCAGGTGGTAGCATGTACCACACAAAGACATCCACATGGCCTCCTCCCACCCCTGCCCCTGTGTAGGCTGCAGCAGTGGTGGCCCCATTCTTTGGGCTGGCCAGGAGGCCAAAGACTGGCCCTATTCAGTAATAACATGTTATTTGTCCACTGTATCTGTGTTCTCATATGGCTCCTATATACCCTCCAATCTGCTCTGTGGTTCTTTGGGTGTAACAGCAGCTGCTGCCATCTTGAATCTTCTATGGAGTTAAGTATGTGCTTTTTAATTATCAACATCCATTCTGTAAACTTACAGCAGCCTCCACTGTATCCAAAGGATTCTAGCAAAGCTGTGCTTTATTTTCATTTCATTCTAAGGGATTTTAAAATCTCTTCTGTGTTTTCCTTCATTCACAAATGTTTTGCTCAGCCTCCAAGTATTTGTGTAGTTTCTTTTGTTATTGATTCATAGTTTCATTCCTCTACATTTGGATATGATACACAATATGATTTTGATTTGCTTGTATTTATTAAGACTTGCATTATGATCTAAAGTATATTCTGTTATTATAAATGATTCTTGTGCTGCTCAGATAAAGGTACATTATATATCAATTGGGTTGACTATTCTTGATATCTGTGAAGTCATTTTGATCTGTGGCATCAACATGGAGCTCTTCCAGTGATGAGTGTGTTTGCTTCCTCAGGAGAGGTGTGCAGGTAGGACTCAAGTCATCATGCCCCGGTGAGACAGAACACAGCCTGGTCACAGGAGAGTCTTTTCAGGTCTTCCCTTTCTCCCCCTGATCTTCATGCCCAGCTGCAGGGTAGTTCTCTGCCAGTGAGGAGGGGGAAACAATCACCTATCAGACTTCAATTAAAGCAACTAGGAAACATTTCTGTGATGGCTTACCAGGTAGGTATGTAGAAAAGATATTATCCCTCCTGATCTTTTCACACCCAGGGGTGGGGAGAGGGGTGAGGAAAATTGTTTTCTAAGGAATGTGGTGTGTGTGTGTGTGTGTGTGTGTGTGTGTGTGTGTGTGTGTGTGTGTGTGTATGAACTGGCTCCAAGGAAGAAGTTTATGTCCAAAGCAGCCTGGCATAGCTAGTACTCGTGGCCAATTCCTCCAAGCCGAATTTCCCAGTACATTTTTGCTCTGCAGTTTTCTGAGACAACTTAAAATTGATGAGAAGTTCGGGGGAAGGGAGGCAATGTCACAATATCTCCCCAACTGAATACAAGGCCACTGAGACAGAATGGAAGTCCCACAAGACCCTGTCAGGACCCCCATCTAATCCCACTTCTTCTCAGACACTCAGGGTCCTGTGGCTACATGCTCATCTTTGTGACGATGCCCTTGAAGGGGACATACCAGAAAATGGAGACACTATTGATGTCTCCACAGAAATATGTGCGGCTGCTTGCTTTCTTGTAAGGTAAACAACAAGGTAAATATGTGTAAGCAGCCAACCACAGGCAGCCCAAACCTGTCAATCAGAGACAAAGCATTGTCCTGCTGAAATTCCTTTGGCAGGGGCTTGTGTCAAAGCAAGCTTTGCCTTCCCTGGTGCTAAAATAAAATGCCCTTAAAGAATTCAGAAATTCAGAGTCCTGGAAAGTGGATCTACAAACCTCCATGATTATTTTAACAAATGGATTGTATATGCATCTGTGATTTTCTAACTTACAAACAAAAGTTTCTCAAAACAATTTAGTGTGTAATTATTGTGTCAGAAAAATAGGAAAATGTAGGGGAGGTAAGATCCTTTGTGTTTTCCCTTAAACACCTATTATAGACATTCTAAACTCAGTTCTTGAACACCAAACTTTATTAGGAAGATTAAAATTCACGTATTCAGATGAACTTAGGACTATCTCTGTATGTTGAGTCTCCACCACTGTCTATTAACTTAATCAAAATCTAAAATGCCTTCATTTGTCCTCTGGATAATAAATATTCTAATTAAAATGCTGATACTTTAGTAAATGTCAGCTTTCCTGGCACATGTAAACAATTCCTTTCCTCTTCATTTCCCCCTCTCCATTTGATAGGAGAGCTGGGTATGTTTTATGTCAACTTGACACAAGCCAAAGTCATTTGGGAAAGGAGAACTTCAGTAGGGAAAATGCTCTCACTATATTGGCCTGTGGTAATTTTTTTTTAAATTGGTGGCTGATGTGGGAAACTTTAGCCTTCTGTGGACAGTGCCACTCATGAGCAGGCTGAGCAAGCATGAGAACAAGCCAATAAGCAGCACTCCTCCACGGCCTCTGCATCAGCTCCTGCTTCCATGTTTCCGTCCAGACTTCCCAGGATGACAGACAGAAAGCTGTAAGATGAAATAAACTTTGTATCTTTTACTCTCTGAGTTGCTTTTAATATTTTATCACAACAAGAGAAACCCCAACTAAGACAATAGATCATTTATTATCTCTCTTTTTTTTTCATTATTTTTTTAGCTGGAGTATAAAATAATGGGTTTCAGTAGATATTTTTATATATGCATATCATTTTTATTATTTGTGTGTACATGTATTTGTATGCATATGTATATTATGCACATACTTGAACATGCAGGAATAGGACCGTGGTTAATTTGGGTGTCATTCTTCAGGTGCCTTCCTCCATGTTTTTTGAGACAGGGTCTCTTTGTGGGAGCTGGGCCTCAACAGTTAGTTCAGACTGCTAAAGCCCTGTCTCTGTTTCTGCTTCCCATACTTAGTCTCTGAACTGGGATTATAAGTAGGAACCACCCTATGCAGCTTTTTTTTTTTTAAATGTAGATTTGGGTGCTGAACTCAGAAGCGTACGTTCTTTACTTCCTGAGCTATCTCTCCAGACCCTTAAGTGTTAAAAAATAAGTTACTAATGCTAGTGTCTTCTGAAGACCTTTACCATTTGTTGCTGATTTTTCTAACTTCACAAATGGTAATAATCTGTCAATTTTTTAATCTGGCATAAATAATGTTAGGTGAAAGGACAAATAAGTGACTTGGGACCAAAATTTAGAAAAATAGGTCAAACCTCAGAGTTCTTGAAGCTGTAGCTCCACTAATGGCTTCTCTCCATGAATAGGTAAGCCAAGTCTGTAACAACTTAGGCCCAACAATGTAGCCCTGAACAATGGCTGAAGGAACCAATGGGTAGACTTAGTCTGATGATTGCAGTGTGAGCTTTGGAGGTTGGAGAGAGATGTGGCTAGCTTCCCCCTTTCCTTGCTCTTTCAGTCACCCTAGCATCCTATCTACTTCTTCAGGAGGAGAAGGAGGCTGGAGGCTGATTCTCAGGTGCCCATTGAACCAATGCTGGATGACACAATATTTGTATTACAATGGACTCAGAGTTACTTGAAGGAAGCCAGGCTTCTGTTAACAAGGACATGGTGAAGATGCAGGCCAAGCACACAGAGAAGCCATCTATGTCACAGGTACAAACAAGTAAAACTCCACTTCTTTGTGCCATTCTAATGTTTCATAATAAAATATTTAGCATTTCATATCACTTTAAATCTTTTCAAATGGTTTATACCTGTCTCCATAGCTTTATATTGGTTTGTCAGACCTTCCTACTAAATCATTGGAAATGTTTGTCACTTTCTATAGCTACAAAACCTGAAATTTCCATTCAAATGATTAATGGTGTATTTCTCCTGCTATTTATGATTTCTTTAAGCCAATTTCTTTGTGATGGTTTTTCCATGGTGAGAATAGATATTAATTTGACAAAGTTTGCTAAGACTGTTCACAAATGCCATAAGCTGCATTACAAATTTATTATTCAGGATACAAAGTAGAATTCATTTTGTAGGTTTTAACGATGTCCAGGAGCCAGAGGCAGTGATTCCCACTTCTTATCCATGTGGGGCTGTAGTTCCACCCCTTCCTTCCCACCGTGCTCCACTCCTGCCAACAGAACTTATTCCAGGTGAGGGGCATTATCAGCAAGCAGTGAATGAAGACAAGACACTCCTCCTTGGCTTCTTTGCAATGAGAGCCTCAAGGCTGCGTGTAGATATAAAACAGTCTTTTTACTTCTTTCTTCTAGTGGATTCTCAGCTTTTGACAATTTAAAGAAAATCCTGAACACGTATTCTCAGACACGCTCATCTTCCTGTACACTGTCCTGCTTCAGTCTGGGTCACCATTGCTGTCACCCTCTCTGTCCCCTTGCTTGCAGAGATCCACATCCTTTCTCCTGGCATGTTCCCCAGTGCTATTCCCCACTCTGTCTTCAGAAGAAGGACAACGACATTTGCTCACAGTGGAGACCCAGGCACAAACACCTGCTAATGTTACATCATGTCTCTCACACTCTTTCCAGGGCTTATACACAGCCAATTTGTAATTTAGCCCCATTTTCACATCTTGTGTCTCCTACTTGAGATGTACAGAACCCTGTAAACCTCTTTTCTCTATTTCCCCCAAATTCTGACTGCAGTTTGCTTGAGGAACTGTCATGTGCACATTCCAAACCTTGGTAAGTGACTATGGTTTCCCCTTGGGTTGGTTTCACCTTTCATATTGCATTTTTACCCATTGGAATACTGGATTAACTTGTGTGGAAATTTTTGTTTTCAGTTTTTAAAAGACATCTTAAAAATCCAACATTTTTGTTACTGAATACATGTGAGCTTAAAATAATTAAAAATTTAAAAAGTTTTTATTTGCCATCTCTCTCTCTCTCTCTCTCTCTCTCTCTCTCTCTCTCTCTCTCTCTCTCTCTGTGTGTGTGTGTGTGTGTGTGTGTGTGTGTGACATATATTCAGGTGTTTGTGGAGGCCAGAAGAGGGCATCAGATCCCCTAGGGTGAGAGTTGCAGGTCTTGTGATCTGTCAAACATGGATGTTGGTTCCTTATTAAGCAACCAGTGTTTTTAACTGCTGAGCCAATTCTCCAGCTTCTTTTTTTTTTTTTTTTTTGTTTGTTTTTGATACTTTATTTACATTTCCAATTTTTTCCCCTTTCTAGGTCTCCTCTTTGGAAGCCACCTATCCCCTCCCCCTCCCCCACCTCTATGAGGGAATTCCACCTCCCACCCACCCTCCCACCCACTCCCATATTCCCACCTTGACATTCCCCTTTACTGGGGCCTCTCCTCCCCCTGATGGCCAACAAGACCCTCCTCTGCCACATATGTGGCCCAAACCATGGGTCCCTCCATGTGTATTCTTTGGTTGGTGGTCCAGCCTCCAGGAGGACGGGGTGGGGGGAGGGTCAGGCCAGTTGACACTGTTGCTCCCTCCATGGGGCTGCAGACTCCCTCAGCTCCTTCAGTCCCTTCTCCAACTCCTCCATCTGGGACCTCACTCTCAGTCCAGTGGTTACTGTAAAGTGAAACTTGGGTATTCCAAATTTTTCGACTAATATCCACTTATCAGTGAGTACATACCATGTTCGTTCTTTTGTGATTGAGTTACCTCGCTCTCCAGCTTCTTAAAACTTAGTCGAACAAGGTATATTTCATTCTAAGGAATGCTCCTGAAGCTGACCTCTGGGTTCTAAACACATATGCAAGCATGCACACACATATACCTACACACATTAATGAATGTAGTAAAAACACTCTGAGCATCTTTACACATTGCTTAATACAGAGCTTCTTACTTGTAACAAATGCTCAGAAAATGTCAGGAACATGTATGATCCCTTACCATCCAGAAGTCAGCTCAGATGCAGGCTATGAGTAAAGCTGTTTGGAGATGAGACCCAGACCCTGGAGTCAGGGTGGATGTCAAAGGCACCATAAGTATCTGGCTGTTTCCTGAGCACAAATTTGGCAGTGTAGACAGTATATTACTTCTTGTCAAGTTAAAGTTTGAAATATAATTTTATCTCTCAAAAGAATATAAAATTGTGCACATGAGATGTATCTTTGACCATCTGATTCTGTTTGCTATGTTTTTAATGGTAAAATTCAGTTTCGTAGAGAAACATTTACATTATTATATTTTAAACAAAGCCAATTGAAGTTGAAAGTGTGTATGAATGTAATGTTTCATGGCTTAATTATTATTTGTGGAGATGAGAAACAACGTCAACATTAAAGAAGTAAAGTATGGTGTTCAGAACTTTGCTTAGCATCCAGCTATCTCAGGACTTGAAGTTTTCATTTAAAGATGAGGCATATTTGTAATTATATTTAACTTGTGGTGTTAGGAAATATATCAGTATCATTAATTTGTCACCGTTTATACTGAAATTAGTCATAAATGCCTATCCTGAAAATTTCTTTTGTGAGAAGTCTAAATGAAAAAGTATCTTAATGAATGTTCATAATTTTATATAAACATATTAATAGACTTTATACATGTAAATATACATTTAGAAGCTATGCACAGTCATACATACATTGGAAATCAGACCTAGGTTCTTAGGGATCCTAGACAAGTGCTCAACCTGGGCCACATCCCCAGTTAGAATAACATTTACAGGAACATGCATAGTGATTTCTTTCTCATACCCAGATTCTCTTACTGTTTGTATCTTAATGTGGCTAGTGTGGTGTAGTTAATGGATCCAGAGTGACTTACGGTTGGTAACTGAAGACTAGGACTTATTCAATCAAGCCAAGTGGTTTTTAATGACCCCCTTCTGTTTTGGGGCTCCCCATCTCTCTTAGCAGCTATGTGTTGGAAGCTCTTGGTTGAGGTCATTTCTATGGCTCTAGTGGCTTGGCTGTTCTCACTACTACTGCAATATACTAATGAACGGAGGTTTCACATCTGAGGGGTGGCCTACACACTGTTGGGAGAGCTAGGGATTTTCTCATGATTAACCAGGGAGGAAAAGCAGAGGTCAAATGTCTCTCTCACCACACTGTAACAGGCATCCACACGGCTGCAGGAACTATCAGTGTGGCTGTGACCTGGGTCACCTGACTAAATCCACATGTGTTTCGCCTCAAACATCCATCATTGTTCTTTAAACAATTTTATTGAAAATGCTCCATTTTCTTATTCTCTGGCTTTAACTAGAAAACTTTTAAGTACAGTCACCATCCATAGACATCACTTTCTAAGTGTAACCATTTCGGAGTTTTCAAAGAGAATGGCTTGCTTAGCATTGATACTCTGTCATGTCTCTCACACAGTGCTCACAAGGATAAGAGGCCTGAGGGCTCTGTTTACCAGTGAGCCAAGTTGGGGATGGCATCATGAAGTTGCCTTGAGCTGCAGCACCTGGGGTAGGTATGCAGTACCCAGAGACGAAAGCCTTCAGTGCCTATGTGCCGCAGCAGAGAGGCTCTGAATGGGCATTATCTTAGTAGTATAGGTGGGTAGGCATTGTATGGAAAACCCAGGACCAGTACATTCTGCCACTATGCCTGTTACTGCCTGTCTATTCTAGCCATTTTTTTATAACTTAGCAATATAGTTCTGGGTAACATCCCGTTCTGGTTTTGCTCAGCCCACCCCTTTTGGTCATCCTTTTTTGAGCTTCTGCCATGGAAGTTAAACATTCACTTGGTTACACCTACACTGTGTTCCCTCTTCACCCTGTCATCCGTCTTACAACATCTCTTCAGCTTAATCAGTGTCTGTTGTTTAGCTTCTGACTTCTAGGTCAGGCATTCTCTGCTGACAAGTGGAGGGCTACGGTAACATTTGCTTTCTTATACATTTCTTCTTGGCTGCCTTTGAGTTATTTGGCTAATGTTTTTCATGTATTAAATTTTGATTTTGTTATGATGTTTTAATTTCCAAAGAATCTTTGGAGGTTTGCACGTCCTTCAGTGTCCACGGCTTTATGTTTTTTACTCTCTGAAGTTGAAGTATAATTGTTAAAGATTGAATCTATGTGAGGTGTACAGTGTGCCAGTTCCATGTACCCATATGCTGTGTAATGACTTTCAAAATGGTGTTAATTGGTGTAACTTGTCACCTCCCAATCTGTGCACTGATGTCTCCCCTTTTGATCATCCAAAGGCTGGGAGGTTGCATCCTGAGTTACCCCCAAACCCCAAAGCCTTCCAAGAGCTTATGAGCTGTAAACACTTCTCGAAGCTATGACAGCTCTCAGGTAGGATTGTCATGTTTCTGAGAGTTCAAACCTGTTTTATTCAAATCCTGCATAGCAATCCATTTTAGGATGTTCTCATCTGTATAAAGGTTGTTAATCCTTAACTGACAAACTAGCACCCTCCTTTACTCTTTGCTGTCTGTTCACCATGTTCTTGGAGGAGAGACAAATAAGAGCCCTGTTGGAGATAGAAGATGGTCTTTATAGACTAATTTACCTCTACCCTGCTGTCTTAGTCACTGTTCTATTGCTGTGAAGAGACACCATGACCACATCAACTTTATAAAGGAAAACATTTAATTGGGACTGGCTTATAGTTTCAGATGTTTAGTTCATTGTTGTCATGGTGGCATGCAGGCAGACATGGTGCTAGAGGAGAGTTCTACATCTTGATCTGCAGGCAGCAGAAGTGACTGCTACACCAGGTTTAGCTTGAGTATATCTGAGATCTCAAGGTCCACCCCCACAGTGACGCACTTCCTCCAACAAGGCCACACCTACTCCAACAAGACCACATCTCCTAATAGGAGCCAAGCATTCAAACATATGAGTCTATGGGGGCCATTCCTATTCAAACTACCACAACTGCCTTCCCTCTTATGCCTGTCCTGATAACCAAACATACTCTCAACCTGAGGGTCAAAATAAGTTCTTTCTATCCAAATTTGCTTCTTCTTAGATATTTGGTCACAATAACATGAAAAATGATTAGTCATTATCCTGAGAACATTTCAGATTGACCTCTAAAATATTTCATCATAAATTTAAGTATGCAAAAATACAATTTCTCCTATAGTTACTAGAGGGATAATAGAAATAAAATATTAGAATTGGTATATCTTGCTCTAAAGATTTATTTTCAATTTTGTACGTGCATGTTGGCTATGTGCATGTGAGTGCAGGTACTCAGGGGGGGAGAAGAGGACACTGGATCCCCTGGAGCCAGAGTTCTAGGTGCTTGTGAACTGCTCATGGATGCTAGAAACTGAAAACTGGTCCCCCAGAACAGTATATGTTATTAACTTCTGGGACATCTCTCTAGCTCCAATGCAAAGTTCTTTTAAATCTAAAGCTCTCTAAATGTAGTAACATTTTGCTCATCATTATCGATTTGAAAGTGTATGATCAATAACATGTATGCAAACTGTTAAAATACATCCATATGGGCATTGTGCTGGCCAATTTTATGTCAAATTACCACAGTCTCGAATAGTCTGAGAGGAGGAACCCCAACTGAGGAAACACTTTTTTGAGATTGGGCTGTAGGCAAGCCTATAAAGCATTGTCTTAATTAGTGATTGATGTGGGAGGGGCCAACCCATTGTGGGTGTGGCCAATCCTGGGCTGGTGGCCCTGTGTTCTATAAGAAAGTAAGAAGAGAAAACCATGTGAACCAAGTCAGTAAGCAGCACTCTGCCATGGCCTCCGTATCAGTTCCTGCCTCCAGGTTCCTGCTCTATTTGAGTTCCAGTCCTAGGTTCTTTTAATGATGGTCCCAATGTGGACGTATAAGTCAAATAAACCCTCTCCTCCCCAAGTTGCTTTTGGTAATAGTTTTTCACCACAGCAACAATAACCCTAAGTAAGACATACCTCCAACCCTGTGCCTGCCCCTAAGCAAATTCTACTTTAACAGAGAACTTTTGTATGTCTTGTCTCCCTTTACTTACCATTTTAATTACGTCTTTAGAATTTATGTGTGCTTGAAAGTCATCACTATCACAAGCAACATCCATCTACACACATACCATGCACACATATCTACACATAGAAAGCTACACATAAAAATAATAATAAAAAATGAGCTGGGGGTGGTAGTTCCAGCACTCTGGAGACAGACAAACAAAATTCCACAGAGCTTGGAAATGGAACATGCATGGGGCTCCATCCATCAGTACACTGAGGTCTCAGTGGTTTTATGTCTGAAGCCTTACCTCACTCACAGGATGGTGAAGCACCCAGCCCAAGCACTGCCCATGACCACAGCACGCTACATGACCACCCCGCAGGAGGCTGAAGCTAAACCACCTCCAGCCAGTGGGGCAGAAATATTTCCACACAGACATGTGAAGACTAGTCTAGCTCTAGTTAGCAGAACCTCCAACTGACTACTGATCAGAAATTGCTTTTTAAAAAGTCGTTTGCATTTTAGTATATAAGTGTTTTTGCTTCTATGCATGTCTATGCATTACATGTGTGCCTGGTACATGTAGAGGTCAGAATAGGGCATCAGATCCTCTGGAACTAGAGATAAAGACAGTTGTGAGATATCATGTAGATACTGAGAAGTGAACCCGGAGGAACAGCAAATGCTCTTGACTATTGTGCTATCTCTCCAGCCCCAGGAACTGCCTTTTCAAACCACTAAAATTTGGGTTGGTTTTGTATAATAGCAGACTGAAAAAACCCACACATTAATTTTAGCATATTTTACTGATGCAGGGTATCTTTTGTTAGATGTCCAGCTCATGTCACTCACTTCAATTAGTTGGCTCTGTTTTCTCTGTAATCTTTTTGGTAAATGCAATTTTGATTTCTATACCAATCAGTGTATATTTGTGGATAAAAGTATAATTACCATTTTTCAATTGAAGTGAATATCTTAAACAAAGTGCTGAAGGCAACTTGTTAAATTATAAAATCGGTATTTAAAATGTCCAGATTTAAGGTTATCATCTTGTGCTTCAAACAACTCATAAAAACAGAACCTCACTTTCATGTGCACAGCGTGATTTGAAATGGCTTATGTGGTGAGAAGGATGGCCCACATACACGTTATTTTCTAAATATTCATATATCCATATGTATATGCTTATGGGACGATGCTGATAAGGTTTTAGAAATTAATAAATGAGATTAGCTTTTCAAATTTCTCATTTAGTCCTTAGTCTGTGAGACATTGTGCTCAAATGCTTCTTGTGTATATAATGCAGAAGAAAGATTAAAACTTCCCAAAGCATGATTGGCCCATGACTGAGCATGAAATTTTCTTCTTAATAGAGGGTCAACATTATTAAACATTTTATAAGATAAAATAAGACAGAGATGGGCTATGATTGAAATGAATGTTTCATGATATAATTTGCTAAAGTGGATTTTAACTATGCAGCTGAAAAAGGATATTTATTCTGAGAGAAATTACACATTTTTTATATCCACTGAAATATTCTTTTGGCTACATTTAAGGGCAAGAGCACCATTAAGTGGCATTGGTCATCTTTTTGAACTTGTTTTTTTTCTAGTGATAGGTGTTAAGAATAAGCATTAAATTCTTTAAGTTCAACTATAGAAAAATACCTCAACATTTAAATGTTACATTTATGTCTTAGTTTGTTTTCTAGTGTGGTGTAGAGACACCATGGCCAGAGGAGCTAATAGAGGGAAGAGTTTACTTGGGACTTACAGTTTCAGAGGGTGAGTCCATCATGATGGGTGGCTTTGCAGCTGGCAGGCAGGCAGCAGGCATTGGGGCAGTAGCTAAGAGCTCACATTCTTATTCTCAATCACAAGTCAGTCAATACTATGGGAATGGTATGGGCTTTTGAAACCTCAAAGCCTAACCTCAGAGATACACTTCCTCCAGAAGGCTACACCTCCCAATCCCTCCCAAAGTGTTCCATCAACTAGTGACCAAGCATTCAAATACATGAGCCTATGAAAGCCATTCTCACTCAAATCACCACATTGTACTCTTTTATAAAACTTTCAAATAAAACATTTTCAAAATGTTTAGTGAGAAAATTGAGCTTGGGTGTTTATTTTTTTGATTGGAATGGCCATACTTGACTCCTGATAAATGCCTAATTATCTCCCCTAATTTATGACAGTCACATTGATGTAAATATTTATCTTCACAAGCTGATAAAACACAACAAAATATTTACAGCAATCCAAATTCTATAATTGATTTGTATTGACAAAAATGATCTTGGATTTTCTTAGAGATACTGAAATAAATTTTGAATCTACTCAAGCTTTTAGTATCAAGTAATTTAAAAATATTTTCAAGTTCATGCTTAAGGAGAATGCAAAGTGCTTTGCCTGTTTTGCTTCTTTTGTGAAACAGAGTTTGCCTATGTAGTCCAGGCTAGCCCTGAAATTAATACATAACCCATGCTGGTCTACAATTTGAGATCCTCCTGTTTTAGCCTCCTGAACACTGAGATTACAGGTGGGCACTACCATACCTTGCTGAGGCACATGCTTCATTGCAGTCTTCCTAGTGATAATTTTGGCACCAATCACAGGTCATGTGGCTGTGAGATGGATGAGGTTGATTTACCTGCCCTCAGAGCATGAGCAGATGTTAAGAGCCATTGAAGACACATTTAGATTGTCTTTTAGAATCACTGCTAGGGCTAGTGAGACGTTCCTTAAGTAAGCACTCCTGGTGGCCATTTTCTATAACAAGCAGATGTTGGGGAATTGGCAATTTGCCTGGCTGATTGACAGTTATTGGACTTAATTTTCTGACCAAATGTGAGTTCCCTATTGTTTAGTTTCCACTGTTCTGGTGCCACTTTGCTGCATTCTTGCATAACTTTGATCCAAGAAGTGTAAGCAGGACAATGAGGAAATGAAGAAACGACAGACACATAGACACATAAAAAGCTAGACTTGGATTTTGGGGTTCTCTGGTGGAGAAACTGCTGCACTCCAGATGTTTAGCATATTTGTTATATAAAGTTGAACAGGGAGGCTGGGATATTGCATACAACTCATCAAGGAAGCAGGGTTATTACATACAGATGAACAAGGAAGCTGGGCTTATGGTATAGAGCTAGATCAAGGAAGCAGGTTTAATTGAGCTTGTTAGGATCAGTCTCTTTAGGGATGTGGTCTTCAGGATGTGAAACTACAGTGGAAATTTTCTGCCACACTATCAACATCCACACATAGACCAGAAGAAGGCTTTGCTATCCATCCAAGTCTTACCCATGGGGTCCTTGACATTACCTGTGTTTAAAAATGCACATGCTCGTGGGACTTCACTTGCTCCACAGAGGTCTCACTCCAGCCATTCTCTATAGCCCTGCTTCTTCCTTTCTTCCTTCACTGTGTCCTAGAGTGTTTGAAAATGTCCTGTGAGTTCTCATCTCCATCATCCCTTGGATCTCCAGCCCCACTTCCTATAACTGCAAAAACATTTCCTTGCTTCAGTTTGACCTAAAGGCTCACTGGGTTATCAGGCTTTGGTGTTCACAGTGGTGTGGTTTTTTTGTAACCGTTTGGATGTCTTGTCCTACAGTTTTGCTCTTGGTATATTTGATTCTCCTTCCAGGAAGCCAAGAGAGATTCCTATTGACCCATAGGTTCCTCATTTTTATTACATACTTCATAAGTGATTACTGGATCTGGGATGGATTGTTATGAAACCATGCGCTAGCAGAGTTGAGTTCATTTATTTCAGGTTGTATATGTCAATTTCTATTCCATTTTAAATCTTTCAAACCTACTGAGGAACAGACACCACATGACATACACCACACATTTCTGTGTTATCTGTGCTCTGCTTTTCTTCAGAAGCATCTATCAAATTTCCAGGTTTAATTTTGGTAGTCAACCAGGTCTGAGGTGTGTTACCACAATTTCTCTGTGGTTGCTCAATGTGCTCTGTCTGTACCATTTAAAGAATGTCTACTTCCCTCAAGCAAGAAAGACTATATTGGGAATACATAGGTGAAGTTCCAGAAGGTGTAAGACAGCATTGTGTCACAAGAGCCTGTCTGTTCCCAACCTGCAGGCTTTCAACTCTGTCCCAGTGGCTTCCAGCGAAATAGCTTCAGTGATGAACTGACTTGGATTTCAGATTTGTTACACACAAAATACTACATATAGCAAAACACTGCCTGGCAGACAGCATTGTCTACACTTGTGAGAAAAGTGAGTTGGAGTTCTATGAAAATTCTTTTTTGCTGCAGGACAACCCTCTTCTTCCCCCAATATGGCCCCCCTTCTACTTCCACATCATATTCCACACACATGAGAAAACGTACATTCTGTGTCCTTCTGAGCCTGGCTTGATTTCTTGAATGAGATGATCTCTATTTCTACTTGTTTCCTGCAGTGAAAGAACATCGTTGTCTTAGCTGTGTCATTTAGCTTTCATTTTAATACTTTATTTTGAATTTTAAATTAATGCATAGATTATTTATTTTCAAGTGTTGGAAGTTTCTCAGCCTTCTTTTCTACTAGTAAGACAGAGGAAGTGAATAATCTGTGGTATAATAGGAGAGTGATCATGTACAGATGTTTCAGAAGTCAGGATGAGAGTAGCGCTTGTGATCTGTATTTAATTTTAACTTCTTCTTTGAGTTTAGTTGTGCTAAAATCAATGTAGATTAGCTAGATTTTTACCATTCTACAATGTATGTGTACCTCAAAATATCATGTTGCATATGATAAAAACATGCAGTGTTATCTATCTGTTTTAAAAATAATGGAATATGTGTCTTCTGGCTTTATCAACAAAATCATCACCAGGAAGTTTTAAAAAATGAATTCCAATGTACAAACTTTATTTTTATTTTTTAGCATGTGTTGTCCAGTTCTTCCTTTAGTTCTCTGGTCATTTTTTTTTAAAGCTGAGATGAGAGCATCTTTCATTTTCCTGTGACCTCTCTTCCTAGCAGTCATCTATAGTGGGGAGAGAAAGTGAGCAGGGAGCCAGGAGGAGGCAAGAGACGCTGGCTTCCTTTCTGCTCTGATAAAAGCAAGAATAAATTACAGGAGGGCAGCATGTTTTTATTGCCATGTTAAAACCTGCATGGGTAATGCCAGGATGCCACACAGCCAAGGATCACTTTCTGCCTCATTTTTAACACAGACATTTTACTTTTAATAATGTGTTAATGGGAGGAAACACAAATGCCATTTGTGTAATTCTTTGTTCGGGCTGAGGAATAACTGATATTATCTAATGAATATGCAAATAACTCAAGGCGCCTTATTAATTGTGTCTCAACCATCTGTTCTTGAATATGTGCCACCTCACGCTCTGAGGATGTGTGCAGAGAACCGCTAAGAGCACAGGAGCTGATAGATATTTTGATGAGTCTATCATGTGCTACTATCAATAAATGAGGCAGGCTCCCTAAACTGCAGTTAGCTGTTCGGTGAGATTATTCAGGATTAATATTTCACAAGAAAAACAATAAGAATATGTTGTCTTAAATCTCCTAACCCATGAATGTTAGAATTCCAAGGTTTTTAGTAGAGACAAATTCATGTTTTCTGTTTCGAACAAATTCAGTTAAGTCAACATGTACTGCTTTGTGTGTCTATATTATGTGTCTATATGAATGGTGTGGTGTGTACATAGTAAGTATGGTATATGATGTGTGTATGTGTCTGTATGTATGTGGTATGTGTTTGGTGTGTGTGTATGTGTGTGTGGTGTGGTGTCTGGGTGTATGTGGTATGGTGTGTGTGTGTGCATAATATGGTATGTTTGTGGTGTGTGTATGTGACCTGTGTGGTGTGTGCGTATGTGGTATGGTATGTGTGTGATATGTGTGGTATTGTGTGTTTGTGTTGTGTGTGTATGCTATATGTGTGATGTATGTGTATGTTTGGTGTGTGTGTGGTATGGTATCTTTGTGGTGTGTATGTGTGTATGTGTTATGCTATTTGTGTGATGTGTGTGTATGTTTGGTGGTGGTGGTGGTGTGTGTGTAGTATGATATGTTTGTGGTGTTTGTATGAGGTGTGTGTGGTATATGTATATATGGTATGGTATGTGTGTGATGTGTGTTGGGTGTTTGGTGTTGTGTGTGTGTGGTGTGTGTGTTGGGTGTATGTATGATTCCTATAGCATTCACACTGAATGCAGCACTCAGGAAACTGGAGCTATGAATCCTTTTCTAATGGACTTTTATACAAAGTAAATAGCAACTTTAAAAAAAAGTAAGGAAAGATAAGAGAACATCAATTTTCCCCCAATTTTAAGCATTGCTACCATGAAATTGAAAGCAACGAAAAACTGAACAGCTAGGTTTACTTCTGTGTTTTTATTCCACATCTCTTCGAAGCTCCTTAGTTCTACTTCAAAACTCAGCTGATTTGTCATGAATTCTCTTTGGCCACCTACCTTGACTGCATAACCATAGTAATTAAACATAAGAAGCACTCTAATGTCTTTTGTGAACAAAAAACAGCATAAAAAAAGCATGCTTTCACTTGTGAATATCTATTTGTAAAGACATTTTTAGGCTTTTAGATTTTATTTCTGTTTCATCTGGATATGTGTGATGCTTATCCACATTCAAGTTAGTAGGTCTTTGGTGCCTTGCTGTTCATTCAAAAACAGCCGAGTGTGGTGCAGCCATCCCTTTACCTTTCTGCTGCTCCATTAGGGTTTTAGACTTTCCCCTGATGCACATCAGCAAACACCCTGAAGTCTTTAGTGTGGAGGCTACTGGTTGGATTTCTGAGAGTTGCTAGTCATGATGGTGGTGTTCTCTCTTATTCTGATAGAAATGCTGGTGCTGGGCAATTATACATGCTGATGCTTTCTGCTCTCACTTCTTTATGTTGTATTTTCTATACTTTTGAACTTTCTATAGTCTTCAGTTAATGCTGAAAACATAGCTGACTCTCCACAGTTCCCGAGTTATTGACACCCACTACACCGATCCTTTTGGTCTTTTCATTATAGTTACACTATACAAGTTACATGCCCACTACGTCTTAAAATTGAATTTCTCCAAATTCATAAACATTGCCATAAATATTGGACCATTACCTTCTGATATGGTTTCTCATGTGCTTCATCTTTTTCTAATTCCAGTATCTGTTTCTTTCGGTAAGGATTTCTGGGCAGTTGCCTGGTCCTCTATCTCAAGTGCTGTCCTCAGTCTGACCAACAGTATAGACCCTGTCACTCTAAAGCAATACACATTGAGTCCTGCAGAGTCTTCCAGCAATTTCCACTGCAGATACTTTTCCCACTTGTTATTTGCATCTCTTGTTCTCAAGGAAAGAGGAGCAGACAGCAGAGTCAGATGCCGAGATATGTTACTGTTCAGAACTGTCACTCTTCTGAGCCTTGGTTTGATCTCTCTTTCAATTGTCTCCATTTTCTTCTGCTTGAGGTCATGTCCAAGTGTTAATATCTTTGCACAGGTCAGAAACTTTTCCTAGTTATTTCTTGTGTTTCTCTCACACCATCGTGATTGTCTCAAAGTCAAGAATGACTGAGTACTGCTGATATTATTTAGTGCCCATCATTACTACTGACATTACTCCGTGCACTTCACTACTGTCTTGCACAAAATAGGGAATGAGAAAAGATTTTGAGTTGAATTAATTTCACACTGTATTTTATAACCCAACAAATAAAAAAGCAGCAAGATTTTTGTACATATACTTTAATGGATTTCATTTTACATACACAAACTCACACATCCTATCTTGACTATCAAAATAAAAACCTCTACCTTTCTGTTAAGTCTTAGTAAAAATTCCCTTCAGGCAGCTCTACAATCATCAGAGACATGATAACATACTAAAATGTCCTCACAAGTGCCATGGAGACAGGCCATCTGTGTCTTTAATACTGGCAACCATTTTGGGTTTGGTAGCATCTGGAGGACACTCAAGTGTTTTTGATTCTGGTTTATCTACACCAATTTCCTATGAGATAGACTGACTGCCCTTGCTTTACCAACAGAGAATGTTCGTGTGAATCTGCAGAAGCTCTAGGGAGTAGAGATGAAATGGCGGGTACTTATTTAACTTGTTATTTCTAGCATCCCCCAGTACTCCCCGCAACATCTCCACTGCATCCCAGTATCCTCCAGAACTCCCTGCTCTCCTTTGTATTTCCCCTAGCATGCCCCCCCCATGTATCCTCCTCAAGATACCCCTGGTATGACACATACTACCCTCTAGTTTCCACTCACTATCTATCTTCCAGTATTGTTCCCCCCCCCCCTTACTGAATGCTGTCTGGTGGAAAATCTCCCAATATCACCTCCTTCTCACGGTGCCTGTAATGCTGTTCCTACTGAGCACTGCCCCACCTTTCCCAGTGTGCTTGCTGCTTCTGTTCATTGACTCAGTGATTACACTTACAGGATGAACTTGGTCTAAGAGAATTATCTCAAATTGAGAAGCTGCTTCACCAGCAGCCAGCATGGGATTCCAATTCATTTTGCAAATTGCAGTCCAATGATTGATTTGGATATTAGCCTCCCATTTCCCAGAGAGCTCAGTAGAGGTGATTTTTTTTCCCCTGGGGAGATGTGAACAAATACCTAGTCCCATAGATAGGACACTGCTGGGTGGCAACAGAAATGATGCCGCCAGGTGAGCAAACTTATAAATGCTTAGAAAACAAAGCATTATTCACTCCCATGAGACACCAGCAACCACGGGATTATCCAAATATTGCTATGCCTTATGAAATATAGAAGATCAACTTCTGACAAAGGAAGGCTACTGCAATTCCACTTGTGATACTATGCAGTTACTTGAACTATATACACCAGGCATCTGATGTGCTACGGCTGAAAACAGGAGGAAATGCCACCTTGTAATGCTGTGGGTAGCCGTAGAAACCCAAGTGCAGACTGTACCTAATCTGTTATGATTTCTAGCTATGTGACTCAATTGTTGTTTTCATTATTTAGATAAGGACAGCACAAACATTTAAAAACAAAGCAGCAATGTGTATCTTATTGTATCTGTTCTTTACAGTCTAAGTATGACACACTGAAGAAATGCACTCTGTAATTAAAACATCGGCTGTGAGCACACATGCATGTCTAAGACATGGACAATTTGCTGCCTTAGCTGGGACGGGAACTTAACATATGGTGTGATTATAATTCTATTATACAACAAAATGTGAAATATTGTATTTGTAAAATAAATTGCTCAAGAAAAACACTGGTCATCTAATTATAAAGTTATAAATTAAATAAAAGGTAAAGATTTCTAACAAAGTACTTAGGTGGATAATATGATATCTGCAGTCCTAGTTTGTGTGTGTGTGTGTGTGTGTGTGTGTGTGTGTGTGTGTGTGTGTGTATGAATATTTGTATATTTGTGGATATCAGAGATTGATGTTTGGTGTCTTCTAAGATTCTAGTTTTTTTAAAAAACTGATTTATATTTATTTTACTTTATGTATATTTTACATGTATGTATGTATATATGTATGTTTGTATGTATGTATGTGTGTATGTCTGGTGCCCATGGAGATCAGAAGAAGGCATCAGATCTCTTGGGAGTCAAGTTACAGATGGTTTTGAGCTGCTGTATTTATGCTGGGAACTCAGGAAGAACAGACAGCGTGACAGTGTTCTTAGCCACTGAGCCTTCTCACAAGTTCCCTGAGTTCTAGTCTTATTCTGCATATCCTTGGGTTACTAGATAGATTACCCAGTCAGTATGATGTACATACATACATACACACATACATACATACATGTGTTAATCTATACTGCATGTAAATTTTATGGAATAATTTTTTGAGGAGTTTCTATAAGGTGGGATTTTGTTTACAACATTCCAAGTCACATGTGACTTTCTTAAGAATTTAAAATGGGCTTCTTTGGACAGAATTGTAACTCAAAGACATTGTGATGTTTTCCTTTGGTTCATTATTTTATTTTGTTTGAAATGTGGTGTCACTACATTGCCCAGGCTGGCTTGAACCCTGTAGTCCTCTTCCTTGGTCTCCATTGTGCTATGGTAACAGATGTGTAATAATTCATCTAATCATATTGTGATATCTTATAATCAACTTTTAAAAATCATTCTTTAAGAACTTCAAGTACATACAGTGTATTTTTATCATGCAGCCTTCCCAGCTTCTCCCAGCTCCTTTCTCATACATTCCCTGCCCAACCTTGAATCTTTTGTTTTCTTTGTAAGTCCAGTTTAGGCTGCACACAAACTCACAGCTGTGTGGTCTTCCACTGGAATGTAGTCAATTTACAAGGGACTACACCAATGGTTCTCAACTTCCCTTATACTGCCACCCCTTAATAAAGTTCCTCATGTTGTGGTGACCCCCATAAAATTATTTTTGTTGCTACATCATAACTGTTATTTTGCTATTGTTATAAGTTATGATGTATATATCTGATATGCAGATGCTCTTAGGTGTCCCCTGCAAATACATTGACTCCCAAAGGGGTTAAGACCCACAGGTTAAGAACCACTGAGCTATCCCCTTACAGAAAACTCACTCTTACTCTCCCAGCAGCTATTAATTTCAAACAGTTCTTCAGTTAGGGTTGGGACTTCAAGCCAGCCTCCCCTCTCCATGCTAGAATTTTGTGTGGCTTCAGCTTATGCAGGTCTTGTGAGTTTATATGTGCATCTACTTTGCAGTGTCTGCAGGGTAGTTATGTTCACACCATACTACCACCGCTGTGTCCCTGTAGTGTCTGGAAAACCTTGTGGTCATCTACTGCCCCAAGTTCTTATAATCTTTCCTTCTGAGATGAAGTAAAGTGGTATTTTTTCTCATATATTTCTAAATCAAAACATAGCAAATTACAGGGCTGGTTCAACATTCTTTGTTGTAACTGGGAGTACTAAAGCTCAAAATAACAGCTATTAGATGATGTCACCTAATAGAAAACTCCAGCTTCTATTAGCTTCAGGTCCCTCTTGGCCCTGTATGAAAATTCTAGGCTTGCAAGAGAAATGCATTTTTATAAGTTGAATCATATATGGATGTGACAGTATAGAAAAATAGCTAACACAATTATTCAAAACAGGAGACACACATGTGTGTGTGTGTGTGTGTGTGTGTGTGTGTGTGTGTGTGTGTGTGTGTGTATGTGTGTCTTGTAGCCCCCTCCCCTTTTATTAAACAAAGACAACTGGGATAGTGAAAGGGGAGTCTTGTTCTATTCTGCTTCCTGGGATACCTGCAGGATGAGAGCAGCTGACCATTGAGGCTGAGCCGCAGGGATGAGGAAGCTGGGTGCCTGCGATGTGGAGATCTTTGTCCATTGTTCATCCACTTAGACCTGTGCTGCCCCAGGAGACAGAAGTGAGGATTCTTGGAATTTGATCAGCAGTAAAGACAGTGCATCTAGAAAAGTAGTGGAGAGTAACTGAGTCTAAAAATTGAGAAGCCATATGAAGTCATATGAAGCCAGTCTGCTTGCTTAACAATCTGTGAAGGTGGAGTCCTTGCTCTCTCCTGAGAGTACACATGCTGCAGGGCTGCCCAGCCCATAGGAGATACTTGCTTAAGACCAAGATGGACCAGTGGCCCTAAAGGTTATGGCTGTGCAGGTTCACCCCTGGGTGAGAGCCTTGTCTTTCCAGATGAGCTCACTACTGCAGACCCTGGAGGACAGGGGCAGCTGGCATCCTATTCTCTTCCAGGGCCTGTTGCCTTTCTGCCTTTCCACCTTTGTGTACTAGAAATATGGGCACCAAGGGCTTACCCATGGGTTCCTACCACAGCTGTGCCTAGGGCTGCACCTGGGCTTGGCCTTCCTCGTAAAGCTGTGTGTTCAAACAACCTTATATGCACAGATACAGCACCATAGAGGCACCCTCACAGGTCTCCAGGAGCAGCCAGACTTGGTCCTGGCCACCATTGTGGGTACAATATTTAAGTAACAGCATTAGTAGTAGAGAAAGTACTAGCAGTAAGAGAGTCTGTGGAGAACCACTGTGGACTTAATGTTATGTATCTTGCAGATGACACCTCACTCCCCATTTAGAAATGAGAAACAGAACAAGGCTGAATAGATGCCGTGTAACCTAATGCTGCTCTTGAGTTTCCTTGGCTCTCAAGCCTGGTGCTGTGTGTATGGAACTACAGAATCTTTTAGCTTTGTAAATAGAGTAATTTGAGAGACCTTTTAGGCTGATCTAAATGTGCTTTGAAATGTGCAGAAGAGGGGGAAAGTATTACATTTTCCCCAGCTCTAAAAGCCTGTATTCCATTATGCCTGTGCCATGTTGATCCTGACTGGCTGGAACCATCAGGCTCTGCCTGAGCACTCAGCATACCAGGCACTCACAGAATACAGAGCACGCAGGGGCCATGTGCTTTTATGAGTGTATATTGTTTTGGAAAGAACACAAGTGTAGGTCATTAACTCCTAATGGCTGTTTTAAAACACAGCTCCCCTCCTAATTGTTCAGTAATAGGTAGTTGGTTAAATGAATTATGTATATTTTGCAATGTGCAGCCATTAAAAAGTACATTTTGTGAGAATATGTAGAAACATTAAAAATCGCTAATGATCAGTTGTAAGATGAAGCGCTGAAGTCATTATATAGCAGGCTTATCATTTTCTTCTTTGTATTTAAAAACATGTAAATAAATATGTAGATAAATAAACCACGGAAAAGAAAGTGGTGACTGAGAAAGGGAGGGGTCTGTCTCTTCTTTCTTCAGTTAATTTTATTTTTAATATTTCTACTAACGGTATGTGTGTGGTAGAAAACATTATTTCTTGGGTTTATAAAAGCAGTGCACAACCTCTGTAAAAGGAAAATGATAAGAATATGTGAAACTCTTCAAGCGACCCAGCTTGCATCTCCT
Organism: Uromys caudimaculatus; assembly: GCA_028551405.1. NCBI lineage: Eukaryota > Metazoa > Chordata > Mammalia > Rodentia > Muridae > Uromys > Uromys caudimaculatus. Next base: position 38,968,448 of record CM052705.1, on the reverse strand, counting down.
AGAGAAAAACCCACTGACCTCCTCTGCACATGGGGTCAAAGAGCAAAGGCTTCCCCATAAGTTATTTTCCTTAACTGATACTCGTGGAACTCTCTACTTGCCAATAAAACTACCACATCACCAGTCTTATCAGATAGTACATGTATGCACTTGCAATTTCTTTGCTAATTTCTCACTAACAGAAATCTGAGCTCTTTTCAGTTGTTCCCGGTTACAGATCTTAAGTATTTTGCCAACCTATTCTAAAAATCCTATTGCATGTTGTACATTTACTGCTGTAAAAGTTTATGGGAAAGCTGGTTTTTCAGTTTTCCTTTTCTATTTTTGACACAGACATCACTGTCCATAGTTTCCGTGATCATGTTCAACACCCCCACAGCCTTATCTACTCTCACTCCCACCAACACCCTTCTCAGATAGTCATCTCCTTTTCTTGTTTTTGCCCTCCTTTCTCTTTTATTTTCCAGGCCCCACTCAGTCCTTCACAGCCCCATGTGCTCACAATTACAATGACCATGTCACATCCAGGCTACAGTATCCCATCACACTTCTTCGCATGTTTTCATCCCTGTAGTCCTTTCCATTATCTCTTCCACATTTCTTGGGCCGTGGAGGAGTTGATGTACATGTACTGGGCTTTGTGTACTCAACTCTGTATTATTTTCAGCACTTTGGCCAGATATGAGTCCTGGCTTTGACCATTGTCTACAGTTGTCTCTCTTCAGGCTGAGAGATGCATTCTTCTATGGGAAAGTGCATTTTATCATTCCATATGAGTCTGTGTTTCTATCCTCAAAGGAGAGGCATGTGGTATATGGATCATGAACATTCCATGCCTTTCTTTTACTCTAGGCGTCTTGTGCACGTGGAAGTGGATAGTTCATATCCAAGACCCAAATCAGATCTTTGGTTCCTAGGCCAGATGTGGTTGCATCTCTCAGCATTTGGCCTCCAAGGTAAGGCTGTCTCCTTTAATCTGAGGCTTTGCCCAGATGCTAATCACATACCTCCTGCTCAGCAGCCCCTGACCTCACTGAGCTAGTAAAGCAAAAATCTTTCCTCCGTTCTGACTACAGGCCATGAGCATCCTTTCCAGAGGTAGAAAGTCTCCATGATCCCCCAGGTAACTCACTCACTAGAGTGATCAGAGAGGGAAGGATTTGAACCAATGGGGAAGGTGCTAGGACCAAAACTCACCAGCTCAGTCCTGTGCCTTGCCCAGCTAGAGATAGTCTCCATCTTGAGACTCAATATCAATTGAGGAATTTCCACCCACATCTTCTGGACTGAGGGAAAGCAGCAAGCTGCCTAAGAATAGCCATGGTACTGCCTTTTCCTCTTTAGAGTTGGGAGACAAATGTGGATCCAATTTTCTGTGAAAAATAGGTTTCTTGTGCTATGGAGATGGCTCAGTGAGCAAAATATACATGTGCACGTGCGTGTGCATGTGCGTGTGTGGGTGTGTGTGCGTGCATACACACACATATATAACACATACTAAATACATAAATAATATGTAATACAAAAGGAGCGACTATCTCCCCCACATGATTTCTTAGCCAACTACTGCTATACTATGTTGTTTTTACACATACAAAATTTTTTATTTTACTTACATATAAAATTTTAAAATTAAAAATTTTAAATTAAAATTCCTGGATAGGCTTCAGAGACTCTGGAAGTTTGCTTCTGTTCCTCATCAAGGATGGCATCCCCAATCCAATTTGACCAAATGGAGTGACAGAGGCAATGGCAGACAGTAAATATTAGAGAAAACACCATTAATGAAGATGTATCACAGAGTCTGGTATCTGGAAAAGATAGCAACAGAGATCAGGGTGTAGTTTATAAAGTCAGTGAATGTGGTGGTTTGTATATGTTTGGCCCAGACGGTGGCACTACTAGGAGGTGTGGCCTTGTTGGAGTAGGAGTAGCCTTAGTAGAGGATGCATGACTCTTTAGGGGGGGCTTTGAGTTCCTCCTCCCAGCTTCCTATGAATCAGTCTACTCCTGGCTTCCTTTGGATGAAGATGTGGAAGTCTCAGCTCCTCCTGTGCCATGCCTGTCTGGAATTTGTCATGCTCCCACCTTGATGTTAATGAACTGAACCTCAGAAACTGTAAGCCAGCCTCGATTAAATATTGTCCTTAGTTGCCTTGGTCATGGTGACTCTTTACAGAAATGGAAACCCTAAGATAGAAGTTGGTACCAAGAATGGGTTATTGCTATAATAGGCCTAACCATGCTTTTGTTTGGAGGAATGTGGATTTTGGGACTTTAGAAAGCAGTGGAATGTTTTAAGGTGGGCTTAATGGGCCATCCTATTTGGAATGTGGAAGATGTTGGTGCTATCATTTGAACTGTACAGACCTGGCCTAAGAGGTTTCAGTGGAGAAGAATTTTAGTATGTGGCCTAGAGATGTTTTTTGTGGTATTTTGGTGAAGAATGTGACTTCATCACATTTGCCCTTGTATGAAGAGTCTACCTGAAACTAAGGTAAAGAGATTTATATTGATTCCATTGACAAAGGAAGTCTCAAAAGATCCCAGCAGAGACTGTTGTCTGGTTTAATCTCATGAAGAGCATTTTGATCAAGTATAGCAAACTTCAAAAGAAAAACTACAAAATGTATGGTTTGAAGAATAAAGGGGCATCAAGAAATAGAATGGAGATGAATCCTATGTTCAAACAGATAAACATTAAAAGAGTGGTGATCTTGGGGCAAGATCCCACCCAGCTAAGCTTATTGTTTATGTGTTTGCAGTTGAAAAAGGAATAGTTATATCATGTTAGGTATTATTACCTAGTTATTGCTTTTCTTTGGGCTTTTGGTTTGGTGTGAACTACAATCCAGAAATGGAGAACAAACCTGTGATCCAGATTTTGAGGTTGGAAGACATAGGCTTTTGATCTGGATCTTGAGGAATAGTGGCCATGAAAAGTCTAGGCTCAGGCATGATGGTACACACACCTTTAATCATAGGAGACAAAGACAAGCAGATCTCCGAGTTCAAGGCCAGCCTTGGACAGAACAAGTTCTAAGTGAAGAAAAGCTTAAGTCCAGGCTTTTAATCCCAGCATTCAGGACACAGAGTTATGCAGACCTCTGGGTTCAAGTTCAATCTACAGAGTAAGTTCCAGGATAGCCAAGCTTAGGCAGTGAAAGAGTTGGAAAAGAGAAAGGTGATGATAATCTAATAGATCAAGGAAGGGGTGACATGTTTCATCTCCTGTAAGCAGCAGAACTTGCTAGCTTCAGCCATGTGGTTCTGGCTTTAGAGTCAAGAACAGAAGGGACTACTGGACACTTCATGCTGGTTAGCTGGAGCTAAGAAATTATCAGTGATTAAGAAGAGGCCAGCATCAGTAAAGTGAAATCTTCTGGGAAATATTGCTCTGCCAGTCTCCAGCAATGGCATTTAGATGGTTGTAGTAAATGAGAAATATTTTGGGTATGAAAAGAAGATATACATTCAGGCATCTAATACTAACTCGCAGGGCTTCTTTATTTGTGATGCTTTGGTATCAGATTTAGTGAAAAAAAATTCTTCTACTGAGATCAAACTGATAAGATGGAATCCATTTTCCAGTTTGTAAAAACTGGACAGAAGCAGCCATGGGAGCTTTTTGGGTCTTGAAGAATGTTTTATACAGGAGGGTTGTACTTGTGCCACAAAGGGATTTGAGTCCACCCTTCATTTGGTTAAGTAATACATCATTCAGAATGTACAACATGCCATAAAACATTTGAGTGCACTGAAGTGAGTTACACAAAAGGCTCGAGTGAATTGTGTTTGAAAACTCACAATGGCATAGTCACTCACAAATGAAATGAGTCTGAGGCCTCTGATTTCTAGTCCTGTCCTCAGAATGTCAAAACAGCCTTCCTTGCTGAACAAAACCACTTCTGAGCATCACAAATGTTTGTCTCTGGGAGTTCTCTGCTAAGTCCTAGGTAATATAGATGACATACACACACTTAGCACACTGATGTGGGTTTTGTTTTTATGATATTTCAATTTGCCTGTCAGTTGTAAGTCAAGGAAGCATCGGTGTGACATCTTCCACCTTATTCCTCCTCTGACCTTGATTTTTGCATCTGAGTTTGGCTGTGTTCTTCCCAGAGTGGTGAATGTAGGAAGCTAAGGCAGTTTGATCCTGCTCTTCGAGAAGTCTGTAGACAAATGACACAATGAAACTGCTGGGAACACAACTTCAAGACCTGAGTTCTTAGGGAGGATATAGGAGTGGATGGCTGTTCGTCTCTCCAGAATTAAGAGACTTCAACACTGACATCCTCCAAGGTCTCTTCACTACATTTTTGTGGAACATTGCTGCATTTTAATCATCTCCATGCTGTTACTCAAATGTGTCTTGTAAAAGCCATGTGTTGGAAACAATCTGTAAATTTACGTGTTCCATGGAGCTGAGACCTCGGGATAATTAAGGTTAGATGAGATGATATGTAAGTGAGTTTGTAGCAAGTACAAGAGTCCTGGAAACACACTCATTCCTTTTTATCACCATGTCATAGACTTCACACTGTCCTGAGGCAGCAAGGAGCAGGGGCTGGGTCATGTCCCTCCTTGGGGACTGAAATAATTTCTATCTACTACAGATTATCCAGCCTTGGAAATTTTCTCATAGAAACAGAAAATGAACTAAAATACCCTATTTCAATGACAGTGCCTCTAGAATAAGCATAAACACACCAGAGCAAGTTTCTTTCCAGACATTGAATGCTTCTGTATGGGTGTTCCAGGTTGAGCTGCAGAGCCTGAGGCTTTGGTCCTAGATCCCCTTATCTCTTCACTCAGTCCATAGGATTTAAGGATCATTATGAAAAAAAATCTTAAATACCTATTATTTTCCATGACCTTTTCTTCAGTGTTTGGATTCATCCAAGTGTCTCCTGGCTCAGTAATTATAAGTTCTTTTAATCTGTACTAATCACCAGAAGTTCTTATTTCTCCTTCAGTTATAAAGGATAGTTTTGCTGGAAATAATGGTGTGGGTTAGCAGTTATTTTCTTTCATGGCTCTTTGAACACCTAGTTCTAGAGTTTCCGAGGGCACCCCGATGTTATTCTGGTGGATTGTGTGTGATTTGATGCTTTTCTGTTTCAAAATTCAGTGTTTTTCCTTGTTCTGTAGACTTGGTCTTCTAACTAGTATATGACACAGGAGTTCCTATCCTAGCATTACAGCAAATCTTGTTGCTTATTCTTAAGCAAGATGCCATCTCTCAATCAGTGCTTTCTCTGTGTGGGTAGCTTCAGGGATAAGTCAGATGCCTTAATCCCCTGGCCCCTCACTTGATCAGTTTTCTGTTTAACTCAATCCTATTATAAAATTCTCAAGAAATTCTCTTGAAAATAGCCAGTGCCATTTTTTTTTTGACCATGAAAAAATAAAAGCTAGAAAATTTAAAAATATTTTATTTGTAACCCATCTTCACTGTGTATGTGAAAAATGAATCCCAGCTGACAAATTAGAAAACCATTGCATATCCAGAGAAAGGGACAGAGCCCCACAGACATATGCATCGGGTATGTACTTTATAGTTAAAATTGAGTTTTATAGAGTACATATTCTTGTAACTCATTCACACACACACATATGTAACATTTTGTATGGAGTTTTAACTTTTCTTAAGAATTATAGACCTTTAATGTTCTGCCTTGGAGCATTTTGGATAGAGATGATAAAAATATAATCAAGTGGGTGGCTTAAACAACAAAAATAACAACAACAATAACAAAGAAAATTTCTCACAGTGCTGTAACTGGAAAATCCAGGTCTACAGGTCTTGCCAGCTTGTTTTTGAATCTACAGATATACACTGGGGCAGTACACATGGTAGAGAGGGGTCTGTCTACTTCTGGACAAATGTAATGTGTCAAATAGGATCTGATTTGACCCACGAAGTTTGAATGTATACACACTAGGCCTTCCATATAGGGAGTGGGAGAAATAGACTAGGTAATGATATCAGGTCCACATCTGCTACCCAAAAGTTAAAAACATAGTGACTGGTGATTTCTGTTCAGTGGGTTTATACATCAGATCTTGTACAGAGTGTGAGTTAGCTTGACACAGTAAGCAGGACTCAACCCTCTGTGTAGAATCCGCTAACATTTGCTGCCAAGAGCCATCTAGAAGAGGCTAAAAACTATCAGGTGGTCTTCCTGAGATGGTTTCACCATGGATTAAAATCTATGATGGATTTGCTTCTAGGCAAGGTCGAGAAGAATTTCATTTTAGGAAAGATTCCTGCTATTAATATGCTTTCCCTGTTGTTATTAAATATATAACACTCACTAGGTATTGACCCACACTTTTGAGCGGATTTCTGTAGACCTACGAAGATGTACTATCTTGTAGTGTTGTTATATAGGCAAATAGATAATGATTCTATAGAATTCCCGATTTAATTCAAATGAACCACATTTTCTGTATCCATTCTTCTGTCGTGAGACATCTGGGTTGTTTCCAGCTTCTGGCTATCACAAATAAGGACAACTATGAACATAGTGGAACACATGCCCCTGTGGCATGGTGGGACATCTTTTGGGTATATTCCCAAGAGTGGAATTGCTGGGTCTTTAGGTAGATCTATTTCCAATTTTCTGAGGAACCTCCAGATTGATTTCCAGAGTGGTTATACCAGTTTGCAATCCCACCAGCAAAGGAGGAGTGTTCCTCTTTCTCCACACCCTTGCCAACATGTGTTGTCACCTGAGGTTTTGATCTTAGCCATTCTGATTGTCAGGTGTCATTTTGATTTGCATTTCTCAGATCACTAAGGACTTTGAACATTTCTTTAGGTGCTTCTCAGCCACTCGAGATTACTCTGTTGTGAATTCTCGGTTTAGTTTTACACCCCTTGTTTTGATTGTGTTGGATGGTTTTTTTGGTGTTTAGGTTCCTGAATTCTTTATATATATCTGGATATTAGCTCTCTCTTGGATGTGGGGTTAGTGAAGATTTTTCCCAGTCTGTAGGTTGCCCTTATTGACTAAGTCCTTTGCCTTACAGAAGCTTTCCAGTTTCATGAGGTACCATTTATCAATTCTCTATCTTACAGCATGAGCCATTGGAGTTCTGTTTAGGAAATTTCCCCCTGTGCCAATGAGTCCAAGGCTCTTTCCCACTTCTCTTCTATTAGATTCAGTGTATCTGGTTTTATGTTGAGGTCCTTGATCCACTTGGACTTGAGCTTTGTACAAGGTGACAAATATGGGTCTATTTTCATTTTTCTACATAAAGACAGCCAGTTAGACCAGCACCATTTATTGAAGATGCTTTCTTTTATCCATTGTATATTTTTGGCATCTTTGTCAAAGATCAAGTGTCCGTAAGTATGTGATTTTATTTCCGGGTCTTCAATTCTAGTTCATTGAGCAATGTATCTGTCTCTGTACTAATGCCATGCATTTTTTTTTTTTTTTAATCACTATTGCTCTATAGTACAGCTTGAGGTCAGGGATGGTGATTCCCCCAGCTGCTCTTTTATTGTTAAGAATTGTTTTTGCTATTCTGATTTTGTTTTTGTTTTTGTTTTTGTTTTTTTTTTTGCCTTTCTAGATGAATTTGATAATTGTCCTTTCCATGCCATTGAAGAAGAATTATGTTGGGATTTTGATGGGGATTGCATTGAATCTGTAGATTGCCTTTGGCAGGATGGCCATTTTTACTATGTTAATTCTGCCAATCAATGAGCATGGGAGATCTCTCCATTTTCTGAGATCTTTGATTTCTTTCTTGAGAGACTTGAAGTTATTGTCATACAGGTCTTTAAATGATTTACCCCAAGATAATTTATATTATTTGTGGCTATTGTGAAGGGAGTTGTTTCTCTAATTTCTTTCTCAGCCTGTTTGTCATTTGTTTTTTTTTTTTTCTTTCTTTCTTTTTTTTTTTTGATACTTTATTTACATTCCCGATGATTCCCCTTTTCTTTGGAAACCCCGTGTCCCCTCCCCCTCCCCGCCTCTGTGAGGGAATTCCTCCTCCCACCTACCCGCCCACCCATTCCCATATTCCCACCTTGACATTCCCTTTTACTGGGGCCACTAGCACCCTCAGGCCCAAAGTCCTCTCCTTTCTCCCTGGTGGCCATCGAGGTGATTCTTCTGCCT
>CM052705.1:38942568-38959807 GCA_028551405.1 Uromys caudimaculatus | reverse complement strand
TGGGTATATACCCAGAAGATGCCCCAACATGTAACAAAGATACATGCTCCCCTATGTTCATAGCAGCCATATTTATAATAGCCAGAAGCTGGAAACAACCCAGATGTCCCTCATCAGAGGAATGGATACAGAAAATGTGGTACATTTACACAATGGAGTACTACTCAGCTATAAAAAACAATGACTTCATGAAAGTTGCAGGTTAATGGATGGAACTTGAAAATATCATCCTGAGCGAGGTAACTCAGTCACAAAAGAACGAACATGGTATGAACTCACTGATAAGCAGATATTAGCCCAAAAGTTCAGAATGTCCAAGTTTCACTTAACAGTAACCGCTGGACTGAGAGTGAAGTACCAGATGGAGGGGTTGGAGAAAGGTCTGAAGGAGCAGACGGAATTGGTAGCCCCATGGAGGGAACAAGAGCGTCAATGTGCCTGACCCTCCCCCTGGTCGTCCTGGAGTTCAGACCACCAACCAAAGAATACACATCTATTGACCCATGGTTTGGACTACGTATGTGGCAGAGGAATCACCTCGATGGCCATCAGGGAGAAAGGAGAGGACTTTGGGCCTGAGGGTGCTAGAGGCCCCAGTAAAGAGGAATGTCAAGGTGGGAATATGGGAATGGGTGGGCGGGTAGGTGGGAGGAGGAATTCACTCACAGAGGCTGGGAGGTGGAGGGGATAGGGGGTTTCCGTAGAGGAGACCCAGAAAAGGGGAAACATTGGAAATGTAAATAAAGTATCAAAAATAAATAAAAAAAAATCAACTTTCAACCAAAAGTCATCAAAAAAGATTGAGAAAGACACTTCATACTCATCAAAGGAAAAATCTACCAAAAAGAACACTCAATTCTGAACGTCTATTCTCGAAATGAAAGGGCACCCACATTTGTAAAAGAAACTTTACAAAAGCTCAAAGCACACATTGCACATCACACAATAATAGTGGGAGACTTCAACACCGAACTCTCATCAATGCACAGATCTTGGAAACACAAACTAAACAGAGACACAAAGAAACTAACAGAAGTTATGAACCAAATGGATTTAACAGATATCTATAGAACATTTCATCCTAAATCAAAAGAATATACCTTCTTCTTAGCACCTCATGGTACTTTCTCCAAAATTGACCATGTAATTGGTCACAAAACAAATCTCAACAGATATAAGAAGACTGAAATAATCCCATGCCTCCTATCAGATCACTACAGATTAAGGCTGGTTTTCAATGGCAACAAAAACAACAGAAAGCTTGCATACACATGGAAGCTGAACAATGCTCTACTCAATGATAACTTGGTCAAGGAAGAAAGAAAGAAAGAAATTAAAGACTTCCTAGAATTGAATGAAAATGAAAGTACAACAACATACCCAAACATATGTGATACAATGAAAGCAGTGTTAAGAAGAAAACTCATAGATCTGAGTGCCTCCAAAAAGAAACTGGAGAAATCATATACTAGAAACTTAACAGCACACCTGAAAGCTCTAGAACAAAAAGAAGCTAATACAAACAAGAGGAGTAGAAGGCAGGAAATAATCAAATTAAGGGTTGAAATCAACCAAGTAGAAACAAAAAGAACTATACAAAGAATCAACAAAACCAGGAGCTGGTTCTTAGAGAAAATCAACAAGATAGATAAACCCTTAGCCAGACTAACCAGAGGACACAGACACAGTTTCCAAATTAACAAAATTAGAAATGAAAAGGGAGATATAACAACAGAATCTGAGGAAATTCAAAGGATCATCAGATCCTCCTACAAAAGCTTATACTCAAAAAAATTGGAAAATCTGGACAATTTTCTAGACAGATACCAAATACCAAAGTTAAGTCAGGATCAGATAAACCATCTAAATAGTTCTATAACCCCTAAAGAAATAGAAGCATTCATTAAAAGTCTCCCAACCTAAAAAAGCCCAGGACCAGATGGGTTTAGAGCAGAATTCTATCTGACCTTCAAAGAAGACCTAATACCAATACTCTTCAATATATTCCACAAAATAGAAACAGAAGGAACACTACCCAACTCCTTCTATGAGGCCACAGTTACACTGATAACAAAACCTCACAAAGACTCAACTAAGAAAGAAAACATCAGACCAATTTCCTGTATGAATATAGATGCAAAAATACTCAATAAAATTCTTGCAAACCGAATCCGAGAACACATCAAAACGATCATTCATCATGATCAAGTAGGCTTCATCCCAGGGATGGTTCAATACCCGGATATCCAACAATGTAATCCACTACATAAACAAACTCAAAGAAAAAAAACCACATGGTCATTTCATTAGATGCTGAAAAAGCCTTTGACAAAATTCAACATCCTTCATGATAAAAGTCTTGGAAAGATCAGGAATTCAAGGACCATACCTCAACATAGTAAAAGCAATATACAGCAAAGCAGCAGCTAGTATCAAACTAAATGGAGAGAAACTTGAAGCATTCCCACTAAAATCAGTGACTAGACAAAGTTGTCCGCTCTCTCCCTATCTATTTAATATAGTAATTGAAGTTCTAACTAGAGCAATTAGACAACAAAAGGAGGTCAAAGGGATTCAAATTGGAAAGGAAGAAATCAAAATATCACTCTTTGCAGATGATATGATCATATATTTAAGTGACCCGAAAACTCCACCTGAGAACTGCTACAGCTGATAAACAACTTCAGCAAAGTGGCTGGATATAAAATTAACTCAAACAAATCAGTAGCCTTCCTATCCTTGAAGGATAAACAAGCTGAGAAAGAAATGAGGGAAATGACACCCTTCACAATTGTCACAAACAATATAAAGTATCTTGGTGTGATTCTAACCAAACAAGTGAAAGATCTGTATGACAAGACCTTCAAGTCTCTGAAGAAGGAAATCAAAGAAGACCTCAAAAGATGGAAAGATCTGCCACGCTCATGGGTTGGCAGGATTAACATAGTAAAAATGGCCATCTTGCCAAAAGCAATCTACAGATTCAATGCAATCCCCATCAAATTTCCAACTCAATTCTTCATAGACTTAGAAAGAGCAATTCTCAAATTCATTTGGAATAACAAAAACCCAGGATAGCAAAAACTATTCTCAACAATAAAAGAACTTCTAAGGGAATTAGCATCCCTGACCTCAAGCTGTACTACAGAGCAGTAGTGATAAAAACTGCATGATATTGGTACAGTGATAGGCAGGTAGATCAATGCAATAGAATTGAACACCCAGAAATGAACCCACACACCTATGGTTACTTGATCGTTGACAAAGTTGCTAAAACCATCCAGTGGAAAAAATACAGCATTTTCAACAAATGGTGCTGGCTCAACTGGAGGCCAACATGTAGAAGAATGCAAATTGATCCATTCCTATCTCCCTGTACAAAGCTCAAGTCCAAGTGGATCAAGGACCTCCACATAAAACCAGATATACTGAATCTAATAGAAGAGAAAGTGGGGAAAAGACTCAAACACATAGGCACAGGGGAAAAGTTCCTGAACAGAACACCAATGGCTTATGCTTTAAGATCAAGAATCGACAAATTGGACCTCATAAGATTGCAAAGCTTTTGTAAGGCAAAGGACACTGTCAATAGGACAAAATGCCAACCAACAGATTGTGAAAAGATCTTTACCAAACCTACATCTGATAGAGGGCTAATATCCAATATAAACAAAGAACTCAAGAAGTTAGACTCTAAAAAACCAAATAACCCTATCAAAAAATGGGGAACAGAGCTAAACAGAGAATTCTCAACTGAGGAAATTCGTTGGGCTGAGAAGCACCTAAAGAAATATTCAACATCCTTAGTCATCAGGGAAATGCAAATCAAAACAAGTCTGAGATTCCACCTCACACTAGTCAGAATGGCTAAGCTCAAAAACTCAGGTGACAGCAGATGCTGGCTAGAAGGTGGAGAAAAAGGAATACTCTTACATTGTTGGTGGGATTGCAAGCTAGTACAACCACTCTAGAAATCAGTCTGGTGGTTCCTCAGAAAATTGGACATAGTATTACCTGAGGACTCAGCTATACCACTCCTGGGCATATACCCCCAAAAATCTCCAACATATAACAAGGAAACATGCTCTACTATGTTCATAGCAGCCTTGTTTATAATTGCCAGAAGCTGGAAACAACCCAGATGTCCCTCAACAGAGGAATTGGATATCGAAAATGTGGTACATTTGCACAGTGGAATTCTACTCAGCTATTAAAAACAATGACTTCATGAAATTCGCAGGCAAATGGATGGAACTTGAAAATATCATCCTGAGTGAGGTAACTCAGTCACAAAAGAACAAACACAGTATGTACTCACTGATAAGCAGATATTAGCCCAGAAGTTCAGAACACCCATGATTCAATTTACAGAACTATTGAATTGAATGTGGGGTCACAGGTGGAGGAGTTGGAGAAGGGACTGAAGGAGCTGAGGGAGTTTGCAGCCCCATGGGGAGGGAGCAACAGTGTCAACTGGTCAGCCTTCCAGTGAGCTCAGAGACTGGCGCACCAACCAAAGAATGCATATGGTGCTGGCCAAATATGTGGCAGAGGAGCACCTTGTTGGCCATCAGTGGGAGGAGAGGCCCTTGTGTCTGAGAGTGTTAGATGCCCTAGTGTAGGGGAATGCCAGGGAGGGAAGATGGGAATGGGTGGATGGGTGGAGAAGCACCCTCATAGAGGCAGGGGGAGGGGAAATGGAATAGAGGATTTCCAAAGGGGAGACCTGGAAAGGGAAAAACATTTGAAATGTAAATAAAGTATCAAAAATGAAATAAAAGAATTACTAATAATGAGCATGATCAATATGTTCAGATAAATAAAGGATAATAAAGCATAAATAATGATAAAATATCCTTGAAACAAGAAATGGTGAGCGCAGCTATAATCAATCATCTAAATGACAATTTTAAGCATTAATAAAATGTAAGGGAATATTTTGTTACTGAATCACATACTGTATCGAAAGATGGTGTTTAATTTTCAGATTTCAAGAGTCCAAATGGTAAGAAATTAGAAAGAACAGTCATAAAATATCAGCAGCTGCCTCATCATGTTAGAAGTATGTATGAGTACCCCAACTCTCCATTTGCTTCTAGTATTGACATATTTAGGCAGAATTTATTAATTTTATTTTATAAATTATTATAAAGTGAAAAGACTCCTTCTAGTTACCAAATATAGATGGCTCTAGCTGGGTTCTTAACAGCCTTGCTTGGGCAATCAGGAAGAGAATGTGGAAGACAAACTGACTATCTCATGAGGAGTTTCAGTGACTAAGGACTCAGTGGATGGGTGCCATTGATCCCATTTTATTAGAAGATGTTTCCTAAGTCCGGACACTCAGTGTGCAATCAGCGGCATCTCCCCCTCCGCGATGATGAATATCTGACTTCTTCACTTCCAACCCTGTATCCTCAGTCTCACTCCATCCTCATTCCCTAGGCAAACACAGAGACCCTTGACCTTTGCCATTGATTCCTCCTTGGTTCATCAGCTAGAGTCACAGAAGCCATTCCCATTTCTTTTGCTTAAGATAATCCATTCGATTGAGAGCAATAATGTAACATAACGTGAGCATTTGAAGGGGTCTGGCAGAAGCTTGCCAATGAGGGGAGCAGGATAGACCTATTACCACCATGCATCTGCAGGAATTTAATGTATAAAGTCTGTGATCTCTCCATAGGCTAGCGATGATAAAATTACAGAGAGACTGAAACATTGCTAAATTACAAACTGGACATATGGATGTACTGTGAGATGGAAAGGTGTAAAAACCTGGTGTCACCTGAGGCTAACCCTTTCATGTTCCTCATCAAAGAAACATCTCTTTGCTGCAGAGACCATCACAGAAAATCGCAACCAATGAAAACAGCAGAATTATGAAGACCAGGCAAGTGGATAATCTATAACACAACTTCTGCATCTAAGTCTCAAGGATCATGTCAGAAGTATTGTAGGAGCCAGAGGATCAGGGATGTGTCTCTTAAGAATGTCAGAAGCTACACCCATGAACCCTCACCAACATGGCTGCCTAAACATGAGCTGGATAAGGATGACACCAGTAGACATTCTAACGTGGAAATTTCATGGGGATTCACCATAGACAAAGAACTACAGGTAAGTAAAGAATGCTGAGAGCGGGGTAAACAATCTTCCCCAGTGAAAAGAACACCAATTGGTTATCCAATACTAAATGGTGAGCCCTGAAAACATACATACAGGTTATATTTATGTATTTGGGAAATACACATACACACACACACACACACAACAACAACAACAACAACAATAGTTAAAGACAAAGTGATCATAAATTTGAAGGAGAACAAGGGGACATACTTAATACATGGGAGGAGTTTGAGGGAGGAAAAGGGAGACGGAAAGATGTGGTTATTTTATAACCTTAAAAAATAAAATATTATTTTTAAAAAGCTCATTTAGGCACACTGATTCCCACCAACTGAAAGCCAACATCCTAATCACACTCCCTTGTAGAATCTTTGACTCCCAGCTTCCTGAGATTTGAGGGCCAGTGTATGACCTACTGTGCTTCAACACTGAAGTATTAAGGGCAGAGCACAGACTGCTAATGTGAGAGAGGAAGCAGAGCAGAGATCAGAGGGGAAGAGAGTGTCAATCTCATTCTCCCTTCTCCAGCCTTTCCTGGGGCTCATACAGTGCAGGTACAGATCCTGCACCCACCTTCAGTGCTGGAAAAAGAGCTAAGTTTCCACTTCTCCTGAGCCAAGGACCATAGATCCATGAAACTGCATGGCAAATGTCTAAAAAGATTGCTTCTTGACACAAGACAGATCAGTCTAAATCTATGTAAGACCTCAGGGACTGAGAGACTGTGATACTTACAGGAAATGCTACTCACAGCTCTGGAAAATGAATGTAACACATCAGGAAGGGGATGGTGTGACAGTTGCTGTGATGTGTATACTGTGAGGTGTGTGCTGTGACTTATGATTCGTGCATGTTTGTGGGATTGGTACTTTTGTGGAGGTATTGCATTTGTAAGTGTGTGAGACGGATGGGAGTATGGCAGTCTAGTTACGCTCACATTGTCTAATGTACATGACACCAGGCTGGAGAGGATGAGGGCACATGAGTTTTGTCTACTACTTATGGAACACTATTGCCTTCCTAAATGAATAGAAACTGCAGTTTTGCCTAGACCCTTCCAGAATATTCTATAATCAATTATTGAAAAGTGCCATATACTCAAAGATTAGCAACCAAGAAAAATACCAAGAATGGGTAAGACTGGCTTGGGATTTCTAACTCACTGCACAGGATTTGAAGGAAAAGAGTTGGCCCCAAATCAGTGCAATGTCACCCTTAAAAGAACTCAGTTAGTAGATGATCTATCTGGTGGATGCATTAACCCATACCCATCTGTGAACATCGCTGTTTCCATGACATCAGGACAGGAGACAACTCTCATAACAGGTGCCACACAGCTTCAAACCATTTCACCCTGAGAAATTGTTACATAGTTTTGATAAAAATTCAAATACTTCATTTTTTTATTATGCAGTCTAGAAGTCATTGAAAAGAGTACTGAAGATAGTGTTAAAATATTCATTATATAAAGATAGTTGAAAAGATGGATTGAATATTTATAAACTTTGATTTGCAATGTTGAAGAAATGCCTGCTCACAGACAGAAAAATTAAATCAAACATACTGATGATGGTCTTCAAAAGATTATTAGTGTACTCTTTATGATTTCTCTATATTTCTGTGAGTTTTCTTTTATAATTAAGAAAAACACTATAAAACAAATGCAGTTTAATTTCTATTGCCAGATACTTAATCCAAAAAAACCTTCATGGGACATTCATATAACAAATTTATTCCCTAGGAAAAAAATGAGTTCCCTTGAATGTTTTCAGTTGTTTCTACAGAAAGACATAATTTAAAACATGAACTTCCATTAATTGTTAAGAAATCAATCAGGCAAGAACAGTATATCCCTGCAAAGTCGAAGCTCAACTTTTTTAGGCTTTCAACATAGTAACTGCTTCCCATTTTTCAAGTGCTAATTAAGGCCCAAGGGCAAGGCATTGCTTAGCAGTTAATAACCATCAGGGTTAACTGCCAAGGACTGGCCTTTCCTTATTGCTTCATTATATCAAATCAATTTGGTTTTCATTTATTTTGCAAAGCAGAAAAGTCTTTTATTGAGGCCAATTTAGCACATTGCTGGATATCTGCTTGCCAAACCAATGATTGTGATGCATTCTATAATATTAGAAGCTCTTAAAACATCCGAGGTGCACATATATTAACAGTATCGGTTATAAAGAAGGCAGTAAATATGTTAAGACATATTTAAAGACGATAAATATTCACTGATACAACATTGGGTGACAGGTGGAAATACAATGAGGATAAGGAAAAAGAAAAGGCTCAGTCTTCAATGAGTTGACAGGAAAATCTGTCTGATAGAACAGATGTTCTGTCCTTAAGCTAGAGAGCCAGATGAAGAGGGGAGAGTCAGCAAGCCAACATTCAGTTTAGTCTGCTACATACAAAGGAGCTACAAAGATTTGTTTTTTTTTTGTTGTTGTTGTTTTTTACAGAAGCACATATGTAAGTGGTGTAAGTGAATGTGCACAGAAATTAGGAAGACTAAATTGTTTCACTGAGTCATGGGATCTTTGTATGCCCCTCTTAATGAGTACAAGAGGCCTTGACTGAAATGGACACAGGATGTACTTCTGTGTCCATCCTACCAGACACACCATGTGAACTGGTCCAGACACTTTATCTGGTGGTGTCATGCTCCATTTCTTCATGTGATGTTTGGTTTGATCTGCTTATTTTTTCATTTTATTCATTTAAAAATCTACTTTGTGTTTATCTAATTCATAGTATGCTACTATGTTGATATCCAATGGTTTCATGTGTTTTGATTCTATTGACCAATAAAGTATATTTTCAGGGAGGGGTTCAAAAAGCCTAAACTCTAAGGAAGTATCTTTTGGCAGATGATGGCCATTGTGGGTGAGAGAGTCAGTTTCCTTCAGTGGTGTGACCCATGGCAGGCTGTCCTGCCTCTGTGGATGACCCTACACCATGCCTATGGGAGTCAGTGGATTATAAAAAAGAGAAAGAGGATGGGGAAGAGAAAAATGAGCAAGAGGAATATGAGGGAGAAAAGGAAGAGGCTGGCAAGGATGACTTGAAGTAGGAAGGATAATATGGAGTCTTTGGGGAACAGTTGAGGGGATAGGAGGGGTGTGTGTGTGTGTGTGTGTGTGTGTGTGTGTGTGTGTGTGTGTGTGTGTAACTACCAAAGAATAAATAACAAAAAGGATATTTTAATATGGATCTGACATTCAGATATAATTGCCCCCATTAAAATATCTTGACTGTTATTACTATCCTAAATATGTTCTAGTTGATCCTAGGAATTCTCACATAATTTTGGTTAACATCATGCAAGGATATGTGTATAAGTGTTGTTTATTTATTTAAAAGATCATTTTTGATTGCCAAGTATGTGTTAGGATTCTTTCTTCTTCTTCTTCTTCTTCTTCTTCTTCTTCTTCTTCTTCTTCTTCTTCTTCTTCTTCTTCTTCTTTTTTTTTTTTTCTTTTTTTTTTTTTTGGTTTTCTTGAAACAGGGTTTCTCTGTGTAGCCCTGGCTGTCCTGGAACTCTCTCTGTAGACCAGGCTGGCCTTGAACTCAGAAATCCACCTGCCTCTGCCTCCCAAGTGCTAGGATTAAAGGTGTGCGCCACCACTGCCCAGCGGATTCTATCTTCTTGAAAGACAAAAAGATAATTAGGAAATCAGCTCAGTCTTAAAGAGCTTGAATTTTATTGAACAAGTTGTTAAGGAAACCAAAAGGCATAACACCTAATCACCAAATGGTCTTCCTGAAGGGAGTATGGAGAGGACCCTCAAACTGGATTAGTAGTTACCAGGAGAGAATATGTGCGTGCTGTAAGCAGAACTTGGCCTGAAGTTTATAGCGTAGGGAATTCTAGCAATGAATACAGAAATCTAAGAACTCCCTGTGTTGTACAAGAGAGGACTCCTCTGGACATGTACAAATGTTATCCAGAAGCTTGAAACATTGGGCAAGGGCACTGAGGAGTACTCAGAAGTCAGGGTGGTACCTTCCCTCTGTGGCAAGTCACTGAATGTTCTGGATTCTGGGCAGTAATGTGATTGGCAATGCCATCTGGAGGCACAGTCAAGTAGAGAATGCTTTAGGAAAAGCCAGTTTAGAGCTGGATGCTTCATTAGAAGCTTAAATGGTTGGGTCCTGGATTAAGGTAATGAACGCACACTTAAAATAAGTGAAAAGTCTGTCTAGCAATCCATTTCAGCTACCTGTCATCACATGCCTGGAAAAGTACAATTAATTATGGGTTCATAGAGTGAAATCAATGCACATCCCCCACCAGAGAACCCAGCTCATTACAGCCCTGAGCACATATGGACTTATTGTCACTTCAACAATGACACTCCTGATTAGCACCCAGAAGAATTCTAACCTGGACTTAAGGAATATTGAACTCCATTATCTTGGAAAGCCACTCTGACCAGATCAACGCAACACTGAAAACAACTGGATAAATGTGGTGAAAGATACTGGAGAATAACAGTATGTATCTAAGAAAGACATCGTAGTATTTAACTGGCCCTGTCATCCATGTTGTTCCCATGGATTTATCTGGGCTCAGTGGCATAAAGATGTGAGAAGAGCTGAGATTGGGCAGGGGACCCTAGGGAGCCATTCCACCTAATTACCTCTGCCTGATATCCCAGCATGCTTAGTATGTCTGCAAGTCACTGTGGAACTGAAGAGGGTGGAAAGCTCCAGCTGCAGAACTCAACCCCACAGCTGGAGGCAAAAAAAAAAAAAAAAAAAAAAAAAAGGAATGTATTCTTTAGGAAACATCACAGTGTTTTGGAGGTTCAAATGTCTAACAACTCCAAGGCAGGATGTAAACTACATGTGTGAAGATATTGTACATGACACATGTGTAAGAGTATGAACCACAGCATGTGACACAAACACATGAATAAGTAATAAAATAAATCTTTTTCTAAAAGACCACTATTGACCAAAAGTTAGTTTAAATAGCAAACAGATTTTGTGAGTAATAGGACACAAAAGTTATTGCAAAATACCCCCAGGAAAAAATGTGCAAAAAAGTTCCCACTCACAATTCAATGATTTTTTTTTTAATTACAAAACCATTTTCCTGAAGGCAACCTAATTCACAAAGGGAAAAAAGATAGATTTGGGGTGTTGGAGGAAGACATAGAAGTAACTGGAGGCATGAGTGGGTGCACTTAAACAAAACACACTGTATACATGTATGAAATTCTCAAGCAGTAATTTTTCTAAAGATTAAGCTTGACTCTTTTGAAAGATAACTATGTGCTCACTGTAAATATCACAAGTAAAATTTACATGTAAGCAGACTATAAAAAACCTTCCATATCTAAAGCATTCCTATAATTTAATAAGAAAATGCATAAACCAGAGAGAAGTTGATGAAATATATGACCAGTCAGGATACAGAAGGAAGACAAACAAGAGACTGTGGTTCTCATGCTCAGTGTTGGGGACAGCTCAGCTGAAGGAGGCTGAGGGGGGCTCATCTTCCTTTTTAATTTTAGGAGCCTTTTAAAAAATAGTACCCAATGAAGGAAAGGATATCAGGTCTGTGCCTGTGAATTCTTCTGGTCCCCTGTAAACAGAAAGAACCCAGAGTCTGTAAAAAAGTGTTCAGCACATCGGTAGATAAGAAGTTGGGTTCTTCCTAATGTTTAATGGTTATGTCTGAACGTGACATTTGTAAGCAGGCCATTGTCAGTTCAGCACTCCTTTGGAGATGACTTGAACTAAACCAAAAGAAGACAGAATTCTTTAAAATGACTGACCCAGAATGAGACTGACCAAAACTCTCAAAGATGTCTGGCCACTTGTCGAAAACGCATGTCACTAAAGACCCTAATCCACCTCAGATATCCTGAATATTCTATCAGTGGGATAAGCCTAACTATGTGGATTGAACTTTTTTCTTTCATCTTATTTTACCCACATGTATGTATGTGCACCATATCAGTATAGTGCCTAAGGAGGACAGAAGTAGGCATCAGATCCCTGGGACTAGAGTGACAAGTTGCTTGAGCCACCATGTGGGTGCTAGGATTGAACCCCAGTCCTCTACAAAAACAGCTGCTTAGCTATTTCTCTAGTCTCAATATATGAACATTTTAAGACTTTAAATAATTGAAAAGTGGAGAAGAGAATTCTTTTAAATTTCTCCATCAGTCCAGTGATATTGTGGGTGGGGGGAGCAGGCTGTACCCTGAAATCCCACTCTGGGGTCTAGCTGATGCTCCTGAGAGTGTGCTCAGCCATTCCATGTCCCTACTAGAGATCACATCTTATAAATGACCCTGAAGTCCACAGAGACCAGAACTAGTGTCACCTTCTTTGTCTGCCAAGCCATCACCAAGCTGTGTCAGGCTTGTTAGAGACTGAAGCCTACTGCACTTTTAACAAGACATCCATCCACTAAGCCTGAATGGGGGCAGTTGAGACACATCTGAGGCATCTGTCATTTCCTAATTCATCAAGAAGGGATCTGTGACAAGCTCCCAGTGACAGTGAGCAGGGGGAAACACGTCAGGCTGTTTACACTGTCCACACAGTAATTTTCCTTGGGGACAGTTCTGACTTTGTACTGTCATTTGCTTTAGAGTGATGAGGTATTATGAAGACAGCTTAGATGTGTCCTTATATTGCTTAAAGTTGAGAAAAATAAGTGATAGACCACTGTCAGAAGCAATTACATCTGGCGATGTGTGACAAACCTCTGTGGGTGAGATGTGATTGGGAAGTGAACATACGAGCTTCAATTTTAATTGCACTAATGCATCAGAATCAAAAACATCCCTAGGTTGGCTTTCCAACAGCCATCAATTTAAATTCTTAAACAAAAAATTCATAGTCCCTTTATCCTATAGGAAAGCAAGCTGTTGAACTTCAATATATTTATTATCTGATACATTCCCATTTAAATAATGTTTTATTAATTCTTTAAGCAATCTGCTCTCATCAGATTTCTCCCAGATCCACACATTCTCTCTCTCTCTTTCTCTCTCTCTCTCTCTCTCTCTCTCTCTCTCTCTCTCTCTCTCTCTCTCTAACAAATCCAGTCATATTTGCATTGGCCACTTATCTTGGGTGTGCAGCCTGCTCTAGCATGTGGTCAGTATATCAGGTGTCACACCATTAAAGAAAACTAACTCTTCTCTACCAGCAGCTATCAAATGCCAGCAGCTAGAGGTGGGACTTCGTGTGCCCCCTCCCTCCACCATTCTGCAATTTTTCCTGGCTTGAGCTTGCACAGGTCCTAGGCATGCTGTCACATGTGTTATGATTTCATATGTTCAACTGCTCTATTGTGTCCAAAAAAACCCAGTTTCCTTGAGGTCATTTCCCATTTCTGGCTCTTAAAACCTCCATCTGCTGACCAGTCTTTCCCTTCTACAGCAGATATTCCTGGACCTTGTGGGTAGGAATGTAAAACAGACACTAGAACAGAGCTGAGCATTCCACACTATCTTGTTCCTGCACACTGACCAGCAGTGTGTCTCTGTGTTTAATTGCCATTGTCTGATACACTCTAAAATATTCTGCTTTAAGCTAATATTAAGGATCAAATGAACGTGCATAGTTTGCATTTCACTTGCATGACTTCTGTGCTTGTTGAAAATAGAAAAATCCAAGACAATGTGATGAAGTCTCTCTGGAAGTCTGAGCCTTGTCACTGTGTCATAAAAATGTTTTTCTAAATAAATTCATGAGTTTAGCCAGAAGAAAGGGAGTTTTGTTTTCAGAATTCAGCAACAGTAGATCTGAGTTCAGTGGGACCTTAGTGGAAAAGACAATGTTTATTCATAATAGCTGAGCAAAGAAGAGAATGGGAGGCAAGATCTGAGTTTGGATCCCAGCACTCTTGAAAAAGGGGATAGAGAGCACACCTGTAACCCCAATGCTAAAGGATAGAGCAGAGAGGATGCTGGGAGCTCACTGGCCAGCCAACCCAGTCAGAGATGCAAGCTTTCAGGTCTGTAAAAGACTCTGATTCAAGGTGAAAAATTGTGGGCAGTGAGAGCACAGGACATTGGATGTCCTTCTCTGGTATTCTCACACACAACCACATGTATATATGCGCACACACACACACACACACACACACGCACGCACAACACATCAAACACACAAAATTAATTTTTAGTTTTTAATCATCAGGTTTTTTTTTGTTTTGATTTGATTTTTTATGTTGTGTATATGAGTGCTCTGCCTACATATTTGTCTGTGTGTCACATGAGTGCCTGGCGTCTGTGGAGGCCAGAAGAAGGTCTTAGATCCCCTAAGACTAAAGTTAACAGATGGTTGTGAGTCAAGGTGTAGGGGCTGGGAATCAAACCTTCGTCCTCTGGAAGAGCAACTGGTGTTCTTAACCACTGAGACATATCTCTAGTCTACACATAATTCTTTTAATTAAAAAGTAATAATAGTTGAAGGCTAGTGACATGGTTAGAGACTACTAAAGTCCTTTGCCACCAAGCCTGGTGTCTTAACTTCAATCCCCAGAATGCAGATACTATAAGGAGACAGCTGACTCCCTCAAACTGTACTCTGATCAACACGCATGCATACACATGTACACACAGGACACACACATACATACACACGCACACACACACACACACAATATGGCGTGCATGTGCGCATACACACAAATAAATAAATGTAATTAAAAATTTTTTAAACAAATCTGGTAAGTGATCCTGAAATCCATATCTAGTTATTCAGTCTGGTTAAGGAAGTAACCGACTTGTCACTCAGTGGCATTACCCTGCAGAAGGTGGTAGCATGTTGGCAATAGTTCATCTTTTGTGAAACTCTTCTTCTGTTGGGTAACCTCAACTTGGTTATCAGTGAAGGTGTGCTCAAATTGCAGTGGCTTCATGCCATTCCTGGAGTCAATTACCTACAAAGGGGAATTTAAGCAGTAGTCTATCTAATTTAAAACAAGGGCCTGATGAGCCTTTTCAAGAATTTGTGGATCACTTGTTAAAGGCAGCTGGCAGAGTTTTTGGAGATCCACAAACATGCGTTCCTTTTGTCAAGCAAGCCATCTTAGAGGATCCACTGCACTCAGAGTAGGTGACACCATATCCTGAGCCATCCCGGAAGATCCTCTGCACTCTGGACAGGCAACTGACATGCCTGAGGCATCCCAGGAGATCTGCTTCACACAGGGCTACAGAGCAACTGATCGCCAGCTTGTCTGCTCCCCTGAAGACACCGCAGCTTGAAGGCATGCAGGGCAACTGACCGGACAGACTGAAAGCCTCCCTGGAGTTCTGCTGCACACAGGGCAACAGAAACCAAAGTCTGTAGGCCCCCCTGGAGAACATCTTCACACAGGATAACAGCTTGATTGCTCCACTGAAGTCCCAACAGTCTGAAGGCCTTCCAGAAGATCTACTGCAGCCAGGGCAACAGATCAGCAGCTTCTCTGCCCCTCTGAAGAGTCCCTGGTTGGAAGGCCCCACAGGTGGTCTGCTACAGCCAGGGCCCGGTAAAAAAAAAAAAAAAAAAAAAAAAAAAAAAAAAAAAAAAAAAAAAAAAAAAAACCTGGAGAGATCTTACACTAACAACTTAACAGCACACCTGAAAGCTCTAGAACAAAAAGACGCAAACTCACCCAAGAAGAGTAGACAGCAGGAAATAGTCAAACTCAGGGCCAAACTCAACCAAATAGAAACAAAGAGAACAATACAAAGAATCAACAAAACCAAAAGCTGGTTCTTTGAGAGAATCAACAAGATAGATAAACCCCTAGCCAAACTAACTAAAGGGCCCAGAAGCAGTATCCAAATCAACAAAATCAGAAATGAAAAGGGAGACATAACAACAGAAGTAGAGGAAATTCAAAAAATCATCAGATCCTACTACAAAAGCCTATACTCATCAAAACTGGAAAATCTGGATGAAATAGATGGTTTTCTAGACAGATACTACATAATAAAGTTAAATCAAGAGCAGGTAAACTATCCAAACAGGCATATATCACACAAGGAAATAGAAGTCATTTAAAACCTCCCAACCAAAAAAAAGCCCAGGGTCAGATGGACTTAGTACAGAATTCTATCAGACCTTCAAAGAAGACCTGATACCAATATTCTTCAAACTGTTCCATAAAATAGAAACAGAAAGAACACTACCTAAGTGGTTCTATGAAGCCACAATTACTCTGATACCTAAACCACACAAGGACCCAACCAAAAAAGAGAACTTCAGACCACTCTAGCTTATGAATATAGATGCAAAAATACTCAATAAAATTCTTGCAAACTGAATCCAAGAACACATCAAAACCATCATTCATCATGATCAAGTAGGCTTCATCCCAGGGATGCAAGGTTGGTTCAATATACAAAAATCCATTAATGCAATCCACTATATAAACAAACTCAAAGAAAAAATCACGTTATCATCGCCTTAAATGCAAAAAAAGCATTTGATGAAATACAGCACCCCTTCATGTTAAAAGTACTGAGGAGATCAGGAATTCAAGGCTCAGATCTGAACATAATAAAAGCAATTTACTGCAAACCAACAGCCAATATCAAATTAAATGGAGACATACTTGAAGCAATCCCACTAAAATCGGGGACAAGACAAGGGTGGACTTAGTACAGAATTCTATCTACTAGATATGGGACTCTCCCCATATCTATTCAATATAGTACTCGAAGTGCTAGCTAGAACAATAAGACAACAAAAAGACATCAATGGGATACAAATTGGCAAAGAAGAAAAAAGGTATAACTATTTGCAGATGATATGATAGTATACATTTAGAAAACCCAAAAATTCTACCAGAGAACTTCTCCAACTGATAAACAACTTCAAAGTGCCTGGATATGAAAATTAACTCAAATAAATCAGTAGCCTTCCTTTATACAAATGACAAACAGTATTGGTATTAGGTCTTCTTTGAAGGTCTGATAGAATTCTGCAGTGAACCCATCTGGACCTGGGCTTTTTTTGGTTGGAAGACTTTTAATGACTGCCTCTATTTCTTTAGGCATTATGGGACTGTTTAGATGGTTTAACTGATCTTGGCTTAGCTTTGGTATTTGATATCTGTCTAGGAAATTGTCCATTTCATCCA
>CM052705.1:38920103-38942068 GCA_028551405.1 Uromys caudimaculatus | reverse complement strand
AGCTGTGAAGCCCTGTGCTTCTATTTCTATTTTTATCTCCTGGATAGTTTTTTGCATTTCCTTTGTCTGTTTGATTGTGTTTTCTTGCACTTCTGGCCGTTTGTTTGTGTTTTCCTGTAATTCTTTAATGGATTTTTGAATTTCCTCTTGAAAGGCTTCTCGTTGTTTATCCCTGTTCTCTTGTATTTCTTTAAGGGTGTTATTCATTTCTTTCTTAAAGTCTTCTATCATCCTCATGAGAAATGATTTTAAATCTGAGTCTTGCTTTTCTGGTGTGTTGGGGTATCCAGGGCTTGCTGTGGTGGGAGAGCTGGGGTCTAATGGTGCTGACTACTCTTGGTTTCTGTTCTTTATGTTCTTGCCCTTGCCTTTTGCCATCTTGTTGACTCTGTTGTTAGCTGATCTTACTCTGTCTGGTTGTGGCTTGTCTCTCCTGCAGGTCTCTGTGTCAGTACTCCTTGAAGACCAGCTCTCTCTGAGAGGTGTTTGTGTTTGGAGAGCTGTGGCACCGGGTTTGATCTCAGTCCCTGTGTCTCACGGGTTCAGGGCAGTTCCTGGTGAGCTGTGGGGCGTGTCTTTGGCCCTCTCCCGGCTTTTCCGAGCTCCTGAGAGGGATCTTTGTCCCGGCACTAATTTGCTATGGAGCCCTTTGGCCCAAGCTGAGGTTCCCGGCTGCCGCCGGAAGTTGCTGTCCCTTAACCTCTGTGGCCCGAGGAAACTGGGCAGAATCAGTGAGCTCTGGGGCTCGTTTTGCCCCCGCTCGGGGCTTTTCCGTGTTCCTGGGAGAGAAAATTTTCTCCCGGAGCTGCTTGACTATGGAATCCTAGTGTCCCAGGCAAAAGTTTCCTGCCTCAGCCGCCCGCTGTTGGGATCCAGGGGAGTTCCTAAGCCCGCCTACCTCGGTCCCTGTGTCTCGCGGGTTCGGGGCAGTTCCTTGTGAGCTGTGAGGCGTGTCTTTGGCCCTCTCCTGGCTTTTCCGAGCTCCTGAGTGGGATCTCTGTCCCGGCGCTAATTTGCTATGGAGCCCTGTGGCCCAAGCTGAGGTTCCCCTGAAAGTTGATTTTATCCGATATTGGAATGGCTACTCCAGCCTCTTTCTTGGGACCATTTGCCTGGAAAATTGTTTTCCAGCCCTTTGCTTTGAGATAGTGTTTGTCTTTAACACTGAGGTACATTTCCTATGTGCAGCAAAATGTTGGGTCCTGTTTATGTATCCAGTTTGTTAGCCTATGTCTTTTTATTGGGGAACTGAGTCCATTGATGTTAAGAGATATTAAGGAATAGTGATTGTTGCGTCCTGTTATTTTCAATACTATTTTTATATTTGTGTCTATCTTCTTTTGGGTTTGTTGAAAGATTACTTTCTTGCTTTTTCTAGCGTGTAGTTTCACTCCTTGTGCTGGTGTTTTCATCTATTATCCTTTGTAGGGCTGGGTTTGTGGAAACATATTGTGTAAATATGGTTTTGTCATAGAATATTTTGGTTTCACCATCTATGTTAATTGAGAGTTTTGCTTGGTATAGCAGCCTGGGCTGGCACTTGTGTTCTCCTAGGGTCTGTATGAGATCTGTCCAGGATCTTCTAGCTTTCAAAGTCTCTGGTGAGAAGTCTGGTGTAATTCTGATAGGTCTGCCTTCATATGTGACTTGACCTTTTTCCCTTACTGCTTTTAATATTCTTTCCTTGTTTTATGCATTTGGTGTTTTGACGATTATGTGATGGGAGGAATTTCTTTTCTGATCCAAAATATTTGGAGTTCTGTAGGCTTCTTGAATGTTTATGTTCATGTCTTTCTTTAGGTTAAGGAAGTTTTCTTTTATAATTTTGTTGAAGATATTTACTGGCACTTTAAGTTGGGAATCTTCACTCTCTTCTATACCTATTATTGTTAGGTTTGGTTTTCTCATTGTTTCTTGGATTTCCTGGATGTTTTGTGTTAGGAGCTTTTTGTATTTTGCATTTTCTTTGACTGTTATGTCAATGTTTTCCATGGTATTTTCTGCACTGAGATTCTCTCTTCTCTATCTTGTATTCTGTTGGTAATGCTTGCATCTATGACTCCTGATCTCTTTCCTAGGGTTTCTATCTCCAGGGTTGTCTCCCTTTGTGATTTTTTTATTGTTTCTATTTCCATTTTTAGATCTTGGATGGTTTTGTTCATTTCCTTTGCTTGTTTGATTGTTTTTTTTCCCGTATTTCCTCTTTAAGGGCTTCTAGCTTTCTTCCTGTGTTCTCTTGTATTTCTTTAAGGGAGTTATTTATTTCCTTCTGAAAGTCTTCTTTTTTTTCCAGTGTGTGTGTGTGTGTGTGTGTGTGTGTGTGTGTGTATTTGTGTGTGTGTGTGTGTGTGTGTGTCTGTGTGTGTGTGTCTGTGTGCCTGTGTTGCTCTGTTCTTACCATCTCAAGAGGAAAACTCCTCATCCTCATTTGGTCAGGATTCCTCTCCACCCCTGTTGGCACTACTTCTGATTTTTCTCTTGTTTTTCCTCATTTACATCTCATTCCCTACTAAGCTCTTGTTAATATTTTCTGACATACATCATATGTATTTCAGACTTTCATGTCTTTTTCTATGGGCTCTTTGCTTCCTTAGAATGTGTCCCCAGCTAGTCTGCTTCTAGTACTCTCTGATGCAAGTCAACCCATTGACAACAGCAAGGAAGGAATGCAGGTCAATCGTACCCACTCTCTTCTGGTTGACTGTTTATATCAACTTCTTACAATACCAAGAGTGACATGAACGACAAAGGGAACTCAAAGTCCTTCACTTTCAACTGCAACATGCTAAATGATCCACACTGTCTCTGGGGCCATTTATTCTGGTCCCTTCTTGGCATTAGTGCTCCAACCACTCCATTCCTCCTTGACTTTTCGTCTTTCTTGAGGTTCCACCAGCCTCCCCATTCTCTGCATGGTTGTTCATCCATCACTCATTAGGACCCGACTCAACTTTCTCTCCTCAAAGGTGGACTCCTCATTCCCTTTCAAGTCCTACCCATCACACTGATGGCTGTTCCTTCACTTTTCATGACAAAACAGTCTGTATATCTGTTTAATTTGTTCTTTCTTCTACTTAGCTTGTGAGTTTCATGGAATTGACCATGTTCCTGATTGGTTCCCAGAGAGTCCACAGATTATTGAATGGTTCCTGACAAGTGTGTATTCATCCAATGGACGTTTGGTGAGTAAAATAAATCGAAGAGATTAAATAGTAACTTAAAGGAATAGAGCAACATCTCCCACTAATTATTCTGATTACCACTCATTATTTTTATTTTTCCTTCCCACACCTCTCATAAATTAGCTAGGCTATCCTATATTTGATGATACATGCTATGGATACAAAAAATTGAACACATTGTTGTTTCTGGTCCTCATATGTATGAAATCTGAGTCTTAGGGAAATGGCTTAACTATTCTCTTGCATAACTCCCCTTTCTTAAGGACAGAACCCCAGGGACATAGAATAGTCTGAGAGTAACTTATGGTATTCAAGATCAGAGGGAGTTACACATTCTATCACTGTAAGAATTTTATACACAGCAGGGTACCATCAAAAAGACAGTAAAGAGTGAAGTGTCCTGAGAGGCTGACCATCTAAGAGTCCTGTGACTTTGAACCATACAGGTAACATCCTAAGTATGTTATTTACATTTTTATTGCTGTATCAAAATACCCTGACCAAAAAACCAAGCCAAACCAAAACCAAAACAAAGCAAAAACAAAACAAAGAGCAAAACAAAAACAACTTAGGATAGAAAAGGTTATGTGAACTTAATAGTTCCATGTTATAGTCCACCATTTGGGGAAGCCACAATGGCAGATGCTTGGAACTGTATATGGGTAACATCCCATATACAGTCAAGCAGAGAGAGAAATAAATGGTTGTACAGTCACTTGCTTGCTTGTGCACAACTCCATTTCTCCATTCTTAAATAGTTCAT
Source organism: Uromys caudimaculatus (assembly GCA_028551405.1). Classification (NCBI taxonomy): domain Eukaryota; kingdom Metazoa; phylum Chordata; class Mammalia; order Rodentia; family Muridae; genus Uromys; species Uromys caudimaculatus. The sequence continues at coordinate 38,938,123 of CM052705.1, read as the reverse complement.
GACCTGCTGCCTAGGGAATGATACCACCCACAGAGGGCTGAATCTTCCCACCTCCATTAACTTAATTAAGATAATCTCCTGTAGACATGCCCACAGGCCACTTCAATATATAGAACTCTCATTGAAATTCTCTCCCAGGTGATTCTAGGTTGTGTCCATGTCCTGTTTATACCTTGTTGTTTTTGCCAATTTGACACAAACTTGAGCTAGCTGAGATAAACCTGATTGAGGAACTGCCCATCAGATTGCCTGTAACAAGTCTGTAAGGCTTCCTTTCTTAACATTTGATGTGGGGAGGGCCCACATTACTGTGAGTGGTGCCATCCCTGGGCAGGTGTTCCTCAGTTGTATAAGACAGAAAACTGATCAAGCCAAAAGGATCAAGCCAGTAAGCAGCATTCTTTCATGGCTTCTGCTTCAGTTTTTGCTTCCAGCTTCCTGCTTCTTGCTCTGACTTCTTTTGGTGATAGACTGTAACATGTAAAGTGAATTAAACCCTTTCCTCCCCGAGTTGTTTTGAGTCATAGTGTTTTATCACAACAATAGAAGTCCTGACCTTGACAATCTATATAACAAACCTAACCATCCACTGAGGATGTTATTGAGATCACCACCACCAGCACCACCACCATAAAATGCCCAATAATAGTAACTAAAGGAAGCAAGTGTTTTATTTAATCCTTTATTTTCTCTCACAGTTCAAAGGTGGGGAAGACATGGTGGCAGAATCAGGCAGCAGGTGATTGCATTGTATTCCCAGTCAGGAAGCAGAGTGTGATGATTCTGGTGCTCAGCTAACTTTCTCCTTTTTAATCCAGCCATGAACCCTAGCTGCTCAAATGGTAAGCTCTATATCTAGGGTGATGAGTTTATTGTAACTTTAAATCTTTGGGGCAAGTGAATTCCTCGAGTGCAGTAGCACACACCATGATCTTCAGTCATATGTCTGTCCTGGACACAAACTTAGCATTGATTAGTCTCTGTATTATTGCCCTTTTCTCTTTACTGTGAGAGTAAAAACTAGGGTCATGGCACCAGCCAGGTATGTCTTAAAAACTCTGATTTTTGCACAAGGCAAATGATTTTGAGGCTGACAATTTCTTTGTATTTCTAACAAGGCACTAGGTGCAGGATTATGCTCAGAACAGATTAAAATACTGAATAGAATGACTGGGCCAATGGTGAGGCTTAAGTTTAAAAATTTCCTACAAAATCTTCCCAGCATCATCTTACTTAGATATGGCGCTGCATTCTGAAATCTGGTGTTCTCTATACTTCAAAATTAAATAATGCTGATTTTTATCTCGTAAACTGCTTTATGGTGAATGTACATTCCCGGTGGATGTTGTCCTTGGAGATTTAGAAAAAAACTTTATTTTTCCACAGCTTATTAACACCCATAATAAAAAGCTGTAGGTCTATGAGTCTTAAGACAAAATCTGGAAAGTTTAATCAACTACAACTTTCCAATTTCATTAAATGTGTTTGACATATTGATGAGGTGGGTAATTTGCCATGAAGCACAAATGTGTTAAACATGATGACCTGTGCAAAAGTCAGCTGAACGGTTGGGAACAGAGACTACGTTAATTAATAGAAGGGTACATGGTGAACTGCACAGACTCTTTAGATAAAGTAACACAAATTACTACATTATGATTAATAAAATTCTACATGCCAAAGGAATCAAAGCTGATGAGATTAGCACTTACAAATGTTATCCAAACTTTCCCATTTATATAAATCAATATAACAGAACTCATTAAGGAAGATTGGAAGCAGGCTGGTTAGATAGGAAGTAAACAAGTTACCATTTTTCTGTCTTGTTACGAGGTAGTGTCTCCTTCAACATCTTCATCTAATCACAGAGGAGTTTTGGGTTTTCATAATCATAGGACTACATGGTTTAAAAATTGCATTTAGTCAAAATTCTATAATTAATAATGTCTGCAATCATTTTTTAAAGATTAAAAAATCTCTATGTATATGTATGTGTCTATGTGTGGGTATGTACAGGTGAATGTAGGTACCTGCTGAGGCCAGTAGAGGGCATTGCATTCTCTGGAGCTGAAGTTACTGGTGCTTGTGCATTGTCTCTTGTGAATGCTGGGAATTGAACTCTGGTCCTCTGCAAGAGTAGCCAGTGCCCTTAACCACAGAACCACCCTCCTTCCTGAGCCCCTGCAGTCAAGGTTTTATGTTACAAAGTCATTAGGTAATTGTTTTATATTTATATGAGTCCATAGCCTGGAAAGAGATGCATGCAATTAAAATAGACATTGAGAAAATATAAATCCAGTCATAGAATTTCGAATGAGAAAGGCGTCTGTTTACACATTAGTGACTTTCCAGGTGGACCTGGGAGGTATCTTTGGACTGGGTTTAACAAATTGGCTCCAAGGCCAACTTGGCCCCACACCTGCTTTTGTAAATAAATCTTATTGGAACACAGGGAGGCTGTTCAGGATGCTGTGGTGAGTGGCTGTTTCCCATGAGATAACAGAGCTGAGGAAATGCAGGTGAGGATGCACAACCGTAGACTAAGTATTATTGAGCCCTTCCCAGAGAAGACTGCGGCCTGCTTGGCCTTTGCATGGCCTATCAGCCCTTTCAGATACTGGCACATGTTCTCTGGATGTCCAGTCAGATGAATTCTTTTCTCGTGTTTGATTGACTTACTCACACCTGAGTGTGGATTCCGAAACCTGATCTCTGATGTGATGTAACTGATCACGGGGTGTCTTTGGCCCCTCTGCATTCTGCCCTAACTACTGTGGCTTTATACCTCAGTAGACTTTGGGATTGTGTGTGTCTTTCTTACATTTCTCTGGAAAAATCATTCATAATAACGTTTAGGCAATTATTATGCATATTGTTTCCTAGAAATGTAAAATACCGATTTTTATCTCTTTTCATAATAACGAAGAAGGAACTCAACTTAATTTTGACAACTCTCCCCCTCAAAAAACAAAACAAAAAAAAACCCCACGAACAAGGAAAGAAGGAAGGCAGAAGCAAAGGATGAGTGTTGAGAGGATATAAAGGAAGGGAAGAAAGAAAAAGTCAAGAGACAAGGTAGTTGACCTGAGTGTACTCTCAACATTGCTGTAGAATGCCTGGCTGAATAGGAATCACTCTTACCTAAGAGAGGGAACCAGATGTCTCCGCATGAGATAGGATTGCCATGTGGTGTGACTGACACGTGATAGGATTGACACATGATGTGAATGTCACTGTGACTTCTGCATGCTCAGCCTCGTGTGGCCAGCTTTATTTCCAGTTCTCCCCTCCATTTTCCAACCCCATGATAATCACATGTAGGATTTAACCTCTTGGTGAACATGAAGACAATAGGACATCATTAGCTCCAGCAGCAGCACTTCCTTCTTACTCCTGTGACCATGTCTTCCATCTTGGTCACCTCATCTGCTCTATGCTTATGAGATGCCAAATGTCTTAGATTCACATCTAGGGAGGATTATTCACCATTTGTCTTTTATTTTACTTAGAAAATGTACACTTTCATGGATGTTTTCACAAACCACACAAATCCCTTTTCTGGGGTTGCATAATATTGGTCGTGTGTGTGTGTGTGTGTGTGTGTGTGTGTGTGTGTGTGTGTGTGTGTGTGTGTGTGTTAACTTGGCCAGCTCCCATTTGTTGTGAATAGCCCTAGGGCTGCTTGTATTTTGATGCTAATTCTGTTCTCCTGGGAAGGGCTGAGAACAAGGAAGGAGTCAGTACTCAGGTGAATTCTAGTGAACCTTCTCCCCACCTTAATTTGTAAAATAAAGGCTAGAGTCAGTGATTGGGCAGGAGAGGAAAAGGTGGAGCTGAAGGTTGGGAGAAGTAGGAGAAGAGGAAGGAGAAGGAGAGGAGGAGAGGACTGCCTGGCCTGGAGAAATTACAAGTTATAAGGGGTCACTTAGATGGGGAAGAGGGTAGTGTAGTGGCAGATCTGCCCAATCTAGGAGTGCAGCTTGATTCATATTAATTGAGTTGTGTTTTCTTTGCCCGGGCTTATTTGGGTTGGAGATTTACCGCAACACCCATTGAACACTCTTTGTATTGCTTGTGGTACATGATTTTTCTAATGTGACATTAAATTTGGTTTCTTGGCATTTTATTGAAAATTTTTATGGAGGATGAATGTTTGTCAGGAATACTGGCCTGTAGTTGTCTATTTTTAATATATTTGTCTAGTTTTGGTCTGTTCATGTTTTCTGCTCCCTCTGGATTCAGTGTGGGCAGGTTCTGTGTTTCAAGAATTCATTTTTCTTTTGTGTATTTTATGGTATTCCTGTTGCATACATTCTTATGATTGCCCCTGGTGAAACACATCTGAGATATTCATTATGTTTTGTTCTTCACTCTGAGTCTGTCCTTTTCTTACTTTGTTGCTCAGAGTCACAAACTATGACAGGTACCCAAGAGCCCATCAATAAATCACAGAGGTTATAGTCTGTAATCTGCTCCAACTTGGCTTTGTGTACCATCAAGGGATAAGAATGTGCCGAGTGGGCCTGGGTTCAATTGTCTGCCCCAGCACCAGAAGATCTCCCATTAGGCCTTTCTCTCTAGAGCTCTCCCACCTCCATCAGCCTCCCCATCAGGGAACAATCCTTGAGCAAGTAGACCTGGGTGATTCTTTAAGACCAAAGCTATGCAGAGCACTCTGTCCACTAGTATGATAACTCTTTTCATGGCAAGATCTTTGTCATTTTGTACCATGTCTTCTATTTGACTTGATTGTTCTTGACCCTTTCTTACTTCCTTTCTTATGATGATTTATAGCTTCATTGGTTTTTAGTTTCTAATTCCCCAAGGTATCAGATTTAGTGGTGTGAGACTTTTCTTCATTTCCAGCACAGACATTCCTTGCTCTGAACTTCCCCCTTCTCACTTGTGCCACAAGATAAATCTTGACAAGATGTATTTCCAAATGTTACCTGTTTTCCACTCAGACCCAGTGGTTGTCCAACAGTGTGTTGCTTACTTTATACCTCTTCATGAATTCTCCATTTCTATTACTTTCACAAAATCATGGCTCCAGTGGATTGTGTGTGGTTCAATTTGAGCAATTTGTTGAATCGCATTTGTGACCTAGCATGGGACCTGTTCTGGAGAGCATTCTGTCCTCCAGAACACTCTACTGTGGGGCGGGAACTGCTTCCCTTTTTGAGGTTCTGAGGGTCTCTGTCTGGACAGTTTATTTGTTTCTGAAGGGTGGTACTGCCAACATATCCCATGTTTATTATTCTAGTTGAAGTTTTGCCTTTCCAGTTTGTAAATACTTGCTTACAATATTTATGTGATTTGATATTGTGTATAGCATATTTGGCACTGTATGTAACATGTTTCATTTGTCACATTCCTGAATTAACCTTTTTGTCACCTGTAAACTATCACCTTTCTCCCAAGGGTAGTTTTAGACTTGAAATTTCTTTTGTCTGACATAAATTTGTTTTTAAAAAGCCACCATACATAAAGTGTATTTTTCTACCTCTTCATGTTCACCTGACAACATCTTAAATTTAAAGAAAATTCTTCTAGATTGCATATAATTGGTTTCTCATATACAGTTTCTTATCCATTAACCTACTTGGAGTTTTTTGATTGGGATTTAATTCACCATGTTTAAAGAGATGGAAAGAATTTACTATGCATATTCCATTCTCACAGTCTCAGGTCTTTTTGTTCAGGGTTTCTTTCCTGCCATTTTCATCTCATTTCTGTTTATAGTTTCCTTTTCTTTTGCATGATAGGATTTGACTCTTTGCTTTCGTGCAACTTCTTATCCACCTACCTTTTAATGTATGTGTGTGTGTGTATGTTGTATGTGTGTGTGCATGGGTGTGTTTATGTACGCATACATACACACACACACACACACACACACGTATGTGGGGATCCAGGTTGATGTCCAGAATCATCCTTAATCCTCTGTTCTTTTCCATAATATTCACTAAAGCAGGGTCTCTCAATAAAATACAGTACTTACTGATATGAGTCCTCTTGCTTTCTGGGGCTGAAATTTCAGGGAACCCCACGCCAACCTAACATGTGTGTGGGTTTCTCAAGACTCACGCCCTGATCTTTATGCTTTCATGGCAGGTGTTTTAACCAATCAGCCATTTCCCAAGCTCCACCCACTGAACTTAAAGTATTTCTAGAGCCAATTAGAGGTCTGGGGCAGCTAGGGCTATGAACATAAAACTACTGCTGGTCTGTCTCTGGAGGTCAGAGGGAAGGATCTGTCTCTTACCACTTCCTATCCCAGGTAGTCTCACTGTGGAGTTCCCTGCTGACTTTGAAGAGCAGACATATTCCCAAGGAAAATTGGTTATTCAGGTTGAACCCCAACTCAGAAAGTAGGGAATCACAGGGCATAGTGGTTTAAATATGAATGGCTCTCATAAGCTCATATACTTGAATGCTTAGGGAGTGGTACTATTTGAGAGGATTAGTAGATATGGCCTTATTGGAGGAAGTGTATCACTAGGGATGGATTTTGAGGTTTCAGAAGCCCAAGCCAGTCCCAGTCTCTCTCTCTTACTGTGGCCTGTTCATTTCCATATAGAACTCTTAGCTCTTTCTCCAGCATTGTGTCTGCCTGCATACGTCCAAGCTTTCCACCATGCTAATAATGGACTAAACCTCTGACACTGTAAACCAGTCCCAATTCAATGCTTTCTTTTATAAGAGTTGCCTTGGTCTCTTCACAATAATGGTACACTGACCAAGACACAGGGCAACAGCACAATGTGTGGCACTGGCACACACTGTACTACAGGCAGCAAAGCATGCGTACACTAAGAGACCACTGGTAGACACATCAAGGTCAGTTGGCCAATGATTAACTAGTGACAAGAAGCAAAACTCTTTACACAATGCCTGGCTCAAGATATGATCCATAGATCTCTACAAATTAGGAGATCTGTTATATAACATTGTGCCTAGGGAGATAAGCACCTCAGATTATGAGCCCAGAGCAGACCAGAGTAAGGATAACAGCAAAGTCTAACTCGGTGAATCAATAGACTTTACTGGGGTTACTTACAGGAACATGGGTGAGAGGTTACTTACAGGTGTGTAAATGACTCCTCGACAGCTGCATCACCAAAGCCCACCACAGTATGGGTGACAGCTCACAAAAGTTAGAAACTTGTAGCATATTGCACAGCCTTCAGGCAGCTCAACAGGTTGGAGAGTGTCCTTTCAGGTGGCTCAGTTAGTTAGAATCCTTCCAGGCAGCTCAACTTGTCTGAGAATTATTCTCAATGGTTTTATTGTTTACTCTTGGGAAGGGAGGAGCCTAGTGAATCTGGTCAGTTTCAGGAACTTCCTAAAACTCTTTTAGTTCTTCACTTTCTGTGTTAATGAGCATTTCTGTAGGATGAAGTGTTTCACCCTTCTACCCCAGAACCTCCTGTTGTTTCGACTCCTTGTAAATAGTCCGTGTCTTAAGCTTCCCTCCAAGATTCAATGTTTTAATTTCAGAAGAAACTGCTACACATTGAGGTCCTTAAAATAATCCTGAGATGTAAACTCTGAAAAACAAAGATATTTGCTAACAGTTCACCACAATTTCAGGGCTTAGTTATTTTCTATTTAAACCAGTGAGCACACACAAGTCTTGATCTAACGACATGTGAACAAATGGACATATAGCACACCTGAATTAGATCAGAAGAACCTCTTCTATCTGGATTTTTGAGGAAACATCATTATTGTGGAATGAGTTAATGAGTCAAGCACACTGATGAGACCCAGATGCATGGTGGGCATAAGTGAGGGGGTGGACATGTGTGGTTTTGAATCTGATGAGAGTAGAGAGGTGGAGATACCCTGGGCATGAGGGTCAAGAGGATGGCATTGCTTTACCTGGAGCCAAACAACAGGTAGATTCTGGCAAGACCTGTAGAGGTAAAGACATTTGGAGATGCCAGAGTGGCAAGACCAGCCCAAGAACGGTCAAGGCATTCCTCTAACAGGCCAGTTTTCTAACACTTGCACTTTCTGGAGGGGTTTGGGTTTCTTTATAGCCTTACTGCATGTATATCATGGTGAGTGGGGATAAAAATAAATTTAGATAAAAAGAGTCAACACAACACTCCTAAGTGGTGTCACATCTGGGGTACTATGCTAAAGTAACCTGTGATTGGAACATTTCTCTACATGCATGGAGAGCAGGGCATGGGAAAACCTAGATGTTTGTCACTCTCCTGCCAAAAGCCAGAATCTGTCAAAATTTCTGAAGTTGTGTGTTTTAGAAAGAGGGAAGGCTTCTATTACTCACTTCAGTGTTTAAAATTCATTTCTTCTTAGTCATAACATGCCTTTCATTTGCTGCACACAAAGCTTGCAGACACAAACCTCCAACTCCCACAGTGGAGGAATACAAGTATGGAAGGGAGGTGGAAAATTGTGTGTCCCTAAAATAGAATTTTTGGCTAAGCTGCCAAAAAGTAAGCAACTTAGCTGCCAGACATTTGGTGGGGTGGGTTGAGGCTAACACAAGCCATAGGAAGGAGATGAGAGGCAAACACGTCATTTCGTTTGTTTGATGCCCCAGTCTTCTCTTTTCAGAGTTTGAAAATGCTCATGACAATGAGGCACCCAGTTTAGGAAGCACCTTTGAAAATAACATGTGTTTAACAGTTGTTTCAGGAAACACATGCATTTTCATCCTTTTCTTTGCTGTCTAGAACTCCACAGAGTCAGCAGCTGTGGTGTGAAAGATGCTTATTAGTCATTGAATGTGAGATGGCTCCTGCCTCATAAGTTCAAGACATTTGGCCTCCTCTTAATGGTGCTCTTTGGGGGAGATTGTGGAGCCTTGCTGAAGGAAGTTGGTCATGGGGCACTCCCTGAGGTTTGGTAGCTCAGCCTACCCACTTCCTGTTGACATTATTTTCTGACTTGCTAACATGTGAATAAGCAAAGCTGTTGCCATGCTATCCCTGGCTTAGAGGACTGTATTCCTGAAAGTAAGCCCTTCCTCCCTGAGTTGCTTCTTGCCAGATATTTGGTCAAGTGAATAGAAAAGTAACCACTACACGCATGAAGCTTTTCATTAGTATGTAGAGGGCTGGGTGTCAGATGGGCTTGCAGCTGAGGGCATGAGCAGTCAAAGAAGCCTCCTTTCAGCTGACATTGAGGCTGGACTTGTTCAACTAGCAATGTGTTGTATAACAAGCCTGCTGGGAAACATTTGCTTTTGAGACTTGTTAATAAATATCATTCCTTTTGTTGAGAGGATGGAAGCTACATATAAAAATGATGCTTGCTAGAAAGGGAAGGAATGGAAATTATTACCCGTATCTATTTCTGCCCTCTTTCTATTAATGGAGTCTTCAGGCATTACCTGTATCTGTAGATTTCATGGGGATGCTTATCTCCAAATCTGTGACTAGGTCTGGCTATATGATTAATGTAACACTAGAGTTATACCCTTGAAGGTGAGGATTTACTGGATTCCATGGTCTTTGCATGCTCACTGGCTTAGATATAAGGTGGATAAAGGAGAAAGAAACAGAGCCATTTGGAAGTCAGACAGTGGTACTCAGCTATGATACACAAACAGAACAAGACTAACTACCATCTCATTTTCCCTAGAGGCTTGAAATGGAAGTCTTTACTAGACACTACAAAAGAACCAGTGTTCATGTTTGCTGTGGCCACTGTTATTAGTTAGATTTAGAAGGTTAGGTTAGTTCCTGGCCCTTTGTTTCATGGATTTGCCAGTTTTACTTTCCAACTTGCTGTTACCTGAGGCTCTTCTTGCACTTCTGTTTTCTCACTTGTAAAATGAAGATGATAATAGCATTAATCTCTTAGGATTGTTCTGAAAACGAGAGAAGTTAATTTTTGTAACGTAGTATCCTACAAGTAGTAATTGCTAACTATCATTTTATTAAATATTATTACTTATTTCCCTGTATTTCATCACCGACTCCTATTTTCTCTGTTCCCATAGGCAATCTTTCTTATCGTTACTGTGTATCTCTTTGTTTACATGGACCTATGTATATGGTGTCTAATTTACATAACTGTCACTCAGGCAGGGTGGTGTGGAGCTATGCTTGCTCTGGGCTGTTGCAGTAGGACGGCTGCATCATCTTTGGAGGATGCTCACCCCATGTTTTTAGTTTTCATCTGATTAGAAATTTAGACCACTTGATGGGTATTTTGTGTAGAGGATCTAAGAATAAATCCTCTGTGTTCTGCTTCCCTAAAGACCCCAGACACCACCACACACACCCTGATAAAATTTCAGAGCAATAAACAAATAATAGGCTCCCAAAGGGCTTGCCTTCATAAAACTGGATTCGCAATAACAAGTTGTGAGTCACATCTGGTGATGGCCAGTTGTGTGTGGACTCTGGACCTTGACCCAACTTCATCTCAAAGAAACTACAGGAAACTGAAGAATAAGTTAAGTGGCACCAGGAAGAAATGGTGCTCATAGACTCTTAGAGAATAGATCCACACAAATATCACCTCCTGCTGGGACGGAACAATAAGCACTGCCTTCCCCATCCACAATCTCAAAGGTGCGCCTCAACTTAACATATGATTCAAGCTAAAATCAAAAGGATAAGAAAAAGAAAAAAACTTCCAAGAGTGAAAAAGACATTTCTCTTTAGAATAAATTATATGTATGTGTGCTAACCTGTACATGTGTATAGTCATCACGTGTGTACAGTGCCCACAGAGGCCAGAAGAGGGCACCAGATCTCCTGGAACTGGAAGTAGAGGAGCTTATGTGTTTCCTCTTGAATCTCTAAGCCATCTCTCTAGCAGTAATACATTTGTTTAGTACTGAAGACATTGATACACAATCTCTGTACTATATGATGTCATTTGTGTTCCTTTAGCTATTACCATTTTGTGAGCCTAAACAGCCAGGTGTCTATGTGAATGTTCTTTGGAGGAGTTTGGCAGATTTCATGGGAACAAAGAATCTTTGTGTCCATTGCTTATTTTAATCAAAAGGAGGAGATAAAAGAATATGCACATTCATTTGAATGTACATCATTTGTGTTTAGACTTAAAACATCAAGTGTTCATTTTTTTCTACTGTTTTTAACTTTAACTTTTTTTTTATTTTTAAAATAAAACATTGTGAAAACTTATAAGCAAAGAAAACAGCAATTAAGCATGAAAAAAAAAAACCAAGAAAATTCTGTTTGTTTTTATTCTATGTCTTTTATCCCCTTTGCCCCTGAAATTCCTACATTTCTTCATTTGTGAGGCTGGCTGGTCTCCCTGGGAATTTGATTCTAAGGCTGTTTGACAAGTAACACTATAGACACCCCCCCTCACCAGGGCAAAGTCCTTTCTTGAGAAAAAGTTTAGAAGCTTCCCAGAGCCAACAGGAGGAAAATCTATATCCTCTCCCTGTGCCATGGTACAAGTAACATGTGCAGGCACTTTTATCTGGGAGGGAGGAGAAGATAGGATTAATGCTCTGATAAGCCAGTTAGAAGTGTCAGTCATGACAGACCAAGCCATAGAGGAATTAAGCCTTTTCTCAGTAACCAAAGATGCTTTGGGTGTCTTTGAACTGCTCCTTAAATCCCAGAAGTTTCCCGAGTGGTCCCTATTCTCCCTGTGACCATTAAAGACACAGTGTCCCTAACCTACAAGATTTGTACAAAGAAAGATGGATATTTTAATTAAAAAATAAATTTCTGCTTGTTAGTGCTAATCTAGAATGGAATTCTAGAAAGAGGCTAACCATTGCTAGCACTGGACAGAGGAATCCTCATACAGAGGACAAGGAAATTAACATGAGTGTGTTGCTTGCTCTGGAAAAGCAGGTTTGCTCCTATGCCCTCAACCTCAGCCCCCTCCTGGATGTGTGAGGTGCCTCCTCAAATGCTCTGTACCTGCTCCCCAGTTTACTTCCTTGCTCTTTCCTTCCAGAAGGCTGCTGTGGTTTGAATGTGAAATGCTTCCCTCTGGCTCAGTTGTTTCCTGCTTCTGGTGATGTTCTGGGAGATGACTGAACAGTTATGAGTTGGAGAAAGTAAGTTACTAGAGGTGGCACATGAGGAAGACGACTTCCTGTCTTCTCTGGGCTCCCTGAACCATGAAGATGCAGAGTTCTTGCTACACACTGCCTGCAGACATGAATTCTACAATGTCTTTCCTGCCACAAGGGACTGTATCTTCTCAGACTCTGATCCAAGATAGCTGAGTGTTTGTCACATCAAGTGTTTGTCAGATCAACAAGAAAGATTTCCAATGCTGAGCCTTGTCCAGACCCCTGGAACCCAGCTCATCACAGCTGTTGATAGAAGCACCTCAGGGCTCCAGAGCTATAAGTTTATATGAATCCATATTTGTCAAGACAAAGAGATCTGAGGAAAGCAGTACCCTTGGGGCTCCCTTTGTGTTCTAAAACTTCTCTTGATTCTGTGACATTTCTTCACCTGTGAATGAGAAGTTCCTTGAAGGAAATAGGGGGATGAATCCTAGCTCTGGTGCTGAGGGCTCCGTGATAATTTAGGAGACACTTAAAGCATGTAAGTGGTCACAGAGCTTCTCAGATTGGCCATAGAACCTCACGGACAAATCACAGTGTCTCAAGGACCAGTCTCAGAACCTGGCAGACCAGTCATAGATCCTTTAAAACTGATCACAGAGCACCACAGACCAGCCCTAGGTTGGGCTCTGCTTTCAGAGGCATGATGTCCTTGGGAACCACAGTTATATTATCTTCAAAATAAGGAAACTCTGACATTGTGAGGAGCACATGTGATGTTTTATACAACAGTTATAGTAAGAATAAAGTTAGTGTATTTTGCAACTAAGTTCTGCAAATTACACTATCATATTTTAGGAACAAAATTTAAAATGAGATTTGATACATGTACGTCTATGACTCATTGGCATGTATAAAATAAGGAGAGAGGTTTCCCTACACTGTTTTCCCTTTTCAGGGAGGCACATAGCACAGTAAGGATGGAGTGTTCTTCTCTCTCTTTGACTAATTGTATTAAAATTGGAAAATTGGAAGTTGAAATTCTGTTATAAATTAAATACAGAAGCTTATTATGAAATTGATATGCTAAGTATTTAGTAAGTTGGTATGTAATGTACAAGCCAGTGTCATTTCTAGGAGAGCATAACCATTTTATTTTTTCTCTATCTCTCCCTCCCCTTCTTTTTCTTTTTCATATACAGAAATAGATACATTATTTTAATATATACTATGATAATATATGTTGATTTCATATATGCATTCTAAATTCTTATATGTTTACATCACTTGTGAATATTTGATTTGTATATATTACTTTGTATATGCATTCCAATATTCATACAGAGTCATATATAAATTTACAATATAGAAATCAGAGTGCATACATGAGACGAATGTAGACAAATTTGGCAGGTGAGACACAGATTTGCAGTTAGGTGGTATACTAGCTCTGTAGCTTCTGCCTTAGAGTCACTGCTATGAGTTAGGTGGTATAGTTGCTCTGTTGCTCCTGTCCCTGCTATGAGCAACCACACCAATCACACTAACTTTTCCTTGCTTCCTTCCCCTTCAGACTGTTACTGAGGAGTCAGAGGATGCCCCTCTGGCTCCATTGGGAAGAAGCCAGGTCCATGCCCCATGCTCTCGCAAGGACAAGGACATTCTATGCTGCTATCGGCACTTTCTGATAGCTTGGTATGAAGCTCCTTTCTCACTATTCATCTTCATGACTTATGCTCTTATTTACTCTGATACAGAAACAGTGAAGCCCCCTCTGTGCTTCGGGCATTCAGCCATGCATGCCAGATCAAAAGAACACCTCTCTCTATCAGATTTTGCTTTAATTCTGCCACTTAGAATTTTGAAATAGATGCCTCCTAACCTCCCTCTAGGCTGTTTCTAAAAGCACCAAGAATAACAAATGAGTTTCATCTGATTAAATGATGTAGGTAGGAAGATCCAGGGCCTGCTTTTATGTTCATGCAAATTAAGGTGAGAATATTAATTGCCAAACTTTAGGCATAGGTGTACATAAAGACAACAGGGTGTTTTTCCCGAAGTAGTCTTTAGATAAAAACATTCACTCAAGATAGAATTTGCTAATAATTCCCCAGTATATTTCTTCACTAATAGCAATGTGTTCTATGTAATATTATGGGAAATATTTCCTAACACTGTTTTTGGGGAGGGCTTCAAGAAAGTGAAGCCAGTATTTGAGATTTTATTTTCATAATACTAAAAGAGGAACAATTACTTGAAAAGATTTTTGACTCTTAATCCAGATGCTTCTTGATTTAAGATGAGGTCACATCTTGATAAATTCATTATAGATTTAAAAAAATATAGGATGCTAAAACCCACCCAACACACTTAGCCCACCCTGTGTCACCTTGAGGCAATAGGTACTCAGAATAGAATCCTTTGATTGCTGCCTAATGGAAGAGGTCGCCTGAGCCCCGTGGAGTCCCACTGCTGCCTGCAGCAGCAGAGAGTGCTGCCCTAGCCACACTAGCTGAGAAAATACCCAAATCCAAATCAAATGTGCCCCTGACTAGATACCTGCTGATTTCGTGCCATGGTAAAGACTTAACCTCTGATTAGGGCTGATTCTGACACATTTCAGGAAGGTCTACCCACCCATAGTTGCTTCCTCATCAGTGTCTGTTTATGGCTTTATGAATTGACCTGTCTGCAGGGATTCTATGTAATTATTTTATAAAAACATAGTTAACACACTGTAGTTGACACTACTAATGAATTAAATAGGCATTAGTGGAATATTTCTCTTGAAGACCAAGGTAACCGAAAACCTTGTGGAATCTTGCAAAGCTTACAACAGCTCAGTTCTGTCTTCATCTTAGTTCATCTGTTTCTATAATGACCTGGCCTTGCATCAGGATTCTAATGTTTAAATTGAAATCACTGGGATGAAATTTCTTCTCCTACTTATTTGTCTTAAAAGATTTCACTCATAAAATTCACATCATGAACTATTAAACATTGGTCATTATGAAACTGGCCATGGAGTGTTGTTTTCTGGGCTACATTCAAATACTACTTGTTAGTTACATGACCAGAGCAAGGCCATACAAGTCACTATATGCAAGTCCGTGTAACCATTAGGAACATGCTATGAGAGCTTTAAGTTTCTATGGAGTTCTGGAGTGGGTTAGTTTTCTGTAGACTTTAGGATAGTCTTTAAACAGGAACAAAGGATGCACATGGGTAAGTACTGGCACTCTTACGATCTGCAAAGCCTTTGCTCTCTCTCCTTTATGTGAACTGTATTCCAGAGCTCAGGGATTACACTGATCTGTGACTGAGGCCTGTTTATTGAGATTACTGTACACTTGGGCTTTCATGAAAATTTTGTGTACTTGAGAAGACAGCTCAGTAGGTAGAGGTGCTTTTGTGAAGGCCTGACAACCTATGTTCCACCTTTAGATCCCACAATGCAGCAGGAGAAAACTGGTGAGCCAGCATTGTTCTCTGGCTATGCATGTGCTTATTTACACACATGTACACAAGCATGCACACACACACACAACCATATACATATATGCATCAATATATATACATGCACATATACACATAGAGAGAAGAACTGGTAGGTCAGCATTGTCCTCTGACCATGCATGTACCTTTGTACATGTGTATTCACACAGGCACACACACATATACACGAATACACATACATACATACATACATACATACACACGCATGCACACATATGTACCCGCATGCATACATACATACATGCACATACACATATGCATGCAAACACACATGTGCATGCATACACATGTGCACTTATGCATGCACAAACATACACATGCATACATATATACAAACATGCATGCTCATACATAAACCTATATGCATGCACACACACACACACACACACACACACACACACACATATATATATATATATATATATATATATATATATATATATATATATATACACACATACACACATATACACACACAGGGGGATAAATAAATAAATAATTGAAATTGTGAGGGCAAGCATTACAGAATGGATCTTGTCCTCAGCTTCTTCTCTGTCCACACCCACACAACTCTACAGTGTGATTCACATATTGCTGCCTCCTCTCCCAGGCAGCACATCTTCAGTTGCCTTTGCCATCACCCTCTGCCTGTAAACACATGGGGGACCTGTGTTTTGGACAGAGTGACAGTGAGTGATGTGTGAGTCCTGTGGTAAGAGCTGATGCAGACTCCGATATTATGACTCAAATAGAATGTTCTTTTCCCAGTGCTTAGGACTTGGTCTCTATTTGGTACTATATTTCTGAAAAACTCATTTTGGCTAGGAAGGACACCTGGGTGAGGTATTGACTTAAGTGATACTAGTTTGTCTATGTTTGTTTCCTGATCACTTCTCCTAGGCAGTGGCCACTTCTATTGACTTATGGGTACCATTAGTTTTAGGTGGGATACTTAGAAGTTCCTGGGCCAATTCTTTCCCTCCCCTACTTCTCTTTCTTTCCCTGTTCCCGTGTGTGTGTGTGTGTGTGTGTGTGTGTGTGTGTGTGTGTGTGTGTGTGTGTGTGTGTGTTAATGAAAAGAAAACTATAATGAAACTTTCTACTTGGTACCAGCACTTTGCCACAGTTTTCTAAATATATGAGGATTTAT
The DNA here is from genome assembly GCA_028551405.1 of Uromys caudimaculatus. Taxonomy (NCBI): domain Eukaryota; kingdom Metazoa; phylum Chordata; class Mammalia; order Rodentia; family Muridae; genus Uromys; species Uromys caudimaculatus. The sequence continues at coordinate 38,921,465 of CM052705.1, read as the reverse complement.
CAGACAAGGTATACAGAAAGCAAAATTTCTAGTCTGGAAGAACAAACATGCACAAACATCTTGCAGTGTGAAGCTGTGGTGGGATGAGACAAGCATAACACAAGCAGAGTTTGGCTGAGGCAAAATCCCAGTTGAAGCCCAGGCCCTGTGGGCTGCTTGGAACTCTCTTTATTCTCACACTCGCTGCATGCCATTACCTCTATTCGGAGCACACACAGGCAAATCACAGTGCGCTCCTCCTGGGCACTCTGCATTTCCTCATGTGAGTGATAGGTGTCAGCAAGTCACTATTTGTTGACTGAATGAATTAAAGTCACAGGCAGAGTTTATTTATCATAAAAATCAGCATTGTAACTCCCTGTTGACACCAGGGAACCTTTTCAGCATTTAATGAGATTTGTGTGTGACCAATATATAGCTCTCTCCTTTGCTTCAAAGAAGAATGGTCAGGAAGCTAAAGACAACTGTAAGTGGCTCTCACAGAATAACCAATTTCTTTATGGTTCCCAGATTGGAGTGGAGTCACCACTTCACATAAAGCTATAAACCTAAAAGCCTGGCCTATGCATCTTGGTGAGATTGGCTGAGACAATGAATTGCTTTCTGGTCTACTAAGTTACTGGAAATAAGTAATCTAAAATATATAAAAATCTATCAGTATGTGTGTGTGTGTGTGTGAATTTTTTTCTTATAAGGACAACATTTAGTTGGGGCTGGCTTCAGGTTCAGAGGTTCAGTCCATTATCACCAAGGTGGGAACATGGCAGCATCCAGGCAGGCATGGTGCAGGAGGAGCTGAGAGTTCTACATCTTCATCTGAAGGCTGCTAGCAGAATACTCACTTCCATGCAGCTAGGACAAGGGTATAAAAGCCCACACCCACAGTGACATACCTACTTCAACAAGGCTACCAATATGTGTGTTTTAAATCAATCCATATAAATTACATATACTTATATAAAATATGATGTTTACATTGTGAAATGTCTAATCTAAATACGTTAATGTATGTTATTTGCCCATAGTTTTTTGTCATAAGAACGCAAATTCTACTCTTTTAGTAGTTTTCATGACTACATGTTAGTGACTATGAACAACATTCTGTACAAGTCGATACAATAGATTTCTTGATCCAGTTTCAAGGCTGAAGTCTTATCTTCTTTGATCATCTCCTCTGTCAGCCCCTTGTGGTCACCGCTCTATTCTCTGTTTCCGTGAACTCAAGGGTTTTAGACACCAAATGTGGTGTAGTCTTTCTGTGGCTGGTTCACATCACTTAGCATGATGCTGTCCAGATGTATCCGTATGGCACCATACTCATTACAGTTCTTCTTCCTTATTAAGGATTAAATAGTGTCTGCT
>CM052705.1:38807603-38917603 GCA_028551405.1 Uromys caudimaculatus | reverse complement strand
GGACCAGCAGGGTGGTGTGAGGTTGCCTGGAGCTCTCACAAGCTCTGCCCCTGAACATGCTATCTAGCTGTGTGATTGCCCTGGCTCAGAGCAATGACAGGATGTCTGAGATAAAGAGTGGTTCATTTTATGGATTGGACCTCCTAGAAGGACCTTCATGATCTGTGCTGCCTTTGGAGGCCATGTTGTCCGTGGTCCAAGCTACCAGTGGTTGTGCTGATATCCCTGGTCTATGCTGCTGCCCCAGGCTGTGTTGATGCCTATGGTCCATGTGGATATCTGTGGTCTATTCTATCATCAGAGGTCTGTTTTTTGGAGGGGATAATGATGTTTGTGGTTTATAATTACCACTGGAGGCCATATGACCCCCAGAAGCCATGATGGCATCTGTGGTCTGTGATGCTGCCTTAGACCATGTTTTTGTTCATGGTCTGTTATACACCAGAAGGCAAATGGATGTCTATGGCCTGAGTTTCTGTCTATAGTCCATGCTGCCACCTGAGACAGTGTTGATCTCCATGGACTGTGCTATCATGGGAAGCCATGTAGACATCTGTAGTCTGTGTAACAGCTGGTGGCAATGTTGAGGTCTGTGACCATGCTGCCAATTGGGGCTGTGTTGGTGTCTGTGGACCAGAGGTAGCCAGGCGCTGTGTTGATGTATGTGGCCCATGTTACCGCCGAAGGCCATGTGGATGTTGGTGGTCTGTGCTGCTGCCTGAAGCCATGTTGATGCCCATGATCTGTGCTGTCATCTGATGTCAGTGGGTTCTGCTGTCACTGGAAGCCATGTGGATGTCTGTGTTCTTTACTGTCACCAGATAGCATGTGGAAGTCCATGATCTGTGCTGATGCTGACTGCAAAGGGCAAGGAAGCTTCTTTTGCAGTGAGTATATGGACAATACAAATTGGATTTGATGTATTTTTTTTCCTTTTCCTTTTGCTTTTTTTGGGGGGTGTCACAAAGGTGGAGGGTAGATCTGGGAGGATGGGGAAATGACTATGACTGGGTACATTATGTGAAATTCCCAAATAATAAAATATTATGTTGGAAAGAAAATAGTAAACATGACATACCCTCTTAGTCCCTTAGAAGATAAATTTCTAATTTTTAAGCTACGTGGGGCAGGTCACTGTGGGTATGTGGGGTTTACCGTTGATATATATTCACTCTAAATTCTAATTTTTGAAATTTCTATCACAAAACGCTGCTAAATTTTGATAAATACATCTTCTGAAGGTTTTATCTTTCATTCTGTGAATATACTACATCATGATTAATATGTCTATACACTGCTAAATTCATTGTTTATTTTTCTCACCATTTTCTGAGTGTAAGCATGTGGATATTTCCTCAGCAGAAAAGAATTTTTGGAAGATTGTTTGCCATCTCATTTATATTCCTCCTATTAAAGCATTTTAGAGAGAAAGAGTATTTTCTGTCCTTAAAACAGGAAACAGCAACAACAAACCCAAAACAAAACACACAAAAAACTCCAAACCAGCCTGTAAGTTTTGTAAGCTTTGACTTTCACAGACTGTTCACTACACCGCAAGAAGAAAAACTGTACACATCTTTTAAATGTCGTTTTCACTGAATTTCTGAATGTAGTTTTCACTGTGCCCACAGCCAACAAAGGAATTCAGTTTTCAGAGTACTGTTTTCCTTAGAGTCCCTGAGACATTAAGAGGATGTTTAGTGGACAAAAAGGACTTCAGCGGAAATAAAACTTAGTAAAGCAAGTTTAAACAAACAAACAAACAAACAAATATGTCTATACACTGAACCATTGTTCTATGAACATGGTGTGTCTTATTTAATACATTGGCACACATTGAACTGTCCTCGCTTTCTTGGCACTGACATGCTTCACCATGAGGGACAGTTCCTCTCCTGTGCTTTTCAGTTCAGTTTGGAAGGAGTTGCGAGGACTGTTGGAACCCGTGTTCATAAGGAGTGCTGACCTACAATGTTTTCTCTTGTAGTATCTTTGTGTGTCCTTGGCGTTCAGCTAATGGTGATTTTATAAATGTGGTTGTGAGAATGTTTTTCCTTCAGACTTTTGGGAGAGTTGAAAATTAATATAAATTCATTTTTATTTTTTTAAGAAACTCACAGTGAGTTTGTCAGACTTAGTTTTAGTTTCTTAGCTTAGGAATATGGGGATTTGTTATGTTCTTAGATTATCCAAGCAATTAACATATAGTTGTTCATATTAATCTCTTCTCCTACACACAGATGTGTTTTCATTATTGGAGCTCTTTGTTCATTTCTGATTTTATTAATAACCGACACATATTACTTGCTTTATTTATGTTTTTGTAGTTAATCTAGCTAGATGTTTTTCAACCTTCTCATCCATTCACACAATCATTTCTTTATTTCAGTGTGTTTTCCATTATTTTTCTAATATGCATTTCATTTGATTTTGCTCTGATCTTCATCACTTCCCTCCTTTTACCAGTGGAGGCCAGAGTTTATTTTTCTTTCTCTTGTTCCTTGGGCTATGACGTTGTTTTTTTCAAAATGCTCTTCTCTGATGTGGACGGTTGTTGCCACAAACCCTTCTCTTAGAACTCTTTCAGCTGCATCCCATAGTTCACATATTGTACCTCAATATTTGTTGCAAGATCTATTCTATCTCCCCTTTAATTTTTTGGGGGGTTCATTATGTTCAACAGACCATTGTACAATCTCCAGGTGTTTGTGAATTTTCTGAAGTTTGTCTAGTTGCTGATTTTCCTATGTATATATTTCTGTATATTTCTATACACAGTGTCATGAGAAGAAGTTGGGTGTGAATTCAGTCTTACTAAACCTTTAAGCTCTATTTTCTGGATAGGGTATGTTGCAGACAACATTCTGTACATGCTTAGGGAAATTCTCCACCTGTTGCAGTTGTGTGGAAGGTTCATGATTTGTGTCAAGTTCATTCATTAAACATCATTCCATGTGTTACCGTGTCCGGCATGGCTTCAGGCTTCTGTCTGTCTGTCTGGTCCATCTATCTGTCTATCTATTTATATCACCCATCTATTGACACTTTTATCAATTCTTTGAGAAATTCATGTCCCCATACAATACTTTTTTGAATACAATATTCCCCAGTTCTCCCCCTAAACCCTTCTAGATCTACCTCCCTCTTTCCCTTGCTTTACAAATTTGTGTCCTATTTTTTTCTGTACCCATCAAGTCAAATTTCTGTTATGTATAAACTCTTATGAGTGTGTGGCCGTCTATTGGAGCATGATCAGTTTACCAGGGACCACATTCTTAAGGGAAACTGAATCTTTCTCCCCTACAAGTTATTAGCTGAAACTAATTCCTCCCTTAGGAGTGGGAGTCTGGAGCCTGAGACAATGGTAGTCTACCTGTAGTTTGGTACCTGTGTTGTTAATAGTTTGTTATTTACTGAAAGCTGAATGAGTGACATTGGTGTTTCAGCTGGCAGGATGCTCAGTTCTTGCAGGGTGTGATCATGAGTAATAAGGTTCCTGGAGACCCTCTGAAGGTTACAGATAGGACAAAACCAGGGAATTTTATTGAAACTGTGGTAGGTGCTGGATGATAGTAGACAGTCTTCCCATGTTCCAAATGAGAGCGTGGAGGATGGAATTTAATGGTCCATCTGGTTCCATTGTGATGTGTGTGCTGGTGAAAATCTACCAGCTCATTAGTGTCTAGCTGGCCATATTTCCAGACCCCCCACTGAGATGCCTTTTTAGAAAAAATTAATAACATGTGTTGACATTAACCTGCTGAAAGTAAAAAAATAAAAAGTGATTTTGTTGGACATTTGTGTTTTCTGAGTGAGAAGCTTCTGGTTGAAAAAATATGTAAAAGAAATAATCGCTTTTTTCAGAAGAGCTAAAGCTGGGCTTCCAGTAGACTGACTCCTTATGAAGCTGTGACTGTCTCTGCAACCCTGATTTTCCCAATGCCTGCTTTTAATTATTATTTTTTTGTTAAGAGACTTATTATTTCAATCAATGACATGGAGTTTCACCGAAAAGAAATTGGTAACTGAAACAATTTTATATGATTTATTACCTGTAGATATTTTCTATCTTATTTTTAAAGTAAATAAAATTAAGGCCAGTGTTTGCATAGCCTCATAAAAACTGAATCAGTGAATGCCTGTGATGTTTTCTAAATATAGAACTTTACATGAAGCAGCTGCAGGAGACTGAGGCAGGGACTGAGGCTGAGGGAAGGGAGGGGTGTTGATGTTAATGTAGACTTGGTTTACAGAAAGTTGAACCTAGCTGGGGTTTGGGGCTCTACAGCTGTGAAGTTCACACTGGGACTTGTTTTCCCTGTTCTTGGGTGTGCTTAGGACCTTGGGAAGAGCAGGAATTGTTTCAACAGGCATTAGGGACAGATAGAAGGGAGGGGGAAAGAAAACACGCGTGATGTAGTTTTGAAAATTCAATTTGCTAAGTCTAAGAAGTTAGAAGACTCAGAATAAGAGCAAACAGATATGAAGGCCTTCAAGCTATGTGCAGATTGACTGGTGTGAGCTCACTTTAAAATACTGAATGGTGTGGAGTTTAATGATGGTGCCCTGGTAGTAGAGAAATTCATGTGCCACAGAGCTGGCTCAGATTCTATAGTGTTCCTCTTTCTAGTCTTTGTTCAATTGAATCTTCAAACCTGTTGGGTGGTGCCACCCATATTTATGGATGCTCCATACCATCAGAAAGAGTTAGATGGGAGATATCCTGTGTGTCTGGATAACGCTGTTCAGCCTATTAAACAATAATGAGTTGGTGGCAGAGGCCCAAGGGCCCACCAAACAACACAGGTTTCTTGTCTCTTTTCTTGGCTTTTAGAGCTAATTGTAAAGATCTGTTGCTGCAGAGATAAGCATCACTGTGGTTGTAGTATATAAAGATTTCAAGCTGAAACTGAGCTGAGAGGTCCCTCCCTGCTGCCTCGCCCCCCCTTTCTTTCTTGGATATTTTATTTATCTACATTTCATATGTTATCCCCATTTCCAGTTTCTTCTCCAGAGACTCCCTATCCCATCCCCTCCCCCTGCTTCTATGAGGGTACTCCCCCACCCACCCACCTCACCACCCTGGCATTCCCCTATACTGAGGAATCGAGCCTTCACAGGACCAAGGGCCTCTTCTCCCATTGATGCCAGATAAGGCCATCCTCTGCTACATATGCAGCTGGAGCCATGGGTCCCTTCATGTGTACTCTCTGGTTGGTGGTTTAGTCCCTGGAAGCTCTGGGGTTCTGGTTGGTTGATATTCTTGTTTTTCTTATGCGGTTGCAAACTCCTTCAGCTCCTTCAGTCCTTTCCTTAACTTTTCCATTGGGGTCCCTGTGCTCAGTCCAACAGTTGGCTGCGAGCATCCACATCTGTATTTTTCAGGCTCTGGCAGAGCTTCTCAGGAGACAGGCATATCAGGCTCCTGTCAGCAACCACTTCTTTGCATCCATAATAGTGTCTGGGTTTGGTGTCTGTATACGGGATGGATCCCCAGGTGGCACAGTCTCTGGATGGCCTTTCCTTTAGTCTCTGCTCCACACTTTGTCCCTGTATTTTCTTTAGATAGAAGCAATTCTGGGTTAAGAATTTGGAGATGAGTAGGTGGCCCCATCCCCCAATGGGGGCCTTACCTAACCTCTGGATATGGTCTCTATAGGTTCTCCCTCCTCTTTGTTGGGCATTTCAGTTAATCTTATCCCCTTTGGGTCTTGGGAGCCTCTTGCTTTCTTGGCATCTGGCATTTTCTGGTGGCTACTCCAATTGCTGTATACTTCTGCTCATTTTCTTGACCCTCTGTATATCATCCCCATCTCCTCCCATACCTGATCCTGTCCCCTTTCTTCCCCTTCTCCTTCTTTCTTCCTCCCAAGTCCCTTCCACCCTTTACCTCCTATGAGTAGTTTGTTCCCCCTTCTAAGAAGGACTGAAGAAGCATCCACACTTTGGTCTTCCTTCTTCTTGTGCTTCATATGGTCTGTGAGTTGCATCGTGGGTATTCTGAGCTTTTGGGCTAATATCCACTTATCAGTGAGTACATACCGTGTTCGTTCTTTTGTGACTGAGTTACCTCACTCAGGATGATATTTTCAAGTTCCATCCATTTGCCTGCAAATTTCAGGAAGTCATTGTTTTTAATAGCTGAGTAGTACTCCATTGTGTAAATGTACCACATTTTCTGTATCCATTTCTCTGTTGAAGGACATCTGGGTTGTTTCCAGCTGAGTAGTATTCCATTGTGTAAATGTTGCTGTGGTAAAGAGCATGACCAAACACAATCTAAAGGAAGAATGGTTTTATTTTGGCTTATGGTTCCAGAGAGAGAGAGAGAGAGAGAGAGAGAGAGAGAGAGAGAGAGAGAGAGAGAGAGGTTGGTCATGGTACGGAGGCAAGAGCACGGAGTCACATCTCATCCACACAGGAAGCAGAGAAAGAACAGGAAGAAGGATGAGGTTATAAACCCTCCAAGTCTTTCCCCAGTGGGGCTCCACCTCCTGAAGGCGTCCCAAACAGCACCAGCAACTGGATTCCATGTGTTCAAACACACGAGCCTATGGGGAACATTTCTCATTAAAACCATCATGAAAATATCTTACTAGTCTTCAAGTTATAAATGTGTCATTATTTATGAACATCATTTCAATATAGAAATGGTTCATATATTTATATAAATCATTAGCCTTGAGTTATTGGGGGAAATGTATATTTTTCAGTATACATATCCATTCTGTGTTAAAGTCATTAAATATTTTATTATGTGAATTCTTTTATAAATAAACAGTGTTTCTTTGTGTAGAAACATCTTGCAAGATTTTAGTAAAGTTCCATTTTGCACAGGGCAGTGAAATAACTATATAGGTATAACTGAGGTTCCAGATGAACAGGCATTAAAACATAGTGGTGGGCCAGACATAATCAGGTAAGCCTTCTCAGCAGTGAAGCTTGGTTCTGGGTAGAGAAGTTTGAAGTGTGGAGAGGGTTCAATACTGGACAGAGATGAAGGACCATGTAGGAGAAAATATATCCGAGGGAGCTCAAACTGCTTCAAGAAGCCACAGGCTTAGACACCATCCAGGATCAGCCCTCTAATCATTGGGAAGTCAACTGTACAACCAGTTGAGTGATTCCTTCCCAGTCAAGTTTCAGCCGATTGCTTCTACCATTTGATGGAGCACACAGAGCAGTAGGTATGTGCCATTGAGGCTCTGAGTTTGAGATATGACCCACCAATAATAGCACATGATGATGTGAACCAAGTCTCCTGGTGACTAGAAAGTCCTTACGTTATTCCTACACTCTTTTTTTTTTTTTTTTTTTTTTTCTTTTTGGCAAGTTCTAGCGTCAGTGGGATTTTCTGTCTGGTCAAAAATCAGATAAGCCAGGCTACTTGGAAACAGATAGAGTTGTGAAGAGGGTACAAAATACACTCCTCTGAATGTATGAGTCACTGAAGTGCAGAAGGGGCAGCCTTGGTCCAAGGGTAAATGGGCGGTTGCTGAAATTCTCTTTTGTTTTCTATTTCTCTGTATAAAGTGGCTCTACAGAGAATGACATGAACCCCACACTGTACAGTTAGTTTCTTCTCTGAGAAGCATCTATCTTGTTATGTCTCTCATTTTTAAATTATAACAAATTGTGATATTATGAAATTATGAGGAATCAACTCCATCTCCTACTAGTGAGTTTTATTCTTCTCAGTCACCACTGTCTTGGGCCAGTGCCTTCTCACAGTTTATCCTAAACAATTCCTGTTAAATTGTCATCCCTGGCCAGAAAGAATGGTCAGACACCAGCTGCATCAATATTTTGGCTTGTTTTCTTAATATTGTGCAAAACTGTGGGTGTGAAAGACACTTGCCACTGAAGGCTCCTTCTTGACAGTCTTGTGTTTAAGCAGCGAAGCAGAGGCTGCTGACCAGGCTAGAGTCTGTCTTTATCCACAGCAGGAGCTAGAAGACATACTTAAACCCAGCTCATAGATGACAGAGTGAATGTCATTGTTTGCACAGATTCAGAAGAACCTCTGTGCTATTCCTGCTGGGAGTAACCTTCCATTTTCAGCGCAGATAAACCGATTGCTTGGCTGTACTCTGTAGGCATGCCAAGTTTTCTTATCTTCAAGGACTATGATGCCCCTGTTTGCTCTCACTGCTCTTGGACCACACTGCCTGTGCAGGAGCCCAGAACTCCATAGACAAAGTTGTTGATGGTATTTGACTAGCCACTTTGTAGCATCTTTACATATGTGCAGATAGCAAAGAATGCAACTGAGCCACCCACTAATCACCAGGAGACAATATTTTTGAGAGCTTCCCAAATATTCGTTCTTGTTCACAGATAATTTACATTCTCATGAACATTTGGGCAGTATGGATATTATTTTGCATAAAAGGTTCCTGTTCCATATGTTGTCTCTGCAAAGTTCTTTCTCACCTAGCAACAAAAGGGATATTTTTTTTTTCCCATTTCAACAGACGGAAGTGTCTGTTGCTGATTTTAATAATAGTATTGTGTGGCTGGTCTGTGCCCTGCTAACCAGCTTCTTATTAATAGTCAAGCATGGTCTTTCCACACTTTCACTATTATGAACGTGCATCTTTCTGCATATGACTTTTGGACATTTAAACCATGAAAGAATAACACAGTTCAGGGGTTGCTTAGAACAAGAAAATAGTAAGAACATGAAAAGACAATTTGTTGAAAATATCTGAACCTGCAAATGTTCATAGAACATATCAGACAATCAGAGCCCTGGCAGAACGGAGCTTCTGATAGGTTTGCCTTGGGGTTGCTGTTCTTTCTATGTGTTCCAGGCCTGGGTTGATATTGTAACTAGATTCATAAATGCAATGCCCAGAACAATATCCACTGCACCAGTGTGGTCTTTTCTTAGTGTAGTCAGAGGATCTTCTATCCTCTCTTCCCTCTGTGTCAATAATGCTCACACTAGCATCCAGTCTAAAACTGTTCGCGAAGAATCTCTTGTGAAGGTAAGATGGGAATAAGATGTTTATTGAAGTTAATAAGATGTAGGAAAACACACGGTTCTGGTTGTGCAACGGCCATGCTGGTTCTGGTGCAGGACAATGACAGGGAGCTGCACTCATGACTTCCCCACAATACAGTCTCCTAAACACGACCTGCACAATGACACCACCAGTAGATATGCCAGCATGGATGGGGGGAATCTCACCATGCCTAGATGAAGGGCAACTATTGGCTGCTGAGAGAGGGAGAATCAGTCTTCCCAAGGAACAGGCCGCTGATAGGTGATCCAGGCCTAAACAATATGAATATGCTCAACAATAAATGGACACAGCAGGTGGTATGTATATATATGTATATATATACATATACACACACATATATAATATGTATATACACACACATACATGTGTGTGTATGTGTATGTGTGCATGTGTGTAATTAAAGAGGAGGTCACGAGTTTTAGAATAATCAGTAGCACATGGGAAGGGCTGGAGAAGGACAAGGAAATTCTGTAAAAATAGTAGTAACATATGAAATTCTTAAAAAATTAAAATATATACATTAAAAAAGTTAGATGACACACAGAATTCAATAAATCGCATAAATAGAAAATAATCCCAAATCCTGTGCATTTAATAACATTTCCTTTTAATACCCAGACTGCTATTTGAGAACCAATACACTGCAAGCTAAAAAATGCGAAGTGACTTAAAATTTAAATTTACTACCTACTGTAATGGAGGCTATATTTCTAAGAGTCCTAGAGAAATAATGAGAGATGGAACTGGCCTGGCTTTGCTTCTATGGTAAACATTTCCAGAAGTGTTAACTGGAAGCTTAATACATAAAGTTAATTACTTCATGAGCTGGGGCCCTTCAGGGATGGAACTGTAGGCTTCATTCTGCCCATTTTCTGTTCCAGGAAGGGTTCTCCAAGCAACAGGATCTAAAAGTAGCTTCTTCGGTGGAGAGGATGACCGTGGTGTGGTCCCAAGGTGTCTTGCTAATTATTCATGGTGTTCTGTCCCAGCTCATGTTGGCCTGGATAACATATGGCCCCACCTATCACAGGAGGAATATTTGGCTGTGGAAAACTCAGGACTGAAATATTTCCAGCACAGGAAAGTTAGCCAGGGGATGCTACTCTTGTCCCAGAGTTTCTGCTCTGCCTTCCTAGTGCCCATGTTATTTCCTGGCATTGCGGATGGATGTGAGACCCAGGGCAGAGTAATTAAAATACACTATGGATCTCTGTGTGGGAATGGGTAGACTGCTTCTCAATGTCCGATGGCTACCAAGAGGGAGAGGAAACACAAAGAGAGGAAATTAATTCACACACTAATGAATTTTTTAATTAGAATTTAAAAATCCAAACGTCAGCAGTGTATTTTTCCTGTAGGGAATGGTATAGAATGATCCAGGTAATTAGGGGTAGAGGAGGTATTAAAGTAAACTTATGGATTTAATGTAATAGAAAACGTTTGAAGGCCAGGTGGTAATCAAGCACAGGATACCTAGCTACTAGGAGGACATGCAGGCTGGGTATGACTCCTTTTCCATAAAAAAGATACAAAAAGAATAACTGAATTTAAAATAAAGGAATGCATGATGAAATGCCCACTGGGAGGATAGCAAAATGTTCTTGGAATATAAATTGGCCTTTATTAATATTTTTAATTTTCTCTGTGTAATAAATGACCATAAGCTTGCCAATGCGGGGAGACTAGCAGAGCCTTGAAATAAGCCACATTGCTGCTCCACGGAGTGTGTTGAAGTTGGGTGTGGGTCTTCACTCCTCATAGTCAGAAGAACAGCTGCAACAGTTTGGAAGCATTTAGGAAAAACAAGTTTCTTCGGCATTTCCTGCCATGTGATCAAATGGCACTACAGCCAGAGAAAAGAGAGTCAAGCTTGGGTGCCTCTCTATACAGAAGGACACACAGCCATGATTTGCATTCCTACTCTCTCTGACAGGACACTGCTCAGTCTCCCTGGGGATCTGAAATGTTTCTAAATGTTTAAAATCAATAAATGCTAACATCCCATTTCCCCCTAGTTTTAGCAGTATTTTTTGACCAGTCTTCTTGTGTTGTGGCTTTTGTAGCTGGCCCCTTCTTAATTCTTGTTTCCATATTTATTTAGCAAAACCAATCGTGCACACAATGATATCCCCACAGCTGTAAGGACTGGTGTTGCACAGTACCAGCCCTTGGTCCTTTCACAAACCAAGATACATCAAGCTGACTCATCTTCTCAGTTTATTATTTTCTTTAGCTGGAAAAAAATGAAAGGAAGAAAGGGGGGAGTTAGAAGGGGGGAGTAGACGAAGAAGTATAAGTTGTTGCTGGTCAAAAATAAAATTTAAAAACAATTTGAAGTTTAAAGCCATCTATTATAAATGCCCTGTACTTATCAAAGCCCAGCACCAGATTTTCCATCAAAATGCATCAAAAGATTTGTAAGCAAGAAATGATGTCTGGAAGTTAAGAAGTGCAATAGATCCCATGGAGTCAGGCTGATGACCTCTGCCCCAGTTGCTTTTATTGGAGTGGCCCCAAACTGCCTCATGCTTTGAATGGATGTGTACCAGATGGTGGCTTTCCTCAGTGTGTAAACAAGCTGTGGTCTAACCTGGACTGTGTTTCTACAACAGCCAAGCAAGTGCTCACAGGTGGAAGCCTGCTCCCAGCATTCTACCATGGAAAGCTTTTGTGGTTTTCCTCTTCTCTCTGCTGATGTTGCCAGCTCTGATCACTAAGGGCCTCTGTGAGCATTTCCTGATCAAAATTGGCCTGCCCCACCACTAGGGGGCGTCTCTGAATCTCTCCTGGTCAGAATTCTGCCTGCCCCACCCCTGGGGGGCAGGTGTCTCTCAGTATCTCCTGATCAGAATTGGCCTGCTCCACCACTAGAGGGGAATCTCTGAGACTCTGCTGGTCAGAATTCTTCCTGCCTCACCACAAGGGGGTGTTTCTGAGTCTCTCCTGGTTAGAATTTCTCTCTCTCCATCATTGAGGAGAATCTCAGCTTTTCCTGGTCAAGCTCTGCATGGTGGATGAACCAGTCTTTGTTCAAATTGATTGCTGCATTTAATTTGATTGAAGTTCGCTTTAATGCCCTTCACCCCACCTGCTTCTCCAGCCTTGCTAATAATAATTCAGCTGATCCTTCTCTCAGGACCTTGCCTTGTACTTCCTGACTGGGTCCATGCCTGACTTGGGTGCAAAGGTGTCCCTTCCCTGTCTATGGGGCTGATGCTACCACATTTTGGCCACAGCTGGACTGCAGGGAGCCCAGGTTTCCTGGGATTTTTGCCCAGCTTCTCACTCATTCCACCCACTTGCTTTTGCTTTTTGGTGATTCATTTAAACAAGAAAAGAAGTTCTTCAGATACTTGACGTATAACGCTTGTTGGCTCCCACTCTGTCTTGTGTGTGTCTTAATAGGTGCAGATTTATGCATCTAGATTTTTTAAAATAAAATTTCCAACTAAATTATCAGTGATTAAACTGGTGATCCAACCCCCACCTCACCCCATGTCTATATGAGCTACAAAATTTGTGCCTCATCCTCTGACCTTCATTCCCAGTTGTGGTCATCTGGTTTAAGTGCCTACAAGATTGTCTCGGATTATAATGAAGCCAGTAATTGAGTATTTTGTGAGCAGGGATGTTTTTTAAAATAAGTTTTGTTGAGAAAAAGAATTCATTAAAAAATAGAGAGATGACCTCAATGATAGCCAATAATGAATGATAGTCGCATCTAAACAAACAAAAGAATTGGATTCAAGGTTTTGAAGAATATGTATTCAGTTTACTATCAAGGAGATATTACTTATCACTTCCTTCAAAACAGCAGTCATAGGTGGCAAATTTTATTTTCTATTTGCTTCTCCTTCCATGGACTCCACTACACACTCCTAGGATCTATTCTGTTCAATGTCATTTAGGCTTGATGTGTTCCTTTCCACAGTTTCTTGAGATATAAACGTATCTGTCTTAGGGTTTTACTGCTGTGAGGAGACACCATGGCCAAGGCAACTCTTATAAGGACAACATTTAATTGAGGCTGGCTTACAGGTTCAGAGGGTCAGTCCATTATCAACAAGGCAGGAACATCCAGGCAGGCATGGTGCAGGAGGAGCTGAGAGTTTTATGTCTTCATCTGAAGGCTGCTAGCAGAACGCTGGCTTCCAGGCAGCTAGAATGAGAGTCTTATAAACCACACCCACCGTGACACACCTACTCCAACAAGGCCACACCTCCTAATAGTGCCACTTACCGGGCCAAGCATATACAGCCATCACAGTATCTTTACTTTTTATTTGTAATGTCAGAGATATATAAGTTTACCATTAGAACATGCTGTTTTGAAATGTGTCATATTACGGGATGTTTAAATCAAATCAATTAAAACACACACATCCTCACATCTTATTACTTTTGTACTGAGGATGCTTAAAATGTATTTCAGATGTATACTTCCATGCAATTTTCATGAATATATAAATTGTTATTAACATAGACACACTGCATATAGGTGATTGTCAAGCCCTCTGTCCCCCAGGCCCCAGCAACCATCACCTGACAATTAGTGCTGAGCTCAGCTTTTGAATGTAAGTGTAGGGAAGGCCCTGAGTATCTGTATCTCATGCCTGGCTCATTCATTTAACAGCGTCATCTTACTTTATGTTGCTTCAAATTATTTCCTTCTTTATTAATGCTAAATGCTGCCCCAGCGGTGTGTGTGTAGGTGTGTGTGTGTGTGTGTGTGTGTGTGTGTGTGTGTGAGAGAGAGAGAGAGAGAGAGAGAGAGAGAGAGAGAGAGAGAGAGAGGGGGGTAGTGCTCTTAATTCATTTATCCATCAACAGACAGCTAGACCCTTTGTACTGGCTTAATATTAAGATGAATTCTGCTATAAGGAAGAAGAGACTGCTGACTCTTCATTCAGACATACTCAGGAAGGGGACCTAAGGTAAGTGCTTACTAGTATATATTTAGTTATTAGAATTTCACAAGCAGAACTGCTCGAACGGTTATATGCTATATTCTAATTAAGTTAAACTATTATTACTTTAGAAATTTCTAATTTTAACCTTTGTAAAACTTTTATAGACTTCAGTTTCTAGAATCAATGTGTATTTATAAATTAAACCTCACTATTCTTAAGCCAAGGTTCACAGTATAAGCTTGTAGCCTACCATAGCACCTATTCTCATTCTCAGGTTTTGGGACTGGAGACCTCCCCTCTCCCCTCACACATACACACATGCCTCCAGATACTGTGGTTGGTAGCCTGTCAGGTCTCCAGCTAGATAGGAGCACAAGGGTCTATCTACTCAGAACCAATTCAGTCTGTTTGATGTATTTATTGACGCCCTGTTCCTAAACTTCTCTAACAACACTGTAGGTGAAGATGCCGATAAGTCTTGAACAGATTGTGTCTCTCTGGAGCTGGAATTATAGGCCACTGTGGGTGACCCAAAGTGGATGTTGGAAACTGAACTCTGTCCTCTTCAAGAGCTGCATGTACTCTTAATCCTCAGGTCATTTCTCCAGCCCCAGTTAGCTTATTTTTAAGCTTTTGATCATGAATGCATGATATGTTGGGCACATTCTCCTGACCTTATACCCATTTCTTCCTCCCTCATTAGTCACTTTGTCCCCTAGACAGTTTCTCTCTCTCTCTCTCTCTCTCTCTCTCTCTCTCTCTCTCTCTCTCTCACTCACACACACACACACACACAACTTTATGTAACTATATAAAAATCTAGGAATCACAAAGGTGAGAAAACATGATATTTGTATTTCTGAGATTGTCTTAATTTACTCAATATGATGATTTTCAGCTGTGCCTATTTTCCTGAAAACAACATGACTTTGTTCTTTTTTTTAAAAAAAATTATTGGATATTTCCTTTATTTACATTTTAAATGTTATCCCCTCTCTACTCCCAGAAACCCTCTATCCAGTCCCCTTTCCCCCTGCTTCTATGAGGGTGTTCCTCCACCCATCCACCCACTCCCACCTCCCTGCCCTCGAATTTCCCTACATTGGGGCATCTATCGAGTCTTCATAGGACCAAGGACCTCTCCTCCCATTGATGCCTGACAAGGCCATCCTCTGCTATGTATGTGGCTGGAGCCATGGGTCCCTCTATGCAGAGACTGAAGGAAAGGCCATCCAGAGACTGTCCCACCTGGGGATCTATCCTGTATACAGTCACCAAACCCAGACACTACTGTGGATGCCAAGAAGTGCTTGCTGAAAGGGGCCTGATATAGCTGTCTCCTGAGAGGCTCTGCCAGAGCCTTACAAATACAAATGGAGATGCTCACAGCCAACCATTGGACTGAGTACCAGGACCCAATGGAGGAGTTAGAGGAAGGACTGAAGGAGCTGCAGGGGTTTGCAACCCCATAGGAAGAACAACAATATTAACCAACCAGCCACCCACAGAGCTCCCAGAGACTAAGCCACCAACCAAGGATGACTTTGTTCTTTTTGCAGTCATAATCCCATGGTGCACACCCAGCACATTCTCCAAGTTGGTCCACATCTCTGAGCACTGTAGTAAACACCAATGTGTAAGCATCTCTTTGATACCTTGGCTTAGATCCTGTGGGAAACACTTTTAAAATTAACCCTCAATAAATGAAGTGGCACTGCCTTGAAATGCGCCAAGTGTGAACAGGGGCTGGAGAAGCACCAAGTAAGTTAACTTTTTAGAAAAAAAGCCCCAGGGTGCCTTCCTTGCCCTGCAGTGCAAAATGCAGGCCTCTTAAGGCCTGACACTACTTTGTGCTACCCAGGAGATAACTACCCTAAGATCTGTATGTCAGCAGGCAAAGTATGTCAAATGGATACCAGAAGGGTCGGGGTGGAGATCTGGGGACAAAACTATTAGGAAGACATTCAGCCTTGGAAGTTAGGGTGATCTGCATCTAACCAACATGTAGTGTTTTAGGGCAGGAAAACTGGCGTTGAAGAAACAGAACTCCAAATTTGCAACTTCAGGGCTGTCTTTGACCCTCATCCACTCTGAATCCCACAGTATGTGTGGGCTAAACACTACACTCTTATTACCCCTGTAAATTTACAGGAAAGTTTGAAATTCAACCTTGTATTTCTGCACGAATAAGTTGGGAATATTTCTTCTCTGAATTGGAGTGAGACTTTCCCTCTCTTTCCCTTCCCCCACTCACTTCTCTTCCCCTAGTTTATATTTATGATCTCATTAATGTTATTCTTAAAATTATGATCCATACTCCTTGCTCCAGACTCCTGGAAAAGTATTTGTGTAAAATCTTCCATGTTCCCAGGCGTAAATAACACGTAGAAATGTTTTGAAATGTCTTAAAAATGTTTCCTTGGATGTTATAGTTTTCATCTCAGGGGAGAGTTTCTATGCAGAGAAAGCTGTGTGACTTTCAACTGGTATTTCAAAAATGGTGGGGGCACTCACAACATGCTGTTACCAAAAAAGACCTTAGCTTTAGTACAAAGAATAGATGTCTTCCAACAATGAAATCACATTCTGATATGTCCGCTCCTGATGATGGCTTTATGTGTTTATTTTTATAAACTTCCCATGTATTCTGTTTGTGTCTCATTGTGCCTCTTTCTATAGGAGAGATTGATTCTTAGGTTCTTCCTTCCTTCCATCCTGAAGGAGCATTCTTGCCTATAATTGGCAATTAAGCATTATAATAATTTCAGCGTTTTCCTTTCCTATACAGTTTCTATGTACAGCTGGACGATCAGAATGAAGTTCCTAAATAATAAGCCTATAATTGAACTAGAGCTGAGAATCACACAAGCATTCAAGATTAGCACAATGAAAAAAAAAAAAAGATCAATTCTTTGCCTGTTGGTCTGTCCAAGCATTTCTGCTCCTTTGTGCTGCTGGCCTATCTGTCAAGTAGAGCAAGGTCATTTTTCATATCTGAACTCTATGGCTCCCCTTTGATTTTCATTCTCAGTCTACTTGAACTGTGCCTGTGCATTGCCATAGCTAAAGTTGTCTATCTTTGAAGGATGCTGTTGAGAGAATGAAAATCAAGTCTTGGACTCTGAGAAAACATTTGGAACTCCCACACCACTGATGAAGGATGTATACCCATCATGTATAGACAATTTCCAAAGCTCAGTAAGTAGATAGGTGTGAACTGAAGACACAAGAGCGATCTGGACATGCTTTTCACCAAAGGGTATTCAGGGTTTACACACGATGCTGTGAGAGATTAGTGTTTCTGTATTATTAGTTGTTAGATCACCAGTTAATAAATGCTATGTATGATACAGCTACCACACAGTCATAAGTATAATTAAAGAATTTAAATCAATACATTTAAAAGAGAATCCAATCTGAGTTTTTAGTACAGACATAGTTTGTGAAATCAGAATTAATTACATGTCCATTACTTCACAGAGTACTTGTTTTTATGTATGTGCCAGGTGGGGAGGGCAACTGTGTGTGTGTGTGTGTGTGTGTGAGAGAGAGAGAGAGAGAGAGAGAGAGAGAGGAGAGAGAGAGAGAGCAGGGAAAGGAGGAGGGGGAAGGGAAGGAAGAGGGGAGGGGGAAGGGGAAAAAGAGGGGAGGGGAAGGTGAGGAAGAGGGAGAGGAGAGGGAGAGATATACTCAAAAAAGTCACAGCAATCTATAAAAACATGTGTGTGATGTTAATTGAAAATTAACAATTATTGAGATATTAAATATTAAAGAAACCTTTATTTGCATGCATAGTTCTGATATAGATTTTATAGGATGTCCAAGGGTCTGGAGAGGAACATTTAGACACTCCAGCTTCTTGGTTCCAGGTGCAGAGATAAACAAGTATGTAAGGAACGAGACAAATGTAAGGACCCAGACTTGCCCTCACTACTCCACACTGTGTTATAAAGTAGCCCGTTACTGGGAGGGAAAACACGCAGGCAGTGGAGGCTGCGTTCGAGGGACAAAGGTGAGGTAGCAGAGAGGCCCCTTCCAGGAGTTACTAAGCATCAGACGTAATTTCTTTTTAAACAGACAGAAGTTTGCCTACAGGTTATGTAACAAACTATCAGTGACTCATGTCATGTTTTGATTCTTCCTCTGCAAATTGCATTTTTTTTCCCTTGCAGAGATGGATCTGAACACTCTGTGTCTGGGAATATTGTGCACACTTTCCTTCCCTAACCTTTGTGGAGAACGTTACGTCCACATACGGAAGATGGTATTTCAGTTGCCTCTCAGTTTCCCAGGAATGTACTATTTTAAAATCTAGAAAATGATGTAATTAGTGAGTGTTCACGGAGACCAGAAGAAATGGTTTAAATTTTTTTTTATAATAACCACTTGGATTCTATTAATGCCATCTACAAGCACAAGGTTCTGGGCATATCCACAAAGGACAGTTACTCTCTCCCCCAGCAGCCATCAACTGCCAGTACATTATTATTATTATTTATTATTATTGTTATTGTTGTTGTTGTTGTCAAGGATGGGGTGTGTTTCAGCACCCTTCCCTGCTCACACAGGAATGTTCCCTGGCTTGATTTCGAGTGGGTCTTATGCAGGTTTCCCCAGTTGCTATGAGTTGATGTATACAACAGCCATGTCATGCCTAAGTAAGAAGCATCAGTGTTGTGTATATAATTCCCTCCCAGGAAAACACGCCTGTAACTTACGTGGAATCAATGTGAACTACGGATGCATTTGGAAGAGGCCACATCATCCTCATGTGTACGTCCTGGAGCAGGAATTAAAGAAAAGCATTGATAGTTCTAGAACCATGAAAGCCCTTCGTCTGCTGTGACACCATACCACCATAATTGAGTAACACTCTTTGTTAAATCATGCCTTTTTAAAAAAGACAACATTACAAGCTAAACTAAACAATGTGCATAAATTTTAAGTTAATCCACCTAAACTTCTTTTTGTTTCTGAGGGATCCCAAAGTCAGAGGATCCTTACCAGAGTGGATGCCACACTTGTATGTTATGTGCTCGTGACTACGGGACACAGGCCTCGCCTTTTCTGATTTAACATCTTTGTAAGTAATGTGATTATCTAATATCCTTTAGATACTTAATAGTCTTCAGAAAAGACATCTGGTTCCACTTTCACCCATTGCTGACGTTCTAATTGCTTTGATAGAATGGCTGAGGGATTGTACTTTTTCACCGATCAGATAGATTCCTTGGTAATCGGTAGCAGAAAAGACAGTGAAATCCTGTGCTCTGTTCTGGGGCTGCAGTGGGCATCAGTTGGATCCAATTTATTTTGTATAATTCTGTCTTTTTGAAAAGATCTTTGATGTCCCTCCCATCAGTTCTGCTTAGTGAACTAAATGTCTAGTGTGTAATGAAACTCAAAACATGTTAATGAATTTGACCTTATGTGTTTCCACACAAAGCTGTCTGCTCTCATGTAGGACTGGCCTTCAGCTTATGATGGACTTAGTTTCTTGATGTGTGAGATTAGCTTGCTTTTTTCACTGTCAGGAAGGAATGAAGCCTTTGGTTTCAGAGCTGTGTCATAATTGAAAATATTCATGTGGAAGGAGTTAGAACTGTGTGCATTATATACGTATGTATACACATGAGTCAGTACATACACAGGTATAACTATACATAACACACATATATAGAAATTATTACCATATATCAACACACACACACACACACACACATACATGCACAGAGTTACTGTTACACATACTGTTAGCACTGTATATACAATAGATATGCAAGATTTTAGTCTTATTGGATACTTTATAGATACTCTATATCAAATAATTGCCTAAAATGAGTTAAATTAGAGTTGCTAAAGTCAGAGAACAAAGTTAGGAACTTTATCATTCATAAGTAACCAATAGTTTTCCTGTTGAATAATATATTCTCTGAGTTTGAGTGTTTATTTATTTAATTAATTTATTTATTCACTTTACAACCCGATATCAGCCCTTCCTCTTCTCCAAGTACTCCCTTACATAAGTCCTCCCACCCCTCCCCTTAGAAGAGGAAGGCAGCCCCTGGGTGTCAACCCCTGCCACACCCCTATCCCACCCTACTCCTCACCCTGCATATCAAGTTGCTGCAGGACTAGGCGTATCTTCTCCTACTGAGGCCAGACAAGGCTGTCCATTTAGGGGTGTGGGATCCCCAGGCAGGCAGGTAGGCAACAGGCTCAGGGACAACCCCTGCTCCAGTTGTTAGGGACCCACATGAAGACCAAGCTGCTCATCTGCTACATATGTGCAGAGGTACTAGATCCAGTCCATGCTCACTCTTTGGTTGGTGGTTCCGTCTCTGGGAGTCCCCAAGGGTTAGTTGGCTGTTCATCTTTCTGTGGAGTCCCTGTATCCTTCACGTCCTTCAGTCTTTCTCCCAATTCTTCCATAAGACTCCCTGGGCTCCAGCTAATGTTTGCGTGCAAGTCTCTGCATATCTTTCCGTTGGCTGTTGGGTGAAGTCTCTCAGAGGACAGTTATGCTAGGTTTCTACATCAAATAATTGCCTAAAATATTTTAAATTATAGTTACTAAAGTGAGAAAACAAAGTTAGGAACTTTATCATTAATTGTAACCACTTATTTTCCTGCCGAGTAATATATTCTCTGAGTTTGAGTTTTTTGAGGCAAATAATGACTGTTACTAGAGATTTTTTGAATTCAAAACAAATGGCTATCTGAGAGCAATTTCTAAGCAAGGGAGTTATGGGTGTCCAGATCTGGAAGGTCACAGACCTGAGGCATGACTCAGGAAGATGATCTCATTTGCAGGTAGGGTCTAGGAAGGTAATTAATTGGGAGGGCATGCCCTAGAAAAGAGCATTTGGACTCCATCCCATCCTTTCCCCCTCTCTCCTTCTCTTCTCCTCTCTCTTCCTTTCTCCCCTTGTTTCCTTCCCAGTGTCCATGATGTGAGAAGCCCTTTCTGTCACATGCTTTCTTCACTGGAGGGCTCTAATCCATGGGACAGGCTAAACCTTTCTTCCTATGAATTGGTAACTCAGAGATTCATCACCATGATGGAAGGCTGATTGACCATGGAGGGTGATACATAACTCAGGCCCAGAGCTGGGAGACACCTTTAGCGGGCTTATATAGCAATGTGAAGTTTTGATATATTCCATTCAGAATAGAAGTGGAAGTTTCTGTGGGCTAATACACAGCTAGATTATATATATATATATATATATATATATATATATATATATATATATATATATACACACACACACACATATATCCTGGTTGTCACTCATATCACAAAAAGTCCAGGTTAATGCAAGATATGTGTGTAATCACATCTTCAGAGCGAATCATTTTTTGTCTTAATATTACTCTATCTAGTATTTATATTTCTTTAATGTTAGCATGGAAAGATGCTTACTATGTTTCCTTGCCAGTCTCAATAACAAGACACACACACACACACACACACACACACACACACACATACACACACACACACACACACATACACACACACAGAGGCTCATCTGGTGAAACATACATTTCTAATTGTTGTAATTAACAACAATTAGAGGTGTGCTTTGCCATATCTCATAGTAATGACACAAAACGCCAAGTCTAGCCATTCACAATAATAACATATGACTATCAGACCATCCTCTGAAGGTCAGAAGGCTTTGAGCTGCAGGCTGGCTTGGAATATGACTCCTCAGAGATTGTTTTAAGCAGGTCTCCACCTCAGCTTGGGCTCCTCTTGCTTCTTCTCAGGAGAATAGTATATATGTGTAGCCATTGGAACCTTGAACTTCCTGAAAGTTTGCTCAGAACAGAGAAGAAACTGGCTCCTCAACCCTATCTGCACAGGAAGACCCAAGGGAAGCTGGCAGGGAAAGCTACTGGACAGTGAGAGAACTCACTCACTTGGGAATTTGACCTCCTGAGTGTGAGAAGGTCAAGGCAAGTGTGGAGAGGCACTAGATAGCCTTCTAAAAACACTATTGAACTTCTGGGGCAACGAGGGGGCATGGGGTTACCCATCCTCAGTACCATCTCCTTAAAACCTTTTGTTTGAATGTAAGTATTTTTCTCATTTGCTTTAAAAAATATTGAACATAATAGAAAGTATGACGAGTTATCCATTATCAAGGGAGGGAACAAATACATACATGAAATGAGTCATATAAAATTAAATGAAGTGCAAACAAAAGCGCTGCCGTCCTGACATTCTGGAATGAGTGTTTAATAGGGACATTATCCAAATGATCTGTAGAAAATGTGATTTTATTTAAAAGATAAACTGTAGTAGTTTCTTATTTGCATTTCTATTTGCTTATACACTTTATCAACTCTTTTCTCCATGTCTACAAAGTAATCTGCAACATGATTTTTCTATTGCCATTTTGGTTTGTTACAAAGTTGCCCAACAGAAGTAGTCCCAACATGTGGCTGCATGTGCATTTTCCTCTTATTGCCTCTTGCTATCTGGAGTCATTATTGATTGTAGATCTTGCTTCAGCATTTCTTCCTAATAAAGCAAATGACACACAAAAGGGATATTTCAGAAATCATCTTCATTACACAGTGTGTATTTTTAATTTATTTTTTATCTCCCAATTTGAAAATATAACATTTTTTCAAAACTCCGAGGGGAGCATGAAGAGGATTTGATGGTTGATCCTATTATTCAGCTCTTCTTCCTATCAGACATCCTGACTCAGGCTAGAGAAAGGTGGGTCCTTCCAAGATGCTCACCAACCTGTCCCATGAGTTGTCGGTGGAGGTGATGCTGTCTTGACTGCAGTGATAGATAATTCCTCCTTTGCCTATACCAGTTATGGCCAGATCTTCAGAATCCAGAACCTGTAAGACTCCCTGACTTAGGAAAATTGACTTTTAGTATAGAAGTGATGTCATAACTGTCAAACTACAAAGTGGAGTTTACCACAGTTATTCAAATGGCACCTACATAAGCACAAGTATCCTTAGAAGAGAGAGCAAACCCAAGACAGAGAGAAACTTATGGGGCACAATGACAGCAGTGTTAAGAGGAAAACTCATAGCTTTGAGTGCCTCCAAAAAGAAACTGGAGAGAGCATACACTAGCAGCTTAACAGCACACCTGAAAGCTCTAGAACAAAAGGAAGCTAATGAACCCAAGAGGAGTAGAAGGCAGGAAATAATCAAACTCAGGGCTGAAATCAACCAAGTAGAAACAAAAAGAACTGTGTTACTCAATGTGGAAATGGGAGAGTGGTGGTGGTGAGCCAAGGACTGTGAGGAGCCTTCCCATGCTGAAAATGTGAGGAAATGGTTCCTTCCCCAGAACCCCTGGCAGCATGCTCCTGCCGTCCCCTTGGCCTTAACAAGTAGATTTTAGATCTGTGAACATGGAGATAAGGCATTCATATTCTGCGAAAACAAAAAGGCTTGATAACTTAATGTGGCAGTAATATGAAGGTAGCATCTGTGAGGGACTCAGAGAAGAAGCCCAGGCTTGGGTCCTTTTGCTCATCAGATGTAGACTGACTTCTCCAGGTCAGTTTCTTCCCTTATACACAGGCAGCAACCTGAAACAATGAACTTTTCCCACTGAGAATATCAGAAGCTTCTTACTTCACACACCAGCACTAGGCTCAGGGATATTCTGTGCACCAAGGATACTCACATGAGGGCCACCCACCTCACAATCCCAGGTCAGTGGCCCACATGGATGGCACTTGGCTGAAAATGAATGTTTTATTAGTTGACAATTTTGTATAATGTGGTTTGATGGTATTTAACCCCTATATTCCAGCTCCTTCATACCTTCTCTTTCCTTTCCACCCAACTTGTGTTCTTTTCTTTTAAAACACACAGCAAATCCACTTTGGGCTGTTCCTATAATCTTAGGTTGTGTTGCCTTCCATGGGAGCATGGTTGACTAATTAGAAGCCCCAATCTTAGAGAAAATGGAACCCCTGTCTCCCAGCAGCTATTAGTCGCCAATAGCTTGTCAGCTAGAGTGGGGCTATGTACCCACCTCCCTGTTTCATGCTGAGATTTGGTCTAGCTTGGGATTACACACGCTACTACATTTGCAGAGAGTCTACATGTGCAGCCACCCTGATGTATCTGGAAGTTTCCTTCTAGTCATCCATCCCTCTGGCTCTTATAATCTTTCTTGTCCCTCTTCCAAAATGATCCTGAAGCTTCTAGGGGAGGAAGTGTCTATTAGTGTTCCTTTGTACCTTGGCCAGTTGCGGGTCTCTGTGCTAATGATCGTCTACTGCAATTAGAAGCTTCTCTGATGATGGTTAAGAGATGGGTTAATCTATGAGTGTAAATGACTTCATGCTTTTCTCTTAGAAAGAAAACATTCTAATCACAAATGTACTTCTGATTTAGGGCTTCAAGAGAATTAATTAAGGAATCATTAGCCAATGTCCTGTGTTCCTGACACTTAGTGGTATCATGTGTTCAATTGGAGGCAAATGGCAAGAGCTGCTTGAGGACAGGATGGACTTTGTGGAATGGTGTGCATTTGCCTGTGTGATGTGGGGATGGGAGTCTGTGTGTATGTGTGTGCCAGATGTGTATATACACAGACAGCTGTGTGCACAGGTGCATGTTTACATAGACATCTGTCTGAGTGCAGTTGTAAGTGCATATGTGTGTATATTCCCAGGTCTGTCTGCCTGCCTGCCTATCTACAGCTATTTATCATCTATCTATCTGTCTGTCTGTCTATCTATCTATCTATCTATCTATCTATCTATCTATCTATCTATCATCTATCTATCATCTATCTACCATCTATCTAATCTGTCTGTCTGCCAGCCTATCTATATTTATCATCTATCTATCTATCTATCTATCTATCTATCTATCTATCTATCTATCTATGTAATGTCTGTGCATCTTTCTCTCTGTGTGTACATGTAATGTCATCCAGAGCCTGTTCATCATGATGACGGAAGGAAGGCATTGCCAGCTTCCTGGGTGCCTAGGACAGTTCAGATTTGTCTGTGTCCACCTCAGGTTCATCTCCTTTCTCTTCTCATAATTTTCCTTTTTTACTATTGCCATTTTGCCTACAATTACAAATATTTTAGTTGCCAGCCCTTCTCAGTCCACACCTGAATTGGATGCTTCATGAAGAATGGTGGCATATTTGACTCCAAACTATGCAGACTCAGAAACCCAGCAGTATAGGCTCAGCATCTTGACTAGTTTCTTGAGTGTCTCCTGGTAAATCCTAGCATAGTGGAACAGTTGAGGGGTCATATCCTGAGAGGGAGCAAAGGATGGAGAACTCTGATGCAGATGCCCTTGTGAAAACATTCATAGCCCACTGAGATGATGATACTCCATCACCCAGACACCTCTGAGAGGCCTCACTGCCTCTCAGTGGTGTCACATTAGGGACACAAGTCACAGATCTCTCCAGATACCTTGGCATTACTCAGATGTTTGCTAGTAGAACTTCATGTAAAAACAATGTACATATTTATCATGGCCACGTTGTTAGAGCAAAGCTCCACTATGTGCTGTTTTGAGCATTCCAGCTACTCTTTGTGGTTGGCATTACCTTTGCTTGCTAGCAGACCATCTTATGAAGCCTCCACCCTGATTACCAACTTGGACAAAGGAAGTACAGGAAGAATAGGAAAGCTGGATTACTGACCACACCCACTGACTGGATGTCCTACTGAGTACAGAAGTGGCATCGAGAGCTGCAAAAGCTGCTAATCACAAAAAGAAATGGCAAACATTCCCCGCTGGAGAGAGGTCTGAGCTGGCTTTTTGTCTGCTCTCTAAAGGGCGTGCCCGTCCCAAACCACCACCGGTGAAAAGATCGGCACTATTAGAAAGACATATGAAGCAAATGGTCTCTGAGGTGTTACTTTTTATGAATAAGACATTACTATGGTGAAGATCACATGATAGCTGTATCGTAAGACAGGTTCCTGAAACCTACTGTTTCTCCCGAGGAGCTGGAGGAGTAGTAAGTTGGAAGACTCAGTGAACCCTGCCGTTCACTCCTATCTTAGAGTCCACAGTATAAGTTCCAGACTGTGATTGGCAAGTGCTCAACTTTAGGCATGTTGCCCACACAGGAGAGGTGAGGTCATGTTACGGTCATAGGTAGAAAAGGAACATTCACAAAGGCTCAACCCAAGGATTAATGATATTTTATGCTGCCAGGGTGAAGATCTCCCATAATTCCCCATGGGCCTATGTATGTTTCATACTGACGTTAATTTCAGTAATATTAGCTTAAGAAGCAACACTATGTCTCTCAATTCCATAATTTATCAAGCAAAATTCATTGTTATCCTAACTGGAGCTGAGGTTTTCATTTGACAGGAAATCATCTGGGCAATGTTTTCATAGTAAAATTTCTTGCAAAGTATTTATTTTTTTCTATTATTTTGTTAGTTTTTTTTCGTACTGTTTGCTCTTTAATAAATACTGCCATTCAGGATTAAAAATGGAAATGAGAGAGCAAATTTAAATGATAAAATATGCCTCATCGAGAAGGCCCCTTGCCATTCAGCCAGTGAGCTAGAGATTTCATGCCTTTGATTCATGAGGGACCTGTGTCAATTTTACTGAAATTGACTTAGAGTCCTCAGTGAAGCTGAAGGGCTCCCCACCCTGTGGGTCTGGGAGATAGAATATGCCAGAATGGCAAACTGAGGACGAACTCTGCTAACAATCTTCTGTGCAAAGACCATTCATGGACACGTAGCTGATGCCTACAGATCGCAGTCAGTTCAACATGTGACTTTTACAAATCCAGTGTTATGGTATAATTCACTCCCAACAGGAAAAGACTAGAGGCAGCTCACAATAACCTGAGTTATACACAGGAGACTGATCTCAGCCTTCACAGTGGCCATCCGTCAACATCCTACCAATTGGTAACTCCAGGGAGGAGAAATGTATGACACCACTTCAACCCTCCACTGGAGTTCTAATAACTTTGATTTGGTGGCTGCGATCTCGAGTTTTTACTGCTCAGATACATTCCTCATTAATTCTTCACAGGCAGGCAACATCAAAGCCTATTTGGTGTGACAGGGGCTGGGCTTAGTGTCAGCTAGACAGAATTTATTTTCCCAAGTTTAAGCTTTGCAGAAACATCTTTGATGTCTGCTTTAACCAGATTTGCTTAGGGAATGACTCTGAGGATAAGCGGAGCATTGAAATACATTTCAGAGGCTGGAGAGATGACCCAGTGGTTAACAGCCAGGATCACAGCTGTTCATAATTCCAGTTCCGGGGGGAGGGGTGTCTAAAGCCCTCTTCTGGTCTATGCAGCCAACGGTGCTCTCATGCACACACCCCAGCACAAACACACATGAACAAGTCTTTAACAAAATTTCAAATATATTTCAGACTCCATCATTACATCAATATTTTAGGACTCCCACCTCCCACTTACAGGTACATTCCACATTAGATAAGCACTGGGGAGATCGTGAATATTAAATATGCAGGGGTGCTTCTTCAAAGGAAGAGATATACAACCTGTTTTCTGCCCAGAGGCTAAGAATGGAGGTGGCTAACAGTCTAAGTGACCTCTGTGCCATCTGTGTATGGTCAGGAGATCCTTCAGGCTCCCACATATAGGATCAGAGATGGTTAATAGCCTGGGTGATCTCTACACTATCTATAATCATGCCTCATCGTCCACATGGGACTGTGTCACACCAGGAACCTTTACCCCCAAATTGTACCATATTTAAATGTGCCTAAAATAAACTGCTCAGTGTCAGATTCTAGAAGTTCAGACTCTACAAGTTTGAACCAGTCCTGGCTCCTGATTTCTCTTGAATGGGTCCTTCTTGCCTCACGTGGATTGCTATTCTGTAGGCTCTGAGGTTTTAAGAGACCCGCCCCCCAGTTTTCAGGGCTGAACATATGGTATTGGTTAAACAATTGGCATGTTCATACCTGCAGAAGACTACTTTCTCCCTTGCTCGACTAATGGATCTTGGAGAAGAACCTATAGGCAGCACTTTATTAAACCAGCATAATCCCTAATTAGTTTAAATATTTGTCCTTATAGCCATAAATAAAAGATGGGTTTTTTTTTGCATGTCCATTGCCTCTGGTGAAGAGGGCTAACAAAATATAAAAATAAGTTAGTTAATATAATTTTGGGACAACATTCCCTTTTAAAGTTGTAAGGTGAGTGCAGAGAAAAATCTTGGTTCATTCTAATGCTCCTGATCAGATGCCTGGGGCTGTGGCATCTATCTTGCAAATGAGAGGCCCGAATGGTCCTCCAAGCATCAAGGTATTGAACTCCCATCTCAGGGATGCCTAGAACTTCAGAAGGAGCTAATTTAGTTGTTCAAAATCTGGAGTGGCAAATTCTTGTTTATTCTGAGCTTGACCATTTGTCGTTCCTCTTTATTCATGCTCTATATTGCCAGTACCTTATTAAATATTTTTTCAGTGAACCAAGTATGGCTTTGTTCATTTGATTTTGTGTGCCATTAATTTTGTTTGGCTTTCATCACCACATTCTTTCTTGAACCTAAATTTAATTTATTTTTTAGAGTTTTAAGATGAGGTAGACAATTTCCAGTCTCTCCTCACAAATATGGGCATTTGGGTTGTAATTGTCCTGTAACATATCACTTTGTTAGCATGTCGTAAGTCTTAATGTGCACTATTATTATCAGAATTCAGATCAAGACTTTTAAATACCTTGTGGTTTCTTTTGGTTCCTTTTGGGATATTCATTCTGCTTGATTTTTGTATCTCTAGGAGCTTTCTGGTTATTCTGCATAGTTTCTAATGTCTACTCTCATCAGGACACAAAATATTCAAAATGACTCTAACCTTTGACATTTATTGCAGATTTCTTTACTGATAAATATGTGGATACTTCTGGAACACACTTTATTTGGTACATAAAGCAAGTAAATTATATCGATAATGGGAATGAATACTTTCTAATGCTACTTAAGTAAGGTTTTGTGCATTCTGTGGTTGAATCGCTGCGTATCTACACTTCTCGTGTGCATACTCTCCCCAGTGTTGAAAGAGATACTTTAAAGACTTCCCATTTGATTCCTTTATGTTATCCTATTGACTTAACTATTGATCTATATGAAAGGTGTCTTTGTAATGTCTAATAACATGTCTTTAGAACATTTTATGGATATCATGTAGTTTGTTTTAGTCTATGTCACCAGCCTCTCTCCTCCTAGCTCCCAACAATCACCACCTACTTTGTCTCTTTTACTTTGAAAATTTTAAGTACTCCTTGTCAGTGGGGTCATAAGGTCTCCATCTTTGGAACTCAGCTTACTTCCCTTAGAATAATGCCATGTCCATGACTTGCTTTGTCCTAGGTTGGAATTTCCTCTCTTTCTATGGCTAATGGCTTCCGTGTGTGTGTGTGTGTGTGTGTGTGTGTGTGTGTGTGTGTGTGTGTGTGTGACATTTTGCATGTATTCACCAGTGGACAGTGGACAAAGGCAGCTTAAGAGTTTTAGATATCGTGAATAATACTTCTTTGAAAATGAGGGCAGAAAGATGTATTTAATACCAGAGGCCTGGGGAAATACCTCACCTGGGAAATTGCTTATTGTGCAAAATTAAGGACCTGAGTTTAGATCCACACCACCCATGTAAGAACAAAAACAAACAAACAAACAAACAAACAAACAAACAAACAACCCAAACTAAACCAACAGCCAAAAACCAAAAGCCAAAATCTGGGTATGGAGGTTTTTACCAGTAACTAGAGAACTGTGGAGGCAGAGGCGCAAGGAAAGCCTATCCAGCTAGTGAACTCCAGGCTCAGTGAGAAACCTGTGAGAACAATCTCAATGTTTGACTTCTGGTCTCCATGTACATGTACAAACATGCATATAAGTACACACTCGAGGGCACACGAGAGAGAGAGAGAGAGAGAGAGAGAGAGAGAGAGAGAGAGAGAGAGAGGGAGGGAGGAAGGGAGGGAGAGAGAGAGAGGGGGGGAGGGAGAGAGAGAGAGAGAGAGAGAAAGAGAGAGAGAGAGAGAGGGAGAGAGAGGGAGAGAGAGAGATTTGCTTTCTACTCTTTGGTGATATATTCAAAAGTGGAATTGCTGAATGACACAATAGCATACTTTTCATGACCTGGAATTTGAACTCAGCACCTTGCACATGCCAAGAGCACACTCTATCATCTAGCTCCATCTTTAGCCCCAGTCTTAGCTCATTCCATCGTGGCCATAGCATTTATCTTTACACCGACAAGCAGGAAGGTTATGGTCACTGTGGACCCCTCTTCTTACCTTCTGTGCTTTTGCTGGCAGCTGTTCTGGTGGGCATGGAGTAGACTCTGCGGGTAGGATGTGCGTTTGTGTATCACTAGGACTGTTCACCAGCCATTTCACAGTCGAGTTTGAAGAAGTATCTGTTCACGTCCTTTGTCCATATCATGAACCTATCATGTTCTTTTGATACACTTATGACAGAATCAGAGTTTCAGATTATCTTACTCCTCTTAATTTGATCACGTTAGGGTTGTAGCAGAAGGCTTGACAGGTTTTGACAGTTCATAATGTCATATATTCATATATTCATGTTTTCATTAGAACTTTACAGAATAGTGCCACTTTTACTATAAAATCTCTTGGGCTTACCCTATTATTTTTTCCCCACCTGCTAGTTTTGGCGACCAGCTACCTTTTTTTTTTTTTAAATTTTAAATTCATCTCTGTAGTTTTCCCATTTTCAGAATGTCTTATGAATGGTCTCATAAATGCATATCCAGCCTGAGAGTTTCAGCTTTTATCTGGAACTACACACATAAGATCCATCCAGATTCTTGTGTGCCTTTATAGTTCATTCCCTTTTATTATGGAAGAACATTTTATCATGAGGCTGTCTCAGGACTGCTTACTCATTAATCTATGTGGCTTTTCCTTAGGTACTTCCAGTTGAGGGCAAGTATACATTGCTCTGTACTATCAACTATAAAACGCATGTACACATTGTTATGGATACATAATTTTAGATCAGTTTGGAGTGTGACTGTTGAACTGTGTGTTAAATCTAGCTTAGCTGTGTAAAGGGATGGCACACTCCATGTGGTTGTGGGATTCTATCTTGCCCATCTCCAGTGCCCCCGTCTTTCATCCTGTTTATTAGTGATGTGCTGACTCATTTTCCTTTTTAAACTTTTTAAAAAAATCACACTGTCATCATGCAGTGGTTGGATTTTCTTTGTAAGTTTTCCATTCAGATATAGCTAATTCGCAGCTGAGATTTTGGTATGCGATATTTTTTAGGCTTCTTAAATTTCAAATTTTAATCCTGTTTTGAGAAATTATTTACAACTTTTGAAAAAAAAAGTTTCTTAGAGATATGCATAGCTTTAAATGTAGTAGACACTGTCTCATGAGCAGAAAGTTAACCGTAATGAGGTTTGGCTCATCCGAGATTTTAGTGTACTTTAATTTTGGCATTATGTTCATATTCCTATTAAAACCCAATTGTATATACCTTTACCCAAGAGCAGTTTTATTTAGCTTCATAATCTTCTGTTTGTTGTATGATTTGTTTTGAGTTGTTTTTTACTGCAAGGTTTGAAGTTGGCATGATGTTTATTCTTTGGCTTAAGGACAAGCACAAAAGTTCCCTACTCTTTTATGCTCTTAGGCTTTCTCAGTTAAGAAGCCTTGGGACCCCTGCTCCATTCGCTGTACTGTAAGTATGTGACTTCATTTCCCTTTCTAACTGTGGGCCTTTTCATCAACATCTCATTGCTCAGCTACTGTGGCACTGCAGAATCCTGAAACTAGGTGGCTTCCCTTTCACCAAGAAGCTGGCTTTCATTGCTATCATTTTTAAAAAAAAAAACAAACTTTATTTATTTATTTATTTATTTATTATTTATTTACACTCCAGATTTTATTCCCTTCCTGGTACACCTTCTGACTGTTCCACAACTCATACCTTCTCCCTTCCTCCCTGTCTCAATGAGGATGTCACCATCCCCCACCCCACCAGACCTCTAAACTCCCTGGGGCCTACAATCTCTTGAGGGTTAGGTGCATCTTCTCTGACTGAACCCAGAACCGGCAGTCCTCTGCAGTATATGTGTTGGGGGGCTCATATCAGTGTATGCTACCTGGTTGGTGGTCCAGTGTTTGAGAAATCTCGGGGATTCAGGTTAATTGAGACTGCTAGTCCTCCTACAGGGTCACCATCCTCAGCTTCTTCCAGCTTTTCCCTAATTCAACCACAGGGGTCAGCAGCTTCTGTCCATTGGGTGGGTACAAATATCTGCATCTGACTCTTTCAGCTGCTTGTTGGGTCTTTAGAGGGCAGTCATGATAGGCCCCTTTTTGTGAGTGCTTCATAGCCTCAGTGATAGTGTCAGGCCTTGGGGCCTCCCCTTGAGCTGGATCCCACTTTGGGCTTGTTGCTGGACCTTTTCCTCAGGCTCCTCTCCATTTCCATCCCTGTAGTTCTTTCAGACAGGAACAATTATGGATCAGAGTTTTGATTGTAGGATGGCAACCCCATCCCTCATTTGATGCCTTGTCTTTATGCTGGTGGTGGGCTCTACAAGTTCCTCTCCCCACTGTAGGGCATTTTATCTAATGTCCTTCCCTTTGAGTCCTGAGAGCCTCTCACCTCCCAGGTCTCCAGTACATTCTGAAGGGTTTTCCCCCAACCTCCTACCTCCCGAAGTTCCCTGTTTCTATTCTTTCTGCTGGCCCTCAGGGCTTCAGTCCTTTTCCCCCTCCCAATACCAGATCACATTGCCCTCTTCTCCCCACATCCACTTTCCCTCCCAGGTCCCTCCCTCCCTCCCTCCCCCTTGTGGTTGCTTTCTTTTCACTCCCAAGTGGGACTGAGGGGTCTTCACTTGTGCCCTGCAGCTTGTTGACCTTTTTGAGTTCTGTGGACTGTATCTTGGGTGTTCTGTACTTTTTCCCCCCTAATATCCACTTATTAGTAAGTATATACCATGCATGTCCTTTTGGGTCTGAGTTACCTCACTCAGGATGATATTTTCTAGTCCCATCCATTTGCCTGCAAAACTGAGGATGTCCTCGTTTTTTTTTTTTTTTTTTTCCGAGACAGGGTTTCTCCGTGTAGCCCTGGCTGTCCTGGAACTCACTCTGTAGACCAGACTGGCCTCGAACTCAGAAATCCACCTGCCTCTGCCTCCCAAGTGCTGGGATTAAAGGCGTGCGCCACCACTGCCCGGCGTCCTCGTTCTTAATAACTGAGTAGCATTCCAAAGAGGAACACTCCTCCATTGCTGGTGGGATTGCAAACTGGTACAACCACTCTGGAAATCAGTCTGGAGGTTCCTCAGACAATTGGAAATAGATCTACCTAAAGATCCAGCAATATCACTCTTGGGAAAATACCCAAAAGATGCCCCACCATGCCACAGGAGCACATGCTCCACTATGTTCATAGTGTCCTTGTTTGTGATAGCCAGAAGCTGGAAACAACTTAGATGTCCCATTGCTATTTTTTTTTTTCATATCCTTTAAATACCTATTTGTTGATGTCTGCAAAAGGATGTACTGGGCTTTTGATGTGGCCGTCAAGGACTTTTTCATTCAATTTAGGAAAGATTGACAACAACATTAAATCTTCTAACACAAGCCCAGGATGATTTCTATTTAGGTCTTCAATTTTTTGTCAGTGATATTTAATTTTCTCTTTTCTTATTATGCATGTATTTTGTTAGGTTTGTGCCCAAATATTTCACATTGAGATGCTACATTACCAAAAGTGCTTCTAATAAAAATGTTTATTTCTGTAACAAGTGTTGACTCTTGTATATTATCAAGCACCAATGCTAAGCAGCATCTTTTTCCTGATCTCGGAGGGACACCACCTCCTTTGTCAAGATAATGCTAACTTAGGGTATTTGTGGATGCTTTTCATTCAATTCTCCTAAATTCTTAATTTGCTGAAGATTTTAAATAAACATCTGTGTTAGGTTCTCTAAAATATAAAAATATACATTTGTGTTGGATTTGTCAATGAAATTATTGTGTGATTTTTTTTTTCTGCAGCCTGTGGAGTGAATGAATGATACTGTTTAATTTTTTTTAAATGTTGAAGCAGTTTTCCAAGCCAGGAGTAAATATTTTTTTGATTGTAGTATAGTATACTTATTTCATACATTATTGGATATAATTTGACAATGCTCTGATGAGTTTTGCATCAATATGCACAACAATTCTCCAGTTGTCTTTTAAAAACATCTTTCTTCAGTATTGATATTATTATAATGCTGGCCTCATCAAATGAGGAAAGGTCTGTTTCTTGTGATAATTTTTGGAAGAGATTCAAGTATTGACTAATGGTTAATTATATTTTTCCAGAGATAGAGAAGATTATAGCAGACCAGGGTCTGTTAGTACTAAGTTTTCATTGAGTCAGTCTGTGAGGCCAGAGCATAGCTGCCTCTGACAGGAAAACTGAAACCCTAGACCAGATTCTGGCAATGAATGTATTTTAAAAATGTCATCTCAAATGACCCACTAGGAAGACAGATTCAAGTATTCTGTTTCCCATGTTGAAATTATTATTATTTACACCGTATCCTTCTTGTCACTTCCCAAATAATCCCCTTGAATGACTGAGGGTTGTCAGGAAACAGGATGTTTAATGATGCTATACCTAACCAGGAGATCACAACTGTTATTTTCTATCCATTATGTTGATGCAAACGTGTCTATATACATTTTAGGAGAGTCCTGTTGCCTGTAGATATTTCATGCTGGGCTGAGGGGAGGGAGCTTCATGCAGTTGCCAGTCTATGTGCTTCAGTCCCTTATTTCCTGAGAATATGGGGAGGATGTAGGATGGTGGAAATAAATGCTCTTTTTCTTAGACCAGGCCTCAGTGCATCCCTGAAGCATCCCTGAGTTATGGAGGAAGAGGATCTTGCTTATATGAGACAGACCTTCTGTGGGCTGAGAGAATCATGCCCAGAGAGTCACTTGAACTTTGTCATCTCTGGTTGAGAAACTCAACCCTCTATTTATTTGTACCACCTCCTCACACTTCTCACACTCACAAGACAAACTCTCTGTGGCATGGCAGGTGTCCTAGAGGCCTGACACATTGTGCTGGAAAGCGCCTTTTCCCGCTTTCGGTTGCTCATCCAACAGAACATGCCAGACAGATGACTGAGCAAATGTTGTATTTTCAGTGATTGCTTTTAAATTGTATTTAGAAAAATTAATTGTAGGACAAAGCATTTTTATTATATTAATCCTTTGAGAATTTCATACAATAAATTTTGATCATATTCATCTCCTCCAATTGAGGGACAAAACATTTTAAAATATAGTTATAATTTTTATCAATATTTTCCAATTTTCTTATAATTATTATTTCATTAGAATTACCTTTTTTGGAAGTATAATAAACTCACGGCTTGCCTATGTAGAAAGATACGTAAGGATCTTTTAAAAATGTGTATTCTATCGAGAAGAAAGCTGCAGCTTTGTGTTTGAAGTAATCATAGGTATCTAGTGGGAATACAGATATTCCTGACAGCTGTCAACCTAGGAGGATTTTATGGGGAGAGGTATCTTCACAGCATCTCTGTGTCATAATAACAGCACCGATCACTGTTACATCAAGATGAACCACTGAGCTGTAGAAGCTTTTAATAAATACAACAGTAAAGATAATTACCTTCCCCCAAATACCTTAGTTTCTTCGTTTCCCTTCTCTCTTTTCTATAACTCCTTCCACCTCCACATTTTTCTAATTATTTACTCAGATGTGATTTGGCCACAGATCACTGGAACTTCTTTGTTGATCTTATCCAGGACATTAAGTCAGTGTCAAGACAGAAATGATTTCAGAATATTTTCAGAAAATATGTTCAGAAAAGGTGTGTAAGTCACTGATTGATGCAACACAGTTTATAGTTAAAGCCTGTTTTTTAAAGGGGAAATTTATTAGTAGCCAAATATCCAAAATATGATTTTCATGTATAAGAATGAGAGGCTTTTGTATAGTTTGTGTAAATGACACCTACAAGTTGGTCATGAAACAGCATGTGATATAGATACATGTAAAGAGTGTTCTGTGTACTCATAAAGAAAGCACAGGGAGCCAGCTGCTTATGTAGACACTGCTGCTGTCCATCAGGAAAGTATGAACTGCCACAGCAATGAGTAAACACCATGGATGCCAGAACAACTCAAATTAAAAAAAAAAAAAAATCAATCAGTATCTTAGGCTTACTATTGCTGTGATGACACACCATGACAAAAAGCAACTTGCAGAGGAAATGGTTTATTTGTTTATGCTTTTGTATCATAGTCCATCACTGACAGAAGTCAGGGCAGGAACTCAAGCAAGGCAGGAACCTGGAGGCTGAGCTGATGCAGAGGCCGTGGAGAGGTGCTAGTTACTGGCTTTTTATCAGGGTGTGCTCAGCCTGCTTCCACCAGCCCAGGAATGCCACCACCCACAATGGACTGGACCATTTCCTATCAATCACTAATTAAGAAAATGCCCTACAGTCTTGCCTACAGCCCACTCTTTTTTTTTTTTTTCTTATTTTTATTTTATTTTATTTTTATTTTTTGATACTTTATTTCCATTTCCATTGTTTCCCCCTTTCTAGGTCTCCTCTTTGGAATCCCCCTATCCTCTCCCCCTCCCCCACCTCTATGAGAGTATTCCACCTCCCACCCACCCACCCACTCCCATATTCCCACCTTGACATTCCCCTTTACTGGAGCCTCTAACACC
Organism: Uromys caudimaculatus; assembly: GCA_028551405.1. Classification (NCBI taxonomy): domain Eukaryota; kingdom Metazoa; phylum Chordata; class Mammalia; order Rodentia; family Muridae; genus Uromys; species Uromys caudimaculatus. The sequence goes on along the minus strand of CM052705.1, from coordinate 38,880,913 downwards.
CTCAGGCCCAAGGCCTCTCCTCCCCCTGATAGCCAACAAGGTCCTCCTCTGCCACATATGTGGTCTGAGCCATGGGTCCCTCAATGTGTATTCTTTGGTTGATGGTCCAGTCTCCAGGAGGACCAGGGGGTCAAGCCAGTTGACACTGTTGCTCCCTCCATGGGGTTGCAAACTCCCTCAGCCCCTTCAGTCCCTTCTCCAACTCCTCCATCTGGGACCTCACTCTCAGCCCAGCGGTTACTGTAAAGTGAAACTTGGGTATTCCAGACTTTTGGGCTAAGGAGTACTACTCAGCTATTAAAAACAATGACTTAATGAAATTTGCAGGCAAATGGATGGAAGTTGAAAATATCATCCTGAGCGAGGTAACTCAGTCACAAAAGAACGAACATGGTATATACTCACTGATAAGTGGTTATCAGCCCACTCTTATGAAGGCATTTTCTTAACTGAGGCTCCCTCCTCTTGGATGAGTCTAGATTCTGTTGAGTTGACAGAAACTAACCAATATGATCATCATCAGCAAGTATCCACTTAATGATATGCAGAGGAAGGTTTCTTGGGGGGAGTATTGTCTGGACAATCACTTGGGGAAAATGTCTTGCCCATTCCTAGAAAACAAAGAACATATGCTACAGCAATTTTACATCTGGAGATTTCTCAGAAGTGAAGAGCTGCACAAAATGGCTTCACCATGAGTGTTCAGAGACACTTGCCATCACAGTAGGTAAAGCCTGGGAGTGTGCATGAGTGCCGATGAGCAGAAAGAGGAGAAAACCAGCACAGAATATTCTTTTATTGTTGTTGTTGTTGTTGTTACTTTTAGTTTTTACAGTCCAGACATTTCTCCCTCCCATAACTGGTGCATAATTCAATTTCTATTCAGAGTTGAAGCAGGTGATGATGGGTGCTTCAAACATGCAACATACCAAACTTTAGGCTGTCACACCTTCATCTATAGTTCCGCAAAGGGGTGAGGATAGCAACTCTTTTTAACAAATGTCAGAACGAAAATTGTATGGTCTCTTGAGCTGCAGAAATGCTCCATACCTTGGGGTATGCTCCATACTCTTGACTTATTCTTTGCATGTTTGTTAACATTTCTTGAAGGCATACATAACATTTGTTCACTCCACAGAAATTTTACCTAAAATTAATTTGTATGATATCTAATTGTAATTAATTCAACCCTTCTAGAATAGTCAGAGGTAACTTGTACAGATATTCACAACATGATTGTAAATTTATTGAAAGACAAGTTAGTAGACTCTTAGATCATGAGTTCATGAATGAAACAGAGCACAGCCAAGCCAAGGGCAGGATTCTGATTATACATGAGGGCCACTGTTTAAACTTCTAAATTTCCATGTATCAGGGGACATCATAATAAATTATTAGTAAAAAAATCTGATTTGGGGATGATGATGTGCCTTCAAACTCTTTGAAACCCCACAGCAGGCAGAAATACTCAGGAAAATCCAGTTTTGCCAAACAAACTGAGCAATGGACTCAGGGAAGGGTATGAGATGCCATTGAGGAGGACCGTCTCAGTGGACCTGTTTCTTGAATTCACGTTCACCCTTCCTATTTCTTTCTTAAATGTCTTAAATTGTGTTTTTCATACTGTACCAGGAGATACTGAGGAACTTGACAGTCACTTGGAAGAAAGTCAGGCTGGACGAAGGTCAGATAGGAAGAACAAAGAAGCCTGGTCTCAGGGTATCTATACAGATACTTTCCTGTGCATGGACTCCCCAGCTCCAGTCTTTCTGTGTCCAACCAGGGTCTTACTGTTTTAAGTGTATCATACAATGGAGAGTGGATAATTAGCTAATTTAAGAAGGTATTTCATTTGTTTGTGTGTATATGTCTGTGTACACACATACCATGACAAATATGTGGAGGTTACAGGACAACGTATAGGAGATAATTCTTTTCTTTTTACCTGTGGGTGCTTGCAGTTGAATTGTGTGTGTCAGGCTTGGTGGTAAATGCCTTCATCAGTGAACCATGTTGGCTAATATTTTGCAATTGTAGAGAGGATGGGTATTGTTGCTGCCTAGAAATCAGACCACTTTTTTTGTCAGTGCATGCTGGGAATCTGAGGTCTACTGTACTTTTGGCACATGCAACTATTTGCCCTGATGATTTGATTGAGCAAGGTGCAACCCAGAAGACATGCAACACACGTGATTGCATGCTGCATTCAGTGAGCATGGATAGAAGGTACAATCCAGAAGGCATGTGACATGTGTGACTGCATGTTGAATTCAGTGAAGTCCTTCCAGGGTAAATGATTGGGTGTAAAGCTGTCAGTCTTGAAGTGGAGATGGGGAGAGTGGGTGTGTACTTCCCAAAGGAGATAATTACGACCTAAAGCCTCTAATCTGTGTTGATTGAGATTGTTTTCCTGTTTGCTTGTTTGCCTTAATTTAGTAGCATATAAGAAGAATTGGGTTAGAAACCAAGGAAATCGGGCACAATCCATAATATATATGCACTCTGTGATGGCTGTAACCAGTTGTGGGAAAATACACATAGTTTTACTGTAACTTTCTCCTCTTGTTTCCAAATAAATAGTGATTTTATTTTCCAAGCCTAAACCAAATGCCAACTCTGCTTAAACTATTTCCTGGCTTTTAGTTCAGATCACATAGTTGTTGGGTTAATATTATTGTGTACTGCCTAAAGATTGTCTTTGTATTATTCAAATGCTGATTTCTGTACAGAGAGATGAGTGTACAGCAGACTCTGGTATTGTTATTTTTATTGGATCATCTCTTGCCTGGGTATTTTGTAAAAAAATTCCTCTCTTACGTTCTGATTGGTTTAATAGAAATCTGATGCCTATAGAAAAGGAGGAGAAAATAGGTGGGGCTTCCAGTAGAGACAGGAATTCTGGGAAAGAGCCAGGTGAGGGCATATTGGCTGGCCAGATGCTGAGGAAGAAGCAGGTTCTGGGACTAAAGACTGAAAGGTAATGAGCCATGTGGCAGAATAGAATAATTGGATTAATAAGTTATGAGTTAGCTGGGAACAAATAAAATAAAGCATGAGGTATTATAAATAAATATAAACCTCCATGTCGTTATTCGGTAGCTGGCAGGCAAAGAAAGTAATGTTGTAAATGGCACACCAATATAAGGCGCATGATCCAAGATTAGGACACTAGATTCAGGCATTAGGGCAAAAGTCCTGGACATGAGATCCCAACCAGAAAGCCAGGCACAAAGGCCATGGGAGGACTGGGAAGGTGGGGAACTGACACATCTTTCTAGGAATGCAGTCTCTGAGGTAGGCACACTGTGGAAGCGGGGAAAACTGTGAGAGGCCTAGCATGGGAGTGGAACAGCCACTGTTAAACAGCAAAGTCTCCTACCATAAACTGAAGCTTCAGATATTTGCCAGGCACAGTGGAGCATTCTGAGCAAGGTTTTCAGCTCTTGGGAAACCAGAGTGTGCCTTTGGGAAAAGCCTGCAGCTATGCAGAGACTTGGTAGGTAGAGAGGCTTGACTTGCATTCGACAGGAAACAGCCCAGCCTAAGGTGACACATGGGCATGGGACAGTTATGGAAATGCACACTAGTTTACAGCATGGCAAACTGCTTCTTCCCTGGGAGTAGAGTGGCTCCAGTGTCACATGCCATATTCTAAGCCGAGCAGCTCAAATGGAGCACTAGAAACAGCATGTAAAAAAAATCCAAGCCCGGACACAAACCTCTCATCTGGGAGATATGTGTGGAAGTATGCTTAAGTATGAAAGAAAGAAAAGAAAATGGGTATAAAAATTTATAGAAAGAAAGAAAATAAATGGTTTGAAAATAATGCTAAGTCCTTAAAGAGTTAAGTAAAATTAAAAAGAATAAGACAAATAAGGATGAAAAATACAATAACACAGGGTGTTTATACTCTATATAATGCTATCTTAAATGGTTTAAAAATAGAGACAGAAAATGAAAATGATAAATGACTTAATTGAGATTGACACAATACTATGATTATTATCATTCTGGTATTCCATCTTTTATTCTTAATAGCCATAGTATCCTTCTGTGCCTTCTTGAAGGAAGAGGCTTTAGAGATGCAAGGAAATGGAAAAAAATATGTAAAGTGGGTTGATAACAGACAAGCAGTAGAAGAAAAATGTGAGAGACCTATAAATAAAATTGAGAAATTTACTTAGCCAGAGACAGATAAATTAAGACCAGAGCCTATTATGCCACTGTATAATAAAATTAAAGAAGGTATCAGCCAAAAGCTGTTAGAAACCTTAGCCTATATGATTACTATATGAAAAATACCAGCAGACACAGGCACCCCCAATGTTATGAAGAAATTGGATGGCACTCTATAGAAATGTTAGATAACAGGTGTAATTCTAATAGGTCTGCCTCTATATCTTACTTGATCTTTTTCTCTTGCAGCTTTTAATATTCTTTTTTTTATTGTTCTGTACATTTCATATTTTGTTTTTATGTGAAGAGAGGACATTCTTTCTGGTCTAGTCTATACTTCTGGTGCTTTGATAGGAATCTCTTACTTTAAATTAGGGATTATTTTTTTCTTCTGAGATTTTGTTAAAAATATTTTCTGGATGTAGGGATGGATCAGAGACCGAAGGAAAGACCAACCAATAACTAGCCCAACTTGAAACCCATCCTGTGGGCAAGCACCAAGCCCTGACATTACTAATGCTAGTCTGTGGTGCTTGCAGACAGCAAGCATGACTGTCCTCTGAGAGGCTCTACCCAGCAGTAGACTGAAACAGATGCAGATACCCACAGCCAAATATTAGTTGGAGGTTGAAGATACTGATGGAGGAGGTGGGTAAAGGATTGAAGGTCCTAAATTAGATGGGAACTCCACAAGAAGACCAACAGAGTCAATAAACCTGGATCCTGGGGAGCTCTCAGAGTCTGAGCTACCACCAAAGAACATACATGGGTTGGAGCTAAGCCCCCGGAACATATGTTGCAGACATGCAACTCAGTCTTCATGGATTCCTTGTCAGACATCAGTGGGAGAGAATGTGCCTAATCTGGCAGAGACTGTGATGTGCCAGAGTGGGGAGGTATCCAGGGAGATCCTACCCCCTCAGAGGACCAAGGGGAGGGATTATGTGAGGGAGGGTCTGGGATGGGGAGCAGCATTTGGGATGTTAGCAAATAAATTAATTAAAAAATATTTTTTGTGCCTTTGAGCTGGAATTTTCTTTCTTCTATTTCTATATTTCTTAGCTTTGGCCTTTTCGTTCTATCTCAGATTCCCTGTATACTCTGTGTTGGAAAATTTTTAGACTTAACATTTTCTTTAACTGACATACTCAGTTCTTCTATAGTACCTTTAATGCCCAAGATTCTCTTTTCAATCTTTTTTATTCTGTTGGTGATAATTGTCTCTGTGGTTCCTGTTTGTATTTCCAAATTTTTCATTTCCAAAATTCCTTCAGTTTGGGTTTTCTTTATTGATTCAATTTTCATTTCCAGGTTTTTTTTTTCTTTCCTCACACTGTATGTTGCTAATTTCTGGGTATGATGTGATAGGCAGTTGGCTCTATTGGAGATATATTGCCTGGGTTCTTATTAATAGTGATTTTAGGCCAGTGTCTATGTACCTGGTACTGGGATAACTATAGGTCTGGTCCTGATATTTGGATTTGTCTTTGTTGGATTGTTGTTGGTTCTTCGGTTTTTGTTTTCTCTCTGGATTTTCAGAAAGTTTGATGGTTTTGTGTTGCCTGGTAGAAAATTTTGGGCCTGAAAGTTGTGATCATAGTGGTTTCTAGATCAAATGTGTTTCTTGGTATTCATAGGTGGAGCTTAGGAATGGGGATAGGCTATATGTTTGAATGGGGGTCACATAATGGATCCAAGCAGAGTGTTCAACCAGGATCTCCTTATTTTCTCTCCTTGGAATTGGGAGAGACAGTGAAGAGACTTCACCCAAGAGCTTCTGCTGCAGAGGTGGTGATGAAACTGAGGGAATTTGATCTGGAAGGGCAGAAAGATAGGTGTGGATAATGCCTTCAGGTTACTTGTTGGCCTGGCAACAGAGACCCTTGGGTTATCAGGAGTTGTCCACTGGGTTGAGGTCCAGTACAAAGCAATGAGTAGAGAAAGGTGGTTGGATGGGGAAGTTCTGGGGCACCCACCAGAGATGGAGACAAGGACAGTGAAGGCTTCCATGTTTGTTCTGCTGCAGAGCCCAGGAGGAGACTGTAGTTTGGATATGAGGAAAAAAAGAAAGGGAATATCTGTAGGCAGCCTAGCTGGTTTCCTCAAAGGCATGGCTTATGGGCTAGCCAGGGGTGCCTGCTGTAGTTAGAGAATGCTATAAAGCAACAAGTAGAGAATGGAAGTTAGACAGGGGAGATCTGTAGGATCTGCAGGAAATATGGGCAGTGAATAAGATAGGATGAACCTGGTATTCTGTTTCAGACATAGAGATGGGACTGAGGGATTGCATTTGGAGGGGAGGAGTGAGTGGTGAAGGTCTTCAGTTAGCTTGCTGTTTCCCCTGGACTTGTGCAGTTGGTGTGCTCACAGGGATGCTGTCCATTAAGTTTTAATTTAGTCTCAGACAAGTTCTTAGGACAAGAACAGAAGGCAGACATATCATATCATTTTCCAAAACATCACACGAATGGTTTTTATCTAGGTTGCTGCTAAAGTCCTTGCTTCCTTCCGAAATATCTTCAGACCCCTATAGTCTGTATTGCTTTCACCACTGTCTTCCAGGGTTCCCACTAGGATGGCCCATTAATCCCCACTTACAGCATTCACCTTTGTTTTATGAAGTCTTCCACATTCCTCTAAAAAGCAACTTGGTCATGCTTGTCACAGCAATATTTCACTCTTGATACTGACTCCTGTGTTATTTACTTTTCTATTGTTGTGACAAAACATCATGACCACTGCAATTGATCAATGAAATTGTTTATTTGCATTTACATTTCCAGAGGAAATGGTAACAGAGTTCATGATAACAGAGCAAAGACAAGGTGGTAAGAGCAGAAAAAAGCTGATAATTCACATCTTGAGTCATAAGAAGGAAAGAGTTGTTGTGTAGCAAGATTTTCTGGCAGACACAACAACATCACTTTAAATAGACAAACAAAACTCACTCTAGATACCTGCCAAAGAACAGATACCACTAAAGTCCAATTTGCTGTATCAATGAGCTTTATTATGGTTATTTGCAGTAGCAAAAATGATTCAGAGACAGATACATGATCAATGTTTACCAAAGTATGAGTGACAACTCAAAAAGGGCACACTGCAGAGCCTTTAGACAAGCTTAAGAGGTTCTAGAGTATCCTTTTCAAGTGACTCTGATGTAAAACTCTTCCAGACAGCTCAGTTGGATTTTTTAATTCCAGAAAGCTGGTCTGGTCTCAGATTCTTCTTCAAAGCTTGCCACATTTAAGACTGACTCTCTTATAAGTTGATATTAGCCATAAAATACCCACACTATATTACACAAACCCAAAGAAGTTAAAAAAGATGGAAGGCCTAAGCAAGGATGCTTGAATCTCACAAGAGGCAATAAAATAGTAGAAGAGGCAGATGGATGTTAGAAACTGGGTGGAGAGGGGATCAGAGGTAGATGGGGGGTTAGGATCAAGTATGGGGAAACACAGGACAGAGGGCCAGAGGGCCAGAGGACCCTCAAACAATGAATGGAAATATGCAGCTGGCAGGGGAGGGAGGATGAGGTGTCTATATGATGTGCAAGGGACCTGGGATGTGGAAGCAATCAATGCAGGTGACCTTATCAGAGACATATAGCAGTGGAGATATGGAATCTGAAGAAGGTATATCCTATAGCCAGGCAGGACCCCCAGTGGAGAGATATAGACACCAACTCACCCACAAAATTTTCAACCCACACTCTGTCTTGTCTCTAAGAAATGCAGGAACCAAGATGGAGTAGAGACTAAAGGAATGGTAAATCAATAACTGGCCCAACTTGAGACCCATTCCATGGGTAAGCACCAATCCATGACACTATTAATAATAATAAGAATAATATTAACTAAGAATAATATTAACTAATAATAACTAAGAATAATATTCTTGAAGACAGGAGTCTAACATAACTGTCCTGAGAAGCTCCACACAGCAACTGACTAACACAGATGCAGAAACCCACAGCCAAACATCATATGGAGCTTGGGTCCTTTTATGGAAGAGTTTGGGGAAGGATTGAGGACCCCAGAGTGAATAGAAACTCCACAGGAAGCCCAACAGAGTGGACTAACCTGAACTTTTGGGGGCTCTCAGAGACTGAGCCATGTACCAAAAAGTATACACAGCTGGACCAAGGCCCCTGGCACATATGTAGCAGATGTATGGGTTAGTCTTCATGTGGTCCCTCAACAACTGGAATGGGGCTGACTCTAAAGCTCTTGCTTTTCTGTGGAATCCATTCCCCTAACTAGACTGCCTTTTCAGGATTCAGTGGAAGTGGATGAGCAGAAACTTGATGTGCCAGGGTGGGGGGGGTGTGCTCATGATGAGCCCCACTCTCTCCTAGGAGAAAAGGAGAGGGGGCAGTGATCAGGATGTAAAATAAATAAATTAATTAATTAATGGAAAAATAAATGAATAAATAAAAACAATTTAAAAAGAAATGCTAGAATAAAAAAAAGTTTAAAGAAGCTGTAATTTCATATGCTATGCATTTACCATTCGTGAAGCAGATATTAAATTCTTGGGGGATTCAAAATAAGCTAACTCTCCAAGACTGGAAAGATATGACAAAAGCAATATTAGAAGCCTGCCCTCAGTTACAATGGTGATCCTGGTTGAAAGAAGAAGCAAAGATGATGCAACAGAGAAATAGGGACAGAGGTATCAATATTTCCCAAGACCTGTTGCTAGGTGAAGGTTCATATGCTGTGGTACAAATGCAGGTCAAATGTGATGGTGTCACCTTGGTATTATGTGATATGGCAGTCTAAGTGCTTGGGACAAGGATGAAGAAGCAGAAAAAGTCTGGACTGTTGGCTAAGATTATGCAAGGTCCAAGGGAAGCATTCACTGAATATTTTTTAAACAAAGGCTGCCATTAGCTGTAAATAAAAGAGTATCAGATTCAGAAGCTAGGTAAATATTAATCAAATCTTGGGCTTTTAAAAATGCTAATTCTGCATGCTAAAAGGTGATTAGACCTCTAAAGGCAATATATGAATCTATACCAATAGATGAATGGATCAGAAATACAGCTGATATTGCATCTCATACTTATGATGCAACTTTAATAGTAGAAGTAATCTCTAATGGTTTTAAGAAAAAACAAAATGTTAGATGTTTTAGGTGTAGTAAGGAAGGTCATTTGAAAAGAAATTGTATGCAGAACCAAGCTAATTCCTAAAGAAAGCCTGAACCTTATGCAGAAGGTATGGTAAAGGCAGGAATTGGATTAATGAAGGAGATCAACAAGGAACAAACAAGGTAACCCTTTATGAAGAAATGCTCTAGGGGGATTTTTCAGGCCCCTATATCAAATCCAAAATAGCCATTTCAGGTCAGCAGCAGAGAAACTCATCCACAGAGCAATTAAACAGTACTGCTCTGGATACAGCCATTGATAGCCCAGATATCAAAGTTAGAGCAGTTTCATTAGATAAAACAGAAAACTCAGGAAAGACCAGAAAACAATTATCTTGAAAAACTGTTATAGATGATCAGAGTCCAAAACTAAAGCTATTTATAAATGATGTTGAAATTAAAGGTATAGTAGATATAGGAGTAGATGTACCAATAATTTCACCTAAATCTTGGCCTCCAGAATGGCCTCTTCAGGAGGTTAAAAGTCAATTTCTAGGGGTTGGAACTTTATTCAAGGTAAAATAAAATGTGAAATGTCTTAAATGTATAGGTCCAGAAAGTCAAACAGAAAATTAAGGCTATATGTGGCTAATATAGCCATGGATTTATGGGAATTTGATTTGTTGCAAGAATGGAAGGCACACACTAACATTTCTTCAATCTCAGAAATAAACCATAAAATAAAAAAGATACTTCTTAGGTTGATATTGAAAGGTGTTATCAAGAAAAGCAACAGACTGTCTCAGATGTTCATAAGCATAACAGAGCAGAGGTTGGCTCTTCAACTTCACATGGGGAAGCCACTGCTGATAAAACACCAACTGCCCTACCACTAAGGTGGTTGACTGATAGTCCTCTTTGGGAAATACAATGGCCCTTAAAGAAAAGTTGCAGGCACTAGAACAGCTAGTCCAAGAGCAACTGGAGGTTCAACATATAGAAGAGTCTACCATCCCTTGGAATTCTCCTATATTTGTCATTAAAAAGGAATCTGGAAAAGGGAGGATGCTAACAGATTTAAGAACCATAATTAAGGTGATTAAGCCAGTGGGCTTTTTTTTTCAGCCTGGAATCCAACTACTTTTTTTTGTTACCTTAAGCATGGCCTATTATAGTAATTGATTTTAAATATTGCTTTTTCACAATCTCTTTGCATGAGCGTGATAGGGAAAGGTTTGCTTACTTAGTACCTATTTCTAATAATAGTTACCCAATAAAGAGATGTCATTAAAAAGCCTTATCATTAAACAGTCCTATCTTGTGCCAATGTTTTATACAACAGCCGTTAAAAAGAATTAGTAAACACTTTCTTCAATCTAAAATTTATCATTATATGGATGATATCTTGCTGGCTGATTCAGATACAGATACCTTAGGAAAAAATGATTAATGAAGTAAAGAGAATTTTGCCTTGTTAAAGATTACAAATTGCTCCTTAAAAGAGGAGATTCTATTAATTATCTAGGATTTAAGAAAGTTCTATAGACAATTTGACCACAGAAAGAAAGTACAAATAAGGGGAGATCAGTTATAAACTCTTATTGATTTCCAAATTGTTGTGAGATACAAATTTATTAATTGGCAAAGGTCCATAGTTCTATTAATTACTCAAGAGCTGTGGTGGTTTGAATATGCTTGGCCTATGGGAAGTGGCACTATTAGGAGGTGTGGCCTTATTGGAGTAGGTGTAGCCTTGTTGGATGAAGTGTGGCACTGTAGGGGTAGGCTTTGAGGCTACTATGCTCAGGCTCCACCCAGTGTGAAATGAGAGTCTCCTCCTGACTGCCTTTTGACCAAGATGTAGAATTCTTAGCTCTTCTAGCGACATGTCTGTCTGCAAGCTGCCATGCTTCCTGTCATGATGATAATGGACTGAATCTCTGAAACTGTAAGCCTGCCCCAATTAAATGTTTTTACTTTATAAGAGTTGCCTTGGTCATGGTATTTTTTTCACAGCAATTAACCCCTAACTAAGACAGAAGTTGGTACCAGGGACTGGGGCATTGCTGTAATAGGCCTGACCATGCTTTTATTTGGAGGAATGTGGATTTTGGAACTTTGGAAAGCAGTGGAATGTTTTACGTGGGGCTTAATGGGTCAGTCACATTCATGGAAGCATGGAAGACAGTTGTGCTGATGGTGTTGTGAACTCTCGGGCTTGATAGGTTTCAGAGGAGTTGCTCAGACATTGTTCTTGTGATATTTTGGTGAAGAATGTGGCTGCTTTTTCCCCTTGTCTGAAGAGTTTGCCTGAGGCTGATGTGAAGAGATTTAGATGAATTACATTGACAGAGAAAGTCTCAAAAAAGCCTAGTTTAGATTTTGTCCTGTGGTTCATTTTTATGAAGAGTGTTTTGATTAAGTGTAACAAACTGAGAAAGGAAAAAGTATAAAATGTTGGTTCAAAGGGGTACCAGGTAGTGGAATGGAGCTAAACCATGTGTTCCTGTGTTCAATGATATTAAATTGAATTAAGGGAACGGTGACCTCTTGCAGTTAAACAAGAGATAGTTATATCATGTTAGGTATTATTGTGATTTTGTTATTGTTTTCATTTGGACATATAAGGACATGATTATGTGTTAGATTGACAAAGGATGGATTTTGATGGCTATTCTTGGTTGTCAACTTGAGTATATCTGCAATGAGTTACAGTCCAGACCTTATAAAGACCTTGTAAAAGGATAAAGAAAAGCTTAGGTCAATGTGTGGTGGTACTTTTAATCCCAGAACTCAGGAGACAGAGACTTGCAGATCTCTGAGCCTAAGGTCTGTCTACAAAGCATGTTTCAGTACAGTCTAGCTTCAGTAGTGAACGAATTAGAAAACAGAAAGGTGGTGATGATATAATAGAACAAGAGGGCCATATTTCAGCCCCAGCAAGCAGCAGAACTCAGCAGCATTAGATCTGTGGTTCTGGCTTTAGATCAAGAGAAGGGGTTACTGGGACAATTGATCTTAGTTAGCTGGAGCTAAGAAATTAGCAATGATTAAGAAGACGCCAGCATCATGGAGGTGAAATCTTCTGAGGAGTGTTTTCTGAGAGCACAAAGAAGCTGTATTCTAGAGATAAACACAGTGCTGGCAGCTAGACTTAGTAATGTGTAAGAATCACCCACATGGTACTGGGTTTGAAGGCATGAAGGGGTCGTGGAGAGCAGCTGAGGCTTGGCACCGTGAGGGGCCAGGAAAGGTCATTGGTGCAGGTGCAGCCAAAGTTGCAGTCGACAATCCAGCACTGAAGGGATCATTCAAAGAAGTTGCTTTATATGTGGCAAAGCTAGCCACTAGGGAAAAAAGCTCCCCTTGTCTTGACTGCTGACAGCATGCTGGCCAATCCACTGATGAGTAGGACATGGAGGAAGTCAACTGCTGAACTTTCCCAAGACAAGGTAGGCCAATGCTTCATAATTCCTGTTTCAAAGATTAGTCTCTCAGATATTTTGGGCCTGTAGGCTTCAATGTTGCAGAGGAATCTTGGGTGACTATTCAGGTAGCCAGTAACCTCTGCCATTTCTATAGTTTTGGAAGCTGCTTGCTCTGCCCTTCCTGTTTATTTAGGTAATACTCATTCTTCTCATGTCTCTGATGAGAATAAAGACTAGATAATTATATTCTTACAGTTTTCCTTGTTACCAAATTCAGAAAAGAAACTAAGAAATGTAGAGTTTATAAAGGTTGAGAGACATAAAAGCTTAAGTTGTAAAGGATCTAAGAAAATATTTTAAGGTCTAAGAAGATGTTTTTATGTTGATAAATGCAACTTATGATAGAAAGTTACTTAAGTAAAGAATTTGGAACTCAAGAAGATAGCACAGACAATGGAGATCTTTCTCTAAGGTTGCCAAATAAAAGTGGGCTAGACATTGTGAATGTAAGTCTTACTTTATCAGGCAAGATATTGGAACATCTCCTGCCTGGGCATTTTGTAAATATTCCCTCTCTTATCTTCTGTTTGGTTTAATAAAAATCTGATGGCCTTATAACAAAGGAGAGGAGAATAGGTGGGACTTCTGGCAGATATAGGAATTCTTGGAAAGTGACAGGTGAGGGAACATTGCCAGCCAGATTCTGAGGAAGAAGCAGGTAATAGGACTAGATACCAAGAGACAATGAGTCATGTTGCAGAACTTAGAATAGAATAAATAGGTTAATGAGTTATAAGAGCCAGTTGGGAACAAATAAAATAAAGCCTGAGCTATTAAAAGTAAATATAAACCTCCATATCATTATTCTGGAGCTGGTGGGAAAAGGAAGTAATGTTATAATTAGTTAAACAAGCAAACAAACAAAGAAACAAACAAACAAACCCTGTTCCTATATCCCACTATCCCAGACTAACATTTTCACAAACACAGTGAAAAGCAGTTTAGGCAACAGGTAAACTTGCAGTTGAAAGCTAGTCAGAAAGAGATGAGATTGCCAAAACAGTGGGTTTGAACATGCTGCTATTTCTCTGGAGGCAATTGTCTTATCTCAGGAAGTAATCATTAATTTAAGACATTGAGTAGAGATACACAATAGAAATATCCGGTAGAGAATCACCTGGAATGATGGAAAAGCAGACCCACATTTGTTCTATGATGGAGAAGAATACAGTGACATAGAAACAACCCATACAGATAATTAGAAGTCTCTTCTGTACCCTAACATTGCAAGTTTGTACCCCAGAAGCAGACCACAAATTAGCACATGTTCCTGGCAGAGCCAAGGAGGATTCTATGTGGATGATCCTCCCAGAAGCCAGAATCAACAGTGCATGAAGAATGATGGACAAGCTGTATCCTAAAGAGGAGATCATGGGCTAACTTGCCACGGTAGCCTCTTCCAGGCTGCCTTCCATGATGGTAGAGACATATGGCATGCCCCTGCAGGGCTGTTCTTTTATTTCTGTTCTACATACGTGGATAATTGTGTTTCTTCCCCAGTTTAACTTTGAATTGTGACAAAGCCTGTGGTATTCAGTACTGAAACTCACATAGATAAACATTTAATACTCCAGGTCAATGTCATAAAGCTTGGTTGGTGCTTTTCCAAGGGTATGTGTCAATCAATGGCCTTCTGAAAAGGAGCAGCCTCTGCTTTCTAATCTACTTCCACTCCTTCCATTTTGGTTGTTCTTCCTGATAATGTGTGAGTTTGCAGTTTGTTGGGTACAGGGGCTGTTGCATTGCATTGAATTAGCAAACCCCAATGGCAAGGTACACTCACCCTGTAGACCAGGCTGGCCTCCAGTTCACAGAAATACAACTGCCTCTGCTTAGTGAGGAAAATTAATATTTCTCTATCAATCATTTAAAGTTTAGACAAATAGTATAAGGTTAGACATAAAGTTTCTAAGAGAGGCAATCAGGAAATTGTTGAGTTCTTGCTGTAGAAAGAAGCATGATCAGAACATAGGGAACACAGAAAGAACCCTCTCAAGGTGTCAAGAGATACCCCCAGCAGAGTCAACGACTAGTTACACAGTTCAGCTTTGAGTGATGAGAATTGCTCTTCCATTAGGTTATTTCTTTAAAATATCCATGAGACTTGTTAATTCTCACATATATTGGCTGGTTTTGTGTATTTACTTGACACAGCTTGAGTCATCAGAGAGGAAGAAGCCCCAGCTGAGGTAATGCCTCCATGAGATCCAGCTATAAGGCATTTTCTCTATTAGTGATAATGGGGAGGGCCCAGCCCATTGAGGATGGTGCCATCCCTGGGCACCTGGGTTCTATAAGTAAGCAGGCTGAGCAAGCCATAGGAAGCAAGCCAGTAAGCAGCACCACCCTATGGCCCCTGTATCAGCTCCTGCCTCTAGGTTCCAGACCTGCTTGAGTTCCTAATCTAACCTCTTCCAATGATGGAAGTATAAATCAGATAAATCCGTTCCTCTCCAGCTTGCTTTTGGTCATGGTATTTGATTGCGGCAATTAAAAACTCTAACGGAGACACCACCCATGTGAGGCCAATTTTGATAATCTCAGTGAGTAGTGATGGGAGGGAGGCAGAGAGTGGAGTCATTTATCTCTGCCTTCTATCATCTTTGAACAGGTTGAGTCTCTTTTTGGGTAGTACCAATACAGATGGATCCATCCGGTGGAGCTGCTGTCACAGGCCTCAGCCCTTGTGTTAGGGTCAAAAGCATCTTAAGTTAGGAAGGGTTTACTGTGGCTTGCAGTTGTAGGGACTCAATTCATCATGATGAGAAAGCAATGAGAGTAGGAGCAGGAGGTAGCTGGCCACACTGTATATGCAATCAGGAAACAGAGTGAGTAGGAAGCTGGATCAGGCTCTAAAGCCACACAGCCAATTCCAGCAACCCATTTCCTCCACCAGGGCTCTACCTCTTAATGGTCCCATGACCTTCGCAATTAGTCCAGTAGCTGGAAACAAATGTTCAGACACATGAGCCTAGGGGAGACATTTCATGCTCAGACTACAACACTCTTACTGTCAGCAACCCCCAATCCTGCTGAGCTCTAGGCTGGAGATACCTCAAGCATCCCATTTATTTCCTCTTGGTTGTTGTTGAGGTGAAAAAGAGGTTAAATGTCTCCAGGAACTTATGCCCTTAAACATGAATATTTCATAATTCAATTGTATGGTTTCCCTAATGCACAGCCTTGGTTATGAGCTTTATCTCATCCCTGGACCATCTGCCCTGGATCCAACAATCCCATATGTACATATGAAATAGAAAAAAAAATTGTAGTATAGTTATGAATCTCTGTATTACCCATAACTCACTGTTAAAAAACTTTGTCTGATGAGGGCTGGGAGCTGCACTAACCTATGGATACAAACATCAGTATTTAGAAATCAGTTTAATAGGATATTCACATAGCAAAATAATAGTACTAGGCTCTCTCTGGTCGAAGCACAGAGAATAGTGATTGCAGTTTGTTTAGCCTTAAATGGACTGTTTAACCCTATGCCCCTAAGGTTTTTCTAACTTCATGAAAGAGGTGGTATGAAGATGGTTGAAGAACCAGAGGTTGAGGAGATCTCCTGCAAAATAGTGTCTTCTGGACATGACAGGGACATTTTATCCACAGACTCTCAATAGTGTTAGATTCCTGCTTAAGACCACCCAGTGAATATTCTAGCATGGAAGGGAGAGGACACACAAGGCCCATCCCTGGCTGAGTGGCAGCCACTGGGAGGATTAATCATTCTTCTTTGGGAGTATGGCCACTAGTAGGTTGCACATGCACTTGTGCACACAGGAAGAACACTAATTGGACATAGCAGGTTATTGGTAACAAAGGGAATGAAGTTAGGAGACAGATGTGTTGGGAGGTGCTAGGAGGAGTTGGAAGGGAGGCAGAGGGTAGAGATGATCAAAATATATTGTATACGTTGATTTAATTCTCAAAGAATAAAACATTAAAAATTACACTTTAGAACCAACACTCCAGTTTCTGTCTCATTCATGGGCAGATGTAACTACAGCAGCTCCTGATGGTGGCCAGGGGAGGCTGTTGATATGTAAGGCCAGGGTAGGTAATTAACTGTTGGCATCATATGTATTTCAGACAATGAGGAATAAGAGTATGGGTTAGAATGTTTGAGAGGATTAATCTCTGCAGTAGCACACAATCAGCTAACACAGGTCATGTCCATCAGGAATAATCAGTATTTCCTTGCAGGTATAAACTCACACATTTGTGGTTATGTTTAGGTAAAGAGTAAAATGAGAACAATGTGGAAAAAAATGAGAATAGTGACCTTGAGGTTTGTGTACAGGTTTCTCTGAATTAGTGCATGAGAAGTACATAGTGACAGACTTTCAGGAAGCATGTCTCTTTAAGAGTCAGCTCTTAGCGTGTGAGTTAAGTTGATAGCATGTAGTTAGGAGCACAGTCCTAGGGACAGTGTGAAGAGAGGACATGGCAGAGCCCAAGAACTGAAGGCAGGTGACAGGAGCAAGGAGTGCACAGTGGCAATCCTCACTTTCTTGTTTCCTGCACAGGACTCATATGTCTACTGTTGTGACAGATATTCAAAGTTTGAGATATGCAAATAGGTTAAGCTTTGGTTAGAATGAGTGTAAATCAGGTGAACTTGCCCTCGGTGTAATTATGTCCCCCTTCCTTCTGCCAATTATAGTGCTGGTGTGATTCTGTCAAACCAACTTCAGGCAGACACAGGATGCTTCCTCTTTCCTTTGTGAAGGTTAGTCAGCAACCACATGTGTGTTTCCCTTTGAAAGGAGGAGCAAAATGAACAAATCCACCTGGAGCAAGAGTTGATCTAGTAAGCTGGGAAGACTACAGGGTGAGAGCAACTGCCACGGGTTCTCACCAAGGGAAGCTGTGATGACCATGACTGATTCCCAACCTGGTGCAATTCTCTCAAGATTCTCTGTAAGCAAGAACCTTAGGAAGTCTGATACTGAGGGATAGTGAGGTCATATCTGGTTTCCTTACTATGATGTTGTCAAAATGCCTGGGCTTTTCTCTTGTCAGTGCTATGACAATCATAGCTTTGCACAAACTACAACAGATGATATAAACAATTGAGCTTACGGGAAGATGAGGCCTCTGTCCCTTTTTGCATATTGCCCATGACATGTGCAGTGGCACTCCATGTGCAGGATACTTCAGGAGGCTGGCACTGTAGCTCAATGCTCTTACCACTCTACTAAGAGATCAGGAGCCAGGCTAGATACAGGTGTGACATCATACTCCACATACTTCCTACAATTTCTTGGTGACAACCCCATTTCTGGACAAGGGGTAGAGAATTGTATAAGCTCCTCACAATCCTCATATGATGCTTCCAACAGCAGTGACTTAGAGGGCTAAAGGCCCTGGAGGAAACATCTGAAATTAGTGTGAAGACTGCAAGCAGAGACTCCTGAGGCATAATTGCTACTCACACTCAAGAATACTGCCTTTCAGAGACACAGGAGAAACACTGTCCTGTTTACTGCAACAGTTTTACCAAGTCTTTTATGTGATGTGATTTGTAGGACGTTGGGACTGAGAGCAATATCTCTGCCTGCCTACCTTCGTCTTTGCTGATGTGCAGAGGTTATTTATTACTGAACAGCTAATGAAGATAAAAATAACAAAAGTCAGGAAAGCAGGGCAGGAGAGAGAATGAAATGGAAAGTTCAGCCTGTGTTAAGTAATTATCTCTTTTCTATTCATGTCATTAGGGGATTATAATTAAGAGAATGCACCTCATATGGTACTGACAGTTGTCTGGCTAGTGCTCCAACCAGGGTCTTCAGGAGTCTGGTTCCATCAACATCCCCCAGTAGCACCAATCACTGCCAGCAATGGCTAAAATTGACACCAGGCATACCCATGTTAAACAGCTGCTTTGTGCCACATGCCATGGAGAAATTATTCCATTTCATCTTTTCCTAAGCTGTAGGAGGCAACACTACTGTTCTTGTTTCACAACAAGAAAACTGAGAAAAAGAAATAACTTCCAGAAAGAAGCCCTGAAGTTTGTGGAAGGTTATATGAGACAGCAGGTAGCCGTGTCCACTCGGCATCTACTGGGAAGAGACCCAGAAAAGTACACATTTCTCCCATTGCATTAAAACACCAGCTCCTTGAAGAAGACAAACTTTCCCTTTGTGTGGGGCTCTATGATACCCAGGATAACACCATGTAGAGTTTTCCTCTACAAAACCTCCATATCTGTCATTCTTGGTGATAATAGAGTCTCAGTTATGCACCCTGCATCCTGAGGACCACATTTAGTTCATGTCAATTCTGATCATCTTTCATGTGTTTGGCAGCTATGGCTTGACAAGAATGAATGCAGATTTGTTAGTGATAAAGTTGAAAATTAATAATTGGTATAGCTCCTGTGTACAGCACTATCTCAGCATATCTATGCTCAACCACGTAGTATCTCATCCAGTCCTTTGGTTTTAAGCAGCTGCATCACCCAGTGTTTATCATTATAAGATAACCGAGATGGGACTTAAGAAGGACTTATTTTTGCTCATGGGTTTCAGAAGTGTCTGTCCCTGATCATTTGGTTATGTTGATTCTGAACCCATGCATGCTAGTCAGGAATGGGAGCATTTGATAAAGCAGCTCACCTCATAGCAGGTAGGAAGCAGAGGAGGGGGTGTCTGGAGAACAATATACCCTTCAAAGGTCACAGTCCAGCAGGTACTTTTCCAACCAGGCTTCTTCTCCTAAAAGCCCATAAATATGTCTGTAAAGCTAATCTCCCCATGAACCATTGCTTCTCATGGCACCACCAGCTAGAGGCAATCTTCAGCAATGAGCCTTCTGGGCATGCTTCATACCCACATCAAAACTAAAGAATAAGCACTAACTACCCCGAGATCTGAACCAACTACAGGTGAAGACCTCACTCTCTAATTCCACATTCAGATGCAGCTGCCTGCTCTGTATCTCTACTGGGTCACCAAACACATCTCACATTCAGCAGTGGGATAATAACGTAAATGTCCTTATTATTTCCTCAGTATCACTCCTTGGTAAAAATCGTCTCTATTTATTTAACCCACCCTAGATTTCCCCACCTGGTTCGTGTTGACTCCATCCTCTCAGTGGTATGAGCCATGGATCTCTGCCCCCTGACTCTTCTTTCTTTTCCCCACTGTGCTTGTCTGTATCTCTGAATCTCTCAGCACATCCTGTTCTATCTGTCCTTCTTGTCTCCCCGATGTTTGAACATACCTGCTCTTCTCAGCTGAATTACTCTAACAGTACATTGTATTGCCAACTTAGACTTGTAATTCTCTTTAAATGCCAAGTAAAATTTTGTTTTTCATTTGCTCAAAACTGTGTGATGAATTTCATTTTGATCTGAAAAAATATCAGAGTCTTGGCAAAGTCAAAGGCACTTCTGGTATTCTACTGCAACCCAACAGAGCATTACATTGTCCCTTCAAGAGAAAGCATGCTCTCTGTTCCATTTGGGAAGTGTCTTTGAGATACTAAGATTAGATAATTTTCTTCTTTCTTGCAGGCTTCACACAAACTTCACTTTCTTCATGTGCTTCCTCTAAACTCTACAAGAAACACAGGCCAATTGCTGCTCTTTCTGATCTTAACCTAAGCCCTTAACTGTGAAATTGGCACTTCAACTGACTGGTGGAGAAACTGAGGCACAGAGGGGGAAAATATATTTCTAGATGTTACAGTGCATAGAAGACATGGGACACCAGCACAGGGTTGTAGTTTGGTTTTCCCTTTGCCACTCATTTTCTAAATCAGTTCTTTCTGATTATTATATTATACAATATATTTTGATCATATTCATGCTCTTCCCCAACACCTCCCAGATCCATCTCCCTTCCAAATCCACTTTACTAGTCTTCCTTTTTCCAAACCCATCAAGTGCAATTTGTACTACCCACACACTCTTGGATGTGTGATATTCACTGACTGACTTACCCGGGGCTTCAACCCTAAGGAGAACTGACTTTACTGCTCCCCAAAATCTATCAACTGTCAATAGCTCCTTAGTTAGTGGTAAGGCTTCACATGGGTTGGTTCTTAAGTAGCCCTCAGAACTCATGTATCAAAGGCTTGATTATATATGATTGTATTTATTGAGGAGGGTGTGAGGAAGTTTTATAGTGTGAGGTCTATTGGAGGAAGTAGGTCATTGGAGGCAAGCCTTTGAAAGGGACATTGAGGACCTTTTCCAAAGCATGCCTGTCTCCTAGATGACAAGGGGTGGGTTAATTTTTCTAACTCATGTTTTTGCCACTGTTTTCTGCATTACCAGAAGCTAGAAAGCTGGAACCAGGTTGCTGATATCCTTAAGCCATAAGAATTCCTTTCTCTGTTTAAGTTGTCTTATAAATGTGAGACTGGTACTACAGGCTGCGCTCCCACTTCTTAGCTAAGTTTTCTCATTCCTGCATGTGGTCTACTGAGATCTTCTTGGGTCATGAGGAACATCACACAGCACATTATCTTCCACGTGTCATCTCAAAAACTCTGTGAGGTAAACATGACCAAATCCCCAAATTTAGTGAGGAAAAATTGAAATGAAAGTTATCTATGTATCAAAGGTAAGACATTTTTCAACAGCAGACCTGAAATTGCAAACTGGCTTCCCGACTTTCACACTTAACAAGCTGTCAGCATCCTCTTATCACTAACTCACTTTCTTGACCTTATTCATGAAATAACAAAGTCTGGAGGGCAGCAGTGGCCAAATGGTTCACACTGGATAATGCTATGCGCCTCACTAAAGACTAAAGGCTGAGTGTCATTTCTATCTCCTACAGCAAGTTAGCTGTCAGAGTGCACAATGGAAACAGAGACCCTGCCAAAGGGCACCAAGAAGAGTTGGTGAGCATAAATGCCATGTGTCTGTTCCAGTGCCTTATGGTCATTGCCTCATATGTGCCTCTTTAGTTTCACAGTGGCAGGTGAATTGATCAGGCAGGTTTGATTACTTATGACTCAAGTTTCAATTCTCTAATTTCTTGTTCCACATAAGGAAAATCACAGCTTTCAAGTACAATACTTCTAACAATATAACCATTTTTTTCCTCAAAAAAAAAAAAAAAAAAAAAAACCTTGTCAAAACATGACATGTCAGCTCCACTTCCTTCCACCAACATAGCACAATCTGTTTTGATGGAAAAGGCGTATATTTTAATTATTTGTTTTTAATCTGACTCCAGATTTGACATATGGCGCCTCGTTAAGTTCTCTCTACATGTTCTGGTAAAAACAAAAACAAGCTGTAAAAGTTACTCAACTTCTGGCATAAAAGTTATTTTTAAGAATTCCTATTGCTTATGAAGAGGTTAAAATGGCTAAAAAAAAAAAAAAAAAAAAAAAAACCCTTCTAAGTAGTGGTGACATCAGTTCTGAGATACCTAGTGAATCGATCACAGCCACTTTAGCCAAAGCCTCAGCCACTGAACATGAAGACATGTTTTGTGGTCAAGAACTGGTGGGTAAGAAGACAAACATAACTTGTCTTCTCAAAAGTGTCTTCCCCTGAAACTCATACAGATTGGGATAATTTGAGGGGAAATGTGTGCTATCCTGGGTTTTTGAAAACTTTGAAGATTTGGAGGTTTACTTCAGAAGAAGACAGCAGACCATCTTTCTGTTACCTTTACATAGGCATTTTTTGTTTCTTGTATGTTTTTAAAAATTGTGATCTTTTTTTGATAAGGATGATGAAATGATTTTGATGAACTCATTATTTTTCTGTTATATGGTGGCCAGATGAACAGAGATGACGTTGTGAAAGTATCTCATTCACCAGTGTGTTACACTAAGAAAATAACGAGACTGCTATCTTTCAGATTTGTTTAAAATGTTCAAACATCTTTTCCTATCAGTGATGGTACTCAGAGAGTATCCTGGTGTCCATAGCTTTTATCTAGATGTTTGAATAATAATCACCTATATTCTTAGAAGTGGTCAGTAAAGACATAGCTCTTTATTTGTTGATTTCCCATTCCTGCAATCAGCATGGATATCAGGTCTGAGCTCATGGAATGTAAAGATTAGAAAGCTGAGGCCAGTCTCTGTACCGAGGAAGTTCAGGAGAATACGTCTGTTCGGGCTTGGGGAACTGTTGCCTGTCTAGCCTGTCAGTTTTTGCTGTTACTGATGTTACAAGGGAACTTTCTCATGCCCGAGTTGATTGCATATTCCATTATGTTCTGTGCTTTGGTGCTCTTAGAAGTCAATCACAATAGAGGTCAGTTAGAACTGTTTTGTATAGTTAGCCACAATAAGCTTGGACCGGAACCAACTGCCCGGAAGCAGTTCCTGCACCTGCGTATGAGCTTTTATGATTTTTGCACTTATTAGCTGCCCCTGGGATGGACCCCAATATAAGAGAGACACCTGCACCAGTATAAGAAGCCATATGAAATAAGACTTCCATTTTGAATAGGGATTGAGTAAAGTTTTAAGTTCTCAAGACCTCCCTGGGAATTGACATCCTACTTGGCAGAAAGAGACATGTACATGGGTAACTGATATCTTGGTTGGCATGTTAAGACATGAATGGTAGGCAAGGTAAGTCCTTGCCGCAGTGGAATAACACAACAATGAGAACAGGATAATTGTACATGAGGACATGTTCCTTAGGAAGTTCTCTATCCCTAAATCCTGACTGGTGAAATAACTTGACACAGACGTTTACGGATTTTAGGCTTAAAAGCTGTTATGATCTTGACTCAAGGTCTGGTTTGCTATCCTGTTTGAATCCTGGTGTGAATGCTCAATAAACTATCCCTATCTGAGTGAGATCAGTGTTCCTGTGGTTTGTGAGGTGACTACTAGACCCCAGCACATCAATGTCCACAAAGCAGGAGATGCAACAAGATACTGGTACCTGGAATCCTCTGACACAGAGACTTCGGACACAGGATCTAGCATCTGTCCTGAGGCCATGGATCTCACTGAATTTTATACCCTTCAATCATGTATAAAAGTCCACAAATTCTTCTTCCTAAGCAGACAACTGAACATTTTAGCCATTAGGGTTAAGTTCTAACATCTTTTTCTGTCATAAAATAAAACATATCTTCCTTCTTCCATTTGACTAGAGGTACCATGAACACCCACCACTCCTTCCAGGTGGCATGAATTCTACTCTTTTGTATTTCGCTTGCATTTTCCTTACTTTTGTACACTATTCTTCAACTTTTGATTATATAATAAATATTAAGACAGAAAATGAAACCTTGTCCTGGCTAGTTTTATGTCAATTTCACACAAGCCAGAGTTACTTGGGGAGAGGAAAGTTCAGTTGAGAAAATGTCCCCACCAGATTGTCCTCTGGACAAACATTTTCTTGATAGTTAATTGATGTGGGAGGGCCCAACTCAAGTCTATCCCTGTAGGCAGAAACTTGAATGTATACACACACACACACACACACACACACACACACACACACACACACACACACACACACACACATATGATCAATTGAGCTATGTAGGTGCAAGAGTCATATAGGAAAGATTCAGACATTTTGTAGTAGCAAAAACCTAAGTTGTTTAAAATGACTGACCCATCAGAATGAGAATCCAGATGCTGAGTTCTCTGTGAAAATAGTTGAGAGATATCAATGTCTCAGCTGTTCCTATCTCAGCTTAACCAGTAGTCAGGAGTGGGGAGTGATGGTGTGTGTCACATGGGTGGACACCAGTAACTTCCTTCTTCCTGTAGTCCCTGTACAGAAGTAGTGGGTCACAGGCTATACCAAGGGTCTGTGTTGTTAGGTACTACTCTCTACATCCTCAGTAACTTGATGGTATTTTCCTGTGTTGATGATGGTGTTTGGGAAATACCCAATAAGGACCTTCTTGGGGCTAGAGGGAGGGAAGATGCTAATGGAGAGACAAATCCTCACCATACTGACATGCATATTCTGGAGGGACGTGCAAGGTTAGTGTTTGTGAATGCAGTTACACTGCGCTAGCTGGCTCCATCTCCTAGTCATGCATGGCCCAACACTGAACTACTCCAAGTCATGAATAAACTCTACCTATCTCATTACAACCGAGGCTTTCCTAGTCAGTGTGAGGGTCTCATCAGAACCGTAACTAAGTTAGAAATGAACTCTAATGGCTAAATAGCTCAATTGTGTGCTTAGCAAAAATAACTTTATAGCTTTCTAATACAGTTCTGGAGGCTGTGGCCTAGCAGAGGCTGGGGGAGACTCGGTGTGCCATACAAATTCCATCATGGAATGAGAACAGTTCCTTTAGAAACATTTTCCATTAGAATCTCTTCTCACCTTCCCAGAAGGGCAAGCCTCAACCATTTCTTTGAAAATGGCAGTTCATTCCCTAAAGAGAAGAAATAACACAGAAAGAAAAACTACCAACCATCAGCAGGAGAATGAGACATTCTGAGGCCACTAATGAAGCCACTAATGGAGCATCTATCTAAAAGACTTCTCTCTTGAGGAGATCTTAATTTCAATACCACAGCACAAACAAACCAGAGAAGAGAATGCAGCTCCTTGCACCTGCATTTGGAAAGAGGTATTGCCTTGGCTTAGGGGAATGAGGTTATAGGAGTGTTAAACAGACACATGAAATTTGCTTCTTTAGATTCTCAATGTCATAAATGAGAGGTGACTTGGAATAAGAGAGCATCAACATTATTTCATGTTTGGCAGAAACATCCTTCTGGAAATTCAAAGCAAGAATATAGACAAATGTCACTAATTGTCAGGTACTGGAATGAGAGGCTCTAAGAACCTTAGGCAGTGGCTTATGATGTTGACAGGAATCGGTAGGGGCACAGCCATAACTTGCATTTAAAGGTGCATTTATACTTCACATTGTAGAAATGAATTACTATCTCATAACATGTATATTGTTTATGGTTTATTTGTTCTGAGTTAATATTTCCCAGGCCAGATGCCCATGGAGGAGCACAAGGCTACTACTAGCAAAGCCTGTTTACTTAGTGTTTTAAGAAGTGCCTGAGCCCAGATACCCACAGAATGATGGAAGAGTGCTACAGAAAATAACAAGAGAGATATACACATCTCAAGTCTCAAAACCAAGCTAACCACCCAACCAGCAGAACATAGCTGAGCTGTAAGATGATCAATAGCCTTTGTTCCTCACTTCCTTCTATATGATCTTCTGGTGGGAGAGGAGATGGAAGACAAATGTCAACTCACCATCTTCTCAGATCACTGACTAGCTGAATAAATCAGAGGGTTTTTATGCATATTCTCTGTGTGTGTGTGTGCATATGCATGTGTGCATGTGTGTGTGTATGTGTGTGTATGCATGTGTATGTATCCATGTGTGTGTATGTGTGTGTGTGTGTGCATGTGTATGTATCCATGTGTGTGTATGTGTGTGGGCATGTGTGCATGCATGTGTGTGTATGTATGTGTGTGCATGTGTGTGTATGTGTGTGTGTGTGTGTGTGTGTGTGTGTATTCTACTTGTATGTATGTACACTAGTGTGGAGGCCAGATGTTGATGTTAGAAATCTTTCTTGATCATACTCCATTTTGTTTACTGAGGCCAGATCTCTCAATAAAATCCGAACTCCATGGTTTCAGTAATCTGGCTAGTCATCTTGTCCATAGGTCCTTTGTCTGCCTCCCAAGTGCTAGCATGACAGAAAGGGTGCCATGCCCATTTAGGTTTTGTGTTGGTTCTGGAGTCTGTACATGGATCATCACACTTTGACGGTGAGTGGTTCTTCCTCAGCCACTACCCATCCTTAGTAATGTGCAACTTAAGAGGGTGAACTTCTCTCTTATCTGTTGACATTTACAATAACAGGTGGGCAAGTGTCTCTATTCCAGCAATGAACTCTGAACATTAAATCTTAGAATTTTCCTCAACAAGAGTAAATTTTGGACAGTTATGACTGAAAATGTGACTTCGTTCATGGTGTTGTCTTGTATCAATATCATGGTAGACAGCAGGTTCTAACTAATTTTTTCACCTTTCTTTTCAATAAAATGTGTTCCTTTTTCTGTATGTGCTCTCTTTAATCAATTGTGCCTGTGGTGTTTAGGACATGGTGCTGATTACTGAAGTCTGACAGATGTGGGAACACTCTATATGATATGCCTGAATCCATTTTAGAATGGACTTGATTTTCCCAAGGTAAAAATAATAGTTTCCTGAATCAAGAAACAATGTGAAGCACAACTGAGGGTCAGTGAGGGATGAAACTGAGGGTATTAAGTCCCCTGCAGAGGTGTGAGAGGTTCATGTTGTTCAGTCAGCAGAAGCCTAAGTAGAGGTAACAAGAAAAGGGGTTCATGGATGGACCCCTTCTGCAGTATCATCACCTTCATGGAATTAGGGAGAATACTTTTTAAAATTAAGTTTTGTTCAAATTGTAAATGATTTCTTTGTTTACATATTTTTACTTTAAAATTTAATTTAATAATTCATATGTGAGTGCTGTATTTACATCATTCTTAACCTCCTTCTCTCTCCAAACCCACCTGTAATAGTTCCAGATTCCACCTCAAAGTTTCACACACACACACACACACACACACACACACACACACACACACACACGCACACACACCAATAGCTCTTCATCTAGAGGAAAGACATTGTGACATTTCCCCCATCCATGTTGGCATGTCAACTTTTATCATGATTATATAGGTCTTCTGTGACTATATTGTTGAGATTTCATGCATCACCTTGTCTGTCCTATATAGAAGACAGTATCTCTAAGGAACTACCCTCTTATTCTTAGAGTATCTCTGCCCCCTGTTCCAGAATTGACTTGTCCTGAGTCTTAGATGTGGGGGTTGTTGTGAATGTATGAATTAGGGGTGGGTAGCATATAGTCACTTATTCTCTGTATTTGACAAGTTGTGGATTTCTGTAATGGTCTCCATCTGTTGCAAAGATGCTTCTTTGATGAAGTGTGAGAACTACATTGGTCTGTGGGTATAGGATTAAGTATTTAGAATACAGTTAGAAATTATTCTTGTTTAGGAAAATGGTAGTAGTAAGTTCTCCACTAGGGTCTTGTTACTAATAATAGATATTTGGCTAGGTTTAAAATACTAGAAATAAATTGTCTCCTAGTGGATGGGCCTAAGTCTAATTAGAAAGCATTTTCTTACCATTAATGTAAAATGCCACTATTGCACCTTTGGGCACATTTTGTCATACAGGTCATTGTTGGGACTCAAACACATCACAGTTGGGAAGGGATATTGACTGACTTTTTTTTTTTTTTTTTTAAAGTGATCAGGCACAGTAGATAACCAACATTGATCAGAAGTTCCTTTAATTGTTGGGACAGCTTAGATTTGAGAGGTTAAGAGTGCTGAGATACTGTATCCATAAGCATATACAGTAGTGTTTGAGTTTATGAGGACCCAAATCCAGGCTGTTGACTGGGTGTGTGAATTGGACCAAGTCATTAAATTTCTGAGAGATAACTAGGACTAAGCAATGTCGACTCTAAGTGGGTATTGGCAGGGTCATATTAATGTATAGAAATAAATTCCATATGAATGGCTGGGAGCAGTGTACTGCTCACATTGCAGAAGAAAACATGAAATTGTCTGGGAGATCAGTGGTGAAGGTAAACATCAAAGAAAGGGTGTGGATAGAGGAGTCAGACATCAAGATTCTCATATTTTAAATGCTGTGATAGAAACCAATGAATGTAATTCACTGTTCTACATGCATGTACATGCACACACACACACATACACATATGCACACAGAGAGAGAGACAAGGAGAGGGAGAGAGAGAGAGAGAGAGAGAGAGAGAGAGAGAGAGAGAGAGAGTTACATCTTGCTGTAGATAAAAGTAGGTAGCTTGAGTAAAGCCACCCAATGTATGAAGCATGAAGACCCCTGGGCTGTGTAAAAGAGCAGGCTGCAAGTGTCATCTAACAACTGGACCAGGGACTCTGTGCTAGATCTGAATATGGGGTCTTGGTAGAGCTACCCCCAGAGCTACCCAACCTCCAAGCAGACATGAGCAGGACATTGGCAAGGCATACCAGAACAGGAAACTATCAGCTAACGACTCTTCCTACCTCAGTTGAGAAGGAGCCCTCTCAGTACCAGTAAGGACTGGGCTTCCTTCCCCCAGGGGAAAGTTTTTTCTTATATTATTTAATGTTTCCCTTAAAAACCAAATTTCTGGGGTTTCGAGAGATTGCTCAGTGGTTAGGAGCATTGGCCACTCTTGCAAAGGACCCAGATTCAGTTCCTAGCACCAATATGTTAGCTCATAACCATCTGCAGGCACCAGGCACACATACTGTGCACATACATGCAGGTAAAATATATTTAAAATATATAAATAAATCAAAACCCTCCATAATTAAAAATGAATGTCACATTTTTTTTGTGTACCTGAACATGCTTGAGAAAAATTCATAATCATTATTTATGTTTTAAGCAGTCTCATGTCAGTTTTCCCCAACATTGTCATGTAGGAGAATATTTAAAAAATTTTTTTTATTTTTTTATTTTTTGATACTTTATTTACATTTCCAATGTTTTTCCCTTTCTAGGTCTCCTCTTTGGAAACCACTTATCTCCTCCCCCTCCCCCTCCCCCACCTCTATGAGGGAATTCCACCTCCCACCCACCCGCCTGCCCACTCCCATATTCTCACCTTGACATTCCCCTTTACTGGGGCCTCTCCTCTCCCTGATGGTCAACGAGGCCCTCCTCTGCCACATATGTGGTCTGAACCATGGGTCCCTCCATGTGTATTCTTTGGTTGGTGGTCCAGCCTCTATGAGGACCGGGAGGGTCAGGCCAGTTGACACTGTTGCTCCCTCCATGGGGCTGCAGACTCCCTCAGCTTCTTCAGTCCCCTCTCCAACTCCTCCATCTGGGACCTCACTCTCAGTCCAGCAGTTACTGTAAAGTGAAACTTGGGTATTCCAAACGTTTCGGCTAATATCCACTTATCAGTGAATACATAGTATTTATTTACCTTGAATAGATAAAGCTTCAGATGTATATGGCTTCATTTCTTATTTGTTCCCATTTCCTAAAAACAGACATTTATATAAAAACTATGGACATCTTTGACCCTTTAGACAATCCTGTGTGATTTTTGAATATTGAGGATGGTAATATAAATCCTACCTTTCCAACTGCCATAAGTTGAAGAAATCGACTCATGGGAGAGCTTCCAAATCTACGGTTTATCAGTGGGATTCCAGAGATGATAGAAAACAGCAATCATTTTCTGAAACACTAATATAATTTTCCACCGGACTTCAGCCTTCCTCTGACAGCTTAATGCTTACTCTCATTTGAGTGAAATCAAGCAGACAATATGTTGATAGAATATCGACACCGACACATTGGTGTTAATGACAAAATCCCTCTGAACTGGGCTCAGTCTAGAATGCAGTGTGAAGTGAATTCTCTCAATTCAAAATAAAGGGTACAGAAGAAAATGAAGTTTTCTAAAAGGTCACAATATGTGCTGTGTGAAAATTCAACACTTGGTTCACATACAAATAAAATGTTATTTTAAAACTGATTCCAGCCCACTCTAAGTTGTAAATACTCTAGCAAAAGTAAAAGCACTACTTGCTTACAGTAAGTAGTCAAATAAGTCAAGACTAAGGTTTTTCAGAGTTAAAGTCATCTCATTGAATGATCTCATAATAGTATCTACATAATGTGATTATTAATCTTAAGGCATAATGACAATGAAAGCTCAGAGGAGAAGAAATTATAATAGCAGCAGCCCCCATACGCCATGTGGGGAGTCTTTTGACACTAGCTTGAATACTCTGTGAAGTTTAACAATTTACAGGAGCTAGTGCAGAGGTTGCTACCTTTGGTACAGGAAAGGAATGCTGAAGGCTTTTCTCTAGTGTATGCCAGCTCCAACTCCATTCTCTCGGTGGGTACTGTTCAGTGGTGGACTATAGGAGACATGGAGTGCACCTGTGGTCATTTGAATGAGAATGTCCCCCATAGGCTCAGATGTTTGAATACTTGGTCCCCAGTTGGTGTCACTGTTCCAGGATGTTTAGAAAGTACAGCATTGCTGGAGAAATATGCCACTGAAGATGGAATTTGAGTTTAAATCTTCTTGCTACTTTCAGTTCACTCTCTCTGCTTCCTGCTTGTGTTTGAAGATGTGAGCTCAGCTTCCTGCTCCTGCCATCATCCATGTCCCTCTCTGACCACAATGGACTTTTATTCCATTGGAGCTGTATGCTAACATAAACTCTTCTCTTTATAAGGGGTTTTATGTCATGCTGTCTTATCATAGAAACAGAAAAGTAACTAATATAGAATCCAGTGCAAGTTCCAGAGCCACAGAATACAGGCAATTCTCAACCCACTGCCACTAGGGCTTGTAGAGCAAGACACAGCCATGGAAGTAAACTTCCCAATATAAATAAGCATGATGCTTCCCCAGGGACCACTTACACTCATTTATACATGTCTTATATTAGTGAATGCCAATAAAGCCTTTCTCAGGCAAACATGGAGAGCACATAACAAGGAAATAAAGTCAGGTACAAAAGACACAACATGCAATGTGCCACTTACTGGGGCCTGTTACCCATTTTATCACTCTTCAATACTTCATGTTTTAAGTGAGATATAAAATAAACTCTGGGTTGGATGACATGTGTAAGCATTAAATACATAATAATGGTATAGTGGATAAAAAGGCAAGGATGAAGGGCTATGAGGGCTGCACATGACATGCGTTAAATGCATGTGCATTATTCATGTTGTGTTGTGATATCAATAAGGTATGATAAGATCAAAAGTAACACTGTAAACTCTAGAGAAACCAATAAAATAAATAATCAAATATTCAGGATAATTAGCCTAAAGTGGAGGTAAATATATATTTTTCAAATTAAGGAAATGAGAAAAACACAGAAAGAAACAGATGGGAAAAATAGAAGATTCTACCTGGATTTTAGGTTCAAATTAAAATATATTAGTCATTATATGGCATATTAGTATCTGGACTGATGAAATTAAAAGCTGAATCATCAAATTGGATTAAAAAACAAGGAGAAATAAACATTCTTTCATGTTAAGGATAATAATATACACAGAAAAAACTAGAGGAAAAGACATCACCAGAAGAAGGTATAGCAGAAGAAGGTGCAAGCAGAATATTGATGTGAAAGAAAGTTTAGGTTTATATAGAAAAGTAAGGCAAAGAGATCACTAGAGTTCATAGATTATAGCCAATTCCATCAAAGACAACAGAGAAAACACACATGACCAGGGCCTGGCATGAAGGTTGTGTACATGAGCATAGAAGACACACAGGCAGATATGAATTAATGGAGTATATTGGAAACCTTTGAAATGAACATGTGGTATTAGATGCAACATTTGCTCTAACTACCAAGAAATGAGGAAACAGGGGTGGGGAGTGTAACTCCTGTGCTGGTGTCTCTACTGTCCCTCACAGTGACACAATTCAGAGGGGAATAACTTGGAGGGATGGTTTATTTTGCTCTTATTTTTATTGTTTCTGTCCATCATGGTGGAGAAGGCTAGTGGAGTGGAGCAGAGCTCATCTAATATCCAGGAAGCAGGGAGCTGAGCTATCAGTCTTCTCCTTTCCATCTCTTATCCCAGCAATGCCAAAAGTCATAGAATGGGAGCTTTTCTCACCATTTAATCCTTTCTGGAAACATCTACAGAGTCACACTCAAATACGAACTTTGCTGATCTCCTAAGTACTTTTAAGTCCATGCAAGATGACAGCAAAGATTAGTAATCACATCACTCTTGACACTTTTATTCAGTGTTATTGGCAGCCAAACAATAAAAACATCACTAGTCATATGAAGTATTTGCAAGGAAACTGAACAAGATATATATGATCCATGTTCTCTAAATACATTAGTACTTATTGAAATAAATAAAACAGAAGCTACATACTGGAAGTAAGCATGTGCCAGTCTGGACCTTTGAATTAGCTATGCTGTATAATATATATCCAGTGTATTCATCACTAACCAAACTGCTCAAACACTCACAGTTTAATAAGACAGTGTAATTATAGACAAATGGGCAAATTTCCAAAGATGGAGGAATGGCACAAAAGAAAACATGTTACAGTGTGTTGACCATTGGTAGTGACTAGAGTATGTTGGACATTGCTAGTGACTATGGAGTTACAATTATTGGCCATTGTTAGTGACTATAGAGTTAGTGTGTTGGCCATTGCTAGGGACTAGAGGGTTACAATGTATTGGCCATTGCTATAAAGTTTCAATGTGCTTGTTGGCTATTACTAAGGACTAGAAAGTGACAGTGTTTTGGCTATTGCTAGTGATTAGAGAAAGATAAATTCCCAGCACCTTTTAACCTCTGCTAACTGCTGCCTGCTGAGCAGGGAGACAGGGGTACTTTGTCGAGAGGCTGAACATCCATCTCACAGTAGGTGAGAAATGAAATGAAAAACTGTAAAATCCTTTAAAAAAACTTTCATGAAGCTAAAACCTACTTTTAATTCAATGATGCTAGCATTGAATATTTACCTCTAAAAACTGAAAATATATGGGAATAGAAATAGGCATACCTGACATTTAAAACTTCATTTATAGAAAGTAAATAATACAACTTAAATGTCCACCATGTGGTGAGCAGAACAATGTGTGGTGTACCTACACACTTGAGTGTTTATCAAAAAGAAGTGAATGACACATATATGTAGGTACATACATATAGGGTAGAGGATACACCCTCTACCCTATACACTCACTCACTTACATCCATGAAAGTACCACAAACACACTAATCTAAATCAAGCCAGAGACAGTAAAGTCTAGGTACACAGGTTCATAGTATGACATTATAGAGCTAGACTCCAAGGGTAGTAAGCATTTCAGTGTGTGTGTGTGTGTGTGTGTGTGTGTGTGCGTGTGTGTGTGTGTATGTGTATCTATGTGTCTCTATGTGTGCTCGTGTATGCCTGTGTGTATGTCTCTGTCTCTGTCTCTGTCTCTCTCTCTCTGTCTCTCTCTCTGTCTCTGTCTCTCTGTCTCTCTGTCTCTCTGTCTCTCTCTGTCTCTCTGTCTCTCTGTCTCTCTCTCTCTCTCTCTCTCTGTCTCTCTCTCTCTCTCTCTGTGTGTGCCCATGCTGTGGAAGAGGTGTAGAACAATTCTCAACCTAAGGCTTTATAATAAATAGATATATTTTAACATATATACTATAACATTTATGAGTCATGTTCAGATTTTATGAAAGGTATGTGCATTTTCTTTCAGAAATCAAACGAACACTTGTGGAATAGATATGTTTCAAACTATGCTTTACTCTTTATTTATATATTTAATTACAAATCATCTTTTTATTAATTATCCAGAGTTTAGCATGTATACTCAGGAACTGGTTTTTAAAATTTTACTTTTTTCTTCAAAGAGTAGTTTTATTGAGTTCAGGTGAAAACTATCCACTAGATTTAGCAAAAACAAAACAAAAACAAAAACAAAAACAAAAAGAACAACCAAACAAAAAAACCCAGAGCAACAACAAAAAAACAGTCAAAGTCAGTGATCTTTGAATTAGATCCCAGCTTACTGTGAAAGTTTTTTTTCTTCATCTAGTTGTCTGAGGTTAGAATATAATCTGTTAAACATAAGATACTTAATTTTTTTGCTTAATGCATTCTAATGGCAATTACATTCCTGTTGACAAATTGATAACCTTTTAGTGATTTGTACTCTCTAGCCAAAGGTTAGCAAACTCTCAGTTGTCTTTGTGAGTACAGAGTATCAATGGGAAGAGTTGAAGTTATAAACAAGGTTATAAGTTTGTCTATTTTTAAAATTGTGCATAAAATTTTATCTAGAAAACTTATTTCTAGGAATTTATGTTGAGAGAAATATGTATGTACTGTGGGATATCTATCACAGTATTATATACAATGGTGAATTATGAGAAACATGTCAAAATTAAATACAGAAATAATAAATTATGAAATTTCTATAATAATTAAAATGTTATTTTCTAGGCTAAAACTTTAGAAGCCAATATTATCTTATAATTTCACATTATAAATATGATTAAAATAAATTAAATCACTTTGTAAAATCATTATACAATTGGAAATTATTTCTGACAGATCAACTCTTACAGTTTTATAGGCCATTCATTTTTTCTCCTTTGAAATGACAAAGGAAAATTGACTTCAGTCAAAATAGCACACAACTTAATCTTATAAATCACACGTTTAATGTTACTTGTTTTCAGTAGGTTTTGAAAACCTTATTATTGTCACACTCAACTAGAAATAAATTGACAACTCCTGACTAAATTCAGAATATTAGTATTCTAAAATATACAGGACTCACCTCCCTAATGTGACCATAAAATTCAAATACCTCCAATGTTCTCCCTTGAAGATATGGTAGCTTCCCTCTGAGCAAAGAGCAACATTCCTTTGCGTTTCCCAAAGCCATTACACTGAGATTCATCAGACACCTATAACACTTGCTGAAGTTACCCCTCAAATATTTCTATTTTACCAGCATGAAGTGTTCCTTATCTTTTTTGATAACCTCTAGTTGAAAGTTGATTTTATTTGATATTAGAATAGCTACTCCAGCTTGATTCTTGGGACCATTTGCTTGGAAAATTGTTTTCCAACCTTTTACTCTGAGGTAGTGTCTTTCTTTGTAACTGAGGTGCATTCCCTGTATGCAGCAAAATGCTGAGTCCTGCTTACATATCCAGTCTCTTAGTCTATGACTTTTTATTGGGGAATTGAGTCCACTGATGTTAAGAGATATTAAGGAAAAGTGATTGTTGCTTTATGTTATTTTTGATGTTATTTTTATGTTTTGTGTGGCTATCTTCTTTTGGGTTTGTTGAAAGAAGAGTACTTTCTTGCTTTTTCTAGGGTGTAGATTCCCTCTTTGAGTTGCTGTTTTCCATCTATTATCCTTTGTAGGGCTGGATTTGTGGAAAGATATTGGTGTAAAATTTGGTTTTGTCATGGAATATCTTGGTTTATCTGTCTATGGTAATTGAGAGTTTTGCTGGGTATGTTAGCCTGGACTGGCATTTGTGTTCTCTTAGGCTCTCTATCATATCTGCCCAGGATCTTCTAGTTGTCATATTTTCTAGTGTAATTCTGATAGGTCTGCCTTTTTCTGTTACTTGGTCTTTTTTTCCCTTACTGCTCTTAATATTCTTTCTTTGTTTAGTGCATCTGGTGTTTTGATTATTACATGACAGGAGGAATTTCTTTTCTGGTCCAGTCTATATGGAGTTCTGTAGGCTTCCTGTAGGTTCATGGGCATCTCTTTCTTTAGGTTAGGAAAGTTTTCTTCTATAATTTTGTTGAAGTTATTTACTGGCCCTTTAAGTTGGGAATCTTCACTCTCTTCTATACCTATTATCCTTAGGTTTGTTTTTCTCATTATGTCCTGGCTTTCCTGGATACTTTGTGTTAGGAGCATTTTGCATTTTCTTTGACTGTTTTGTCAATGTTTTCTATGGTATCTTCTGCACCTGAGATTCTCTCTTCTATCTCTTTTATTCTGTTGGTGATGCTTGCATCTAAGACTCCTGATTTCTTTCCTAGGTTTTCAATCCCCTGGGTTGTTTCCCTTTGTGATTTCTTTATTGTTTCTGTTTCCATTTTTAGATCCTGGATGGTTTGTTCAATTCCTTTACCTGTTTGGCTGTGTTTTCCTGTAATTCTTTAAGGGATTTTTGTGTTTCCTCTTTAAGGGCTTCTAGCTGTTTACCTGTGTTCTCTTGTATTTCCTTAAGGGAGTTATTTATGGCCTTTTAAAAGTCCTCTATCATCATTATGAGAAGTGATTTTAGATCAAATCTTGCTTTTCTGGTGTGATGGTGTATCCAGGATTTGCTATGGTGGGAGAATTGGGTTCTGATGATGTCAGGTAACTTTGGTTTCTGTTGCTTACGTTCTTGCACCTGCCTTCTGCCACCTGGTTATTTCTAAGTGCTACCTGTCCTCCCTTTATCTGACTGGAGCCTGTCCTTCCTGTGATCCTGGTTGTGTCAGAACTCCTCAGAGACCAGCCATCTCTGGGATCTTGTTATTCTGGGATCCTGTGATTCTGAGATCCTGGGTGTGACAGAGCTCCTGGGAGTCAAGCTGCTTCTGCAACCTTGAGATCCTGGTGTGACTGGAATCCTGAGATCCTGTGATCCTGGGCATGTTAGAGCACCTGGGAGTAGAGTTTCCTCTGGGTGTTGTAAGACTGGCTGAGGAGTTTGCACCCAAGGTCTTCTCAGGGCACCAGCCCAGACTGGAAGGCTATGCTTTACTCTTAAATAGCTTCGGTCTAGTCATTAATTTCTGCTTATTTATATAAGTCAATATTTCTATAATTTATTCTCTTTTTCTTATACACAATACAGCTATGTGTACTTCTTTCTTAGGTTTTGATTAAGATTAATTAGTTGTATTCTTCAGTGGGGTTCAGTACTCACATACAGCACACCCAATCAACTCTTGCCTGTCTTTATCCCACATCCCCACTCCCACCCTTCCCTACTTGCAGCCATGACCTCTGCCTTCTCTCAGGTTGTTAAACTTTTACACACATGTCAGGACATATAGTCCTTGTCTGCCTGTGCCTGGTTTATTTCACTTAACACAATTTCTTGCACTTCTCCCTAATTGCCAATGGCAGGATTCCATTCTTCTTTATGGTTGAATAACATGATAATTCATTGGTTTATGCATGCATTTGCCTTCCATTCATTTGTCAGTGAGCTCTTGAGTTGACTCCATGTCCTTGCTGTTGGGAATAGAGTTACAGTGAACTGGATCATGCCATGGATCACTTTGGAGACCAAATACATGCTTATTTAATCATGAATTTGAGGTTTCCTGTATCTCACATCTCTTTTCAAGCTGCCATCTTAATAGCTATTTTCAATATCACTTGGATTAGGTGTAAGTGTACCCTTGACTGGGCACAGACTTGATTTATCTGCTTAACTTCTTGTTACAAGCTGGTCTAAGTGGGATTTAGGTCCTGTCACAGTGCTGTCAAACCTGCCATTGATAGTGCTGGTAACAAAATGACAGACACACTAGGTACTCAGGATGTCCAAGACACTGAACTCTAAATCACTGTGACCCATTACCTCAATCAGTGCACATTAAAGACTGGCAGCCATCTTAACTACTTAGTTCTTAGTGAAGTAATTCTGTTTCCAAGTAGCGATTTTTGATGGTCACACATGTCCTGGGAAGCATTCTGGAAGACATCTATAAGCAAGCATGGAGACTACTCTACGTGGGGACAATTAGTGTGGATTTTCAGCCAACTGATGCAGGATGACTTAGTTCAGGAAAACATAGAAGTTCATTAGAGTGAAGGAAAAGCTTATGTTCTATAAATCCACATTCTTGCCCTGTCCAGGCTTTGTGTCTGCAGCTGCAATGTGGCCAGAGAGATGGATCTGTAGGTAAAGACGCTTGCCATACAAGCCTGAGTTTCATCAATTGAGTTTCATTTCCAGAAGCCTCATAAAGGGAAAAGGAGAGAACCAACTCCTAAAGGTTGTCTTTTGACATCTACACCAATGCCATGACCTCTGTGCCCCCTGCCCACTCATACACATTGCATACATACGCACAATGATACATAAATACAGATCTGAAAATGTAACAAACATGTAACGTGATAAGTCACTGATACTAAGCTTGACATTTGATGATGTGCTTTGTTAAAATATGCTCTATGAAGTGCTTGGGAATTAACAGACTCCTACCTCTAAAACAATCAGAGTTGTATTCTTTATTTTCATAAAGTTTAGTGTGCACAACTCCAGTATATCTTTACCCCTAGATATGGTTATTTCTAAATGTATTTTCTCTTTATATTTGGCTTTCCCTCTACGGGTCATTTTTCTGTTGACATTTTCATGTTTCCTGTTAGAACCAATGTTAGTCACCAGAACACTAAGACTGGATTTATACCTGTTCCACGGTTACATAGTCATTAAATTCATTTTTTTTCCTGGCTACCATGCTACAAATTGATGTTCATTAAAATCATTAAAAAATCTTGTTTTTTCTACTTTAATTGATATTCTTTGTGTGAAATTTCACTGCCATTAGGATGATGGCACGTTGTATGAAATTGACCTTCAGTCATTAACTGTCTTAGTGAATATATAGCTGCAAATGAAATTTGAGCGATGTACCTATTTTATTCCATCTTACCAACAATAACTATGCCTATATAGCCTCTAACAGCCACTTGACTGAGTCAATTCAGAGAAGTGTTTTGATTCCTAGAGTCTGAAGAGGGGGATTAGTTGTAGGCGGTGGGAGGCTAGGGTGCTCTCCCTACCACAGCATACGAGGAGGAAGCCATTCTACCAGGCTGCAGCAGCTCAGACCTCATTTTGTGACATCTTCAAGACTATATAGTCTTTTTTTAACTCCACACAATTGCTTTGTGTGGACATTAGTAGTGGTATGCTTGCATATATCTTGCTTGACTTGATTGTTCCATAAGATTGTGACCCCAATGTCCTTGGGTGGAATTTCTTAATATTGTATAGGTAATGTAGGGCTGGTCTTGCAGATGAGCCACGGAATACAATTCAGAACCCTGGTGTTGGTAGCTGAGTCTCTGAGCATACCATCTTGCATCAACATTTCAGCTCCTTTCTACACAAACTTTGTGGCAAGAGGAAATATCACTCTTTTTATAGACTCACATACACTGAGCCCCTCCTTTATAGGGAAGGTAATCAAGCCTTCAGTACATATTCATGGAGTACATTAATGTCCTCAAACTGTTGATCCACTATGCCTTGGGGGCTGATAGTTAAAGGGGAAGAAGTATTCTAAGCTGTGTAGCTCCAGTTCCTGGTGGCAAATCAAGACACATACTGAGAACCAGGATGAAGAAGCCAAACAAAGGGGGTTCCCACTGTTGTTATTTTATTTCAGTAAGTACAGCTGCTAAGTTGAATATAGTTAGCAATACTGGAGCATTAGAAGAAGCTAATGTATGTACATGTGGTGTGTGCGTGTGTGTGTGTGTGTGTGTGTGTGTGTGTGTATATGCATAGGTATATGCATAGGTATATGTACATGTGTTTGTGTGTATCTCAGTGTGACATATTGATATGTGTATGTGTGTGTAGGCATGTATGCATGAGTGTATACAATTTGAATGTACATGTGTGTGCATGTGCATGTACATGGCACTCTCGATGCTGAGGAGAGTGACATGTGAGTGATAAATGGAGGGGACATATCTAGTTACGTGTACAGCACTGAGTGTGTGGTCATTAAACATGAATGTTCAAGGCTCTTATTAGGGTATGTCAAAGTAAAGTGGGAAATGTCAGTGCTGGGCAATAGGGAGTCAGTTTTTATAGCTCATACCCAAGGCTTCTTTCCTCTAAAGTGACTTTAATGTCCTCCTATCATTAGTAAACTAGAGCAATACACAACATATGACCCTCTGGAGAAAACAGAACCACAGAGGAGGATGTGCCTACATCCCCATTGTCATTACAAGGATGCAGTAAATGGTATTGGTCATTTGTAAGGTCTTTGTAGCTTTAAACTAAGAAATAATTGCTTATTGGTCCATGATAATACTACAAAGAACAAGTAGGATGTTCTGGAGACCCAAGGAGGATTATGATTTCAAGAATTTAATCCAGATTAAGCTAGCACATTGCCAATTCCTTTAATAACATTAGTCATGTTTTCCCATCATGATCTAGAGGGCAGTCCAGAGGTGGGTGTCAGTACTAAAGTTCAGGTCATCTACTGATTACTGGTGTGGGTAAGTGGAAGAAACTAACTCCTTAATCCTTGCTGTCTGATGCTGGCTGGGAGGGAGACTAATCATAGGTACATGTTGGAAAATAGCAATTATGAAGTACGTATTGGCAATTTTCATTTTTTCTTTTTTTTTTTTCATTTTTTCATTCATTAATTTATTTGTTCATTTATTCACATTTCAGTTGCAGGACTCCCCTCTCCTCCCAGTTCCACTCTCATAAATCCCTTTCCTTACCCCCCTCCTCAGAGAAGGAGAAGCGCCCCCCCTCCAGCTACCGCCCCAACCTAGAATATCAAGTTGAAGCAGGATTAAGTGCATCCTCTCCCACCGAGGCCTGACCAGTCAGTCTAACTAGGGGAAGGGGATTCAGTGGCAGGCAACAGAGTTGGAGACAGCCCCTGCTCCAAATGTTAGGGGACCCACATGAAGACCAAGCTGCACATCTGCTACAAGTGTGTACAGGGTCTAGGTCCAGTCCTTGAAAGCTCTTTGATTGGTGGTTCAGTCTCCGTGAGCTCCCATGGGCTCACAGAGTTAGTTAGTTGCCAGGTTAGTCGACACTGTAGGTTTTCTTGTGGTGTCCTTGAACCCTCCAGCTTGCTCAGTCATATCCCTCACTCTCCCACAAGTCTCCACGAGCTCCACCTGATGTTTGGCTATGAGTCTCTGCATCTGTTTCCATCAGCTGCTGGAGACTTTTATGCTGTGCTCCTGCCTGTAAGCATAGCAGAGTATAATAAATAATGTCAGGATTGACTCTTTCCCATGGGAGGGGTCTCAAGTTGGGCCAGGCATTGGTTGGACATACTTTCAATCTCTGCTCCATCTTTAGTCCTGTGTATTTTACAGGCAGGGTAAATTTTGGGTTGAAGGTTTTGTAGGTGAGTTGATGTCCCCTTCCCTCCACCAGAAGTCCCACCTGGCTACAGGAGGTGCCCTCTTCAGTCTCCATATCCCCAGGACTCTCAGCTAGGGCCTCCCATAGACTTCCAGGAGCCTCTCCCATACCAGGTCTTGGACTAGTCCCAGAAATGCCCTCACAGATTTCCATTCTCTCTCCCAGCCTCTCTCCCAATCCCCCTCCCCACACCTGATCCCCATTCCTGTTCCTCTCCTCACCCCATTTCCCACCCAGTTTCCTCCCTCCCTCTATCTCTGGTGTCTAGTTTATTTCCCCTTCTGAGTGTGACTCAAGCCTCCCCTTGGGCCTTTTGTTCCTTAGTTTCTTAGGTCTATGGATTGTGGCATGGTTATCTTGTACTTTATAGTTAATGGTATGGTAGGAATTTATGTAATGGATAGAATTCTTTCTGGAAATGTAAGAGATGAGACATTTTGTAGTGGAGATCCATACAGAAGTGGAGAGGCTTTGGGCAGTGGTTGGTGGGAGATGGGGATGTCTCAAATATCTGGTTTTTGTGGCAGGACTGTACACTTGATGGAGAGTTGAGAACAATGGCTTATGTTCACAATAGTCATACTTCGAAGGAGAAAAGGCAGGTGTGAGTGATTATGTGAATGCTAACACTAACATCAGCAAACTGGCTCCAGTTGGGAATACTTCAGCTGGGAAGAGATAGCTACCTAGAAGCTGCTGTCCTTGATGCCTTTTATAACCCAGGGCTCATAAGTGCGATATGAAGAATGGATCAGTTTGAGGGGAATACAAATCAGGAGGGTAGGGACCCTCCCTGAAGCTCTGCTCTACTTAGTCTTCAGAGCTATGGGTAAGGCTATTGGGAAGCACACAAGGCAGAGGCTGTCCATAGCTTATTTAAGATGCTGATCAATGCATGGTATTATATCCATAGAAGATCGCAGAGCTCTTGGAATATGAGACCTAGAAGTTTCACCTGCATGAAAGCTACATGAGTCCTTATGCAGGGAAAGCCCAACATCATCTTTAAAAAGTCCTGTGTGTGAATTTAGACAGGTATTTAGACCGAGGAGTCAAGGGATAACAGGGTCCATCCAGATAAGTAACACCTATGCAGACCCTCTTATGTGGCATCCTTCTGTTTACACCTTTCTGTCTGATGGCACTGGGGAAAGTAAGCAATCACGACACACTGAAACAAGTCACTGCCTCACATGGCGCTTCAAAGGAGGGAACACCTACTTCCTACTGTAAAATGTAAAACTTGTTCAGTGTTAACCAAAGAAAAATTAACTTATATCATCAAGCATGAAGTTCCTAAATAAAATTCATAAATGGTTATCATGGAAACTTGACTATTTTTTTTCCAGAAAATTAAATATTTTTCTTTAAAAATTCTTGTTAATATTATTTTGGAATTTCTGCACTTGGTGAAAGTTAACATAAAACAGTGACTTAATGTCTTTCATGGTGGTTAAAATAACCCACATTTCCAAGGCAAGTAATTTGACTCCCACAGAATGTCAACTAAACAAAACCAATTAATAAGCTAACTGTAACTTTGAAATGTTTCATTTCTGCCTGGCCCTCTGAAATGTAACCAGGGAGATGAATGGCATAATTAATTAAGAAAGAAGGAAGATCCGTGCACAGACTTTTTGATAAAACCCCACAGCATCCAGTGGGCACTTGCTATTTGCCAGGTGTGTTGTCAAATCTTCTACAGGCTTTGTTTTATGACATCCTTCAGTCTCACAGAAAGCAGAGGCAAGACTGAGATCACATAGCAAAGCCAGCGACCTGAGATCCTGCCCTGGACCCTGGCACTGTGTTCCTAATACTATGACCACTCTGATTTAGTTTGAACACACCTTTTTTGACCCCAAAATGTTCCTATCATGGAGAATTTAAAATGTAGAGCCCAATAGGATGCCTTAGATCATATGGGCTG
The DNA here is from genome assembly GCA_028551405.1 of Uromys caudimaculatus. Classification (NCBI taxonomy): domain Eukaryota; kingdom Metazoa; phylum Chordata; class Mammalia; order Rodentia; family Muridae; genus Uromys; species Uromys caudimaculatus. The sequence goes on along the minus strand of CM052705.1, from coordinate 38,837,528 downwards.
CTCCATCTATAAGGGGTTAAGGGATTTTTTTGTATCACTTGAGCTATATATTTGACATATTTTTGTATAAAAGGTGAGTTGTCTGGCATCCTGTCTCAAGGTGTGGTCTCTTTGGCCTCCACATCCCCCTGCCAGCCTGTGCCAGCATCTGTCATAAAGTCTTTACTAGAGAGAAGCCAAAGGGATCGACTGAGCACAGGTTTTCAGTTTCCTCAAATCGTGAGCTATTCAAAAATCAAAAGTAGCTTGCCTCAGAGTTCTATCTCAGTAATATGATACTGAATAACTCACCTGTTTTAGAATGTGAGACTGGAATGTTACTTTACATTCATCATGAATTATATATCAGCCCTATAGAGTAATGGCTGTTGTAGATGTTGCACTATGTCTCAACCAAACCCTTTGTGTTCAGCTCACACTTCAGGATGTGACTCTGTGTCACACAGCAGCTGTCCTATGAGTTCAGAGGATTTCATGCTACCTTGGGGTATGCCCTGATGTACTAGAATACTGTTCTTTTTTGGGCATTGACACACAGAGGGAGACTGTTGAAAGGTAGAAGAGGAACCAGGCTTCTCCAAGTCTGGCCACCTGGAGCAGGTGCTCCTCTACATCCTACGAAGTGCTTGCTGGAGATCACCTTGACCTCAGACTCTTGGTGCTGGGGCTCTGAGGGGACCTTGCAGCTGTAGAAAGTCACTCAGTTTGTTATGCTTGGTCACAGCAGCCCCAGGGACCAAGACAAAGAAAACGTAGACACATCATCAGATGAAAATTATAGCTTTTTAATTTAAACTTAAATGGAGATACATAATATAATTAATTATGCTGCAAAGGTTAGTATGGAAAACAGCTAATTTGGGTAATTTTGGGAGCATATTTTGGACTATTGTGACAAAACAAAAAGTGGGCAAATATTGTACTTCAACTAGTGAGTATTTGTTCACAATACAGGTCACCAGTTGTGAAGCTTTGTCTCTTACAAGGACTATGCAAACAGGTCCAAGCACTGGATGAGGAGTGATGATTCTCAGTGTCAGAGAATAGCTCCTAGTAAAGAGATTGGGGAGACTGAAACCCGATATCTGATCAGCAGTGAGAAGCATCTAGGAAAAACTAACTCATGGCTATTGTCTATTTATATTCCTATTAATATTTATGCTTTCTCTCTGCTATCAAAATTACATTTTTAGTGGTCATATATTACCTCTTGTTTTTATATAAGTCTAAAACATGACTTTCCTACCATCTATTATCTGTTATGTATTTTTTAGTTGTCACCTTCACTCTTCTTATCATCTACCTATCATGTTATCAACTCTATACTTATTAAGCACCTCTTATCATCTTCCTGTAATATGTCTATTACCTATCAATCATGTATCATTATTTATTTGTCTATTAGTCATTTCTTAGTTGACATCTATAGCTATATTTATAATCCACCTATGATTTGCCTATCTATACATCATCTATTACCTATCATCTTTCTATCTACCTATCATCACCTATAAACTATATATTTATCAGTCATCTATTAGTCTAGTGATTGTCTTAGTTAGGATTTCATTGCCGTGAAGAGACACCATTCCCATGGCAATTCTTAAAAGGAAAACATTTAATTGAGAGTGGCTTGCAGTTCAGAGGTTTAGTTCATTATCATCATTGTGGGAAACATGGTAGCATGCAGGCAGACATGATGCTGGAGTGGTAGATGAGAGGTCCATATCAAGATTGGAAAGAAGCAGAAAGAGAGTGTGACCCTGGGCCTGGCTTGAACTTCTGAAACCTTCAAGCCTTGTTGGAGGAAGTGTGACACTGGGCCACACCTCTTAATAATCACTCCCTATGAGCCTATGAGAGCCACTTTCATTCAAACTACTTCAGTGATCTAGCGTCTACCAGCATGTGTATAATTAAACATATTTCTTAGTTCTACCCATTGCCACTTTGTAGCAATGGTCATGGCTAGCAAACATCTTAGAATAAAAAAAATGGAATCAGGATCATTGGTTTCTAGAGCAGAGACAAATAATAGATGCTGCAGACTGCGGATGGTGCTCCCAATAACAGGAAGACCAGGTGCCAATGCACCGAGACACTGCCAGTGACTTTCTCCCTCCTCAACTGTGTATAAAACTCATGGCTGGCCATCTTTTTCCAGCATTCTTTGCATCTACCTCAGATGCTATGTTTGATCTCAGTCTCAGGAGCTGCCCTGGCTGCCCATGAGAACTGCAGAAAACAAAACAAGTCCAAGCACAATTTCCCGTGGTTCCTGTTGTTCTAATGAAGGAGAGATAACATCAAATGTCTCCATGTTGTCTTAGGACACACTGGAAAACAGTGACTTACATGCATCCCCTGTGGGTTAATAACTAAGCCTGCCCCAAGGCTCGCCAGATTCCTCAGTATCTTCAGAACAATTCTTGTTCATAAGATAGTAACTTAGAACGCAGACATGCATGAAATCCTAGAATATTGTCTCTTGGCAATCCCTCTACTCTCTCAGACGAGGCAGGGGGATTATTCAGTCTCCATTGCCTATATGAGGAGATATCCTCATTGGGCTTGGAAGACTATCATAGTCATTAAACAAACACAATACCATGGTATCATTAGGTAGGAGAAGACTTAAAAACATGCATTTAAATTTTGTCTTGAATGAATGTGAGCAGAACAGGAAAGCTCTGCAGAGGAGCCAGAAGTGGTAATGAGTCATTGGCAAAACTCTGCTTCATCATCTGCTGTCAAAACAGCCTGGGAGGCTGTCCCCAGATGCTTCGAACATACTCCTCCCCTGACATGGACCTCTTGCATCAGACATCCTGCCTTAGTGAAGAATGTAGCCCAGAAAAGATATCAAAGCCTTGATTCCCACCGGGTGGCATTTGAATAGTTCAGCATGTGTTGCTGGTGTTGGGGTTTCCTGTTTAGTAATCTAAAGCCAGACCTCCAAGCACCTATCTGTTCATTCACGGGTGAAATCTCGAGGCTCATTAGCCTGTGTGTAGTCTTGATATGAAGCAGCAAGAGAACCCATCACATTTGGCTGCTGGGACCTACATTCTCTTCAAAGATTGTTCTGACCAACCAAGTCCAGCTCTTCCCAAAGTCCACTGCAGAGCCATGTCTGACCCTGGCTGGTTTAAAGGGAGAGGCAACTTGCTGATTGGCCAATAGGCTGCCACGAAGTCAGTCTTGTGTGGTCTTTGAAGGATGTACTGTGTGGGAGAAAGACACAGCCACATAAGTGCAAGATGCTAGGCTCCATGTATTCACTCCTTGTTAGGCTATTTTATCACATGTTATTTCTATGAGTCTTAACTACTTTATCAAGTAGTCCCAGAGAGTCTACATACCTAGTCAGGCCATGAGCTTGAACCTTTGTTATGCTTTGAGCCTGGCCCCACACTGCCTTTTATGATTGTAATTCATTCATTTTACTATTTGCTAAATGCCTACCATGTTCTAGGCATGAGTGTCACATAAAAGACTCAGACAGGATAAGATTCCTGGCCCCTAAGGAATTTAGAAACATTTTCTTTTAAGTCCAGTTTTAAGATCTGGAAAGACAGAGCTGTGGCTAAGCCTAAGAGTGCTCACTGCTCTATCAGAGGACTTGTGTTCAGATACAGCATCAGTACCTGGTGGTTTATACACACCTCTATCTCCTACTCTAAGGGGTCTGATGATGCCCCCCTTTGGAATTCATGGGCATGTTTTCATACATATAAGTATAAAATATAAAAATTAAATTTCACATGGCAGGAAGTGCTGTGTGATAAACCAACATAAGAGGCAGAATGGAGGCAAAGAAGGGGCTGTGGAAGGAATAATTTTAAATAACAATTTCAGAGTAAGACTTACTGAAATTGAGATCTGTGAACTCAGAGTGAGCCTAGAGTTGTGATCCCTTGGGAAATTGATGGAATGATGGCTGGCTTGAATCTTAAGTCATGAATCCAAAGCTACAAGGAACAGTAGGAAAAGATGGCCCTAGCAAGAGCTTAGGAGCAGTCAGTAAAAGGCTGTAGGTTTTTCCTGCATGAGGCAGAGTAACAGAGAGAGAGAACGAGGAGAGATAGTGACCCAGAGAACATGAAGGTAGACAGCACACAGCCACTGCAGGTTAATGTCTCTGATTGACAGCCGATGTTTTATTCTTTGCTGTGAGTGTAAGAGGACTCAAAGGTGACTGAGTTGTAGCTCATATGTCCACTGAAGAATTGTGCAATAGCATTCATTTCTCCAGAAGAAAGTGTTTTCCTTTGCGTTTGGGTCTGTTTCTATGGGAAATTCCAGCCTTAGCTACATTGGCTACCAGTGGGAAATGGCTAAATGAGGAGCTGGGGAGATCAGAGAAGAAACATAGATCCAGTGTTCCCACCTTTAGATTCCCAACAGGTGAACAACCCTAGAAAACAGTCAAGGAGTTGGAATTTGATGTCTTAATAGTAAATGAAGCTTTACATTTTATTTATTTATCGTGTATGCAGGGTGTGGGGAGGGTGTGAGGAGGGTGTGGGGAGAACATGACACGTATAAGAATGCACATCACTGTGAGAGTGCAGAGATCAGAGGATACTCCATATGTCCGTCCATCCATCCATCCATCCATCCATCCATCCATCCATCCATCCATCCATTCATTTGATCTATCTATCTATCTATCTATCTATCTATCTATCTATCTATCCATCCATCCATCCATCCATCCATCCATCCATCCATCCATCCATCTATCATATGTATCTATTATTTGTCAGACTAGGAATAGAATGTAGAGCTCACACATACTAATGAGACACTTAACCACTGACACATGTCCTCCAGAAGGCTTAATATATAATATTTAAAACAAACTTGTGAGGCAGAAGGCATATTCCGTGGCAAGGGGAGTTTAGCTATTTTGTTCTGAACCATGGAAAGTCAGCACACGATGAAATGACTCACCCCCAAGGTGACAGGCTCACAAGTGAATTAACCGGCTCATAATAGGCCAGGTAATAAATGACATGGCACATTCAAATCAAGAATTTTCTCATTTCAAAAACACCATGATGCTTCGAGGAGGCCACCTAGAAGTGAACATGGAGCGGTGTAAACACACACACAAACAAACAACTGCAGCAGCAGCAGCAACAACAACAACAATAACTCCCACTGGATTGAATCTATAAGAATCTGAAGCCCAGAGTTTTGTGTTTAGCAGCTGCTGATAAGGCAGGAATGTCTTTACTATCTGTCCCACACAGGGCATGAGGCATAGAACACTGCCAGGCTGAGCTGCTGGCCATTTCCTTTGTAAATCAGACTCCACCAACATGCTCTGCATCTTCCTCTCCTTCCACAGAACCAGTACAGTGACATTATATGAGGCTCACCTTAAACCTGGTGTCTATCTTGACAGTTACCATAGCAATTTTGAGATCATTCTTTGAGGAAGAAGAGACTCCTATTTGGTTCCCCAAATGGACAAAACCTAGAATAGCTACACTGTTTCCTGTAGAGGCTCAATGTAGGACTTGCTCATGGGACATGTCAAGGAATCAGATATTCAAGACTGTCATCTGCACAGGACACTTGTATGTTGCTCTGTTTTCCTGGTTGGTTTTTATGTACAGTGCAGGTTGAATTTGTGCCCTGGACACCAGAGAGACATTGAGATCAGGATACAGTCAGCTGTGTCCCTCAGAACTCTGTCTTTGGAAAGGAAAGTATAAATCCCCATCTCTTAAGGTTCTCTTTTCCCAAGGGCAATCACCTAGTGCCATGCTGCTGTGCTGTAGGACACCCAGATTTTCATCCCTTCACTAAGACAGGATGGATAAAAATGACCAGGAGGAGTGGGAGACTGAGGAAGAACACATTTGCTTTGATAAAAACAGTGGCTTCAAACAGAGCCTTGCACGTGAAGCTCTGACCCTCAGAAGCTGCCTCACAAGATTTACTTGAGCACTGGGAACAAGAACACCATGAAGGGGTCCCGTGAAGACAGCTGGAGACCAGTGTGCCCTTTATCATAACAAGTGTGCCTTCCTAGCAAGGGGGGACTCTGGGGAAACAAGTCTGAGACCTTCATGGGAACTGAGAGAGGAGATAAGGGTGGGACAGCAAATCTCCAATGCACAATCACACACATATAACTGATCCAACCCAGTCACCTTTGTTCCCTGTTCACCTCACATTTTAAACGTCAGACTTCCTGGATACCCAGCCACAGTGACTCATGTAAAATTGATACCAACACAAGATCTAACAGCCTACATACATAATTTTTATTTTCTAATTATGGTTTGAGTATGTTTTCACGTCAATCCAGTCTGCTGCAGAGCTGCTTTGGGTGATCCAGGAAAGCACATAGGTCTCGTGTTTGCCTGCTTGTTGTCAAATCCCTGCTTTTTGGAGGCTCTTTCTCTTTTGCTTTGTTGTTGCAGTAAGAATACCAAGAATTCTCTTAGCTCAAACCTCATCTCTTTCTCTGAGACTGTTCCAGCATAAACTCATAGGAACACAACTGCCACGGTAAGACACAGTTGCAGGGTGTGATACTCATTTGCTAATTACCGTTCCCAGACTCCACCTCTGCTCCTGTTTTACTTGTCAACAATCTAGGTAAAGGCTCTTGGTGCAGTCTGAGAACCATCGACCTGTGAACCTGCAGGAAATGTGGACTCTTGCCAGGGTCAGCATCTATATTCCAACAAGTTCTCCCTTGGAAGATGCACATGTGCTGACAGACAGTGAATTGCAAGGCAACCCAGCAGCACCATGGCATTCTTAAGAACTATTTTTCTTTGCTTTGTAGCAGACAGGAAGTGAAGAGGATGCAGAGATGCTGGTAGTTGGCTGGGTCGGGAGCATTACTCAGTGTTGGTTGACTCAGTGGTCCCCAAATAGAAAGGGATCCATGGCAGAGCTGAGGTAGGTGAGCAGGCGGAGTGGAGGGGGTGGCCACACCTGCACCCCTCTAATTCTAGCTGCAGTATAGGGGGGACTGAAGCCCAGAGACTGCCATGACTCATATGGGCAGGAAGTGGAGGCAGGCAGGTCTCTCCTGTCTTTGCAGGTTCGTCAATGACTGTGGGTGGTTCTCCCAGCCCATCACCATAGCCACCGTGACAAGCCAGCAAGCTCTAGTCTAAAATATGTATCGGCTCAACCAAGAACGTAGGTGCACATCCTGAATATGACATCATGCATGTTCTCTAGAAGCCTGACCATCCGTGAGTGTATCATGAGAATTCTCTAGAAGCCTGACCATTTGTGTGGCCATATTCCCACACAGACAACTTCCACTGAATGTATAATCTAGACTTTTGATTAAGCACCTTAGACATGGTTGGATACTTTACCTGTGAGTGTCAAGCTCACAGGGAATGGGTGTTAATGTGCAGAATTTCCTTCTGTGGCTCCAGGGTTCAGGATGTGTTTTGTATCTGCACAGAGGCCCATGTGCTGCCATCATTCACAAAGTCACAGACTGAATGTCAGCATGGGGATAGATAAAGTGTAGGTCCTGATGAACTGAAGTCCAATTTCTCTCTATTCTAGAAGTAATATGTGATATTTTTCAGTAGTATTCAGGTGTGTGACATGTTGCAAGGAGACCTAAGCTCAAATCCTGGCTGAGTGCTTCCCAACTGTGGCCTCTGGTATGTTTCTTCATCCTCTGTTTTGATGTATAAACTTACCTCAGCCTGGTCTCCCTGTAAGGAAGGATGAGTTGTTCTTATTCAGTGCACAGAGGATGTTTGCATGGGGTAGACATTCAGCTAACGGCGCAAAGTGATGCAATGAACTAGCCTGCTCAAAACCTTCACTGGGTGCCCCTTGGGAGAGAATTGTTCTTACTGGATGCTAGCATTTCTTCTAGGGTCCACCCAACAGTTTCCTAGCAATAGCTAGGTAGAGCCTGGCTTGCTATAAAAGGACTGTTTGGCCTCTCTCTGTCTCTGTCTCTGTCTCTGTCTCTGTCTCTGTCTCTGTCTCTGTGTCTCTCTGTGTCTCTCTGTCTCTCTGTCTCTCTCTCTGTCTCTTTCCTCCTCTTCCTCCTCCTCCTCACTCTTTCTGTCCTTGCTCTTTCTCCCCTCTCTGTCTTCTCCCCTCTCTCTCCCCCTATGTATTTCTGGCCAGCCTCTCCTTTCTCTCTCCTCTCTCTTTCTGTCCTTCTCTGTGCCCTTTCTTTCCCACATCCCCTTCCCCCACACACAAGTGTATGTGTACCTGCACACATGTCTGCACCACATGTACAACAACACAGACACAGAATCCTAGAGGAAACATTCTGCAAATGCTGACCCAAGATCTGTACAAATCACCACTGGTTTTCAAAAAGTAAAAGAGAAGTAAAATCTTTGACAAATGTCAACAGAAATCATCTGCAGGGTTTAGTCTCAGCAGGGTTTGTGCCCCTGTGAGGACAGGAATGCTATCCTTCCCCATAGTGTTGCTGTCTTGAATGCGAGACTATCAGACATACTGAGCTGCCTGTGACAATGATGGGGGCTGCCTGGTTCTCTTCTCACAGAAACCAACCCTATGTATCCAATAGAGTGTAGACTGAACATTCAAGAAGTGACAGCTGTGAGACATGGGAGTGGAAACATGCAGCGAAGAAATGCATGCAGCCAGAAGCTATGTTCTCCCGTTGAAAATAAGTTAGAGAGTTGAATACAGGTTGTATTAGTCAGCTTTGTGTCACTGTAATGAAATACCTGGGATAGTCAACTTAGGAAGTGAAAAGGGTTCAGGGAAGTAATAGTTCCACAGGTTCCAACCCAACCCAGGTCTCCTAGCTCTGCTTGTTTCTAGCCTATAACTCTGTAGGTGGGAGCGCAAGGCTGGGAACAGAGGGAAAAGAAGGTTCCAAAGACTCACATTCTCCTCAAGGGCCAGATCCTGTGACCTTCCATCTGCTGGACTCTCCCCTGTAAGGATTCCACCACCTCCCAGTTGGGCCTCAGGCTGGCAACTGACACTTAGGTTCTTGGGGTGAACGTCTCCAAAGCACAGCCTTAGGAACCCCCTGTTCTGAAAGTCATATGGGGTGATTTGTAAGCAGGAACATCCTCCGTGTTCTCCAGTGCCCCAGTGCCCATCATGTGTCCATGTTCTGATCTCCTTCCCTTCACCCACCCCCCTGTCCTGACAGCCATGTTCCCATACACATACATGCACACGCACACGCACACGCACACACACACATCCAGGTCTCACAGGATACTTTGTCCAATGATATGTTTTGTAACACAGTGACATGATGCTCCAGGAGGGGATGGCTTAGTGGGCTCATGCTGAAGCATCCTCCCACTCAGCTACCAGCTATAAAACAATCTAGTATGAAATAATGTTTATTTGGGACATGGGAAGGGGATGTGGGAAAGAAAGGGCACAGAGAAGGACAGAAAGAGAGAGGAGAGAGAAAGAAGAGGCCAGCTGGAAACACATGGGGGGAGAGAGAGGGGAGAGGACAGAGAGGGGGGAGAAAGAGAGAGAACAGGGAGAGTGAGAAGGAGGAGGAGAGGGAGAGGAAGAGAAAGAGAGAAAAAGAGAGAGAGAGAGAGGAAGAGAGAGAGAGAGAGAGAGAGAGAGAGAGAGAGAGAGAGAGAGAGAGAGAGAGAGAAAGGCCAAACTCCTTTTATAGCAAGCCAGGCTCTACCTGGCTATTGCTAGGAAACTGTGGGTGGAGCCTAGAAGAAATGCTAACATCCAGTGAGAACAATTCTCTCCCAAGGGGCACCCAGTGAAGGTTTTGAGCAGGCCAGTTCATTGCATCACTTTGCGCCGTTAGCTGAATGTCTACCCCATGCAAACATCCTCTGTGCACTGAATAAGAACAACTCATCCTTCCTTACAGGGAGACCAGGCTGAGGTAAGTTTATACATCAAAACAGAGGATGAAGAAACATACCAGAGGCCACAGTTGGGAAGCACTCAGCCAGGATTTGAGCTTAAGTCTCCTTGCAACATGTTACACACCTGAATACTACTGAAAAATATCACATATTACTTCTAGAATAGAGAGAAATTGGACTTCAGTTCATCAGGACCTACACTTTATCTATCCCCATGCTGACATTCGGTCTGTGACTTTGTGAATGATGGCAGCACATGGGCCTCTGTGCAGATACAAAACACATCCTGAACCCTGGAGCCACAGAAGGAAATTCTGCACATTAATGCCCATCCCCTGTGGGCTTGACACTCACAGGTAAAGTATCCAACCATGTCTAAGGTGCTTAATCAAAAGTTCAGATTAATGAGTTCTAATGAGTTTACTTTTTAAAAATAGTTTCAATAAATTACAAAAATAAAATATAGGTTTAAGCTGGGCAGTGGTGGTGCACGCCTGTAATCCCAGCCCTTGGGAGGCAGAGGCAAGCAGATTTCTGAGTTCGAGGCCAGCCTGGTCTACAGAGTGAGTTCCAGGACAGCCAGGGCTACACAGAGAAACCCTGTCAAAAAAAAAAAAAAAAAAAAAAAAAAAAGCCGACAAAAAAACAAACAAAAAAAACCCCCAACCCTCCCCCCCAAAAAAACCAACAAAAAAAAAACTCAACCAAAACCAAAACCAAAAACAAAAAAAATATAGGTTTAAAGTATTATTTTGTCATAGTTGGTGCTTAAAACTAGAACTGATGGTATCATTTTATGGAAGACATAAAGGTGTAGATTGAATTTGTGATTAGACCTAAAGGCATTTTAGATAGTTTATTAATTTTAATTAGTTCACGACTTGTTCTTAAATTCAGTTTATAAATATTGTACAGAAAATATTTGGTTAATTAAAAGATTTAAATAATTGTTATCATTAAGAGGATTATTTTATACTATGCAGATACTCAATGATCCCTTCAGCATTAATTCTTAATTAGATTAGTCATTCCACAACCCCGATGCCACTTTGCCCTCAATCTGGCTACTGGCTACTTGATATAGCAGCGTAATATAATAGATAACTGTTTAAAATTAGGACATACATAGAAACTCCAGCTATAATCTGCTTGGGAAAAGGAAGTGTCCATTTTGCAACCTAGTGAGATGCACACAGACCTGGAAAGTCTGCAAGCATCCCACTTAAGCTGGTGTTTGGAGGAGCCGCTCCTCCCCTCATACACAGTGGCAGGCACTGAGCACCATTCTTTCCAAGTCATTTCTGGGGCTGTCCTTTCCTCATGATTAGAAACTCTGTCACATACCAGCAGGAGGTCCTTGTTCATTTCACAGACTTCTACCTGGGGTTGATTATTTGCTACCAAAGGACACACATTTAATTTAGAAACTTGCAACTAAGTCTTTGGGATAATTCTTCTATAGAATTGAAACACACTTTCTAAACATTGCTCAACCTAAGAGCTACAAATGCAGGAGCATCATCCTTAAAATCAACTCATTCGTGAAGTTAGGATGTGAGCAGAGTACAGGGAAGCCACAGGGATGTAGATCTGGCTCAGCAGTTGAGAGTGCTGGCTGCTTTGGCACAAGACCTAGGCTTGATTGCCAGCATCTACATGGCACCTCTCAACCTCCCATTACCCTAGTCCAAGAGAGTCTGAAGTCTCACCTGGCCACCTCAGCCATCAGGCATACTTGTGGTACACATATAGATGAGAAGGCACACAATCATATCCATAAATAAAATAATAATTTTTCAAAAGATTAAGATTTTTAAAAATAAAAAGAATTGGAGCGATTGAAGAGACAGCTTACTAGTTAAGTGCACTGGCTGAGCTTAGAGAAGACCTAGGTTTCGTTTTCAGAACTAACATGGCAGCTCACATCATTCCCTTCAGTTCCAGGGGATCCAACACCCTCTTCTGACCTCCTTGGACACTGTGTGCATGAGGTCCACACACATACATGTACCCACACTCTAGTTACAAGTGCTGTGACTGTGCCATTTGTGTAGAGATAGCAATGTGGAAGGCCTGTTCCTCTGACAGCACACATTCTTCCTCACACCAGCCCTTTAAACCATGCTGCAGTTCAGACACACTACCTTGAAATTGTCTCCATCCTACAGAAGTGGAAACTGAGGCAGAAGAGGCTCATGAACTTGACCAACTACTTAGAAACACAAGTGTTTGACCACATAGCCTTCATACTGAACTACTGTTTCCAGCACTGTCTTTGGGCAAGGAGTGATTTGTATTGTATTGTTTATAACCAATCCAACCATGACCCAAATTACTATAATTACCTTTGCTTTAGCAATAGAGTGAGCCACACCATGGGAACTTATGCATCATGCTTATCAGACAGTTAATAATGAATGCTCCTCAGATTTCTTTTCTGGAGTATATTCTTTTGTTATCGCTTTTTTGTCTAGACCCACACAGGTCATATGAAGGCCTTTGTGTCTTTACATATGAAGGTTAAATTCATGAATGTATACAGGGGCTGTGCTTTAAAAAGGTTTTGGAAATGGAAATGCATTAAAATGAGGGGAAACTATGGCTGCAAGTATTGAAATCAGTAGGTGGATTAACACACAATTGGACTGTGAACTTTGAAAACAATCTAAACTGTGACACCCTGCTAGTTTGTTGGAGTGTAATGTTCTAGAGTTTGGAGAATGACTGTTCTTTGACTTTTCTTCACACTCAGTTTAAATTCTTATCCCTCAAAGGAAAAGGCAACACTTACAATATTTTCTGCTTTGTCCTGTGACCCCATTTACAGGTAGAAATACAAACCTGACATTAGAGGTTGAGAAGTTTGGAGAGACTCCTTACAGATGCTCAGACACACTGAGCTGGGGAGTGAGTCTCTGCAGGTCAGGGAGGGCTATAAGATCTGTGATTTCTAGAGCTCTTTGAAGCCCTGCCCTCTGGGGAAGGGCTTCTGCTTGGCCATTTTCAGCATGATGTGTTTCAAAGTGAGTCCCCAGGGCATGTTCCACAGTGTGTTGTTAAAGAATTGAAGTGTGAGCAAGATGCACAGAAAGTCACAGATGGCCTTTGAAGCAGAGGCAGCCACGCGGCAAAATACCTGTTTCTAGATGGAATTCAATCTCTTTCTGCTCATGGAGTATCGTCTTCAATCCTTTCATTTACTTTCATCCAAGGTAGATGTGTTGATTTCAAAGGATAACACTGCAGGAAGTCTCCACAGCTCAATACAGGGTTGGAAAAAAATCAAGCTACCCCAGTATTGTTCATCAGAGATTAAAGCTGTGTCTGTGTGTACATGTGTGTCTGAGAGGGAGCTGGCATATGTGCACATGTGTATTGCTGCTGTTTTGTCCTGGCTTGTAGTTATACCAGCTTCCTTACAGTTCAAACAGACTGAACCCAGAGCTATTCGTTATGCGTTGCTGCTAGGACTCACTGTCGTGCATTTTCTTAGTATATATCATGGTCACTAAGCTGTAGCACATCTCTTATTTCTAGAGGTCACTCAAACTGGAAGCTGAATAGGGAAGTGTCTCTAGTGCTGCAAAAGGAGGCTACACCTTGGTTACTCAGTTACACGTTTCTAAAATGGCTTTGGATGCAAAAGATCTGCTAATACCCATGATTACTAATTATTTAGATGACAGATTTACATTTATGGAATTTCAAGAAAAATAACATAGTGATGGTAGCACACAGACCAAATTGGTGATAGGTCAAGAAGCAATGGCCAGTGGTTCTGGCCTGCTGGACATTGCGAACTGCCACAAACATGCTTCAGGAGAAAAGACGGTGGTGGGATCAGACCCACGTGGCCTCATCTCATGATTTTAGGAGTTTGAGACATGCACAAGGGTGGGAAATTTGCAGTTGTAAATGTTTTATAATGTTCGAAAGCTGCTTATTAATTAACTCACCACATATCCAATGCCTCTTCCAGGCAGCTGAGCTCATGTTTAATTAGACTGATATTCACCTAGATGTAAAGTAATCCTTCTATCAAGTTCTAATAATTGGAGGCCAGGCCAGTCAATGATCTGTAGCACTTGGCTGTGTTTTATTGTAAACTAGTACTGAGGAAAATGCTTTTTTGCATTAGAGTCTGAACTTACACAGTAAGTTATCTGCTCAGTGTGTTTTACTTGAAAAGCAAGTCCTGTCCTTATCTCTTTCTTTCAGTTTTCTGAGCTAAGGAGTAAATTCTGTGTGAATACATATGGAAATGTTAAGGCTGTTTCTTTAGTCCTGGAAACATCCTTTTCCTGAACAGCTACAAGATGTGGCTTGCATGGAGCTCAGGGCATGAAGTCTCCAACCTGTTGGTCTAAGAGGGCAGTTAACCCTTTGAGGAGCGGAGCAAGTCAGTGAACATGAGACCACTGTAGCCATTGAGTCTGATATTGCAGTCTCAGCTCTTGTGTCTCTGTCCTTTCAAAGACTCCCTTGCCAATTGCTATTGCAACAAGGAACTGAGGCCTCACAGCCCTAAGGCAGGAGGCTACGTGTCCTGAGGCTCTGCACTGAAACCTTCTTCCTCAATGCTAAGTTTATCCAGAACTGGGACCCTTCGGCATTTTGTTTACAATCACCACTGTGTTTTCTGGTTCCCCTTCCAGTAGAGCCATTCAAAGAATTCTGTATTTGCCAGTAATTAATAATTTCATGTATGCATATAATGTATTTTGATCCAATCCACCTTCCATTTTCCTCCTCCTGGATTTCCCCCTCCCTGTCTATCAACAAGTTTTCTTCCCAATTTCATGTGCAATTTAAAACAACAACAACAAAAACAACAGACCTGAGTCCGTTGAATGCTGCCTATATAACATGGGTGTAGGATTATCTACTGGGACATAGGTAGCCTTTGAGAAGCCAAATCCTTGAGGAAAATTGACTCTCCCTCCCACACTGGCCACCAATCACAGTAGATCCTCAGCTGGGGGTGGAGCTTCATGAACACGTTCCTATACATGCTGGAGCTCTTTCTGCCTTCATCTTGTATATACCTCGTGCATGTACCTACAACTGCTGTGACTTCATGTGTGCAATGCCCTGTCATGTATGACAGATATTCACTATCTCTGGCTTTTACAATCTTTCCAAGATGATCTCTGAGCCTTGGTGGGAGGATGTGACATGGATGTGCCCTTCAGAGAAGGGCATGTCAGTCTCTTATTCTCTGAACATTAACCAGTCATGAGCCTCTGTATTCATCCCCAACTCCCGCTGAGAGGTACAAGTGAGGTGTGTGTGTCTCTGTGTGTGTGTGTGTGTGTGTGTGTGTCTGTGAGAGAGAGAGAGAGAGAGAGAGAGAGAGAGAGAGAGAGAGAGAGAGAGAGAGAGAGAGAGAGATGTGCTCAAGAAGGCCAGAAGAGGGCATTGAATCCTTGAATCCCCTGGAACTGAAGTTGCAGGTGATTGTAGTCTAGGAATTGGGTGCTTGGAAAACAGAAAGCTCTCTTAACTTCATTGGCAGTTTTCCCACCCCAGGTGTATTTCTTTAAGTACAACAGAAATTAAGAACATGGGGCCCCACTGAGCAATGTTCTATGGTGCTCAGATGCCAAGAGGAATTTGTAACCCAAATACTGTGTTCAATATGAGAATACAAGTTATGCTTTATTTAGCATAAGAAAGTCAGAGTGGAAAATATACTAACATTAAATAAGTAAATACAAACACATGTAACCCTGTGGGATCCATGGGACAGTGAAGGGGGGGGTGGACTCCAGGTGTCCACTCTTCTTGTTTCCTAATGTAACCATGTCAAACTCCACCTACAAATGGGATGCTAGTTTTTATTTCCCAGGTGGTGTCAAAGCTACTTCCTCTTATGGGTGAAAGACTTTTGGACAGAATTATTTAGGTTTTGAAATTGAAGTGCTATTATTATTATCATTATTATTTTAAAAAACAGGGATACAGTACAACAATATCCAAATGAAATTATAATCGTAAGTCTGGGACAAAAGAAATGAAAGCAACAACAACAGCAACAACAACAACAACAAAAACAAAAAAAAAACAAAAAAAAAAACCCCAAACCCTAGAGTTTTAGAAGCTTTCTCAGGTACAGGCTTCAGTGATCCTAGTTTGATGAAGTTGAAGCACCACCAAAATTTTACCTTTACTGTGTAATTTCTAAACAAATTTGTTGACATGCAAATTATAGCTTGTCCTGCAGACTTCTTTCACTAATTAAAGCTTGTAGAAGCCCAGGGAAGACTGAATAATTAATACACTGCTGGCATGCTTCTTAGTCAAGTGAAGTATTACCAAATTACATGTCAGATTAGGAAAGACGAACTACTTAAAAACATGTTTAATTTTTGAGTTCCCATTCCTTCTGCAGTATATTCTGAGGATTCTCAAGCAAAGTTGAGGCCATCACACATTAAATCTGAAGCCTGTTGGCTTCTCTAGCCCCTGTGAATCTGCCCTGGTTCCCTCTGCTCATGGATCTGGACTATATGCAATCTTTTCAGTCTCAAAATATAAGACCATGTTCATGCTTGTGTATGCACATGTGTGCTTGCAAGGCAGGCACAGAACAACGTGACTGATGATTAAAGGAATAAACGATTATGATGTATCTCCTTATAATG
The DNA here is from genome assembly GCA_028551405.1 of Uromys caudimaculatus. Lineage (NCBI taxonomy): Eukaryota > Metazoa > Chordata > Mammalia > Rodentia > Muridae > Uromys > Uromys caudimaculatus. The sequence continues at coordinate 38,821,024 of CM052705.1, read as the reverse complement.
ATAAAAATATTCCCATTGCATAAATTTTGGGGAAAGAGGAAGAAAGCTGGCAAAAGGGAAATCCTGACTGTCCAAAGAACCAACAATCAGACCTTGAATATTCAAATAAGAATCCAAATGCCTCCAGCAGAGTCTCTGTGCTGGCCAAGATATTCATCCTTCTATTTGCAAGTGTGTGTCTTGATCTTCTGTGTGTTAGGGGCAATGTCTCCACTCCTTTCTGGTAATTATCTGGTGAGTCCTGTTTTCATAATTCCAGACTCAGGCCATGCAGCTTAGGAGATTGGTGTGGGGAGGTGGTGATATCAGTAGGTATCGACCTCAGCTGCGGGTTGATGATTTTCGTCATGGTTCTACAGCATCTTCAGCACAAGACTAATCAAGTCACATGATTTGTGCTCTTAAAATATTACAGATTTGTAAAGCAGGACAGTTAAGTACATAAAACAGCCACTGTTTGAGAGGCTTCAGGCTGAATAGAACATTGTAGGTGGCTTGAGGTTGAGCAAGATGATTGCTGGTGGTTGCCTTGGCATCCAACACTTAGTGATCGTAGAAGCATGGCTGGGCTAGGAGTTTGAAGAGGAGTTAAGACTCCTGCTGTGGAGCCAGTGTGGGACACAGAACAGGGAGGGAAGGTTGACTGCATTTGCACTTGCATTTGCAGGATAGTCTGCAATGAGGCCTGACAATGATGGCTCGTGTTCACACTATGTCTATGCCCTTGGCATTGGTGACTGTTACTACATTTACAACCCTGAATCATTTTGGTATTTGGTTTGACTATGAGAGTTTCTTATGTGATATGCTCTTCCAATGAAGAGTATAGTATTTGAACATTTCTAAAGATTCCTGCTCAAACTTCTCTTTCCTTTTGTGCACAAAATTCGGATGATGATCAAATAATCTATCAGCTTACATTGTCTGTTAACTGTGAGTCAATGAGACCCTGCTTTTATATTTTCCCTCATTGCAATGATTCTGAGAATGTAGATTTGGCCATATTCTCATTTGTTTTCAATGAGTTATTCACAACAAATAAAAAATTAAAAACAGAATCACCTATCAAGTCTTTTGATTCACAGATTTATCCTTGCTATTGATCATAAGTTGTATATTTCAGGACAAATTTAAATTACCTATATTTACAATAAATGGGTTGATGACTTTGTGTACATGTTTTATGCCTTAAGTTGGCTATTTAAATGTATGCTAAAAATAAAACAAAATATATAAGTCCATTGGGTATATAGCTCTTAAATCATTCTTTCACAGTTATTTGTATATAAATGTCAGCCACTATGCCCTGAACACTTCTAAACTGATGTTTATCTATACTTTCTGATAATTATTTATAGTTATAGATTTTCATCATATCAAAATTTGAATAACAATATAGGCTTTCTTTATTAATAGAAAATACTTGAAGTGATCCTTAGCTATTGCTTTTGTATGTGCTGCCTGAGACAGCTTGAAATTTCTTCAATTGAAAGCACTGTCTTCTCCACACAGAGTGCTCATCTATTGCCCAACAATAAACAATCAATAGAAATATGTCCTGAAGACTATATTTTCTCTGATTAATACATCTGAATACAGTGTTGCCTGCACTGTGTTGGGTGAAGGTCTTGGTGGTTAAGAGCAGCAAGTGGGCAGGGAAAAGTGCTTAGGAAACTCCGTTCTGGAGAAAAGACAAATAAGCAACAGCAACAACAGAATTGGATATCTAGGAGTAACTCATCCCCGTTATAGCCCACAGTGCACTGTTGGGGTGTAACAAGGATCCCATCAATATTCCTGGGTGCATCATTAGTGCTATGCCTGTCAAAGCAATAGGTATACCAGGAGTGTTAAGCCCATCACAATTCATGGGTGCAGTGTTAGTGATATGACTGTGACACCCACTGAAGCTCATGGGTGCATTGTTAGTAGGCTCAGCATAGCTCATGAGTGGACCTTCAATGGCACAATGCCAATCATTGCTTGTGCTACCCTTTTAGTGGAAATACATTTTAAGGGTGATTCACAGAGAAGTTATACCTTTAACAGAGCCTCAGAAAGAGAGAGAGAGAGAGAGAGAGAGAGAGAGAGAGAGAGAGAGAGTAAAATTTGGATAAAGTTGAAGAAGAATGGAAGAACTAAGTATTGCTTGCAATGGTGCTGACTTCCTGCCCATGGAGGATGCTGCTCAAATGAACTAAATCCAATACTTCACTGCCAGGCCTTATTGAAATTGGAATTTGAAATGGCCCAAATCCATCAATTACATTAGGATTACTGTAGTCATCTGTGCAAAACCAACAGTCAAACCATAAATCTTCCTGAATTCAAATGATTTCCTTCTGGTTAATTTACCAGAGATTCAGTGTGGTTGGTGTGCTTACCTATAGAGTTAATTGAAGTGAGAAAAGCAGGAAGAATAACTTCTTGCATTTTTTATTATAAATGTCATTCCAATAAGTCACTGATGCAGAAGGAAAAAGCGTGGTAAAATTACCAACTGTCAATTACATTAAAGCCCATGAGTGTTCAACATATGGATTAAAGCAGCTTGCTCTTTCCCTTAAGGAATTTATTCTCAGGAAAATCCCCAAGGCTTAAGTTCTTATGGCACTTCGGCGGGTGGGGGAGGGGTCTGCAGAACCTGTAGTGAGCATGCTCAGCATTGACTTTGAAATGTGTTTAATTCTGATACATGTATATCTCTAGTGGTGGATCTTCCCACTCTATCCACAATCCAGATGGGACTCCCCCTTTTTTTCTAAAACTTGCTTTCAAAATGAAGATTTAATTAAAAACACGTCATGCTAATTACCAATACATTTAAATCCAGTATTATTTCCCTGCTTGAGCATTTCAAAAATAATTGAGAAAACATTCCTTTTCAGGCACCTTTCCTGTTCTATATATTTCCCAAGTAGTTTCTATAAAGATAAATAACAGTTGCTCCTGAAAAGAGCCCAAATCTAGTTAGAAAATAAAAATATCTTAAATGTAATTTTGGAGAAGTACTTATATCTAAAGGGCTGTTAGTCCTTTGAAATATATCAGCTTGTTGGGGTTAGGAGGCTCTAGGTGGGGTTAGTCTTCAACTAGTAGGAGTGAACTTGTATGTACGTGTGTGTGTGTGTGTGTGTGTGTGTGTGTGTATGTGTGTGTGTGTGTAGTGTAGTGTGTAATAGAGCTGTAGAAGCTGAGGATGGAGATGGATTTAACAGAGAAATCCTTGCTGTTTGTGCTAAGACCTCACCAGTTCCATGAGAACCAGAGCAAGAGAACACAGCAGTGAAGAGCCTTTCTGAGAGCTTTAGAGCTTAAATAGTAAAATCAACATTTGGGAGAACACAGGAGATCATATTCTCTACAAAAATCAACATTCAGGAAGAAAATGATGTCCCTGAAGAAAAATTAAAACAAATAGCTTTCTAACTCTAGAGCTGAGATTATACTGCAACAGTCACAAAACCTGTGTACAGCAGGTCACTGTGCCTAAGCAAGAGCAGTAAGACAGAGCCTTGATCCTGGGAATTTTGCTAGTCACATTTCTCATAGTCATGATGAAAGACCTGGAAACTTAAAAATAACTCCTTCCTCCCCTAAGTTATTTCTTGTCTCATGTTTTCATGGATTGTACCACTTGGCTCTGTTGGTTCTGATCTGTGCTGAGATTAAGCATCTTGGTGACATTAGGGTGTTGTGGATAGCCCTGGGGCTGTTTGTAATATGATGCTAATTCTGCCCTCCTGGGAGGGGCTTCAGACAAGGAGTGAGGTACACATGTGACTTCTTGTGAACCAATCCCCTAATGAATAAAGAAGCCAATCACTGGGCACGTAGGAGGGACTTCCGAATTGGAGAGTGGAAAAGAGGAGGAGGAGAGATAGAGGGTCTTTTTGGAATGGAGACAACAGATAGGCAAGATGTAGCTACTAGATCTCCTGGTATCATGGCAGATCCACAAGGATTCACCACCAGAGGAATCAGATTTTGATTAGGTTTTAGTTGCTGCACCCAGAGATTGAGTTATTATTGTTTCTGAGCTAAATTTGTGTTGCGTTTTCCTTCATGTGGTGGCTTGTCTGGGTTCCAGAGAGAAAGGTACAGCAGCAAAGTGTGGGTTTGCCTGATATGCACCATAGAGGCCATGGGGGCACTGAAGCATGGGGCTGGTGTAGTAGTGACCCGCCAGTGGGAACCTAGTGAGCTGGGTGGAGAGATTGTGGAGCTCAGAGCTCCATGAGATAAAAGCAGCTCAGCCATTGCTCACTGGTGCTTGGTTGGCCAGGCTGCCAGGATGAGAGAACCAGGGTGTAGTGCAGGAACATGCTGCTATGCTATACTTTCATTTTAATATTTCCCTCAACATCAGGGTGTGGGGGACATTATTCACTTCATTGTAGACAAGAAGGAGAGAAAAGACCTAGTTCTAACTCATGCCTCCCTCCCACAGTTTCTACAACCTCAAAAATTGTGCCCCCCAGCTGGGGATTAAGCATCCATCAAATGAGCCCAGCCCTCAAGCCTAACAGAGCGAGTATTCCAACCTGTTAAATATTAGCTCCAAGGGCATGAGCAAGCCCTATAGTCTCTAAGATGGGAGACACTTGGAGCCATGTGGGAGCTCTGTGAATTAGGGCCAAGATAACCACAGCAAACTCAAATAACCTTGCATGTCTGACATCATCAAGCAGTTGGTTCTTCAGAACATACCAAACATTTGTGCTGGTAAAAAGCTTGTATCTGTGTGTGTGTGTGTGTGTGTGTGTGTGTGTGTGTGTGTGTGTGTGTGTGTGTTTGTGTGTGTGGTGATAGAGGCAAAATATTCATGTTTAATAAAATTGATGTTTTACCTTATTTTGCCACATTCTTGAGATACAGCCATTTGGAGAAGTCTAGAAAAAAAAAGAAAGGATAAAGTGAAGGAATGTAATCATCAAAGCAGATGACCAGCAGAGCAGCTGTTGATGGTGACAAACAACACAAGTGAGGATGCTCTGATAGTTCTTTAGTTGCTCTGGAGAACAGCTCTGTTGAACCCAAGAGACACAAAAGTGACACAACCGACTTAGACCAATTCTTCACTTGATCTTACCCAAGAGATCTTTCTGCTCTACATAAGCCCCATTCTCTGTCCATGTTTTCTAATCTATGTCAGATGCATTTTCTCTCCTTTTATTGAAACTGAATGGCTAAAGGGAGATGTATCTGAAAGTGGCACTCACAGAATTCTGTCCTTGTTTAATCAATATCCTGTGTCCCCAGACTGCCAAGGTCTCTCCTTGACATTGCCTTGTCAAGCCAAAAAGATGGATTTTTCCCACCTACTGAGTCACAAAAGCGTGTTGGGTCATGAGGAGAAAACCTGTCTATGCCAAGAAATAAAAGTGTTCAGAATAGAATTAGTCCTGATTTTCACAGGTATCCCAATTGCTGCCCTGTAAACTGCATCAGCTGCTCTTCTTCAGTTCTGTGAATCTCAGTATTAGTGCCTCTGTTATCTTGTGACTGTGTGTGAAGCCCAGTACAAGAGAGGTCTGTATCATGAGCAACCAAAAGAAGGCAAAAATCAACAAAACAACATTTCATTGTCATTGTTGTCATCATCATCATCATTATCATTATCAACAACAACAACAACAACAGAGAAAGAACAAGAATGTGTCAGAAAACCAACCTTGCCCTAGACCCACCTTAGCGTTGACTAAGACAATGAAAACTTGCATGATAGGCTGCAGAAAGCATAGGCTTTGGAAATGCAGGCAGAATAGAGCAGGGGCTCAAGTGCTCACAGGGTAGTGTGGGTGTCCATTCAGGCACCAGGAAGACAACACAGCCCTGCTTGTCTGGGTAACTTGTCCTTTGGTAAGTACCCTCCCTCCCAAGTACTAAGTCTGACAAAATGCCAATGCTACCTTTATGGCAGTGAATAAAACTCACCTTTCCCTGGCCCACAGTCAGTCCCATTAGCCCAAGCTTATGAACACAGTTTAGGTCTGCCAGTGGACAAGAAGTGTTCTTCTCTCTCAGTGCACTTCAGGGCTTGCTCTCTTGAAATCTTGATCTGGGGACTGCTTGCTCCTTTGCTTTAGATTGCTGGGGAGTTCATGTCTTCCTCTACTATTCTGTTATACTCCCAAGTAGGACTGCACAGAACTTTTGTTTCCCAAAACTAATGGGAGTAAACATCTACTCAGGTATTAAATAACCCAAGTCTGTCAAGATTAGAACACAGAAATTTCCATCTTATATTTACTGTTCTTCATGGTAGCTAGGGATCATGAAAGATTCCACTCCCATCTGGTTCATCTGCATGTTGTTCACCATTTAGGAAGCATCACAATTTATATCTATAGCTCGGTGTAAATTTTATCAAGTTGAAGGAGCATACTGTCTATTGCTTATACAATAAAGTCTGCCTGTATTTATTTACTTCAATGTTTTCTTATTTGTCCTTATTTTTGAAATAGATGAATTTTGCACTATATTCCTAAGGACAGTGTTATCTTAGTTTGTCTCCTATTTACCAAGAACCCCAAATTAACATACATATGTTTATTATGTTACAGCCTCTGGAGGACAAAGTCTAAATAAAATAGGTCAGTAGACTGTATCTATCACAGTATAGAAACAGACTGTGCCCTGTGTTCCCACCTGCATTGTTACCTAGATTTTTCCTCTAGCCTCACTGGGCACTAAGCAGACATGAGTACTGACACCAGTTTCTATAGGAAAACTCCAACTCCATCATGAATATTGGGAGAAGCCGGAGCCTTACCTGACTCTAGCATGGTTCAAAACTATGTCTAACATGAACTACAGAGCCTGCCTTGGGAATCAGGTCCTGACAAAAGACTGCATAAACCCATGCCCAATTCTCTTCCCTTCATTTTTATTCTCATATTTAATATCTAATTTCTGCTTAGTGACCCAGTGGAAAACAAATAGTCAAAAATATCCTTTTTTCCCCACATGATATTATTGTACATAACTAACCCTAAAAATAATATCAGAAACACTTAGACCTAATATTTTCAACAAAGTACCAGGCTTAAAACATTAATGTACAAATATCAGTTACTTTTTGATATACCATTAGCAAACATACTGAGAAATAAGCTTAAGAAAAAAAACCTCTCCCATTCTCAATGGCTTTAAAAACCTACCTACGATTAAAAACATAACCAAATAGGTTAAAGACCTTCACAGTGAATATTTCAAAATGTTGAAGAAAGAAATTTAGAGGACACTAGAAGATGGAAAGATATCTACAGTCATGGGTCAGCAGAATTAATATAATGAAGCAGCCGTGTTGCCACAAGCCATCAATGAATTTCAGGCAATTTTCAAAAAATTCAAATGATGCTTTTTCAAAGAAATAGATAAGCCAAAACAAAACAAAACAAAACAAAACAAGCAATCTTAAATTCACATGGGAGCCAAAACAATTCCAAGGAAAGATAAAATGCTCAGGTGTCACAATACTTGACTTCAAGTTATACTATGCAGCCATAGTGACAAAAGCAATGCTGGCTTAAAACCTGTTGCAAAGATCAATGGAATAAAGTAGAGGGGCCAGATAGGAACCCACAACTGCAGCCACCTTGAAGGTTTCAAAACCACACCCTGGAGAAAAGACAGCACTGCAAACAAGTAGTGTTAGAGAAAGCATTACACCCATGTGAAACCCGATCCTTACTGCTCACCATGACCCAAAATAAAGCTAAAATAGACCAGACACCTTAATGTAGCACCAGAAGCTTTAAAATTGTTAAAGGAGAACAGACTAACCTTTAAGCTACAGGTTCAGTGAAAGATGCTCTGAAGAAATCACTCTAAGATTTGAAATGTGAGAATCTCACACAATTAAAAAGGATCTGCACAATAAATGGTTAACTAAACGAATAGACAGACTGCAGAATGGGAGAATACTTTTATTGGTTACATAGTTGACAAAGGATGAATATCTATCATATATAAAGAACAACAAAACATTTCCCCAAATCCCAAACAACTTAACCTGTAAATAGAATAATAAAAGAAATTCAGAGTTGTCAAAGATGAAATTTAACTGAACATATGAAAAAAAAGTTTATCATCTTCAGACATCATGGCAATGCAGATACTACACTGAGACTACACCGTACCTCAAAAAGAATTAAGATCAACAAGAAAATAAATGGATGACAAATATTGGGAGAGATATGAGGAAAGGGGAATATTCACATACTGCTGAGGGAATACAGATGAATTTATTCTCTTTAGACACCAGACTGAAGGATCCTCAAAAACCTTAAAAATTAGGACTACTCTATGAGCCAACTATATGACTTGTGGGAATGTAGGATGCTAAGGCAGCACACCTTAGACAGAGGCACCTGGACATCCACATTTTTGTCACCATCTTTCACTAAGGCCAAGTTATGCAATCAATCAAGGTAGCTGTCAACAGAAGAGTGGATGAAGAGAATGTGTTATGTACAGAATGGAATTATGTTTTTAGGCAAACAGGCAGACTGAGATCATCATGTTAAGCAAAATAAAACATATTCAGGAAGACAAGTATCATGATTTCTCCAACATTGTATCCTATGCTATACATATATACATACAATAAAAATATAAACACACACCATATATATGTATATGCCATACACACACACACACACACACACACACACACACACACATATATATATATATATCACATAAAGGAGAAAGGAAGGAGATGAGAGTATCAGGTAGGTAGCAGGGCAGTGTATTTGGGGTGGATATTATTAAAATATATGATATACTTAAAGAAATTATCTTTATGGGATCTATCATCGCATACAATATATGCCAATAAAAAGAAAAATAAAAAACCCTTACATTGACACCCTAAATCCAGTTCCAACTCTTCATTGATTCTCACCCTCTGCCAGATTCCTCAACATTTCACTTCTTAAAAAAATATATCAGAAACATTAGCCATAGTCTCTCTAGAACCATCTTAAAGGGAGGCATTAAACTTTTAGGTTATTTTCAGTGTCCTGGATGCCAATGGCTGCATTCACAAGTGACCATGGGCTCAGCAGGTAACAGATTAGATGCATTTTGTATAAAAAGGTGATTATCTCGGGTCTGCTCAGAAGTGTATAGAATTACTGAGGAAGAGCCCAAGAAGTATGATGGCTGGGCTATGAAACACTCTTTTTAAAAGATGCTTGCATTGGTGGTTTGGCTCTGGTTGGTGAATTCACTTATTGACAGGTGATGGATCATGAAGGCTCTGGCTGATCTATGGATCAATATACTGATGGACTTCCATGGCATAGTAGGACAATGGAAACTCTCTGAGGTGCAACCTGTTTGGAAGAAGTAGGTCAGTGTGGATGTGTTCTTGGGGGGGTCTATGGATCATTCTAGTCTCTTCTCTTTGCCCACTAATTACTGGATGCTCTGAAGTTGCTACATCACATCTCCTGCTCCTATCAGTGTGCCATTCAGCTTAACCTCAAGCCAAAACCCATATATACAGCAAACCTGGTATGGAGTCTTTGAGACAAAGTGCATTATCTTTCCTTTAAAGTTATTTCTTCTGGATATGGTCTCTACAGGTTCGCTCTCCCCTTTCTTGGGTATTTAAACTAATGAGATTAAGCACGGCCTGGTTAAGGGATGGGGCCACCCACCCATCTCAAAATTATTAATTCAGAATTGCTCCTGTCTAAAGGAAATACAGGGACAAAGAGTGGAGCAAAGACCAAAGGAAAGGCCATCCAGAGACTGCCCCACCTGGGGATCCATCCCATATACAGACACCAAACCCAGACACTATTGCTGATGCCAAGAAGTGCTTGCTGACAGGAGCCTGATATAGCTGTCTTCTGAGAGGCTCTGTCAGAGCCTTACCAACACAGATGCAGATGCTTGCAGCCAACCATCAGTCTGAGCACGAGGACCCCAATGGAGGAGTTAGGGGAAGAACTGAAGGAGCTGAAGGAGTTTGCAAACCCATAGGAGGAACAACAATATCAAGCAACCAGACCGCCCCCCGCCTGAGCTTCCAAGGACTAAACCACCAACCAAAGAGTACACATGGAGGAACCCATGGCTCCAGCTGCATATGTAGCAGATGATGGCCTTATCTGGCATTAATAGGAGGGGAGGCCCTTGGTCCTGTGAAGTTTTGATGCCCCAGCATAGGGGAATACTGAGTCAATGAGGCAGGAGTGGGTGAGTGGGTGGGGGAGCACCTTCATAGAAGCAGGGAGGATGGGTATAGGGTAGGGGGTTTGTGGAGGGGAAACCAGGAAGGGGGATAGCATTTGAAATATAAATAAATAAAATAACAAATAAAAATAAATAGATAAATAAATAAATAAATAAATAAATAAAAAAAATAAAGTCATTTTTTTTTATTTTTAGATATTTGTCCCAAGAATTAAGAAACTCTATAACAGAGATATGTTCTAAGTCACTTAGCTGGAAGGTTTAAGAGATTAAAGGAAATTTCCAGTTAGATCATCACTGGCTAACAGAATGTTAATTTATAATATAATTTTCCCTCACTTCTTGAATATTCCCCTTAAGAGCTGCATTTCATTTCAGGAAAATCAACCACCCTGCCATCCTGGTGTGACTCTGCACTATAGGCTCCCTACACCAATGTCAGCATATATAATAAGCCTCTTTTGACATTAATTGACATGTCACAGCCTGTCCAAGGTGTTAGCCACTGGGAATCAGGGAGGGTGGGTGTGAAACAGCTTCATCCACAAAGATGATCAGACACCTGCCATCTTGTGTCACATTTTTGCTGTCACCAATTTGATTCATTAGAGGATTCTTTTTTTAAAAAAATCCTGGTGATAATTTCTAGAAGCCAAAAATTAATTGGGCTATCAGAGTGTCTGTATTGCAGAATAGAAAATTGTATTCCTAAGTCAGTAGACAAACCTGAGGTACTATCTATTGGTTATTGGAGCTTGTTTCTGTTTAGGAAAGATTGCATTGTCAACAAAGATAAAGAGTATTTTCCAATAGGCTAATGGATTCCAAATATGGTTGGATGCTAAGATCACATGAAGAACCATAAAATCATTTTTGATGCTACTTTATAATTGCAATTGTGCTACTATTATGAATCATAATGTAAATATGTACATTTTCTAATGGTCTTAGGGAATCCCTGGGAAAGGGTTGTTTAACCCACTAAGGGGTCGCCACTCTCAGACTGAGAGCGACTGCCTTAACTCAACTCATAATATGCCCCATGTTCCATGGAGCAAAACTTCACCCCACAAAATGATGATGGCAATATTTCCATGAATGAACTCACTGTACAAAGCGAGGCATACTTATGCAAACTGCAGTAAGCAACAATGTTAGAGAAGGATGTGACAGCTGTATTTAAATTTGGGATTATTCTTCATTATCAGAAGAAGAGCCAAAAATGGGATAATCTGTAATCATATTTGTAGGGCTTAGAATATTTTAATTTCTTGCCTAATTCTTAAACTTTACTGTGTGACATTTTGTTTGATGGGATTGTTGAAACAACTTCCAGCCTCTGCTCGGACTGAAGTGGCAGGAACAAGAATTCAGTGCGAGTTTTCTAGCACATTCTATATTGATGGATCCAGTCGTAGAGAATAAACTGAAAAGACAGCAGAATCATCTTCAGTCATTTTTTTGTGCAATTTCAGCCCTGACCAAATTGGATCCAGGCTGAAATTGCTTCCAATATTGCCTTCTGAATTGAATTTCAATTTTCTGGTGTGTGTGAATACACCTGTGCTCATGGAATAGCATGCGTTTTCTTTCTTTCTAAAAACTCATAATTTAGTGTCTAAAAGGACTTTGCATGGACGTTGCTCAGCAGTGCTCATCAATAGGCTCAGAAGACTTGCCTGCCTTAATGGAACTTTCAATATAGTGGACACATAATAGTGGTGATTTACAAGAAAATCTTTCATTGCTCAAGAGATTTCAGGTTTAAATTAACTTAGAATTTACCGCAGAAGGAAAAATGACAAAAAAAAAAAAAAAGCTACAATTTATAAGTACCTATTTTCTAGAATTGGGAATGCAATCATGGAAGCATCATAAGTGGCTGTAATATAATAGCATCTAGAAAAGATGGGACCAAGTGTCCTGAAATACCCTAAAGCCAATGTACCCCCACAATCTTGTTTCTTTTTGAAACCCTTACATACTTTTAATGTTTTCATAGATATACATGTGTACATGTGTGTATGTATCTCTAAGTATGTGTGTTATGTATGCATGTATGTGTGCATGTGTTGCACATTTAAGTGTGTTTCCATGTATACATACAGATACTCAGACTTTTGTGTTTTGTGTGTACATATATACAGATGTGTGTATTTATACATATGTGTATATATAGGTATATACATGCCTATTGAATTTTGTACTAAGAATTCTGCAAGCTAAGAAAAGAAGGAAAACATTCAAGGTGAAGTGGAAATGTCAACACAAGGTCTTCCCAGAGAGGTTTTTCTAATCAAATAGAAGATGGCCCCTGGTTCCCGTCCAACTGAAATATTTGCATATTTAGTTTTGGGAGGTTGAATATAGTGGGAGAACAGTGTGCAGTCTTATATGGACTCCAACTTTGTAAAATCAAACATGAAAGATAAAGATCAGCAAAAGCTTATTCTGAGAGCCCATCCCAGTACCCAACACCAAGCAATAAAGCCAGCCCTGTGAGTATGCGCACAGTGTAACTCCCAGGGCCACACCAAGACTTGAGGTTAGTGGTTCTCAGCCTTCCTACTTCTGTGACCCTTCAGTACAGTTCCTCATATGGTGGTGACCCCCACCCATAAAATTTGTTGATATGTCATAACTGTAATTTTGTTACTGTTATGAATTATAATGTAAATATTTGATATGTGACTCTCAAAGGGGTCACAACCTACAGGTGGAGGACTAGATCCATTCTGTCTATATCCAGAGCCCAGGCATCAGTGTAATAAACTTGTGCCTTAATTTCAGAGGAGTCAAATTTATGCAGATTGATTTTCTTTCTTATTATTCATTCATGTTTTTGAATATTTATTTTTATTGGTGTGTGTGTGTGTGTGTGTGTGTGTGTGTGTGTGTGTGTGTAACCATAGTAATTAAGGAAGAAGAAGCAACAGAGTTGAGCAGAGTTGTGCTTTGCAGCACAAAGAATTGGATGAATTAGAGGGAGTGATGGAAAATATATAGAATACCCATTTATGAAATTCTTGAAATATATACATAATTTTAACAAAAAAGGAACTTGTAGCAGTAGTGATAAAAACTGCATGGTATTGGTACAGTGACAGGCAGGTAGATCAATGGAATAGAATTGAGGACCCAGAAATGAACCCACACACCTATGGTCACTTGATCTTCGACAAAGGAGCTAAAACCACTCAGTGGAAAAA
>CM052705.1:38785512-38807103 GCA_028551405.1 Uromys caudimaculatus | reverse complement strand
CAAAAAAAAAAAAAAAAAAAAAAAAAAAGGAACTTGTATTTATGGCTTGATGCTGCTTCCTAAGCCTTGGGGCATTTTAGATTAAATATGTATCTTGAGTTACTTCACCCAAGATAAAGGTATGATTTTGCTTAAATTTTCAAAAATGCACAATAAACACTCATAATTCAACTCTTGGAAATATGTGTATTTTGAAAGTTATTGTAAAGGCAAATATATATATTTAAAATATATTAAAATACCCTTATATTATAAATATTAGTGTCTTTTAGTATATCAGTCATGATTTAGATTTAATATTGTAATGTGCCCTGAAATATATGTACTTTTATTCACATGCACATAAATCAGCCACTTTTATCACTGTCCTAGAAAATGCATGACAGAATTGTTGAGATGGCAGTGTACAGCTTCTGCCTCCTGCCAGGATCTGATGTATTAGCAGGAAAGGAACACTTGGAACTCAGGACAGTTGGCTCCATCCCCAGCTCCCCAGCTCCAGTGCCAGGTTCACCAAAGCTTGCTTATATACTGTAATCAGTTATCGAGGCATAGGAATTGCCTTTATGATTTTGGGTGGTCCTGAAAGAAGAGCAGACAGGTTTGCTCCTTATAACTGTTTGCCTAAAAGGACAATGTTCCCTTTAGTGACTCAGAGTGTGAGGACATTATATTTGCTGAACACCAAACATCAAATAAAAACCTGTCTGACATTTAAGAATCAATAAAGTATGATGTGTACACTATCATTTTTGCTCTTATATAAGAATAGATTATTGTAGCTAATGATTTTATAAATTATATTCACTTGGGCACTAGGTTTGAAATTTATCATCTCACATTCTTTGTTTAGAAAGCAATTTTCTAAATAAATGAGTTACATGGCAAATGATTTTGTATGTAGCTAAGATCAGCCAGTTCTTCTTGAATAACAACCATTGTCAGAAGAAGGTACAGGAGATCACAGAAGCAAAACAGATTCCAAACAGATTCAGAGGAATGTGGAATCCGGGCTGATGCTCATACTTGTTCAGCAGAAAGTAGCTGATGGACCCATTAGATACTTCCTGTAAGACTAATTAATATTGTTCTCTCACGGCACCATAGTCTAGTCTCTTTGAAGATCATCCATAGTATGGGGCACCACCGACACCTCCTTTATCCAGACAATATTAGAAAGTCCATTTCTAAGATGCTGTGTTCTGCATTAGCTTTTAGCAAGAGGGATGTGTATGTCATGAAGATTAGAGCTATAGACCTGTTTGCACTGCAGAATTGGAAAAGCAACACAAGTCCTTTCATGGTGGGCAAACTCCAGCCTGCCTAGCTGCATCATATTGTCTTCAGATATTACTGTGAAAGACAATGTCACATTAAGGCCTATCTCCAGAGGAGGAGAACTCATCTTTTTGATGGCTTGAATCATGGTGTCCCAGACAGACTCTGCTATTTGGATAGTTGGTCTAGAGTTGGTACCACTGTTTGGGTGGGTTCAGGTGGTGTGGACTAGCTAATGGAAGTGTATCACTGCAGAGGGCTTTGGGATTACTCATCCTGCTTACTGTTTGCTCTCTCTCCTGAGGCACTCTGCCTCATGGTAATGGCAGGATACACCATGAGGAGTTTAGCCAAGGAGGCAGCAAAGTGGGATTGCTTTCTAGTGCAGTTTCTATTTCTTTTCATGACTATTGGTTAAAACAAACTTTTAGGCTAAGGGGATGGATCAGCATGATTGACTTTGTAAGTGTGAGGACAGAATGAATATTGGATCTCCAGCACCCACAGAAAAAGAGGGCCACATATAGTGTCCCACCTGTTAGAATGCCAGTGCTCAATGCATTATAACAGTGTGTTTCTCTCATTGCTACATTCCTGTTAGAGACAGGGGGATAAAAATATTGGGCAGACTCCATCCACTGCTGTTAACTACCATGTGCTGCTATTTTTATTCTGCTCCCAGCAACCAAAGCACAGGAATGCACCCATATATTACATTGCAGACCTAACACCGTTCCTGCATCTCTATACCTAAGTTCTGCAGATTTGGTGAAATACAAAATAGAGAGAGTTACATCCTTGCTGTTTCTCTTACGCTTTTTGCTCGTCTTCTAAGAAGGTCATTTCTTTCAAACATCAGTCTGATTCCTTCCCACTGCCAATTGTCTCGGATGAAGTTCAAAGATGTTTTATGGGTAGAGCTGTGCATGTGTGCATGCACACACCTATCCTTCACCATTGGACAGTCAACCACATTCTTAGCCTAATCAGACTGCAAAAGCAACATTCAAATTTAAAAAATGGCACATTTTCTGTTCTCTTACAACCATGGTTATTATTTTTTCACATAAATAGAACCCCAGTTTGCCTGCCAGCAGATCAAAGGCAGAGTTGCCATGAAGAGTAGTCAGGTTGCAGAGGCTGGCTGGCTTCTGACACCTCTCAGTGGCTTTGATCAGACACCTATCAGTGCAGAGAGAGGCACATTTTTTTCCCTTTTTCCCCCCTTTTGTCTGAGTCAGGAAATGAGAGGGATGATAGCAGCCTTTTGGTCCTAATCCTAACTGCTCTGCTTGACAGAAGATGAAAGGTGCAGCAATTATTGCTGGTAACAGCTGACTGCAGCGTGCATTCATTATCTTAGTTACCATTACAAATTACACGCTATTCTCCTTTACCTGAGGAAAGGAATATTTAAATCCAGCAAACTCTATCAGTGTTGTTTGATGGTCCCCAAGAGAGCAGTCCTCTGCCAAAGTGTTTTCAGCATAGCTTCACCCAGCAGAGGGAATCAAAGGATGGCACCCAAGTGGCACTGGCATTTGCCCATAGTGATGGTGCCCAGCAGGGGGTGTGTTCACAGGGAGCCATGAACAGAGAGGACATGAGCTTCACACAGCTGAGCTTGCAGCTCTTTTACCTGAATACCTCCTCAGGGGTAGGTTATGTTGTTGCTCTGGGTGCTGGTGTGACAATGTTTTAATTTAATGGTGTATCAGCTCTATATTCTGTTTCCAATAAGATTGACCCCTAACCCAGGCCAGTTTTTTCTTATGGAAGGTCTCAGGCAACAACCGTTGTAATATCACACCAGTAATACATGCAATGCCTTTCCCTTAAGTGTGTGCATGCGTGTGTGTGTGTGTGTGTGTGTGTGTGTGTGTGTGTGTGTGTGTGTGTTTGCTCATGTGCACAAGAATAAGTGCCAATGCATATGGCTGTGGGAAGGTGTTCCAGTTTGCTTTCTGTTGCTGTAATAAAAGCTATGACCAAAAGTCAATTTGCAGAAGAAAGGGTTTCTTTCAGCTTACACTTTCAGGTCTCAGTTTATATCACTAAAGGAAGTCAGAGCAAGAGTTGGAGGTAGGAATCCAGATGCATGAGCTGAAGCAGAGACTATGGATGAATGCTGCTTACTGCCTTCTTCTTCTGGCTAATTCTCAGCTACCTTCTCACCTGCCCAGGGATGGCACCACCCACAGCGGGGTGGGCTCTTTCATACCAATAAGAAGTCAAGAAAATGCCCTGTAGCTAGAGAGAGGGATCTGTGCTGAAGGACACTGACTGCTCATCCAGGGGACCTGAGTTCTGTTCCTAACACTCAGATAGTAGTTTCCAAACGCCTGTAAATTTCAGTTCCAGATCTACTGGCACTGCAGTTCTATGGTGCATATACATACATCCACTCACAAACATAAAATAAAAATAAACAAATGTTTAAAAACATAAAACTAAGCATCATATTGTAGAAAAGCCACCAGAAATCTATTAGAAATCAATATTAAATTTGTTTATATACTCTGTTATGCTTGCAGAAAGGAGCATGTTGTCCTTTGAAAAGCTCCACCCAGCCACTGACTTCAGACAGATTCAGACACCCACAGCCAAACACTGGGTGGAGTTTTGGGATTCTTATAGAAAAATAGGAGGAAGGATTGCAAGCCCCAAAAGAGATAGGAATTCCACTGGAAGACCAACAGAATCAACTAACCTGGACACTTGGGGCTCTCAGAGTCTGAACCACCAACCAAAGAACATACACCATCTGACCTAGGCCTCCCCAATCATATGTAGCAGATATGCAGCTTGACCTTCATGTGGGTCCTGAACAACTGGAGCACAGGCTATCTTAGAAGCTGTTGCCTGTATGTGGGATATGTTCTACTAGCTGGGATGCCTTTCTCAGTGGGAGAGGAAGTGCCTAGCCTTGCAGAGACTTGAAAGTGCCAGAGTGGGGGGGATATCCTAAGGGGACCCCCACCTGCTCAGAGGCAAAGTGGAGAAGGGATGGGGAAGAATTGTGGGAAGGGGTGACCTGAAAGGGGTCAGTGAGTGGGATATAAGTAAAATTAAATTAAATTTTAAAAAAAGAAAAAAAAGAAATCAATATTAAAACTTAACATCAGGGCCAACACCCTGTGTTATTTCATTTGTCCTGGAATCCCTCCACACCAGTGTACCCTTAAAACCCTCAGGTTCCAGATACCTGGATAACCTCTGCCAAACTGGTCCAAGCTATATGATGGGAATCTTTCTCCAGCATTAACAGTATAAGTCATCACTTCCGGAGCTCAGGCTGCTTCCACTCACTGTGATTATGCATGGCAGTCCATACACCATCTCCTAACCTGCTGTGCCTTTGTAGTATAAGTCCTGGCATGCTATCAGTCAGAGCATGTGGAAAGCCCAGATTATGTCACATGTGGAAAACTGCCTAGCTGGGGTCAGATTGCCTGCTTAGCTACCAGCACCACCTCTCCTGGAGTTTTATCTTGAGTGTTGATTTCCAATCCTAACTAACCCACTCTTAATCTCAAATTCTGAAAGAGACCCTGCACCAAGCACCTTTACCATCGGAAGCTTCAGACTGCTTCCTGTATCACTTATGAAAAACTTAATTATATTAATCTATCTCATAATGTTACCTCTAGCCAGATGTATTTGTTGACATGTTGCTGTGAAAGAATGCTGTTTGAAAACATTCAGTAACATGTGTTCTATTTATTCAAATATTAACATCACTTTATTTTGGGGAAATAATAATAATAATTGTAAAATAATTTGCCTCTGTTCATATTCATTTTGATCACTGAGGATTTACATAATTTGTAAGGGAAACTTTCAGAACAAGTAGATCCTACAAATTATGAAAAATTTTAATTAGAATCATCTGTGTCTGTATGAAGACACTATTGTTCTGTTGATGTGGAGTGAAGATAAATTTACCAGCAAACTGAATTTATAGGCTTCATCTATTATAGGTTGGTTTTAGGATCCCCCATGAGTAAAATTTTGTAACTGGAAAGGAAGGCATCTCATTCAGCAAAGACGAATGTAACACTGGACTCCACAAATTGAGCCTATGGTCCTTGATAGTGTTAGTAGGATTTGACTCCCTATTTCCTGTTCAGCTGAGATTGCTGCTCTGATGAGTCACTTTCCTCATAGTCTTGTTGATGGTCTGTAGGAGTATGTGTATCTTAGAGAAGGGTGTGGCATATATTCATTGCACATATATCATTCTAATTTGTATCTTCACGTTTAACTGATGGATCGTCATCAAGAATGGGCACCTATTGCTCTAGGAACTAAGCCTCCATGAATCAAAATTACCAATCGGGCAATAGAACAGAAAAACTCAGAATACGCACAGAATCTAGCTCCTACCACAGTGTACCTGCTACACTGTGTAATACTATTAGAGACATCAAAATGAAATGACAGCTTACAAAAAGTATCAGGATTCATGGCCCAGCCCGATCCATTACCATGGAGAAAGAAGAAGAGCTCTGAACAGTTTCTTGAGGATCTCTGATTTTGTACTATTACACCTTCATTCATGTATCTTTCTGACCCTTGTTCTGTATCATAAAATACTGCAACACTATGCCGTTCTCAAACCTGTATCTGCATCTATTTATTCGTAGAAATCTTCTTCTATATTTATAATTCTTTAGCATCGACTCTGATCCCAACACCTCATATCAAGTGTTGTACTTAGGGTTTTATTGCTGTGAAGAGACACCATGACCAAGGCAACTCTTATAAAGGCAAACATTTAATTGGGGCTGGCTTACAGTTTCAGAGGTTTATTCCATTATTATCAAGGCAGAAAGCATAGCATAATGCAGGCAGACATGGTGTTGGGTTGCCAAGAGTTTTCTGCATCTTGATTGGATGGCATCAAAGAGGAGATTGTCTTCTGTAGGCAGCCAGGAGGAGACTTATCTTCTGCACTGGGTATAATTTGAGTGTATATATGAGACCACAAAGCCCACCTCCACAGTGACAGACTTCCTCTAACAAGGCCACACTTACTCCAACAAGGCCACACCTCCTAATAGTGCCACTCTCTACAAGCCAATCATTCAATCTCATGAATCTATGGGGGCCATACCTTTTCTCACCACAACACTAAGGATATATCTTCCTACCTTTTCTTGGAATTCTGTACCATTGGTACAGGTATGAGCTCCCTAGAACATCTCGGTGCCTCTCCAGATACCCCACAGTTGTCTATCTACACCCCAAATCTATGCACTTCAGAAGATAAGAGCCCAAAAGGGTTGGAATCAAGGTCAATGTCAGCATGTGCTGAGATCACAGAGTATTCCCATGTACCAATGTGCAAAGAATGGATTTGTGTTTTTCTATTTATTTCTTTTTTTTCCCAATAAGATTGCGTACCAATCACTATTGCATGGATCACTCCAATCTTTAATAAGATAGCATTAGATACAAACCATAATGTCTATTTTCATTTTTGAAAACTTCAAAGCTTTGATTTCATGTTTGAATTTATTCCATCATCATTCTAACAGGTTGCTCTGATTGGTGTGACTTGGATGTGAGAAAGGGACTTCACTTGGTGACAGTACCCTGCTTCACCAGGGCACAGTGGAATGGGAAGAAAATGTCTGCATGCTGATATGCAGAAAGTGAAGGAGAGCTGCTGTCAGCTTTGTCTGTGTTAATCCTCCAAGTGATTCCCACAGGAAGAGTGTGTGGCTTCTGTGGGAAGTCACCATCAGGATCTTAGTTCCTGCTATGACTGTGATCACCCTAGAGATGAAACTGTACCACTCATTGCCTTGCTTAGAGTGAATGGTCTAGTCCTCTGAGGAGTTGAGGACTGTGCTTATGAAAGGGGAACTCAGGAGCTTGTGCTTTAGTGAAGTGGGGGGAATCACCACCTTCCAGAGACAGCTGCCAGCACTCTCTCATGGTTTCACACCTCAGCTGGTCTCCCAGCCTCAGTAGTCTGCAAATGACAGGAGATCTGCTTCCAGGGGATACCATCTCAACCTTTGCAAGAACTCTGTGAGCATTCTTTCCCTTCTGCCTGCTCTTCCTCTGGTCATGGGTAGGGATTCCCTTGGCTTACATTCCTATGGCTTCTTAAAGGAATAGCACCTTTACGGATAACTATCCTCAGCGGCCCACACATAGTCTAATCAAGAGTCGTTCTGTTCACACACAGGGTCGCCCCTTCTCCCTCTGAATAGGTTGCAAACTTGAAGGTTGGCAGATGCAAGGTGGCACTCTCATAAACCTGAAGTTCCTGTTAAAAAAATTTAACACCCAAGAATCAAATAATCCCATTAAAAATGGCTGTGGAACTAAGCAGGGAGTCCACAAAAGAAGAAATACAAGTGACCATGAAACATTTTCAAAAGCACTCAACATCTTAAGCCATGAGGGAAATATGAATCAAAACTACTTTAAGATTTCTCTCACTGCGTCAAGAATGACCACCAGCAAGAATGCAATGACAACGATGCTAGTGAGAAGGTGAGGAAAGCGGTTCTGGTATTGGCTTTTGGTGGCAGTGTGAACTGAGATAGCCCTTTGGAAGTTTCCTAAAGCACTGGATCTAGCGCTATCATAAGAGCCTGCACTACCACTCCTGGGCATTCTCCAAAGGGTTTTCTATACCTTACTACAGAGACATGTTTTCACCCAGGTTCTTTGCTGCTCTATTTATAATAGCTAGGAAATGGAAAAAGGCTACATGTCCATCAGCAGATGAGTAGATAGTGAAAATGCGGTCCATATACACAGAGGAATTTTATTTAGCTATAAAAACGTGAAACTGTGAAATGTGCATTTTAATGACTAAAACAAGAAAAATCTCACTCGAGTGAAGTAAACCAAGCCCCAAAAGACAGAAACACGTGTTTTATATGAGCAACCCAGCTTTGCATTTCCAGTTTTTTGTGTTTAACTTTGAGTACCTGTGGGTTCCAGGAAACTAGGAAGTGGCCATTGGGAGAGAAGGTAGTAGAACATTGCAAAAAAAAAAAAAAAAAAAAAAAAAGTGGTGAAGGGGACTCTGGGGTGGTAAAGTTTAAACAAGGAAGAAACAGTTAGGAAAAAAGGAAAAGATTTAGGGACAGAGGGTTAGCTGAAAAGAAATGAACGTGAGAAGCTAATGTAGACTTGACTATTTTATAACCTTATAGAAATAGAGTCTCAACAAGATGTGAAGGGAGACATTTGCATGGCTACAATTTCCAGTGGGGGATATTTCCCAGGAGTTTTTGGTCGGCAGGGCCCAGAGTTGCTCTAAGCAGCATAGGCTCTGGTTATTCCTCGAGGTTGTCCGGGAGAACTAGATGCTAATACCCTAAAGGTGACATTCTTGTGACTGTTTGCTTCCAGACAACATGGAAACCTTCAGGGGGCACCTACCAAAGTTCTGAGTGGCCCAGTGAATGAGTAACTTGCCACAAAACCAGATCTCATTTCTAAAGCCATCTTTCTTCATTGTTTGTCAGAATATATTATACACCCAAGACATAGTGGTGCAGAAAACCACTGGTTTAAATTAGACATTAGACCTCATGTTAGGACAGAGATGAGTGTAATCCTCTCAATCATGAACCTTGTCCGTCCTGTTTACAGCTCCCAGAAGACTATTGACCTGAGGGCAGTGGGCTTCACTTCCCTCTCTCTCCTCTATATGGTCATCCTAAAGAAAACACAGCTGACCATATAGTGCTTTTATTAGACACCTTGGGAACACAGCTGACCATATCGTGCTTTTATTAGACACCTTGAGAACACAGCTGACCATATCGTGCTTTTATTAGACACCTTGAGAACACAGCTGACCATACCGTGCTTTTATTAGACACCTTGAGAACAAATGCAGTAAACATTGCATTAGATTCCTGATGATTCAATTTGATATTAGGATCTGTTTGCAAAGATTTGAAACAACATTTACCTTAACAGGTGAGTAATTGATATATAAAGGTCACATTCTAAAAGGACTATGGAGTTGATACTAATATCTGTCCTAATTTTAAAAATGTGCTTATGTTTAGTAATGTAAGTTTGGCATTTTTGTTAGTTTATGAGTCTAACCATTGGTAAGGTAAATGGCAGAATATGTGTCAAAATTATATTTTGACTATGAAAATACATACATACATATACACACGTACATACATACATACATACTTACATACATACATACATACAAGCAAATGCAGGAGCCAAAGTAAATACAGGCTGTAAAACCTTCTATCTAACAATGGACAACCTGCCAGAGCCTTGAGAGAAGGCAGGCTCAGGACTGAGTATGCACTGTGTCAAAGGAAGCTGCCCTGTCCAGTGCTGAAACACATCTTCCTTCTACTTGTCAGGTTGTTATAACATTCTGTACTGTGCATCAGCAGTATCACAAATGAGGGAAAGACATTTGGATTCAAAGGATGGAAAACTTCACCTCAGGAGGCTTCAATAAAATATGAACCAGTGTCTTTCCAAACAGGAACTCTTACATGTGTACATTTTCAGCTCCAGCTTCAAAATTTCTGAATCACTTCTTTTAATACCCTTTATCCTATGGTGGCATGATGGTGCAGCCAATCCTGGTGCTGTGTTAATTAATATCCAAGCCAGAAAGAAGAAAAGAACAGTGTGCTGAGCAGGGAATGTACTTGACTTTTACTCATTTATTTAAGCACGAGTCTCAGCTCTTGTGACCCTATGTCCCACATCACCACTAAGTATCTTTCTTCAAGGATGTTTCTAGATCAGAAAGAGAGCCTACAAAAGGTACACACAGCTTTCCCAGGCCTGTGTCTGAGTCAGGGTTGTGAAAAACAAGAAAATTTAGAGCAACTATTGAGCCCACTAAACTCAAAGTCAGGGGACATTGGAATGATGATTTCATTATGGTATTACTTGAGGTGTTGGTTTGGCCAAGTTCAGTGTGATAGTTAGAAACGATATTGGCAGTGGGGCTCAATGAAGGATACCTCAGTTTTGCAGAGTTCTGTTTCTTTGTGCTATGCTAGAGCATTAGTTTAGAAAATGCTAATGTACTTAATGAACACATTCTAATATGTTAATTGGATATTTAAGAAGTGAGTAGTAATATCCAGAACTATGTAGACAACAATAGCCCAGAGAAGGCAAGCACTTGACAGGCTTCTCTCTGTGCAGTCTAGGAGTATGGTCCTGAGGGTGAGTTTCTTTTCTCTACTCCTAGGCCCAGTATACTTCCTACCCAGAAAAAGACTCAATTACTGGAATTACAGGTCTGTGTTAATCATTCATTGCCAAATGCATCACATCCCACTGGACTAATATATGGATATTATCGTCTTTTCAGAATCAGGGACTAGATTTAAATAAAAGCCTTGGTACACCAAAGGAGCCTACTGTAGTTTCAGCACTGAGGGCAGAAATGAATGGATAACACAGAGAGAGAGAATGATGGAAAAACCAAGTACATGCACATTGAAACTTGACTCAAGTAGGTTGAGAAGACCTGAGTACATTTAGCAAAATACTTGAGCAAGACCCAAACATAGTTCCTTGTACCAAACAATCCTCGTGCATATCAGCCTGTTTTGCACTTTGGTGCACAGAATATGCAAAAGCAGTTTCTCTTACAGAGTTGGCCATATTTAGGGAAGGAGAGAGAGTGACTTATACAGACTTATCTGCAGGCAATGGCCACTGTGCACTATGACACTGGAGCCCCAGAGAAGCTTTCTAGTGGCCATTTGTTTAAAGAACATGTGCTGGTTTCTACTGGCCACTCTTTAAAAGATCACAATTACTTAATTCTTGTACTTCTA
This sequence comes from Uromys caudimaculatus, assembly GCA_028551405.1. NCBI lineage: Eukaryota > Metazoa > Chordata > Mammalia > Rodentia > Muridae > Uromys > Uromys caudimaculatus. The sequence goes on along the minus strand of CM052705.1, from coordinate 38,796,010 downwards.
CAGATGCAATTTTAAAAAAAAGCTTCCTAAGAACTAATCAGAAATACTCCCACACGCAGAGGCAAAATACTTGAGCAAGACACAAACATGGTTCCTTGCACCAAACAATCCTCATGCGTATTAGTCCTTTTTGCACTTTGGTGCACAGAATATGCAAAAGCAGCTTCTTCTGCAGTGTGAACAAATCTGCTGGATGGCAGAGGGACCAGGGAGTCTTGCCATTTGCTCTCAGTTGCTCATCCCCCTCTACCTTAACCCATTGGTCCTACTCTGTCTAGTTTTTCCTGCCCTCAAATTACCTAAGGAGTCTTTTTATTTTCATTTTGCATTCTTTAAATCATAAGTATGCCAAGGTGGGTGGATGAGTAGGAGACCCTGGGAACCATTTGTCCTTTCCATCCAGTCTCTGGATTGTTGCTGTAATTGAAGGACCAGCTTCATTCAAAAGTACATTAAAGCATCAAAAATTCCTAGATGTGTTTTGCAGATGTATAGGCTCAGCGTCCATTGGTTTCTGCACTACAGTGTTGCATGACTTAAGAGAGAGAAAAACCTTCAGTAGAAATCTTGGCTTCTGTTGCACTCAGGGGATCACCTCAGCAGTAAATAACGAAGTGTGCAGTGACCTATTTGGCAGCAGGCAACCTTCATTTGCTATTCTATACTACTTAAATATTCTCATTTGCATCTCTCATTTTCTCCAGCTTTTCTCTGGAGAGCTTCAGCTCTTCATTAGTCTTGGAATGACAGAGGCGGAGACCCCACTGTGTCTCCCTTTCTCCCTCCAGCTGGTGAGTTCACCTTATTCTGATTCTGTCCCTCCTTTAAACACGTCACTTCCCAAAAAATCTCTTAAGTTCTTAAACACCAAATCCCATGCCCTTCTGTCCCATCCAGAAACTACTTTCTTAAGAAATGAGTGCTCCGAATATATTAGGCAAGTTATTGGTCTCCATGAAACAGCTTAAACATTTCAGTTATCTGTGGCTTTAACATCATGGACAGCTATTGGCCTCTTATGGCTGGCCGATGGCCATTTATCATCCCATTTGTCTTCATACCAGAGTGAGTGGGTGCACATTCCACATTTCATGTATGCAAAACCTGGGTTATAAGATTGAAGGGAAAATGGCTAGGAAGAATGGAGGGTTGGGACTTTATTTTTTTATCTGTGCCAAGCTCAATCTGAACTTGAGCTCTAAATATAAAATTCATGAAATAAACCTTCTCATAGAAGAATGGCTTTTAGATTCTAGCACCTCATATGTCTCTTAATTGAAAGAGAAACTTCCAGAGAAACAAACAAGCAAACAAACAAAATCTCATGATGACTGATCTTCCCATAGTTCATCAGGCCACAAACCAACTGTGTTAATCTCCAAGAGACTGGACACTTTATGCACAGTTTCTGCCACTATCTGCTTGTACTTATAACTTCGTGATTGGCTGCAACAGAATACCCTAGAATGTTTCTTGCTTGGGCCAGGATTTAGGTCATATCCAGGGTTCTCCTAATAAATCCTCAAACAGGAACACCTGAGACACTGGGCACAGTGCAGACACTGATTCTGGGAGGGAGATTGTTCTCAAAGCTATGTCTCCTGTGCTCAGCTAGCTTCTGAATTTTACTTTTCTGTTAGTGAACTTCTCAATGGTATGTCTCTCTCCCTCTCCCTCTCCATCTCCCTCTCCCTCTCCCTCTCCCTCTCCCTCTCCCTCTCCCTCTCCCTCTCCCTCTCCCTCTCCCTCTCCCTCTCCCTCTCCCTCTCCCTCTCCCCCTCCCTTTTCCTCTCCCTCTCCCTCCCTCCTTCTCTTTCTTTCTCTCTTTTTTTCTGTGTGTGTGTGTGTTATAGAGAGACAGAGATAGAGATAGCAGAAAGTCAGAGACAGAGAGACAGAGAGACAGAAAAACAGAGAAAGACAGACAAACACACAGAGAGACAGACAAAGACACACATGAATAGAGAGAGAGAGAGAGAGAGAGAGAGAGAGAGAGAACAAACATGTTTGCTTTCCCCTGACTTCTGGATAGATGCTTTTAATATGCCAGGTGGGAATGATGGAAACAACCCCATTACACTAATATTTCTAGGGAGAAATATCTATAAACCCAGAGGGTTCATTCAGTGTCTTCATTATTTAATCTTCTTCCCTGTGATAAAGTGGTTTAACACACTTCAAGTACAGAAGGCATTCATTAAAAGCCACTGGTTGCACAGCCCCCTTGACTGAACCAAGCATTGGAAGAATGATACCGCCAACCCTGCACGCACCAAAGTGCCTGTCAATCATGGTTGAACACTGAATACCAGAACAGCCCCTGGCTGCAGCCTCATTCAACTCAATACCTGAAACTTGAAATTGCTCTATTGGTAACCCACCTTGCCCCATCCCTGTCACTCAACACAGATGACCCTGTATTTGCTTCCCAAGAAGCATGAAAACTTCAGCTAGTGGTTCTGAACTCTTAAGCATCTTCTAGCTTCTTCCCCAGTCAGGCTCTTGTCTCCCCCAGGGACTTCTGGCTATTGTTCAGACTTAGAATCTGTGTAAGCCAGACCTTGAGGTTCCTTGTAGCAACGGAAATGGCTTGGGAGTCTCAAGTAAAGCTGAGTAAATAGTACCTTTCACCCCATGCCTCATTTGAAGCATGGCTTCTCTTACTGTTCATTTTTCATTCAACAGAGCTGTGAAGCATTTGTATTGGCCTAAGAGCCATGTGGTGATTGCTACAGAGACCCCACCACTGTTCCAAAAAGCAAGGTACCCCTGCTTGAAAAGTCAGAATCAGGTAGAGCAGGCAACTGCTGAAAGGAGCATCATGGCCCAGAGCCCAAGAGCTCTCCACGATACTAATTTAGCTGAGTGAATGAACCAAGTTCTTGACTGAAGGACTAAGACCTGTTTTAACAGCAAATGTGAACGTAAACATCGCACTGCTTTCAGGCAAACACTTGTGAATGGCTGGACAGAAGAAACTTCATCCTTGTGACTTCTCTCTCATTACCTTTTCTTACTGTTATTGTACATTCAGTCTGAACATAGTGTCAGCCTTAGCCTGGCCTGGGGAATGGGACTTATGATGGAGAATGACTATGGTGGTGTTGGCATTATTTAACCTTGCCTTTCCCCTTGGCATCCTCAAAAACAGAAAAGCAAAAGGTAAGGAAACAGAAAATCTACTTCAAGGAACGATAAGGCTCACATTTTCACTAAGATGTCTTTATCTGAGAATGGTACTGTCTGTGTAGGGGTGGTGCTGTGTTCATGATGCACTGAATCTCCATCCACATCAGAGAGCATCACTCACATCTGCTCACAACAGTATCTTTGTCAAGTGCATTGTATGCTCAACACTTCCGGTTTGAAATGTCATGTCTGCCATCCCTGCCCCATCTCATTCTCTCCTTCCCTCCTTCTCTCCTTTCCTCCGTCTCTCCTTACCCCTATCCCTCTTCGCTTCTCTTTTCTTTTTCTCTTCCTTTCTTTTTATTTTGAGGCAGGATCTCAATGTTTACTGCTATCTGGCCTCAAATAGGAAGCAATTTTCCTTCCTCAGCTCCTGATTGGCAGATGTAAGCCACTGCATACTGCTTACACCTGTCATTTGTAAGTGTTCCCACTTGAATCATGACAGTAACAAATAGATTTCCTGGGGCAAAGATTCAAATGTTTTTCTTTAAAAAAATCTCTGATAATTATGATCAAATACAGTTCAGACAAAGATGTGGCAATGTGCTTCTTAGCAGCAGCTGCCTAACTGGCGTCAGTCCTGTGTTAGTTAAAACTATGCTAGGTAAGAGAAGTTATGACAGGTATTGCTGTGAGGACTACCAATTGCTGTGGCAGTTACCTACTATCATTAACTCTTGTTAATCGCTCACTCAGAACATTTGCCTCTGTGTTTGACTTTATTTTTCTTGTGCTCATATTCATTGTATGTTGAATGGGTAATTCTGACTGTTCTTTAATTTCTGAGTCATGGATGCAGCCATGAATTTGAAAATTGCTTTTGGAGTCTAAACATTATTTTTGGTGTTTGTGTCACTTAGGTTCTCTACTCTGGATTTAGGCTGAAATAGAATGCTGCCCTACTCATACACATTGAAAGGAAAAAGGCTAAATTATTATGCAAGCATGTGTTTTCAAAGGACAATATTAAAACAAAATAGCATTTGTGTGCGCATGCATGTGTGTGTGTTAGTGCATGCATGTATTGACATGTGTGTAAAGGTTTGTTATGGAAGACAAAAAATTAAATTATGTTTTTCAAATCATTATAATAGCTTTACTGTTAAGTATGTTTATTCATCAACAATTATACATTTTAGAATTATAATATACAATGGGGAAAATGCATGTTTCTCACTGTTTAAACTTTTGGCATGTTGCTTTTTGAGATTCAGGAACAATAAATCAGTATCCTGGAAATTATCAGAATTTCAAAATTATCTCCTACTGTATGTCCCAAATCCATACCATACTAACCATTGAATTAAGGACAAAGCATTAAAACACCAACAATTAAATCCACAATATTACTGATGAATTTAGCCTTCACCCACACATGTTGTACTATTTGTGACTGCAGGTGATATGCTGAAACTCAGCTTGCTCTCACTTATTTCTTTGTAGGTCATATGCCAATCTTTCCCTGAGTTATCCTTAAGAGCTATCTCTAAGTATCTAAAGAGAATACTGTTATTTTTGTCTTCTACTTGGCTTCAGTCACATGTACATGCTGTCTTCCTCCCCATGCTGGATGGTTTCTTAAGTCATTCCTCTGAACTTTTGTCTTATGTTTCCATCACTGTCAGAGATCTCTGCTCAGCTCCCATGCCTTGTTTTGAACACTGGCCTGGAGTATCTGTGTGGAAGCCACAAAGCTAACCAGACATAGAACAAAGTCTTTCTGAGGCCAGGGTCAGGATGGTAAGCAGAAGCTGGCTGTGCATGGCCAGAGTAGAGCCTGAACACTCTTGGCAGACAGAAACAAGGATGCAGGGGCTGGTGAGATGGCTTAGTGGTTATCCCAGATGGCTCACAACCATCTGTCACTCCAGTTCTAGGAGAGCTGACAACCTCTTTTAGCCTCTGAGGGCAACACACACACACACACACACACACACACACACACACACACACACGGTGCATAGACATACAAGTAGGTAAAACATTCCTACACATAAAGTAAAATTTAAAAAAGAAAAGGGGAAGAAATTAAAGTCCAAACTGAGGGACCACTGCCCAGAATTGTGGCTCAGCTTACCATGGAGTTCTGAGCAGCCCAGACTTAGAAAGAACCACATTAGCAGGCCTCTAGCAGACAGGCCCTTCCCAAGTAAATAGGAAACAGAGCTGAAGTTGTGATAAAGCGTCTGATCTGAAGGTGAGGTCAAAGGACACCAGTCTCCGGTAAACAGATGATGGCAGTGTCTGAGTATGTGCCCACGCCTGAAAGGAAGGGCTTCACATGGGCAGGTCGGGACATCCGGAAGAATAGCTTCAGCCAGTCTGACTCCCAGAGAAAGAAAACAAAAACAAAAGGGGAGCTCGGAAAGGATTAGCATCCTAATTCCCTCAAAAATGAGAAGACAAGGAGGTCATGGGGTCAGATGATTTTACCAGAGTCACAAGGAGCAGATGATTTTTCTGGAAGTGAAGAGCTGCCTTGAGAAAGCCTTTAGCTCACTGAGCCAGGGAACAGGCTACTGCCCTCTAAGACTCCTTTGCTCACAGGTAGAGGTGGAGCTGGGCCTTGCTGGTGGCTTGCTATGAGATGGACTGTGTGCTCCGAAACATGCACACACAGAGTATGAGTTCAGGAATCTCACTTAATGGTTCTGATAACTGATGGAAGTATGATCTTGGAATGAAAGTCTAAACCAGCACACTAAAGTCTTTCTCAGTCTAGGGATTGACAGGCAACAGTCTGCAGTGATTTGAAATGTGCATGTTTTCTGATTTGCTTGTTTACTGGCATTGAAGAATAAATTTCACCTTATAAATCTAAAAAAAAAAAAAAAAAAAAAAAAAAGCCCTCAGTGATATAATTTGGTAAAAATATATTTGGTGATTTTTTTTTTTTTTTTTTTTTTTTTTTTTAAATAAGGAAGGGACAGGATCTTATGTGTAACTTTATCTTGCTGGCTTCAAAGCAGGTATCCTCCTGCCTCAAGCCTCTCAAGCTGGGCTTACAGAAGGTGCTGACTTGGTAGAAAACATGCTTCATTGTAAAGATGTGCATTGATTTCATGATGAGTAAAATATGACATTGCTCTTTTTTGGAGAGGGAATGGGATAAATTTATCCTTTAGGCAAGAAAATTGCATACATTCTGTTCCTAAATCACGCATTGCAGAATGTTTGAAAATATATTTGGGGGAGTTTGCTTATGTGGAACTGTTAAAACCAGGCTGCTTTTCTCCATTCAGTCCATAGTGCCACCTGTATTGTATAAAGTTACTCATGCATTGACTCATCTACCTATCTACCCACTCACCTACCCATCCACCTACTCACCTACCCATCCACACACTCACCTACCCATCCACTCACCCACCTACCTATCCATACACTAACCTACCCATCCATACACTAACCTACCCATCCATACACTAACCTACTCATCCATACACTAATCTACCCATCCACCCACTCACCTACCCATCCACCTACTCACCTACCCATCCACACACTCACCTACCCATCCATACACTCATCTACCCATCCACCCACTCAGCTACCCATCCACACACCCACCTACCCATCCACACACTCATCTAGCTATCCACCCAGTCACCTACCCATCCACACACCTATGTACCCATCCATACACTAACCTAGCCATCCACCCACTCACCTACCCATCCATACACTAACCTAGCCATCCACCCACCCACCTACCCATTCACACACTCATCTACCCATCCACCCACCCACCTACCCATCCACATACTTACCTATCCATCCATACACTAACCTACCCATCCATACACTAACCTACCCATCCACCCACCCACCTACCCATCCATACACTCACCTAGCTATCTACCCAGTCACCTACTCATCAACCCACACATCTATTAATGCACCTGTCCATCTATTTATCCATCTACCTACCCACTTTATAGCTATCCATCTCTCTGTCCAACCATCTAGGCATCCATCCATCCATCCATCCATCCATCCACCCATCCATCCATCCATGGTCTATCTTTCTATACGTCCATTTATTTATCCATCCACACAAACAGACAGCCACCCATATATACATTTATCACACAGATTCTAATCCACTGGGAACATATCACATACATATTCTGAAGCCCCTTGATAGAAGAAATGTAAACAAATAATTCAAGATGATATCTCTTTTTAAGGCTAGGGAAAAGGAGATGTAATCCTCCAAATGTAAAATGGTCACAAGTGTTATTTGGCAGATGTTTTGATAATTACCAAATCTTTGGGGTAGAGAACTATAGTAGCAAAGCATACTGTCGACTGAACACCCCAGAGCACTGCATTGGTGAGAGAGAGAGAGAGAGAGAGAGAGAGAGAGAGAGAGAGAGAGAGAACCAAAGGTTTCCTGTAGTAAGGGAGATGCCCTTGACACAGTTAAATAACTTGCATGGTTCTCAAGGAGTGGGATTCATGATGCTTACTCTTAAGAAGGCTTGTCAGTTCTGTTCAGGCTGCTATACTCTGCACAGCTTCCTGGATTCGTCTAATTGGTGTGACAAGGAAAGGTGAAAGGACTATCCTTCAATTCTTAAACATGTAAGATGCTAGCCTACCTGTTTTAATAGCTAGGAGTAGATGCAACAGTACACAGTTACTTAAAAGTTTTGCTCCTCTGGATATTTGCTTAGTCTGGACTCTCAGTAGTTGTATTTCTGAATGAAGATTGTAAACTCTTAAAATGATGTGACATGCCAGAGGTTTTAAACTCAGAATAGTGATGAAAACTAGTGGTCTTTCTTGTAGGGGTGTGTGTTAGGGTGAGTCTTCCCAAACCCTCAGTGCTGTTTGCTTCACATATTTCTATCTGAGTATTGTTGAGATAAGTAGTTTGTATAATTACTGAATATATATATATGTATATATAGTGGATTAAATATATATAAAATACATAATATATTTATGTATTTATATTATGTATGTATAGTATATATTTATATAATATAAATATATAAAAATGGATTATATATAAAATTATAATATATACATATATATATATATATATATGATGGGATTAAATTCTGTTCTTACATACAGTAGACGATTCCTTTACTATTGAAGTACATCCCTGTCACAAGTATAACTCTTTCTGGTAAATTAATTATGCTTGTATATTTGTCTTTCAAGAGTCATCTATCTGTCATATTTTCTCTCTCAACTCTTGTTACTAACATTTCCCTAGTTACATTTCTGCATGTCAAGGATATCCACTAAAACACTTGATTTTTGTTTAACTTTTGGCATCTGTGTAAAATACCCTTATTTGTGAAGTCATTCAGTAGTTTGTGTTATTTTATCTTATTCTCTGTGTTATTGGACATGTCTTTCCTAGTAAAAGCTTGGCATGCCTTGTTTTGGCCTGAAGGAGGATGCAGAGACTTTTTGAATGATGTATTTGAGTAAATATTCCGAAGACCCAGCTTCACTGTGAATTTGTGCATTCTTTTTGACATCTAACTTTTGTTATGCAACTCAGTTTAACTTACTAAATGAGAGCCTGTTGCAATGCAGGGAGCCTGAGCTAAGTGAGAGAGTTTACATACACAAAATTCTAATGTTAGGCAGAGGTAGCCTTAGCAGCAGTACGGCACTGGCTGAGGATGTCAGCTGTGGTCTACTTAGATGGAAGTCAGACTGTTTGGAGTCTGTTTCAGCTTAGAGTTTATCGAGCTAATGCAGCTGCTGCATCCCATAAAGAAAGTGCCAAGAGGGAATAATGAGTTCAGACAGCTCTCCAAGAAAGAAAAACTTTCATGGCAAAACCAGAGATAAGAATATTAGGAAAGAACCCTAGGAACCTGAGAGCCAGCATTTGAATAATTCTCGCTGTGTATTTACCTAACATTACCATAGGTGCTTCCCATGAGAAGATTTCTTCTTCTTACAGTTGCCCGCACACAATATGTCGAAATCCATGTTGTCTTTTTCTTTTCTCTCTTCCTCAGAGCTGGCACAACAGTGCTGATTTATAAGTACAAAGCACAGGGTTGCAGTCTTTGTTTGCTCTGAGCTTGCACTCCAGGCACTTCTATTGTCATGAACACAGTGCCCACTAATAGGAGAAGGGCTGAATATAGTGCCAAGGTAAGAGCCCCACTCATCCAAGAGGGAAAAATGTAGACAAATCCCTTCATTTTGTGTAAGTACAGTGCCCAGTTTAGGGACAGGCAAGTGATTTCACGAGGTTTCCTTCTGTTCTCTTGAGATAACCAGATGGGAAGGCTCAAGTGAAACTCAGATTGTTGAAACGTTTATACATGTCTGTGGAGGACCACAGAACATTTTCATACAAAATGCTGGCAGGATCTTGTAAAACGTGGTCCTGTTCTATCTCCTAGGATTGAATATGGTTTCATTGCTCCTCATGGGGCATGTATGAACAGACTGAACTAGTGACTTCAACAGTTGTTATTTTGTTTAAGAAAATGAAATATTGAGACTTCCATTAGATAATGTTTTCCATACCTGACGTCGAAATCAGGAAATGCATTGGTTGTGTTCCATGGGCCTGACATTCAGTTTATAAGCCAGTAGACTCCCTCCTGCAATAATACTTAAACAATCATCGTCAACAGATGTGAGCAGAGAATAGTCTAAAAGGATAGGTTAAAACAATTTTGTGTGTATGCACGTGGGTGTATGGGGTGTATTTATGTATTCACAGGTTTTCGTACACATAGGGGCCAGAGGTTGACTCCAAGTGTCTGATTCAGTCCCTGTCCATTACACATGGAGGCAGGGTCTCTCACATGAACCTAGAGCTTGTTAATTTGTCTAGTCCAGATAGGGATCTTGCTCCACAGATCACCTGTCAACATACCCTGAAGGCTGAGATTACAGGTGGGCAGCCATACTTACACAGCCTATGTAGGTGCTAAGGATCTGAATCCTCACCATGACAGATTAATTGATTTCCACTGAGCTACCTCCCCAGTCTCTATCCAGGTGCATTAAGGATTTTCATGAATTCTTTACATAGATTACTATCTCTCTACTAATTGTGACTCATAGGAACTTTATGTTAAGGTACTGTGAACTCTTTCATGAACATAGAGAAAAATCATGGATATAACATCCATTCCAGAGACACTAAGCATGAGGTTGCTTTTTTTTTTAAATTAATTGATTAATTAATTAATTTATTTGTTTTTGATACTTTATTTACATTTCCAATGTTTCCCCTTTTCTGGGTCTCCTCTTTGGAAATCCCCTATCCCCTCCCCCTCCCCGCCTCTGTGAGGGAATTCCTCCTCCCACC
>CM052705.1:38769691-38785012 GCA_028551405.1 Uromys caudimaculatus | reverse complement strand
TTCTCTCTTCTATTCCTTGTATTCTGTGATGCTTACATCAATGGTTCCTGATCTCTTTCCTAGGTTTTCTAACTCCAGGGTTGTCTCCCTTTGTGATTTCTTTATTGTTTCTATTTCTATTTTTATCTCCTGGATAGTTTTGTGCATTTCCTTTGTCTGTTTGATTGTGTTTTCTTGCACTTCTACCTGTTTGTGTTTTCCTGTAATTCTTTAATGTATTTTTGAATTTCCTCTTGAAAGGCTTCTCGTTGTTTATCTCCATTCTCTTGTATTTCTTTAAGGGTGTTATTCATTTCTTTCTTAAAGTCTTCTATCATCCTCATGAGAAATGATTTTAAATCTGAGTCTTGCTTTTCTGGTGTGTTGGGGTATCCAGGGCTTGCTGTGGTGGGAGAGCTGGGTTCTGATGGTGCAGAGTACTCTTGGTTTCTGTTCTTTATGTTCTTGACTTTGCCTTTGGCCATCTTGTTGACTCTGTTGTTACCTGATCTTACTCTGTCCGGTTGTGGCTTGCCCCTCCTGCAGGTCTCTGTGTCAGTACTCCTTGAAGACCAGCTCTCTCTGAGAGGTGTTTGTGTTTGGAGAGCTGTGGCACTGGGTCTGATCTAGGTGCGGGTTCGGGGCAGTTCCTGATGAGCTGTGGGGCGTGTCTTTGGCCCTCTCCAGGCTTTTCCGAGCTTCTTAGAGGGATCTTTGTCCCAGCGCTAATTTGCTATGGAGCCCTGTGGCCCAAGCTGAGGTTCCCTGCTGCCGCGGGAAGTTGCTGTCCCTCAATCTCTGTGGCCCGCAGAAACCGGGCGGAATCAGTGAGCGCTGGGGCTCGTGTTGCCCCAGCTCGGGGCTTTTCCGCATTCCTGGGAGAGAAATTTTCTCCCGGAGCTGCTTGACTATGGAATCCTAGTGTCCCAGGCAAAAGTTTCCTGCCTCAGCCGCCCGCTGTTGGGATCCAGGGGGGTTTCTAAGCCCGCCTACCTCAGTCCCTCGAGGTTGCTTTCAAGAGCAGATTGGTGTACAAGACAGTAGAGTCTACAGTTCACAGTGTTAACAGACTGCTGACCTGACTATGTACACACAAGAGTACAGCAGGGCAAAGGAAATGAGTTAAATTTCCTACAGCTATTTAATTATGGAAAAGGTTCTTAGAATGAATCTACACACTTTAATTTTCTTCTCCTTGGTTTATTCTGTCTTCAGAATTACAGGACTGTAAAATCTAATGTGTGACTTGGGAGTGTAAGGGACAGGCCTGCAATGACTCAGTCCAAACGCTGCATTCTCTGTACACTCCTGCATTGGGTTCTTGTTCCCACAGGGTGCTCTTTTGCAGAAATGGAAGGGAAAGCAGACCCCGTGGCGTTGGGACATTTGAGTTTTTGGTCCCTGAAGAAAATAATAAGCCACCCTCCTACTCCTGACACAGAAAAGTTAGTAAGTTAATGAACCAGAAGGATTGGAGGTATTGAAATAATTTCTTTGGATGACATACAATTTTAGTTTTTATGCAAATTGATAGTGTCTGGGGACATATCTGATATCTAACATGAACACTGTCATGAACAACTATCAAGGAGAAAGTACTCTGACCAGGTACATTACTAGAAAAATCTTTTGGATTTTTGTAACCACCGATTTAAGTACACAGCTTTGTGTTTTTCAAGAGGCTCTTGCTGTTTTAATACAACAGGCTGAGGTTTGAATTATGATTATTTTAAAAGTAGGCCATTGCTGGCATTGCAAAATTAATTTTGATGCAAAAGATGATTACCATAAAATTCCCAAAGTTCTTTGCAGTTTATCCTGAGACACATAAAACTACCTAGTGCAATCACAATGAGGACTCCTAATTCCTCAATGTAGGAGCTCCCAGGGCATTAGAAAAGGAGTTGCATATCATGGGGCTTATGTAAATGCCTGAAAGAGGAAGATTATATAAATCAAGAATACTTGTAGGGATTTCTATGAGAAATATAAAGAAGAAAGGTAATAGTTAAGATTAAGAAAAGTAGATAAGAGAAAGAAAGTCTATCATCAAGAGAAAAGCCAACAAATTAGTGGCTGCTAACTAGCCCAGATGTTAAAAGAAAAGGGAAAAAATGTTGTGCTTAATAACATTCTAGATCCACAGGGGAAAACACTAGTTATTCAAAGAGAGATCACTAGAATTTATCCTAACTGAAGAGAAGAGAAACAAATTAAAACAAACTGAAGTTGGAAGTAGCAAGTCTAGTGCTAGCTCCCAGGAAGTAAAGAGAAAATGGTTAGGAAAATATTGAAGGTGTTTGTTTCTCAGAACTTCCCAAATAGACCCAAGCTTTGGCAGAACATTGGAACTTAAAAAGATCAGCCCAGGGGAGATAGCAGCCACACAACATACAGTCACACAAACACAGACACACAGTTCAGATATACCAAAACCAGATTTTCAGATTGAGGGAGAAATTTACATTTAGGGAGAAATTCAGATTTAGGGAGATAATTGGCTTCTTGTAATGGTGAGATGCCTTAGATCCATGCCACCTGCAAAAATACAAGCTCATAAGAGTGATATGTGATCTTCTAGAGATGACCAAAGGAAAGAAACAATAATATTGAGAATATTAAGCAGAAGGTGAGGTTTATGAGCACCTGGCTTTCTTGGCCTAGGGTGCTGACCAGTCCTCTCTCCTGGATCCTGGACACAGTGGAAATGGGAAGATTTATGTGTGTGTATGGGGGTGGAGTTCACTCTACTGCTTTGTCAGCAGAAGAGGAGGAGGATCATAGTTCTAGGATGGGAAAACATCAGGAAACTCAAGCACCCAGTGGAGAAATGTTAGCACTGCAAGGAGCACAGGATAGACAACTCATGAGCACAGCTGAAGGAATCTGGAGAGACTGTCACTTGGAGACAGCTCTGGTTTCATGGATTTCTCTACAGACCACTTGTGATACAGTTGGCAGAAACAAGAGTTTAGGAGTCTAAATCAGAAGCTGTGATGAAATCTCTGAGAGCTTAGCTTCTACTCAAGTTCCTGGGGGGAGCAAGCAATGTCAGGGTCACAGGATGACTTCCAGGGAGGAGACAAAATCCATGTGTGAGTCTATGCAAGGTAAGAATTGGAACAAAGAACTAATATTTCCCAGAACTCACAACCCCTCATCTCTAGTGTCCAGGGAAGGGAACCCCAATGTCACCCAAAGAGACGTAAAGGGTGTTATGGAGAAAGAACCAGTCAAGTCAAGGGTTAAATGGGAGGCAGCTTCAGCTATTAAAATACATGCATAGACTTCAAGGAAATATGCTCAATACATTAAAGAAAACAGCACTAATGACTTAATGATAGGTAAAACCATAGGAGAATGGAAAATTATTTTTTGGCTAGAGTGCCATATGAAAAGCAGGTCTACACAGATATAGTTAACTGCAGTTTGAGGAAGGTATAACACAATTCAGTGTATCAGGATCACCCTTTAAATGATAATTATAGTTCAATCACATGCTCATATGCAAATAAACAAGTTAAACAAGTATAAAAATTCAGATCTTTTATGAAAGTCAATTACATGTAATCAAACAGCTAAGTGTACAATGTAAATGTGTAAAGAGTCTAAAGGACTATGGAATAAATTGTGCATGACCTTGGGTTGGCCAAGAATTTTTAGATAAATCATAAGCAATCCACAGTTCTTTAGAGTGTACTGCTTAAGGCAAGCAGAACATAAACAATTGACAGCAATGCACTAACTCAAAAGATGCACATAACAGTTTGTACTTAAACACTCGAGTCAGAGCAGCAATTATCAAAAGAAATTTAAATATGTCTCAAGTTGATGTGTTGTTCAGGGCTAAGACAGTTTCAAGATGCAATTTATCTTTCACTTAAAATCAATGAAGCCATTTACACAAACAATTTAGAGTATTGAGTGAGTCTGCTTTCAAATTACCTAGAATGAAATGAAGTAGAAGAAAGTGAAATTGTCAACTTCTTGAGCTGTTGTGATAGGCAATGGAGTCTTTACCTCATAATTCTTCAGTAAAAAGTTTAGATAAAGTAGAATGTTATTGCAGACACTCATTTTTCCCATGAATATATTATTGACTATCAGCTCACAGTACTTTAACCTATATGCATCCATTATATTGAGATTTTAAAATAGAAACTTTGTATTATGACTTATAGGTGTGCCCAACATGCCTGCTGATGGCTACATGCATCACCCTGACGGCATCCACACAGGCATGGGCATGAATGTGGCCCAGTACAGAATAGAAAACTTGCTTGAAATATTATGAAATTTTTTTCTTGTGATTTTATTGCACACTTCTTGACCCTGAACTTCATAGGTAACACTGAAGCCCAGACAAGCATTTGGTTGAACACTCCTAAGAGGTTAATCTCAACCCCGTGACTTCTGAAACTCTTAACAGAGTCACCAGAGGAAATTGAAACTGGAAAGAGGATGGGTCTCTGTCCTTTCACTAGATGACTCTAGGGGAGTCACAGCAGCAGATGGTTTGTGAGGCTCTGTTGGTGAAGCTTGCAGCATCAGTCTGCTCACTCAAGCCTGTGTATTTGAGACCCTTGGCTTGGTCTCAGCTCTGTACTCTAGTCAGCCCCTTTATTTTGCAATGTTAAGGTGATTAGCCAGTCATAGGAGGCCAGTGGACTATACTTATTGAGAACATTGGTTTGTGTATCCAGTAGGAAGGTTCTGATGGCTTTAGAAGCTGGACTTGAGAAAATGACTTTCTCAATTTGAGAAAGATGACATCTCAGTTCTGAACATACATGCACCAAATGCAAGGGTACCAACATTCATAAAAGAAACATCACTAGAGCTTAAATCATACATCAAAACCCACACATTAATAGTGGGAGACTTCAACACTCCACTTTCACCAATGGACATGTTGTTGAGACAGAAACTAAACAGAAAGATAATGAAACTAACAGATGCTATGAATCAAATGGACCTAACAGATATCTACAGAAGCTTTCACCAAAACACAAAAGACTATACCTTCTCCAAAATTGACCATACACAAAGCAAGCCTTAACAGATACAAGAAAATTGAAATAACTCCTTGATCTTATGAAACCACCATGTATTAAAGCTGGACTTCAACAACAGAAACAACAGAAAGCCTACACAGTCATGGAAATTAATGAACTCTCTACTCAGTGGTTACTGGGTCAGGGAAGAAATAAAGAAAGATTTTAAAGACCTTTTAGAATTCAATGAAAAGGAAGGCACAACATACCCAAAGTTATGGGACACATTGAAAACAGTGCTAAGAGGAAAGTTCATAGCACTAAGTGCCTTTATAAAGAAATTAGCATGTTCTCATGCTAGCAATTTAAAGGTATACCTGAAAGGGATAGAAATAAAAAGAAGCAAATACACCCAAGAGATGTAAATGGCAGGAAATAAACTCATGGCTGAAATCAATAAATTAAAAACAAAGAGAACAACAAAAAGAATCAATGAAACAGCTTTCTGGTTCTTTGAGAAAGTCAACAAGATAAACAATCCCTTAGCCAAACAAACTAAAAGATAGAGAGACACTATCAAAATTAACAAAAACAGAAATGAAAAGGGAGACATAACAAGAGACACTGAGGAAATCCAAAGAATCATTAGATCTTATTTCAAAATCCTATATTCCCCCAAATTGGAAAGTCTAAAATGAAATGGATAATTTTCTAGATAGATTCTACTTCCCAAAGCTAAATCAAGATCAAGGAAACTATTTCAATAGTCCTATAACTCCCAAGGAAATAAAAGCAGTCATTTAAGTCTCCTAACCAAAAAAAGCTCTGGGCCAGATTGTTTTAGCACAAATTTCTACCACACATATACCAATACTTCTCAAATTATTTGACAAAACAGAAATAGAAGGAACATTGATGAACTCATTCTATGTGGCCATAGTCACCCAGATATTTAAATCATGCAAAGATTCAACAAGCAAGAAAAATCTCAGACCAATTTCTCTTATGAACATTGATAAAAAAAAAATACTCAATAAAATACTTACAAACCGAATCCAAGAACATATCAAAAACATCATCTACCACGATCAACTAGGCTTCATCCCAGGAATGTTGGGATAGTTCAATATACAAAATTTCATTGCAGCAACCCACCATATCAACATACTGAAAGAAAAAAATTTACAAGATCATCTCAATAGATGCTGAAAAAGCCTTTAACAAAATTCAACACCCCTTCATGTTAACAGTATTGGAAACATCAGGGATTCGCAATGCATACCTAAACAAAATAAAAGTAGTATACAGCAAGCCAGTAGCCAATATCAAATTAAATGCAGAAAAACTTAAAGCCATTCCACTAAAATCCAGGACAAGACAAGGCTGCCCACTCTCTCCCTATCTATTCAACATAGTACTTTGAAGTTCTAGCTAGAGCAATAAGGCAAAGGATATCAAGAGATACAAACTGGAAAGCAGTCAAAGAATCACTACTTGAAGATGATATAGTATACATGTGACACCCCTATCCCAAATTCTACCATAGAATGCCTACAGATGATAAATACCTTCAGCAAAGTGGCTGCATATAAAATCAACTAAAAATAATCAGTAACCCTTCTTTATACAAACATTATATGGGCCAACAAATTAGGGAAACAACACCCTTTTACAATATCCACAAATAATATAAAATATCTTCATGTAATTCTAACCAAGCAAGTGAAAAACCTGTGTAACAACTTCAAATCTCTGAAGAAATTATGGATGATATCAGAAGATGGAAAGATATCTCATGCTCATGGATAAGTAGGAATAACATAATAAAAATAGACATCTTACCAAAAGTAATATACAAATTCAATGAAATTCCCATCAAAATTCCAACATAATTCTTTACAGACACTGAAAGAGCAATTCTCAACTTTATATGGAAACCAAAAAACCCAGGATAGCTAAAAACAATCCTGTACAACAAAAGAACTTCTGGAAACATTATCATCCCTGATTTCAAGCTATACTACAGAGCAATAGTAATAAAAATCACATGGTATTGGCATAAACACAGACAGGTTGATAAATAGAATAGACTCAAAGACTAAGAAATAAACCCACATAGCTACAGACAGTTGAGTTTTGATAAAGAATCTAGTGCCATACAATGGAAAAGGAAAACATCTTCAACTAACTGTATATCTGCATGTAAAAGAAAGCAAATAAATTCATATTTATCACTCTGCAGAAAACTCAAATCCAAGTGGATCAAAGACCTCAACATAAAACCAGATACACTAAATCTAACAGAACAGAAAGTAGGAAATAACCTTGAACTCATTGTTATTGGAGACAACTTCCTGAATAGAACATCAATGGCTCAGGCACTAAGATCAGCAATTAATATGTAGGACCTCATGAAACTGAAAATCTTTTGTAAGTCAAAGTACACTGTCAATAGGACAAAATGGCAAACTAAAGATTGGAAAAATGTTTTCTCCAACCCTACATCTGACAGAGGGCTAATATACAAAATATATAAAGAACTCAAAAAGTTAGAGATCAACAAACCAAATAAACCAATTTAAAAATAGGGCACAGAACTAAAAAGAGAATTCTCAAGAAAGGAATTTCGAATAGCAGAGAAACACTTGAAGAAATGTTCAATGTCCTTAGTCATTAAGGAAATGCAAATCAAAATGACTCTGAGATTATACCTTACACCCATCAGAATGGCTAAGATCAAAAGCTTAAGGGATAGCCCATGCTGACTAGGATGTGGAGCAAAGAAACCCTCCTCCATTGTTGATGGAAGTTCAAACTTGTATAATTATTCTGGAAATCTATTTGGTGATTTCTCCCAAAATTGGCAATAGTTCTATTTCAACATCTAGTTATATCACTCCTGGAAACATATCCAAAAGATGCTCCACCATCCCACAAGGACACTTGTTCAACTATGTCTGGAAACAGCTGTATTCATAATAGCCAGAAACTGGAAGCAACCTAGGAGTCCCTTAACCTAAGAATGTATAAAGAAAATATGGTTAATTTACACAATGGAATACTACTGAGCTATTAAAAACAAAGACATCATGAGTTTTGAAGGCAAATGGATGGAACTAGAAAATATCATCCTGAGTAAGGGAACCCAGACCCCAAAGGACATGCATGGTATATACTCATTTATAAGTGGATTATTAGCCATAAAGTACAGGGTTACTATGCTATAATAAGCAGATCCAAAGGAGCCAAATAAACAAGGAGAGTCCAAGTGCTTGAATTTTTCTCAGAAGGGAAAATAAAATAGATATAATTGGAGGTGGATAGAGGGAGAGCCCTGGATGATAGAGAGGATGGGGAGGGGATCAGGGGAGGCTCGAGGATAAGATGTAGGGAAAGCAGGGGAGAGAGAATGGAAATCAGCAGTGGGAGGCAATCTCTAGGACATTCCAGACATCTGGAATGGATGAGGCCCCAAGTGATCTATGGAGTGACTCTAGCTGACTCCTAGCAGTGGAGGATATGGATCCTGAAGTGGCCACTTCCTTTAGACAGGCAGGATTCCCAGCGGAGGGACAAGGACAGCAACCCATGTACAAAACCTTCAACCCAAAATGTGTCCTGCCTGCAAGATATACAGGGACAACGATGAAGCAGAGACTGAAGGAATGGTCAATCAATGACTGCTCCAAACTGAGTGCCATCCCATGAGCAAGAACCAATCCCTGATACTATTAATGATATTCTCCTATGTTTGCAGACAGGTACCTTGCATAACAGTCCTCTGAGCCTCCACCCAGCAGCCAATGGAATAAGATGCAGAAGCTCCCACAGCCAACATTAGATGGAGCTCATGAGTCTTATGGAAGAGCTGGGGGAAGGATTGAGGTACTAAAGAGGACTAGGACTCCACAGGAAGACCAACAGAGTCAATTAACCTGGACACTTGGGGTCTCCCAGAGACTGAACCACCAATCAAGGTACAAGTATGGGCTGGACCTAGGTCCCTTGCACATATGTAGCAGATGAGCAGCTTGGTCTCCATGCAGGTTCCCCAACAACAGGAGTGGTGTCTGTCCCTGGATCTGTTGCCTGTCTGTGGACTCCATTCCCCTAACTGGGCTGTCTTGTCTGGCCACAGTGGGAGAAAATGCCTTTAATCCCACAGTAACTTGATGTGCTGGGGAGGGGGTGATACCTAAAAGGGTGCTTCTCCTTCTCCAAAGAGAAGGGTGGAGAAAATGGGGGGAGGATTTGCATGAGGGGAGGAGAAGGTGGGGTGATATTGGGATGTAAAGTGGATAAATAAATAAATTTAATAAAAATTAAAACTGAGACATGTTCAACATCTTTTGCCATCAGGGAAATACAAATAAAAATGACTCAGATTTTATCTTACACTCATCAGAATAGCTAAGATCAAAAACTCAAGTGACAGCTTATGCTTGTGAGGATGTGAAACAAGGAACACTGTTCCATTGCTAGTGGGAATGCAAACTAGTACAATCACTTTGGAAATCAATTTGATGGTTTCTCAGAAAACAGGGAATAGTTCTACCCAAATACCACTCTTGGTCATATACCCAAAAGATGTCCCACTATAATGCAAAGACATCTACTCAACTATGTTCATAGCAGCTTTATTCCTAATATCCAGAACCTGGAAATGTCCCACAACTGAAGAATGGATACAGAAAATGTAGTACATCCACACAACGAAATACTCTTCAGTTTTTAAAAATAAAGGCATCATGAAATTTGCAAGCAAATAACATGCACTAGAAAATATCATCTTGAGTGAGGTAACCCAAACTCAGAAAGATACACATTATAGTACTCACTTATAAGTGAACATTAGCCAAAAAGTACAGGATAATTATATTTCACAGACCTAAAATATCTCTAATCAATAAGGAGGGCCCAAGGGAAGATGTGTGAATCTCATTCGGAAGGGGAAACAAAATAGTCATTGGAGAAAGGAGGGAGGAAATTGGATGAGAGAGGGTTAGGAGGGGAATAGGGATGGAGGTCGGCTGTGGGGAGAGGGATTCCTGGAGAGAGCTGGGAGTGAGACCAGCAACTGAGGACAGATGTCTCTTGGAGTAGGAGAGACTTGAGATGGGGGAGTTCTGGGGAGTCTATGGAGGTAACCTAGCTGAGGCTCCTAACAGCAGCGGGTATGAAGACTAAAGTGGTGACCTCCTGTAGGCAGGTGGGACTTCCAGGGAAGGGAGGAGGACATCAAACCATCCACAAAACTTCAACCCAATGTTTTTTCCTGCCTATAAAATGTGCAGGAATAAAGAGGGAACAGCCAACTAAAGAGTGGCCTAACTGGAGACACATCCCATGGGAAAAAGCCAACTCTTGACACTACTAATGATACTCTGCTATGCTTATAGACAAGAGACTAGCATCACTGCTTCTTGAGAGGTTTCATTCAGTAGTGGAAGTAAACAGATGCAGAGGCTCGCAGTGAAACATCAGCCAGTGTTTGGAGAATCGTGTGAAAGTGTGAATGATAGAATTGAGCACACTGGAGGGGTCAAGGATACTACAAGAAGGCATACAGAGTCAACTAACATGTACCCATGGGGTCTCACAAAGACTGAACAACCAACCAAAGATAATGTAGGGGCTGGTCCAAGGCCCTTACACATTTGTAGCAGATATAAAGCTGACCTTCATGTGGGTTCCCATAACAATGGGAACAGAGCTATATCTGACTCTGTTTCATGCCATTGTATCCCCTTCCCATGGATGGACTATCTGGTTGGGCCTCAGTGGGAGAGGATGTACTTAGGCCTACTGTGGCTGGATATTCCAGAGTGGGGTGGTACACAAGGAGTTCTTTTCCTTATCTGTGGAGAATGGGAGGGGGTAGTAGTAGGATGGATTTGTCAGATTGGGAAGAGAGGAGGGCCAGGGGTAGGGATCAGGATATAAGGTGAATAAAAAATGGGCCCTTGTGCTTGATAACAAAGTTATCACTAGACCCAGATTCAGGTCTGAGTATTGGTTTTTAAGCAGCTAGCAAAACCTCATGAAGGTGGTTTAGAGGCTTACATTTATGAAACAGCTATAAAGTTGGCATTGCTTTATCTTTGTACACAATTCTGTCTTGGGATTCATAGATACTATGCTTTTTACATGCCAAAGTCTTGTGGTAGCCTGACTTTACAAAAGTCCAGTGGCATCATTTTGACATTGTGTGCTCTCTTCTCATCTCTATCCCGGCATTAATTCCCACAATATTTAAAATTCACTTATTATTGTGTTTTTTACACTGACCTGTGATCAGTTATTATAATTGATAGTATTATTATAATTATTCTAGAACACTGTGGACAACTCCAACAGAAGATGGCAGACTTAATTGGTCAACATTGTGTGTCCTATCTGCTTTGATGACTATCAATTCCCTCATCCATTTTCTTCTCCTTTAGCCACTCTTTTCTCTGAGTTAAAGCAATATTGACAGTATGTAAATCGATAGTAACAATGGCTCCTTAGTGTCCAAGAGAAAGAAAGAGACCACCCACCGACCTATCATCAATAGTTTGCAGTGACTTAGCACAGTGAAGAAGGCATGTTGAAAGGCAGGGCAGGTAAAGGCAGGCCTCTGTGACATCCTGATTGTGAACACATGGCAGACTGCCGGAAGGAAATAAAAAGAGCTGCTTGAATGAGCCCACAAGTGATGAGAAAGAGAAACAACCTTGTTGCTTATCTGGAGAAGGTTTTAATAGCCCAGAGAGAAGGTCAATCCAACCAAGGCCTTTTCCAGAACCAGCTTACAATTCTTCAATTCTGTGAAGGCAGAGAGAAGCAGACAGTTACAGAAATAAAGCTGGATGCTGACAGAGGTAGGCTTCTCAAGTTTACGGAAATAAGTGTGTCCACGGCACAAAACAGGCACCCAGGAGAAGATTCAGAAAACCCATAAATAGCAGGGGAATATTAAACCACAGACTTGCAATGTGAATGAGGTTATCTTCCCTGCGAAGCTGGTCATGCTCAGGAGAGCTGTCTGATTCACGTGGCTTCATGGAGTTAACATGGAGGCTATTTCTTCAAATGCAGAGAGGAGGCAAGTGAGGTCTCACTGTAGGTTAAGAAATATCATAGCTCCACATATTTATTTTTCTTTGAACAAAATGGATTGTGCAGTTTAACCTCCTTGCACCGGTGACTATGAAATGATAGGAAAATGTGGTCCTTTCAAACATTTGAATGTAGCAACAACAACAACAACAACAACAACAACAACCCTCATTAAACAGTAATCAACTCAGAATAAGAATGTGCCAGATGAAGCAAGTTTGTATCAACTACATTTGAGGCCGAGGAGTTGAACTAGCAAGCTAAACATTAACTCTTAGATACCAGGGCTCTATTTTTCCAACTGCAATTGTGTTAGTATGTCTTTTTTTTTCTAAATCAAACTTCAGCTTCAAAGCTATAGTTGAGAGCTCTGCCCATGGTAAAATATCTCTAGGATCTTGATTATTCTCCTTTTCAGGTTGGTTTCTTATTTTCTACCAATCTTCTAAAGTACTGAATGTACATTCAAAAATAGAAGTACTTTCTCCTCTGCTCTTCTTCTCTTATTTTGCATGGGCTCTGACCTATAACTCAGCTCACTGACTATGCTTGTACCAGAGGACAATTATCCCAGTGTTCACACTGCTCACCTTTATTCTTTCCTGTAGAATGGTTTCTTGTGGTCAGGGCAAGGAGGTAGACCTAGAGGTCAGCATGAACCATACCCAAAGCTCTGCATTTCTTTGTTGCAATGCCCCCAAACTGTAGATTTTTGGTTCTATTAAACAATCTCCTTGTCAGCGATTATGGCTGAAGATATAATCATAGTGTTTGAATTATGTTTTTCAAATAATGTCTTGATTGGAGATGTCTATATAAAACTCCTTTTGACGTGGAAGGATGGCATAGCACTCTGTGGAATTGACATGTAACTTGCATGTTTTTTTTTTTTTTTTTAAACAAACTGAGTTTATGGTTCTCTTAATTCTACAATGGCAGCCTATATGAATTCCATCCACAACACTTTTTTATTAAGGGACAAAAGATGACTGTGATCTTCGGCTGCCATGAGGAAATATCACAGACCACAAGGGTTAAACAACATTTAGAGTCTTTATAAAAATTATTATTTATTTGTTGGTATCCATGTGAATGTATGTTATGTGCATGCTGGGGAAGACCAGATCCCCTGTGGGGGAGTTCTAAGCAGTTTAGAGACATCTAATGTGGGTTCTGGGAACTGAACTCTGGTCCTCTGGAAAAGCAGCAATTGCTCTTATTGGCTGAGCCACCTTTCCAGCCCAAACAGCAGTTTTTTTCTTACTAAGTCTCTAGTAAAAATGCAACTTGCTTTTTTTTTTAAAACGCTTATCTGCTTGTTTATTTTTATTCCCACAAACCTGTATTTCTAACAAGAGCAGCTGCTACTTTGTAAATACTTTAATGGCTTCTGTTAGGTAGAGCTGTAAGGTTAACAGGCAATGTTATAAAAGATTTTCATTCTTCCATGTGATTACACACCTTGAAATGTGTCTTACCCTGAAAATTCTCTGGAGACTGGAGACTCGGTGGTATCTCTTTTGAAGGCACAGAATAGAAAGATTTAAAAATAATGTGTAAGATCACATCAAATAACAAATGTGATCTGCACTGAGTTGACTTGAGTCAAACTGTTGTTGAAATGGACAACACAGAGTTTATCCAACCTTTCAGGAACTTACAGTCATGAAGAAAGAATCTGCTCTGCAGCCCAAGCTAGCCTTGAACTGTTGATCCTCCTGCCTCTGCCTCGCAGTGCTCATATTACAGATGCCTGCCACTGTTCAAGATTAATCTATCACTTTTCCTGACAAGTGAGGAAAAAGAAGCACAAAGAGATGAGATGACTTGTCTGAGGTAACTGTTAAGGCAGAGATTGAACCCAGTCTCTTGAATTTTTCACTGCTGTCTTTCTACCCTGGGAACATGTCTAAGATAAGAGAGAATAACGACAGTACAAATGACAAAAGAAACAAGTAGAAGCAGGGGGAATAACACAACAGGGTTCAAGGATGTCATCACTAATCAGAAAGTGTGTTGGGTTTTATAAGTCACAGAATCTGAGTTTGTTTTTTTTTTTTTAAGTATTTTTTTTATTTAATACTTTATTTCCATTGCAAATGTCTTCCCCTTTCCAGGTCTCCCCTTTGGAAACTCCCTATCCCATCCCTCCTCCCCCTTCCTCTATGGGGGTATTCCCCCACCCACCCACTCCCGTCTTCCCTCCCTGGTATTCCCCTATACTGGGGCATCTAACACTCTCAGACTCAAGGGCCTCTCCTTCCACTGATGGTCAACAAGGCCCTCCTTAGCCACTTATGTGGCCAGCACCATGGGCCCCTCCATATGCATTCTTTGGTTGGTGGTCCAGTCTATAGGAGCACTGGGGGTCAGGCCAGTTGACACTGTTGCTCTCTCCCCATGGGACTGCAAACTCTCTCAGGTCCTTCAGTCCCTTCTCCAACTCCTCCATCTGGGACCCCATGCTCAGTCCAACAGTTGCTGTGAATTGAATCATGGGTGTTCCGAACTTTTGGGCTAATATCAGCTTATCAGTGAGTACATATCGTGTTTGTTCTTTTGTGACTGAGTTACCTCACTCAGGATGATATTTTCAAGTTCCATTCATTGACTTACAAATTTCATGAAGCCATTGTTTTTAATAGCTGAGTAGTATTCCATTGTATAATGTACCACATTTTCTGTATCCATTCCTCTGATGAGGGACATCTGGGTTGTTTCCAGCTTCTGGCTATTATAAATATGGCTGCTATGAACATAGTGGAGCATGTGTCCTTATTAGATGTTGGAGCATCTTCTGGATATATGCCCAGGAGTGGAATAGCTGGGTCCTCAGGAAGTATTATGTACAATTTTCTGAGGGTCCACCAAACTGATTTCCAGAGTGGTTGTACCAGCTTGCAATTCCATCAACAATGGAGGAGTGTTCCTCTTTCTCCACATCCTCGCCAGCATCTGCTGTCACCTGAGTTTTTGATCTTAGCCATCCTGACTGGTGTGAGGTGGAATCTCAGACTTGTTTTGATTTGCCTTTCGCTGATGACTAAGGATGCTGAACATTTCTTTAGGTGCTTCTCAGCCCTGCAAATTTCCTCAGTTGAGAATTCTCTGTTTAGCTCTGTTCCCCATTTTTTGATAGGGTTATTTGGTTCTCTGGAGTCTAACTTCTTGAGTTCTTTGCATATATTGGATATTAGTCCTTTATCAGATGTAGGATTGGTAAAAAACTTTTCCCCATCTGTTGGTT
>CM052705.1:38724846-38769591 GCA_028551405.1 Uromys caudimaculatus | reverse complement strand
GGAGATAGGAGTGGATCAATTTGCATTCTTCTACATGTTGATTGCCAGTTGTGCCAGCATCGTTTTTTGAAAATGCTGTCTTGTTTCCACTGGATGGCTTTAGCTCCTTTGTCAAAGATCAAGTGACCGTAGGTGTGTGGGTTCATTTCTGGGTCTTCAATTCTATTCCATTGATCTACCTGCCTGTCACTGTACCAATACCATGCAGTTTTTATCACTACTGCTCTGTAGTACAGCTTGAGGTCAGGGATGCTGATTCCCCCAGAAATTCTTTTATTGTTGAGAATAGTTTTTGCTATCCTGGGTTTTTCTGTTATTCCAAATGAATTTGAGAATTCCTTTCTAAATCTATGAAGAATTGAGTTGGAATTTTGATGGGGATTGCATTGAATCTGTAGATTGCTTTCAGCAAGATGATCATTTTTACTACATTAATCCTGTCAATCCATGAGCATGGGAGGTCTTTCTGTCTTATGAGGTCTTCTTCGATTTCTTTCTTCAGAGACTTGAAGTTCTTGTCATACAGATCTTTCACTTGTTTAGTTAGAGTCACACCAAGATACTTTATATTGTTTGTGACTATTGTGAAGGGTGTCATTTCGCTAATTTCTTTCTCAGTCTGTTTATCCTTCAAGTATAGGAAGGCTACTGATTTGTTTGAGTTAGTCTTATATCCGGCCCCTTTGCTGAAGTTGTTTATCAGCTGTAGCAGTTCTCTGGTGGAATTTTTCGGGTCACTTAAGCATATGATCATATCATCTGCAAATAGTGATATTTTGATTTCTTCCTTTCTAATTTGTATCTCTTTGACCTCCTTTTGTTGTCTAATTGCTCTAGCTAGAACTTCAAGTACTACAGTGAATAAACAGAGAGAGAGAGAGTGGACAGCCTTTTCTAGTCGCTGATTTTAGTTGGAGAGAGCATGCACTAGTAACTTAACAGCTCATCTGAAGGCTCTAGAACAAAAAGAAGTTAATACACCAAAGAGGAATAAAAGGCAAGAAATAATCAAACTCAGGGCTGAAATCAACCAAGTAGAAACAAAAAGAACTATACAAAGAATCAACAAAACCAGGAGCTGATTCTTTGAGAAAATTGGCAAGATAGATAAACCCTTAGCAAAACTAACCAGAGGGCACAGAGACAGGATCCAAATTAACAAAATCAAAAATGAAAAGGGAGATATAAAAACAGATTCTGGGGAAATTAAAAAATCATCAGATCCTACTAAAAAAGCCTATACTCAACAAAACTGCAAAATCTGGATGAAATGGACAATTTTCTAGACAGATACCAAATACCAAAGTTAACCCAGGATCAGATAAACCGTCTAAACAGTCCCATAATCCCTAAAGAAATAGAAGCAGTCATTAAAAGTCTCCCAACTTAAAAAAAGCCCAGGACCAGATGGATTTAGTGCAGAATTCTATCAGATCTTCAAAGAAGACCTAATACCAACCCTCTTCAAGCTATTCCACAAAATAGAAACAGAAAGAACATTGCTTAATTCATTCTATGAGGCCACAGTTACACTGATACCAAAATCTCACAAAGACCCAGCAATAAAAGAAAACTTCAGGCCAATTTCCCTTATGAATATCCATGCAAAAATACTCAATAAAATTCTCGCAAGAACACATCAAAACAATCATCCACCACAATCAAGTAGGCTTCAACCCGGGGATGCAGGGATGGTTCAATACCCTGAAATCCATCAATGCAATCCACTACATAAACAAACTCAAATACAACAACCACATAGTCATTTCATTAGATACTGAAAAAGCATTTGACAAAATTCAACATCTCTTCATGTTAAAAGTCTTGGAAAGATCAGGAATTCAAGGCCCATACCTTATCATAGTAAAATCAATATACAGAAAACCAGTAACCAACATCAAACTAAATGGGGAGAAACTTGAAGCATTCCCACTAAAATCAGGGACTAGACAAGGCTGCCCTTTCTCTCCCTATCTATTCAATATAGTAACTTGCTTTTTCATCTCATATTCATCACTTTCTTTCTCTTCACTCTGCTTCATTTAGAAAAAGCAGAGGTGGAATTATGCATTCTTTAAAACCAGTTCCAATGTTAACACTCAGTAGTTCGGTACCACCACTACTGTGGTTCTGTATTTTTATAACAGAGTTTCTCTCATAGTAGATCTATAAGAATTAGTCCATATAAATAACTTTAGTCATAGACAGAACAAAAGGATCCAGGACTGTTTGTTTTATGTAAGAGCTAGAGGGTAATCCTTCCAGACTGAATGAAGCATTATGCTCAACACATTTCAACACAATCTATTTTCCCGATTTCGTATTTTTCCTTCTTTAACAGTCAACTCGTTGATGATCTTGTTATGTTGTCCTTTTCTCCAAATTGAAACTATGTTTCCCCTGGAGGGAGTAAATTAAGCTGCTAAGACTCAGAAAGTTGAGGAAACTTGCAAGGCTCAGGAAACTCAAAAAACTTACTAGACTTGGGAATCTTAGCAAGTTTCTAGATTCATAAGGCCCCCTACTCAAGGTTGTACAAGAAGCAAAGGTCTGCAGAGGCAGAAGAGACTCCTAGTGAAACTGATCACAGGCTCAGCAGAAGTTCAAGGGATGAGTTTTCATGAGTCATTGTCCATTCTGGCATGGACATTTTAGGGAAATAGCAGACTGGCAGTTGCCCATGTTCCTGCAATTAGCACAGACACATATTGATTCTTCAGGTTTGACTTGGTTACAATTATTTCTTCGTCTTTTATTGGTCAGTATCTGGGATGAATAGATATTTTCCCATGTTATACCAGCCAGGTCAGTGATGCCCATATAGACAGACTCTTACTGATGCAGACTAACTGGGTACCCTTTGCTTTGTCTCCAGTTTGGCCCTATCACTTAAGGAATATGCTGCTTTTCCCACAGGTTTCTGTCTTAGTATATGGTAGTAGTTTTATTTTTATGGATTGTTGTAGATTTTGTTTATTTTAGTACAAATATCAGTCTATCAGGGTTCACTAAAACAGTTATTTTAGGATGTGTGATGATTCCCTTGCCTGAGACACAGTGCACCAAGATTGTTCAAGCACCATGATGAATATGTCTATGAAGGACTTTGGTGAAATTGGCATGCATATTTGTGGCCTTCCTATTGTGGGTCTCTTTGAATCACTTTAGGATGCAGTGATATTCTTCAGTACCCTGTACCTATTCCTGACCTGCAGTAACCATGCTTCCAAATTCCAGCCTAAAAGTCACCTTTAGTACAACCATGTGAACAGGTACCCTAAAATCTCTCCCTTTTCTTCCCTCTTCTCCCTCCCCCCACATCACATCCTTCCTTTTCTTCAATGCATTAGATAAAATGCTGCAATTTTGAGAATTTATGGAAAGGAGACAACCCACAAGAGAAGAGATGTGTGAATGTGGAGTAGCCAGGATAATATGACCTGGAAATAAAGTTCTGGCCCAGGAAAGAAGTCAACCCTCTGTCCCTAGACAAAGAAGCATCAGCCAGTCTGTTCTGTGTGTCTGCTTGTTTTCTAGTCCACTTTTTGCTTAACTTCAAGTAGTATACAGCTAGATGTCTTTGTGTGTGTGTGTTCTATGTTAACACACAGTGTAGTCACTGGTAACATGGGCTGTTTCTAGATGTCAATTGTGTTAATAGCTCCATTTGTAATGAAATAAAAACTTGCTGCTGTGAGCCAGTTGGCAGCTTGCCTAGAAAAAGCCATATTTAATATCTTCTTTGTCATGTCTTTGCACTACTGCCAATCTAGACTATGTACTGAGTCCTCCCCCACTTCTTTATAAAATACTGTCCTGTCAGACCATCACTTAAGTAAGTCATGGTTGTTAAACTAAAATCTCAAGTCAGTTGTCTAGGTTAACCTTTTGTTTTTCTAGTCTATTTGAAGTTTTTAAAAATTAATGTATTTTATTAGGTCTTTGAGAATCATGTTAAAAAGTTTTGATCATACACATGCTTTCCTCTAGTTCTTTCCAAACTCACAACCTGCCCCGCTTACCCAACTGTGTTCTCTGGATCTGTTTGTTTCACCCATCGAGTCCATTTTGTGGTACCATATACTTGTGGAAGTGTGTCCTCCCACTGGAGTGTGGCCAAGCTACCAGTTGCAATACTCGTGAAGAAAACTGACTCTTTCTTCCCCAGTAGCCATCAAATGCCAAGAGCTCCTCAACTAGGGATGGAATTTCATCTCTATTTAGACACTCTTCAGGCTAGGATTTTGTTTGGCTTGAGGTTGCGTGGGCTTTGTACATGCTGTAATAACTGTTGGGAGTTCATAGGTGCAGTTGTTCTATTGTTTCCAAAGGACACGGTTTCCTTGCAATGATCTACCACTCTAGCTCTTACATTCTTTCTTCCTCATTTTTCATAATGACCCCCAAGCATTGGGTAGAAAGTGTAAAATATAGGTGTTCCAGTTAGGGATGAGAATTTAACACTTTTATATTCTCTGCACCTTGACCAGTTATGAGTCTATGAGTAAATCACCATCTATTGCAAATAGAAGCTTCTCTAATGAGGGTTGAGTAAAGCATTGATCTATGGGTATAACGACAAGTCATTTGGAGTCAGACTAATACTATGTCCACTTAGCAGCACAATAGTAACAGGTTTCTTTTGAGGATCTATGTCCCCTCTAGTCACAGGTTCTGGGCTCAATAATATTGCCACATATGGGTTTTATTTTGTGGAACATAACTTGAATCCAAGCTGCAAGTGATTGCTTCTGCCCATGATATTCCTGCCATAATCTCACCGGACCTATGTCTTGCCTGGCCAGTTGTTGTTGAAGCTCACAGCAGCAGGGTTTCCAGTCAGGAAAGACTAATACTTTACTCTCCTCTGGTAGTGGGCATAGCTCTTTTCAGAACTAAAGAAGTTAGTCAGTATCCAGTAGGGAAGAAGCTGGTGAGGGTTTTGTTTGTTATTGTTTTTTCTTGTTTTTGTTTGTTTGTTTTTAAAGTCAGAGGGTGTCTTGCCAAAAGGGTGTCTGTGCTGTTTTCACCATGGGTCAAGTAGGTGCTTCTGCAGATAATCTCATGTGTAAGACCTGTTGTCACCATAGGAAAGGAGCTTTATCATTTGTATCATCTTAGATTTTTAAAGTAATGTAGAGATGATTTAATGTATTCAGTGGATGGGAGTGATACAGGTTTTATATCAACACTGCATCCTTTAGGAATATCAGCCTACATCTACATCAACGTACACTTCCTGGGTCTGAAATTGAATTTTGCCTAGTTACCAAAACAATTTGAAGGTTATATAAACACAATATCTTTAAGATTTTCATGTTGTACAATAAAACAGAAGAAAGACTTGGGGAGGGAGAATCATTCTTTTTTGAGGGTGTGGCCACTGCTCTGTTTCCCATGGATGGTCCCCTCCACACAAAAATATGAGTAGCACTAACTAGAGTTAGTGGGTTGTCTTAGCTATGGTTTCCATTGATGCTATAAAACACCATGGATAAAAGCAATCTGGGGAGGAGGGGGTTTATTTCAGCTTACAGGTCCATAGCATAGTTCATCACTGAAGGAAATCATGGCAGGTATCCAGAAAGGGCAGCAACCTGGAGGCAGGAGCTGATCCACAACCATAGAGGAATGTTGCATACTGACTTGTTCCCCTTGGCTTCCTCAGCCTGTTTTCTTATACCACCTAGGACCTCCAGAGGAGGCATCGCCGTTAGTAGAATAGGTTCTCCCACATCATTAATCAAGAAAACACATGACAGGTTTTTCTACAGGTCAATGTAATAGGGATATTGTCTCAGTTGAGGTTTCCTCTTCCCAAAGGACTCCAGCTTGTGTCAAGTTGACAAAGCACTATTCAGCAAAAGGGTTACCACTAAATAAATAAACAAGGAAGTAAATAAAGATAGGGACTTTGGAGGAGGCTGACGTGTTGGAGAGCGATGGAAGGTTAACTGGAGGTGAAGATGACCATGTTTCACTGTATGCATGTATACATTTCTCAAGTAGAAAAATATTTTAAATAGAAAATAAAATTGCAAAAACAAATGCAATAATGTATGAATTGTGCACATATCTGTATTACATATATTACTGGGCTATGATTTAGGAAAATATAGGGTCCTATATATAGATATTTGAGAAAGATAGCATTGTGTGGAAAGCTCCATATTTTACTTTATGAGAACAGTGTGTGTGGCAGCCTGGGGAGGAGATGACCTTTTTTGAAGAGAGCATCATGAGTCATTGTGATACAGACTTAGCAATTCTAGAGTTATTATTAATAAACTATACATCACATCACCACATACAACAGGCTCAGCATGCCAGGGAAGGAAATCGCATTTTTGAGAATTCTGAAACAGCATTTCAAGGGGAGATCACAGAATTTGCTGCAGACAAACAAGCATTTGAATTCTGTAGATAAATATATATGGCCTCTCTGAGCCCCCAAATCATCTATACATGCATGATATCAAAATATTCCCAAAACATGATGGGAAATGAGAAAACATAGTCCTATGTAGGCGTTTACAGACATATTTTCTTATTCCATTTCCTTGACTTGTAGATTCCTTGTTTTCCTATACGGAGTATTCATCAGCTTGCCAGGTTTTATAAAAATTAAACAAGGTGATTGATTAAATTGCTGAGGAAGAGTACCCAGTGCTGGAGGGTTCCCATAGATGCTCTTCATTTCCCTGCCTCCCAAGCAGTGCTGGGCTGTGCAAAGCCTAGGCAATCCAAACTGGAGATTCTCTGTTCGCAGCTGAGTTCCAGGCCTTCTCTGGAAGCTTGGTGTGCGGGAATGAACCTCAGAGATGATATTTCTGTTCTCTGAACTATTCTGTGATGGCAGGAGTATTGCCTTCAAAATGAGGCTTTTGTGCAGAAACATGATGTGGCTGCCTAGCTACCTGGAGGTACCTGGAGCCCCTGAGCTGGTCTCTAGCTGCTTGGGTGTTCACACAACTATTGTGAATGTATCTGTGCACTTCATACCTTCAGTAGTCTTTCCTGGGTGTGGGACTTATGGTGGTTTTTTTGTTCTGGAATGCATCCCATCAAACTTTCTCCAAAATGTATTGTTAAGCACTAAATTCCATATTTGACATGATTCTCTATTTTCATTTCTACAGTGTTTTCTGTTTTCTCCATAGATTCTTGAACAATGTTTGTTGTCAAATGATTGTTTTAGGTAGTTGATGGGAGAGCAGAAAGGACATGAGCCACTGGGACCGTGACTGAAAGACCCAAGGAGAGTTAAATCCATTTTATCTCAGTATTCTGAATAAAACAAAATGAGATTCTCAGTACAGCAGCAAGAAGGGACAGTTTGAATTGTATATGTCCTGAACACATGTGCTCAAGGCCTGTGGTGGGAATGGGATTAGGTGAGAGACACCTCTACTGGCAGAAGCCTGATAGCTATTTCTTCTGTCAGAAAAACCAGTTTGATTGACAGTCTATCCTCTGAGCCTCTGGTCTCTGCATCCAAAGAGCCAACCTGTGGCACACTGGAAGCACAGAAGTTCTTCATGGTAAGACATGCACAGAGTTTTGGCTATTTCATTCCCTAAATGATATAGCATGACAATGATTTGCATATCATTTGCATCATATTGGATATTTTAAGTAATACAGAAATGATTGAAGGTGGTCAGGGGATAGTTATGCATGCAGGTTTTGTATCAGCACTGCTTCCTTTTATCCGCTGTATGTGAATATCTAGACTCGTCCATCTTCAGGGTGCTCGAACAAATCTTTTATGGTACCAAGAGACCATTTCTTTTCCTCTTTCAGCTTATTTGCTATATCAAGTTATATGTGAGGGTGTTGCATCTTCTTCCTGGGGCATCAGCAGTTATTGCCTGGGCTAGTCACTTTGAAACATTTCTTTATGCGTATATTTAGAAACGTTTTACATTTAATGAAAAAATTTAATAAAAAATACAAAAAAGCAGGCAGGAGAATTCATTGAAAGACTGCAGGGTGCATGAAGGAATCAGAAATAAAGTGCTATAAAAATAATATGCTATTATGTTAAGATCTCAGTTAACTTTTCAGATGAGATTAGAAAATAGATTCTCTTAATTTTATGGAAGTCATTTAATTATGTTGCTCCCCAAATGCCTTTATAAGAGCAAAGACTTTGTGAGTTGGATTGCTTTATTACAAAATTCAATAGGAAGCATATCTGTTCCTTCCTTCTTTCCTATAACCACACCTAGAAGAATCCAAGGATGGTAGACTGGGAGGGTTATACCTGACCTGAACATTTACATCTAAGGGCTGTTCTTTAGGCAGGGTAACAGGATCTATTTGCTAGCTGGAACTTAAAAAACATGTAGAATATACTGTTGTGAAAACTTTAAAGTAGCACGCAAAAGATTTCTGGCTGCTTTCAAAACATTATTTTTCTTTTATTGCTACACAAAATTATATTTACTAAGACAATATACATCATCATCTCTGTCCTTTACAAACTAAGCTGTCTATCACTTCTAGCTTAGATTTCTTCTTATACGTTACTTTCCTGGGAGTCCACAAGTTTCTACTTTTCTTAGTGTGTGTTATCATAAGTTACCTGAACCCTGGAGAACCTTCTTTATGAAAGTCATGTGCTGCCCAGTGAGGATCTTTGCCTAGCTGTTTCCTCTGCAGTTTTCCGCGGGGTAGGGGGGATGACGTCTGTGTCTCTCAGGTGAGCAAGCAGGTTTGAAGTTACAAGATGGTGTGGCCACACAGCTGGTGAAAAAACAAAGCTTGGCTGTTCAGTATTGTTTTCATGTCTGTCAGTTCCCTTTCCCCAGACTCTAAAACTCTCTTTCTTGTTAACTACTGGAAGCTATGTGCTTACCAGGCTAAAGCCTGAAGATGACCTGGGAAGACATTGGGGGAGCAAGTGCTAACTCAACAGAGTAAACAGTGGTGGGTTCTAATCAAAGGACTTCCTAGCTGTAAGCCCTTGGTGCCATGTCGACTAACCATGGCCCGGTGAGCAGGCTTGCTGGAGAAGGTCACAGCTGTCTACAGGAACTCAAAACAGTATTGATTGCTGGGCCCTTTCTGTGATTCAAACCCCTCCTTGAAGACTGCTGTCTGAAGTCACTGGGCAGAATGGGGGACACTGAAGCGTACATCATACAATGCTGCTGGGGAAGCCAGCATCTCTTCACTCTACTTTAGGTTGAGAGGTTGAAGTTCAGAACATCAAGCATACTTGGGATCTGGTGTATGCCAAACAGCAGGTTTGCTGATAGTGAGAATCAGACATGAGACAGCATACGTGGGGATTCCATAGTTTGCTTAAAATCCTGTTTCTTCCTTAGAATCATTTATGCAACTTCTTAGTTGAGGGGAACTAAACTTCAGTGGGCATTGATAATGAATGGAAGACTCTAGATGCGGTCAGGTTCTGATCTTTCCAAAAAGCCATAGAGAGAAGAGTGCAGGTCAGGTATCAGTATCCTGAACCCTTTGCTTATGCTGATGCTCTGTGTCTCGCAACCTGGAATATTCTAGGCAGCATGGTTGGACCTTCCTCTCCACCTCGGTCTTCTTATTATCTTGTGCATTTCCACAAGGACCAACAACGACCTAGGACTCTTTGCAGGCAGGTTGCAGCATTGAAGCTGTAAGTAAATCAAGTCCAGCATGCTGTCTAAAGTGTGCACCACTGCCTTGTATTCCTCAGCTTTCCCTACGTCTCTGTCTGTCTGTCTGTCTTTATATCTCAAAGTAGATTTAATCTTCAGTACCTTATTTTTTCAGCCCTGAGGCATTGTGGTTCCAAAAATAACTCATTCCCATGAAAGCTCTATGAAGCTGACTTGGACTCGCAGTGATAAGAGCCTCTCTCAACCTTTAACATAAGCAGCCCTCTCTCATGGCTCCTTTATGCTATAAGGCAGCTTCAGTGTAGTGAGTGCCCATGTGCTGTCAAGTTCTCTACTAAATACTTCCTCGTGCCCTCCCTATGTCATTGCATTGCCACAATAACCCAACCATGACATATTTCAATTAATCAGCTAAAAGGCTAAAAGTGAGTGCCAGCACAGACATGTTAAGTGGCAGTCAAGTCTGTAGGTTCCTGTTTACAGGACTGAGTTATGTACTATGAGCCATTCAAATCTCATTTCATTTAACATCACTGTGTAACTTCATACTGAAGACATTTGTTAGTTTGAAAGTCTATTACATATACTTAACTTGTTTTGATTCTATCAAAAATGGGATAACATTTTCCTTCAAAAGGGAACTTTTATGAAGTCCACAGTAAAA
Organism: Uromys caudimaculatus; assembly: GCA_028551405.1. Taxonomy (NCBI): domain Eukaryota; kingdom Metazoa; phylum Chordata; class Mammalia; order Rodentia; family Muridae; genus Uromys; species Uromys caudimaculatus. Next base: position 38,759,307 of record CM052705.1, on the reverse strand, counting down.
CCATTCATGGCTTTTAATAGATTATTTAATTTTTAAGGACATATTTACTTTTTATTTTTGATTATGAGTGTTTTAGTTGCATGTATGTATGTGCACTATGTGTGTACAGTGTCTGTAGGGCATCTGAGCTATCGTTCTAGCTCCTCATTCATGATTTTTGTAGTTATAAAATACAGGACGGTGAAGAAAACTAAGACTCCCATGATCCAACTCTGTTATGAGATAACTCCACTTAATCATGTATCATTGGAGTGCCCAAAATAACACACACACACACACACACACACACACACACACACACACACACACACACACACACACATGCTCATACACATACACACACATACATGATACATGTGCATGTATGTATATCTAATTTGGATAATTATAAAGATAATCTTTTGCAAGTCATATACCATGTCAAAACGGGAGGTGGTAAAAGGTAAATAAAAAAGCTACCAGGGATGTAATAAAAAAAAAAAATCAGGATGTGCATGCCACATTGTGTCCAGCATTCAGAGATGGGTCTCCTGGGACCTGGTCCCAGGTAGACTGGGTTGTGGTCCCCTCTGTTCTCCTTTATGTCTACAGTGAAGAACTCCATCTCTTAGAAGTGAGATACAAATGCTAAGCACACCTGATTTCATGTTTTTCTTGTGCCCATAGGATGGCAACATGGGTGAGACAGTGCCACAGAATAATTTTGCATCAATTAGTCTTGATTAAGATCAAGTGAATCATGCTTTTAGCATGATGCCTACATGCTATGCTGGATAACATGAAAAGACAAATGAATGGAGCAGACGGGTAAAACAAAGGTGTGGGAGGTAGACATGATGTGTGATTTCTCTGGAACCTAAGCTGTCTGTGAATCTGCTAGACATCGAGATCACCAATATGGAGTCCATCACAGAAACTCCCCATTTGGGAAGAAATGGCTCATACCTCTTAACTCTGAGAGAGCTTGAGGTAGGAAGATGCTAGTGTGTGGTTAAGGGAAGGAAAAAGTTTTGCCAAAATAGCAACCAAGTTCATTGCACAGGTGTGTATTTTATATGATCTCAGAAATTAAGCATCATACCTAACACTTGTAGCTCCATGTATGTCATTGCATTCTTAATTTATGAGTGTTCTGTATGTGAGTTTGGAAATATGCTGAAGATTTTTTTCCATTGTGAATTGATTTCACTTTCCAAAACGTTCTCACCTCCAGCTTCACAGCTACAGGCCACAGGTTTTAGTTACAATGGCATGGCGTAGTCTTCTATGGGAATGCTGAAGTTCTGTCTTGCAGAGACTTGGGGTTGCAACAGCTCTGGAGATCTCGTGGTGCCATGCTCACAGAACCACTGGAGGTGGGGGATGTCCTGCAACCTTCTTCAGAGGATCCTGGTGGCCCAACATCTCTCTGTCAAATTTCACATTTCCTGATTTCTGGGCAAAGCCTTTTCACTTCGAGTCTCTCTCCCTAACTATGAAGTTTTCTTTGCACACGGCACCAGCACCTTCTTGTTACCTTAAGGATCCTTAAGGATCCACTTGGTTTCAGCTGCACAAACTGGCACCAATGCTAAGAACAGTCCCAAGAAGAATTAAAATGTTTGCATGTTTTTAAGCTGACTACAGTGAGCCGGCAATGGTGATGAGCGTACTGTTAGCCCAGAAACCACAGCAGAGTCTATTTGTACACGAGATGTGCTGATTAATACATCGCACAATTAGCTCCAGATCTTACAGCTGTGTTAATTGATGAGCAGTCAGAGCTTAGGACTGTGTAATTATGCACACTGGGGTGCTGAGGTGGGAACTGTCTTTGTGATTTGGTTGGCTTACATCAAGGATACTTATTTAATCCTTTTGAATTAGACTTGGGTGCCAAAAAAAGTGGTGCTAGCTACATGTCTGCAGCATTGTGTCTCCAAGGCAGTGTTCTTTTGCAGTATTTGAGGAAAAATGGATGATTCTAAAAACTGCGGTCACACCCAGCTATCTGTGGGGAAGAGATGATTTTCTTGCTCATTTGCGAAAAACACTGGCCATTTTGAGTATTTCCAATCTGATTTCCTAATTAACCTCTGTACCATAAGTAACTATAACTCCACAGATACAGTGGGATCATACTCAAGTTTACTCTTAAGATTGACTGTTCCCTCAGGGCAGCAACATAAGGAAATTCTTTTTTTTTCTAATAATTTAATATTTTTTATTCGCTTTACATCCTGATCACAGTTCCCGCCTGCTCCCAGTCCCACCCTTATCATTATAAATCCCTCCCCGAATTACCTCTTCCTTCTCTCGTCCCTTGGGTACCACCCACCCTGGGATATTCAGTCCTCTCCCACTGAGACCTAGCCAGGCAGTCCAGCTAGGGGAAGGGGATCCTGTGGCAGGCAACAGCGTTACAGACAGCCCATTCTTCAGTTGTTATGGGACCCAACTTGCACATCTGCTACAAATGTATAGGGGCCAATGTCCAGCCCCTGCATGCTCTTCAGGCAGTTCTAATGCAAAAAAGAGTCAGTAACAAGGAAAATCTTTGATTCTAGAGTGCTGACATACATAGTATAAATGCTTCTTCCACATGCAGCTCACCAGTGGGGTCGCTGCTGAGGCCTGTTTAAGTACTAAAGTTAATTATGGGCAGGTACATTGTAAGGGTGGGGAGGGTGGCAGCATGATCCCCTCCCCTGTCATCATTTTATCTCCTGCTCACTTGACAATTTGTGAAATGTATAAAGTCAAAATGATAGGATACTTTTTAGACAGTATGGCTATTACAATAGTGTGCTCTCTCTCTCCTCTCTTTACACACACACACACACACACACACACACACACACACACAGGAGAGAGAGAGAGAGAGAGAGAGAGAGAGAGAGAGAGGAGGGGGAGGCAGACAGGCATATTCAATATTTAAATCACACAGATGACATAGGATGACAAATGGGATATAAATAAGAGGACATAGTTCTCTTATTTATATTTACTCTTACACCAAACCAAGTACATAGAACCATCGCCCTATCTTTCTTTTACTGTATTCTCACCTGAGAAACAATGTTTGATGGTAATTAATCCTCAAATTTAGGTTTCAGATTACCTAAAATTATGTTCACAAATAATGTCCTTAAACGCTCACACTGTGTGATCGATAGCTTCTACACTGTGTTACTCACACAGCAGACGAAGTCTTAAAGCCATCATGCCTGCTCTCTACTTTCCCCTGTTGTTCAGTCTTTCAGCTATGGATTTACTCTTTGTCCCTAATCCACCATGTTTCCATTTTCATACTGACTTAGCATGAAGCCTGAATCTGAATATCTCATAGGGAGCATTTCTATCACATTAAACAGAACTGGTCTCTTTCTATGCAGCCAGGTGTGTAACTCTGCGTTGTCTTCATGTTCCAACGTAAACCACACAGGACAAAACACTTATAGGAGGACAGTTTGGACCTGGAATATTTATGTGTCTGTGTGTCTATTGTCTGTGTTTAGCAATAGTAATGAAAGAAAACGAAGCCGTGAAGGTTGGAGGGAGAGGGAGGAAACCAGGTGGAGGTAGAAAGGTTAGGGATGTTGGAGTGATGTAGATGCAGTCTTCATGTATAAAAGTCTCAAAATTTCATACTTGCACTTATTAAACTCTTTGAGCCCAACAAACATTGCTAGTACTGACACTCATTTTTTCTAAAGTCACCAGGTACATCCCCTGGTCCTCATGCCTCTGCTTGGACACAGAACCATCTACAGCTATGTAGTAGGGTTCATAGTAGAGGCTCTGTGGTCCTCTATGGGAACCTGCAGTTTCATAGATCACAAAATACCTCTGCTGACCCTCTCATAGGAGAATTGTGCACGTATTTGTACACTGGCTCACAATGGATAGATGCCTTAACTGGTTTTAGAAATTTAAGCTTAAAATCATGTTCCACAAATCTCTGAAGTCTTTGCTTTGTGACTTCCTGCACGGAGCACCATTGTAGGTCAGTAGTTTATAGTCACTCCTAAGGGCAGTGGTAGGTATGTTATATTTTCTGAAATATTTAAATTAACTTTATCTGCGATAGTCTAGAATTCATAAATATTCAGCCAATGAAGGTGTTACAACTTTTTTAACCCCATTGTGACATGCTACATTTTCAATCACTAGTTTTCTAAGTTCTGAGGATTTTCTTTTATTTATTCATACTCTTTATGGAAAAATCCCTTAATGTAAATATTAAATACCTCAGCTTTTCAATCATTTTTTTTATTTCTATTGTTATTCTATGAATCTGTAATGTAGGCTGTAAGTTCAATTTTTCTGTTTTGATAATTATATTCTCAGTTGCTCAGTGAGTCTTTCTTGCTCTCTATTTCTTTCTCATAACCATGCACGTTACTAGTATATATTCATGGTTCGAAATCACGAGTTTCATTATGATGTCTTCATACATAGCTATCACGTACTTTGATCTCTTTCATCCCCACTATTCTCTGCTCTTTTCCTCTTCTCAGATGGCTCCTGCCCTGAATCAAACTCATAATTTAAAAGCCTAGATTATACTTTTTCAAAAACGATTTCACATTTTAGAAAAAAACCCCAATATTTGTTTTTCAGAGCTTGGCTTATTTTGCTTTGCACTAAGATGGCTGACCTCAGATTCAATCTACCTTTCAGCAAACAGCGAAATTTTGTCTTTCTAAAATTTATGGCTGATGAACATCAAATTGTGTGTCTAGACACAATATTCTTTGGACTCGTCTGCACAGTGCCATGGAGACATGGTGGTACACATGTCTTTATTGGATTTTGATTTGAAGTCCTCCAAATATCTTCTTAGGATCAGAGTAGCTGAGCAGAGTAGCAATTCTAACTCTAGTTTTTCAAGGAGTGTACATACTTGTTCTCACAGTGGCTGTCCTGAGCAATGAAGGTTCAGTTTCCATCCTCTGTCACAGAAAACTGGCTTTCCTCAGCACCATTGTTGAAGATTAATCTTTCCATCAGTCTATGTTTGGGGCATCTTTGTGGAGAATCATATGGTGCAACCCTGTGGATTTCTTTCTGTATCATTGATTATATTCCAGTTGTGTTAATATCATTGTAGGCTGTTGCTAGCCATCTAGTAAAAGTTGAGATAAAGTACTATAACATACCCAGAATTATCCTTTTTTTGTTCAGTATTATTTTGGCTATTTATTCAAATTTTATTAAGTTTTTCTTTTTCAAGTCCATATGAACATAAGTGTTAAAATGGCACCTTTCTGTCAATTTTTACAATATGATATATCAATAAAGTAAATTTTATATGTATAAGATGTAATGTATTGGCCCACTCTAGAGATGATATACTTTATTACTCATAAGTCACAGTATCTAACAGGAAGGTCTGTTATGGATGGCAAATGCTGGCTATATGCCAGGATCAACTAATATAACCTGGATAAAATAGCTAAGACATTATCAAGCTGAGTCAGAAGAGCTGATCTCAGCCATTGTGTTACTTCTAGATAGCACTGCATTCCAGAAACATTATTAGCCATCCACTCCAGATACTTCAGTTACAATGACTCTTGGCTAAGCACATATGTGCCTCCATGTTAGTACCTGCTCATTATTCAGTTACTGATTCCATAGCTGCAGATCATATGTCTATCATATCCAAGTGGCATTTTCTAACAGTGGTCTGCAGCAGTGTCCAAGGAAGATGTGGACAGGAACACACAGGAACCATCTTCTTCTCATTGAAGGCTCATCTTGCTTACTTTGAGTATTTCCTCACATTGTCTCCTACTGCTTTCCCATATCTCCCCATTATGTGTCTGCATGGAAGGGTGCTCGCAAGTCCGGGGAGGTCTGCTTGGAGTGTTGTCAATGGAGGACAGCGGGATTACGCTTACTGTCATGAGACACAGAGGTGGTTTGACCTGTGTGCCTGTACTTGTGAGGGATTTGGTTTGGCAAGAAGAAGCTGCACCTGCAGGAAAATATCAGCAGATATCATTTCCCCCAAATTTACAAGTGCCAAGATGGTGAGCCCACTATGTAGTAGTGATGAGCACAATTAACTTTGAATCTACAAGTGTAGAAATGGACAGATCATAGACTAATGAGAAATTATGAAGGTGCAAACTAGGATTTCCTATTAGGGATACAACCTCATGCAGGAGGCTCCTCCCTGTAAATAGAGGTTGCAAGAGAGCTCACATGCAGTTCTGTTCAGCTTCAGTGTCAGAGGGGATGGAATTTTACTACAGCATAATGATTACATTCATTCATTCATTCATTCATTCATTCATTCATTCATTCAATGCTGGTGTTGTACTTAGGGTCATACACACTCTACACAAAGGCTGTATCAAGTCATGATTCAAGTCCAGGAAAGCATTTCTGAAAAGTGACTTTGAAGGAGGAGTTAGTTATTCCTTGACACCTACTTCAAGGTATCTGATGTCACCACTTCTAAATGGATGAAAAAAGGAACTTGGAAACAGCACCCAAGGTCACATGACTGAAGTAGACCAGTCAGCATATAGGTTCTGGAAACTGAACCTGGGTCCTTGGCAAAAGCAGCAAACTTTCTTAACCATTAAACCATCTCTCCAGCTCCTCTAATTGGTAGAAACTGTGTTCCAAATTAAATGCTTTGCCAACTCTACACCATCGAAAGTAGCTGACTTGTACGTACAAAGGGTGTTGTAACATGACTTAGAAAAATAATAATGGTAACAAAAACTAAACAACATGATTTTTGACCTTTCATCCTTCTTTACTTACCAGATGTTCCATACTTGACAGATGAATGGAAAAATGATTTGGTGGTAAATATAAAAAGACTAATGTTTTGTTTTTAACAATCATGTATTCCTTTTTGATTATTGATATAGTGGCCTCAACTAGGGAAATTTCTTTCCTTCATTTCCAGACCTAAAGCCAGTGTAGCTCAAGTAAGGTTGGTACTTGCTTTCAATGCCACTTCCTTCTTTCCACCTCTAGTCTCCCAAACTCATGTTGAGTACTTTTTTTATTATCATATTTAATAAAAAAAAAATAAGGCTCACTATTTATTCAACCATCCCAGATCTCTTGGATGAGTTTAGCCCTATACAACACTTTTGTAATGATGTGCTTGCCAGCTGTGTTGAGACAATGCTCCGTACTACACTGTGCATAAACAACACTGTGTCCAGGGTAATTACAGGATCACCAGACTCGGCAGTTTGTTAATAGATAGCAATTCCTCAAATCTTTATCCTCTTCAGCATCCCTGAGAAGGGAAAAGCCAAGTTGTTCTATGCTGTTGAGGAAATCCAACCCAGGGGAAATCAGAATCATGCTGAGTTATTGAAAAAATGTGAAATCAGATGCCTGGCCTGGGTTTAAACTCCAAAGCTTATACTGCTAATTTGTACTCACGATGCGCTGACAGAGATGAGAAGCTCCATGGACAGGCGGGACTGTCTCACTGTTATTTTATTTCCATAACAAATAATCTTTAATTTGCTCATCTCAAAAATGAGCACTGCTTGGTCAATGTCAGGTTTACTAATATGCAGACTTTAACTCGGTCTTGACTCCAATGCATTAACATTGGACTGGTACTGATCAAGGAATGAAGAGTCCAAGAGTATGCTATGCAGAAAGTCTTATTAATTCCATGAAGGTGATATGAAACCCTTTTTTCCCCTAAAGAGAGGAATGTGTATTATACATCAACATTTGAAATGTGTTTTATATGATTGTAACATGCTCTCTTCATTTATTTTTTATTGGATATTTTATGTATTTACATTTCAAATGTTATCCTCTTTCCTGGTTTCCCCTCTGGAATCCCCCTATCCCATCCTGCGTCCCAGACAATGCCATCTGCTGCTACATATGTGGCTGAGCCAAGGGTCCCTCCATGTGTACTCTTTGGTTGGTGGTTTAGTTCCTGGGAGCTCTGGGGGTTTGGTTGGTTGATATTGTTGTTCTTCCTATGGTGTTACAAACCCCTACAGCTCCTTCAGTCCTTTCTTTAACTCCTGCATTGGGGTCCCCATGCTCAGTCTGATGATTGGCTGTGAGCATCCGCTTCTGTATTGGTCAGGCTCTGGCAGAGCCTCTCAGGAGACAGCTACATCAGGCTCCTGTCAGCAAGCACTTCTTGTCATTCACAATAACGCCTGTATTTGGTGGCTGTGTATGGGATGGATCCCAGGTGGGGCAGTCTCTGGATGGCCTTTCCTTTAGTCTCTGCTGCATTCTTTGTTCCCGTTTTTCCTTTAGACAGGAGCCATTCTGGGTTAAAAATTTGGAGATGAGTAGGTGGCCCCATCCCACAACTGGGGGCCTTGCCTAACCTCTGGATATGGTCTCTACAGGTTCTCCCTTCCCTTCGTTGGGCATTTCAGCTAATCTCTTCCCCATTGAGTCCTGGGAGTCTCTTGCTTTCCTGGCATCTGGGACTTGCTGGTGGCTACCTGCAGGTCCCCATCCTTCACTGCTACACACCTCTGTTCAAATTCTGTATATCATCCCCGTCTTCTCACATACCTGATCCTGCTCTCCTTTTTGCCCTCCCTCCTCCTCTCTTTCTCCCAAGTCCCACCCACCATCTACCTCCCATGAGTATTTTGGTCCCCCTTCTAAGATTTTGGTCTTCCTTCTTCTTGAGCTTCATATGGTCTGTGAATTGTATCTTGGGTATTCTGAGCTTTTGGGCTAATATCCACTTATGAGTGAATGCATACCATGTGTGTTCTTTTGTGACTGGGTTACCTCGTTCAGGATGATATTTTCTAGTTCCATCCATTTGCCTAAGAATTTCATGAAGTTATTGTTTTTAATAGCTGAGTAATATTCCATTGTGTAAATATACCACATTTTCTTTATCCATTCCTCTGTTGAAGGACATCTGGGTTGTTTCCAGCTTCTGGCTATTATAAATAAGGCTGCTACAAACATAGTGGAGCATGTGTACTTGTTATATGTAAAACCTCAAGTTATTTATTTATAGTTGATGAGAGACCGATTATTTCTTTCAATTGTGGCATTGGGTCATCAGATTAGGGTCAGTATATTCACCGACAACTTGTAATTCTCTGATACCATCTGTCACTAAGACGTCAGAACTAAGAAATAGAATGAGTTTTTTACTCAGAAAATAAAGAACTATAAAATCCTAAGCTTTGAATGCAAGAATCAGACTCAAATTGACATTAATTCACAGGTGGCCGTTCATGCAATGGGAATCCTGCTGGCTTGGGGTTTGGTGTAGATATTAAGGGAGACATAAAGATATATTATGTTTGTATTATACTGATCTCCAAATTAAAAGATGGGAAAATCAAGCATTCTTTCTCACCACACTTTCAAAGGACATAGGGCCCTTATAAGAGTTTTCCCCTTTCCCTCTCAATGTCCTAATGGGACTAGGCACACCAGAAATATGGCTCTAAAAGCCATCTGCAAGGATATTTCCCTGTGCTCTGGAAGCACTATTCTTCCTCTAAGACATCAGGTAAGCGCAGTAAAGGGCACTGTGGATCACTGTTGATGGGGCTGGAGGGTTGGCAACACAGATGTGTGTAATAGGACCATGGGACTAACAAAGACTTCTGGAAAAGACTATCAGAGGGAGCAACCAGATGTGAGTGTCCATGAGCCACTATGCCAGCCTATATGGGGAAGGGAATCAGAGCAGTTACTTGGCACCAACATAGCACAGCAGGCCAACAGTGTTCAAGGCCCTAGTGTTAGTCTGGGAGTGTTCATCCTACATTGATCATTAGCTTGGAGCCTCCATGGTTACACCATCAAGTGCTGACATTTATGTTATGTCTATAAGGCACCTCCTGTTCTCATCTCCTCTAGGAACTTCTTGCTTCTGGTCACATTCTACTTACATATGTGGGTAGGTGAATAATGCTATTCACCTGTATGAGCCTATTTATGTGTGTGGTATAGATGCACATGTGTGCCATGTATGTTAAGGCCTCTCCCTATACTGAGGCAGGAATTCTCACTGACCCAGAGCTCATCATATCTGTTAGTTGGGCTATCGGTCTTGTTGATAGATTCCTGTCTTCTCCTGCACATTGGAATAACAGATGAGCTGCCATATTTGCCCATGTTTTATGTGACTTCTGGGGACTTGAACTCTTTTTCTCACCTTTGCACAGCAAATGCTTTATTCACTTTATCCTCTCCCAGCCCTTGTTTACAACTTTTAAAAAATATATTCACACCAGTGATTTTCCTGGCTGTGGCTTTTTTCTACTGGTTTGTAGTCAAAGCCTTCTTATAGATCTAGAAATTTGGGGTGTGCTGATGAGTCAGAAGGTGAGCATTTGATATTTTCTAAATGATATTTTTCCTCTTCCAATGGTATTTTCTTCCTGACTTGCTTCCTCCATTTTTAATAGCTGAGCCTTGTGCAATGAGAACAGCAGAGACGATTCCATCAGGAGGCTTATCTGTTATCTGTTTCTACCCCAAGCCTGATTCTGTGGAACTTGGGAGATCTGGGTTTAAATGACAGGTGGTGAACTGTCCACAGCAAAGAGTGTGTGGTTCTGAAAGACTTTCAATCCTGAGATTGAAATGGAATTACTATATGCATCCAGTTTTTATCTCTCATTTCTCATTTGTTTATATCATCTTTGTTTCTTTGTTTCTTTCTTTCTCCTATTTATCTCTCATCTATCTATCTATCTATCTATCTATCTATCTATCTATCTATCTATCTATCTATAATCTATCATCTATCTATCTAATCTGTCATTTATCTATCTATCATGTATCTATCCATCCACCCATTTGTCTACCTATATTTTAAAAATTAATCAAGAGAACCTTGCACCAAGAACTAGAAGAGGGCATAATTTGAATCACATTGTCAAAATCATATCAGAAATATTTGTAGAAAAGACAATGAATGTAAAGACTGGCAAAACTATTTGCAAACTACACATGATGAAAGTAGTTATTAAAATATTTAAGTAAGTATACTGGCTAGTTTGTGTGTCAACTTGACACAAGCTAGAGTCATCAGAGAGAAAGTTGAGAAAATGAGATTCAGCTGTTAGGCATTTTCCAATTAATGATCAATAGAGGAAGGTCGAGCCCATTGTAGGTGGTACCATGCCTGGGCTGGTGGTCCTGGGTTCTACAAGAAAGTAGGCTGAGTAAACCACGGGAAGCAAGCCAATACACAATACCCCTCCATTGCCTCTACATCAGTTCCGGACTCCAGAATCTTAGCCTGTTTGAGTTCCTATACTGACTTCCTTCAATAATGAATAGTGCTGTAGAAGTATAAACCAAATACACCCTTTCCTTTCCAGCTTGCTTTTTGGTCACGATATTTTTTTCACGGCAGTAGAAACAAACCAACAAGAATCAGGAAACTAATACTGATTTAAAACCATAGATGGCTTAAATGGAAAATTTTCAAGGGCATATATAAATGGCCAACATCTACAGAGAAAAATGTTCAACATAAATAATCCTGAGGAAATTGCAAGTTAAAATCACAGGGCTATATTGCTCCACAGCTGTCTTAATAATTATCTTCAGAATGACAGGATTTAACAAGTGCTGGTGACAATGTGTTCAAAAGGGAACCCTAATACATGGGGTAAAATGCAAATGACTTTATTATTATGGAAACAGTATGGAGATTTCTCAAAAAATGAAAAAAAGCTGCTATATAATGGAGGCAATTGATGAGTTTCTTAATGTAAGGAAATAAATTAGTGTGAGCAACTGACATCCACATGCCATTGTTCATTGCAACCCTTCATGGACTCAGCCTGAGTGCCCATGGAAGCTGTAGAGTGCTCATGACAGAACATGATCAAACCTTAGAAAAAAATGTTTTCTTATATAACAGCATGTGCCTGTCTGAAAGACACTGTGTCAAAGGAAATAAGCCACGCACTGAAGGACAGAAACTATACTTCAGACACATGTGGAATCTAAGAAATACAAATTCATGGAAACAGAGTAGGACAGTTGATTGTTGGTGCCAAAGGGAAGAGAATCTCAGGGAGATGTTGGGTAAAAAACATAGAACTTCACTTACATGGGAAGAATTGGATCCAGAGAGATACTGTAAATTGTATTACAGCAGTGAACAGCAAAGAGTCATGTTCTTGGCACTTGCTATCAGAGAGTCCTTACATATGCTGCCATAAAATTAGGTGACAGAATTTCTCTATTCAACTGTTTCATGCTGTGTACATCTTTTCAAACATCATACTGTGTGAAACAGATATTTAAAACTTGTATTTGTTCATTAACTTTAAAAATTAAAAGCAAAATAAAGTATTAGTGTTCCCATTAATTCTTTCCCTACTTGGTCTAGATGAGATTGTCCAAAAATTTAGTTCATATTTTGAAACCTGGAATGGATCATAGAGTCAGAGTTGAGTTAAGTAGGTCAAGAACCTAATATTCTTATTTCCCTGAGACTAGAGTCTTCACTACAGACAGAAGTCACTGTTAAATTCACAGTTGAAGGGAGAGTAAATATAGAAAAGAATGGATAACAAGATTTCCAGTATATTTTGAAGTGGAATTGAAAGACACAGTTAGCTCATATCTAGGCCATGTGGACTTTCTAAGCTTGTAGTACTGCCCCTTCCCCTAATATATGTGTCTCCCTGTACCACAGAGCCTGCTCAGCAGGTGCCTCTGTGCTTGAGAAGCAGAGGTTGTGTGGGAGGTAAAGACCCAGGAACTGACAATTCCTCAGGAGCTGGAGTAATCACACCTGAGCTCCTCTTCCACCGCCTCTATATCGTGTGAATATTGAATACTGAGTCCTGCAAAGAGAAGACATCAGAGGGATGCAAATGGGGGTGCTTTCTTTGTTCATCATCTCCACCAGATAGATGTTCCTTCTCTTCTATAGAAATGTAAGGAATATTGGCTCCCAATGGAGCCAATTTCCCAACATATTCTATGTTCATGAAGAGTTTTTGCTAGATAGAACTGAGCCATGATACATGGGCAGAGCTAGAGTCCATCTTTTCGTTCAGAAGATAGCTTGACATTGGGTAAGGACTAGATATTTGCAGAAGAGCTGGGATGGAAGTGCAAGGGTCCTCTATGTGCTCCTCACTAAATATCCTCCTGGATTAGCACCTGCATGATCAGGATACTTCCATTATGTCCAAGAGACTGGCATCAGCATATAATCAAGAACTAAATTCCAGGTTAAAATTAAAATGGTCAGTAGAGTCATCAAAGTTTGGAGAAGTCTATGTCCAAGTTGTGGCACCCATAACATACCCTGTTGTAGAAAGCCTGTGGCTTTCTCTGGCTTTGAGGCCAGAAAAACAGAAAGACAGAACCTGTAAGACATGGAATCCAGAATGAAGAAAGGCTTTTCCTGTTCCAAAGGATGGAACATCTCTTTGAGGGGCTGGGCAGAGCCACTGTGAGCAGCAAAGCAGCATTTGGATAAGAGTGCATTACATGTCACAGTCAGGCTCCATTTCATCAGGAGAGGGGAGATATTGTAAATGCGATTGCCTTTTTTCTTTGCTCTCTCACAGCAACAAGTGCCTATAGAAGGATGCTTCAGACTTTATGGAAACACGGTCCTAATGAACATAGAAACACAATAATCAATCTGTTCATTATTAGACCAGAGTATCTAGTCAATGAGTGAAGAACACTCTTGGTTCAAGATGCTGAGATTCCAGGTGAAGCCAGCATGTCCTATGGGAGTCCTCTCTTGGGAAGCACCATCTCTACCCTCTAGCAATTCACTCAATTTATTAACTGCCTCAACTATGTCAAAGCAGCAGTTGGGGGTAATGCTTGTGCATAGAGTACAGGAGTTGGTACCTTATTTTGTAATTCTTGCTGGTCCTGGATTGCCACCCTCACCATTCATCCCCTATGAGCTTGAAACTTTAGGATATTCCAAATTCCTTTGAGTTTACACATTACACAAAAAGCTTATATAGACGATTCCGGGTATGGTGTGCCTGCCTCACATATCCTCCATGGGTCTCCATTGTCTCCACCATCTTGCTTCTTTGTTGATCATCTCAGGACATTTTTGTGAAAGTGTGCCTTAACTAAAGAGACAGTCTGTGGGTTTCCACAGGTCTTTAGAGAAGAGAAGGTCTTTTTGGTGCTCTTGAATCTAGATGCAGCTTTCTTTCTGTCTCCTCTCACTGTAAAATGATGGTTGCCTTCCTTGAAATATAATGGTAGATAATTGTTGGTTGAAAACTCAATGAATAAATTGATCATCTGTGTATGTCTACTGTCTGTGTTAAAGCCCAGCACAGCACTGGCAATCAATTATATTCATTGATTATGTTTCTATTTCTACCACTGGCACAATTTCTTCATCATAACTCCAGCTGGATTCTATATAAATGTACATATATGCATGTGGACTTATATTTATATGTGAGAAGTAGCATTACTTTTATTATCACACAATATTTATCACAATGTAGTGGTGGCACAGCACCTGTGAGTAGATACTGTTAGGAAAAGAGTGGAGACAGAACTACCAACATTCTGTTAACAATTTGTCAAAGTGGTAACTTTCATTTTGCTACTCCAAATGGACCCCTCTCTACACAGCTGAAAAAAATTAGGAAAAATATACACAGGCAAAATCAGATTTCAGTTTACTGTAAACCCAAGTGTGAAAGAAATCAGTTTAAATTGGTCAGAGGTAGAACAAAAGTTAAAATTTTGAGGGAAGTTTGATGAAATTTGAAGGCTGTGACTCAAAAGAAGCTGATGTTTATTAAATGTATATAAATGTTAATAAGGTTTATATTTGATTTGTGTGCCTCTATGATTAAAAAAAATCAGAAAGCTGCAGTTACTATGTATGTAATTTTGCAATATCATTTGCAGTTACTATGTATGTAATTTTGCAATGTGACAGAATATAGCAATGTGCTGGACTTGTTGAGAAAATCAACTAGAATTGATCAAAATTTCCAGAAAAAAACTAGTAATTTTATTATAGCAATGGACTGAGAGAAGCCTCAAGCATTATGGAATATATGATAATTTCAAACATTGGAGTTTGCTTCTGTTACTTATAATCATTTCAATTGTGTGCACTAAACCAACATACATTAAGTAACAATTATAAACACTCATGAATCAAGCAGCACAGCATAGCACACAGGGCAGAAAGGTACAGGCCTAAAGGATAAGATGAACAAGACACTAATAACAGTTGAGGTCAATCACTTTACTTTCCATGAGATAGGAAGGAAGAAGTAAAGAGAAAATGTCAAAATAAACCTGACTGAAGTTTGAACTCTCACTTTTTTCTCATCAAGTCGGCATTTTCTTTACTCAGGGCTGCAGAGATGGCCTCACTGAGCATTGGTTAAGAGCATTGATGTCCTTTTAGTAGACCTGAGTTTTGTTCCCAGCACCCACACTAGGGTGCTCAGTACCTACTGCCTATCACTCCAAGATCAGAGGATCTGTCGCCTTCTTCTGGCCTCTGTATGTAAAAGCACACACATGACAACTACATAGACATACACACATATACACAAATAAAAATTCATAAATCTTTTTAAAACAAAGGAGTAAGTAGTAAGTAAGTAAGTAAGTAAGTAAGTAAGTAAGTAAGTAAGTAAGTAAGTAAAGGAATGACTCTGAAATACTTTTGGTAAATAAAATATTTGGTGTACGCTCTTGCTACTCTAAGTACACTCTATCTGGCTTCTACCATTCACGATGAGCAATGTGTAGTCACTAAATTGTTAACCACAAAACCAAAGAGTCTATTTGCTACTGTGCCTTCTTGATTTTTTTCTAGCCTTTAGTTTCCTGGACTATATTTTAAAATATGTGTAATTTTGAATTTCTTTCTCCTGTTCCCCATTAGGATCTCTGCGGGTACTGAAAAGTGTATAACTATATTTTGGAGCAACTTTGGAAGTCTCAGCCCTATTTCTTTAACAACTTCCTTGCCCTCTGAAGCAACCTTCTTAAATCCCCTGTCTTAGACAGACACTGCCTTTTGCAGGTGTTCTGAGGCCTGAGGCTATGCTTTGGGAATACTTTTCTCTGGCACAGCCATTATGCTGCCAAGCCCAGCCAGTGATTTCTTTTTATTGTCTATTTTCAATTCCTAAAAATTTTAAACTATTCTACAAGTTATTTTCTCTTTGAATATTTTTGGTAGCACATTCAAAATTAAATTTTTGGATTAGCTTCTTGAGTATCTCTAGAATTGTTGCTTTTATTTCTTTGCTTGATAATCTAATATCTTTGCAACTTGAATTCATTGGAAGTTGTGGACTGATTTAGTTTACATGCTTCAGATGAAGCATCTTTCAACACTGAGTATCTTCATGTTGTATCTTGCATATTTCAGGCATTACACAGTGAGTCTCCAATTCTTACTTAGTTTTGATTTACTGAGAAATCATTGGCTATAACTTCTAACCTGCTGGCTATTGGCTGTGGGCTGTGGGCCTAATCCTAACCCTAACCCTAACCCTAACCCTAACCCTAACCCTAACCCTAACCCTAACCCTAACCCTAACCCTAACTATAACCCTAACCCTAACTTGTTGTCTTTGACTGCTGGATTGTGCTTTCAAAGGTTCTGCAGTGCAATGTGGGTTTTTTTCTATCTGTAACCTGCCAGGATGAGTCCCTTCACCCCCCTTCACATAATCTTTTTGTGTTAACTATGTATGCCCACGGTCTTATATGGACCCATGTCACAGGGTCACCATCCCAACTTTCTCCTTGGCTAAGGACACTTCCTGAGGACCCAGTGGAGCTCCTTTTGTGCTTCATTGGCAGATGGCCATTCCTGGTGGCTTCCATTACTATGCTAGGTCAAATTTTCTACAACTGGGTTGCTCATGTCCCTACAATGGGATTACAGAGAGAAGGTATGGCATGAAAGCCACAAACATTCTCTATACAGAAAAGGTGGCCCCTCTCCAAAGATTCATGTCATTCAAAGTAAATATTATAAGACCTTGGATTCATGAAAGTGGCCCAATTTTCAGATAATCTACTTTCTTTAGTCAAAAAAATAAGAAATGCATAAGCATACAGTCATTAGTTTTCAGCTTCAGGAACTATAATGTCACTTAATACTAGCTTAAAATACATAATGTTGACCTAGTTTTATTATCTACATCCTCCACTCACATGACGTCATTTGACTGAATTAAATTGTCACAGTTGTATTTTATTAGATGTAAAATTAAACCTCTTTGGATCTCTTAAATATTTCCAATATGTACACAATAAATTCTAGAAAAATCTCAGGACTGTCAATAAATTTTCCCTTCAATTTGAACCTCTGTGTATGTGGAAAAGGAAAGAGATCTATTCACATGCAGAAGCCATCATCTATTCAGCTGTGACTTACCTTATTCATGAAAATTTCAGTGCAACATTTTATCGATATTATTCACATAACCTTAAAATTTATTTGTATATATTAATATCTGAAACCATTATGCTCATTTTCAGACTGTTATTTATTTGAAATTGAAAGTATAGAGTTCACAGAGTCCACTCTGCAGGTCCGCTGGAGAATATGTATATGATTTTTGGAAGAGCATAAAAAAACCCCAAAGTTCTCCTAATTAGTCCCTTAGAGAATCTTTAAAACAAACAAAAGTGTAAAATTTAATCCCCCTGGTGTCATTTAACAGCATCCTAGTAAAATGTTATATGCTCCAATGGAGTCTGAAAGCTCAGGCAGGCAAGTTATAGGGCTGTAATCTGGAGGCTGGCAAAGCTGGCTGCTTGAGAAAACATCACATAGGAGAAGAGGGGCACTGGGAGAACTGGTCACCATAACCATTCTCTCTCTCTCTCTCTCTCTCTCTCTCTCTCTCTCTCTCTCTCTCTCTCTCTCTCTCTCTCCTTTACTTAATGGCATTTGAACTGAAATGAAACAAACTCCTCTCCATGCCGTATGTACACACCTTTCATTTCTAAAAGCACAGTGTAATAAAACAGTGGCCAACAAAGGGAACTTGATCCCAGATTCTTTGCATTTTTAGTCTAGTCTCAGGACATGAGGGAGAATAGTAGAAGCAGCAGAAGCTGGAAAACACTGGTTTCTGTTTCTTCAGTTTTGCCTTTAAATATGGAGGCCACACGTGCGTAATGGGCAGAGCCTGGCATACTGCCTGCATGGCCTGCAGAGGGCAGGTCCTGCTGCAGTAGGGGGACTTTTTGTGTCAGTGATGGCTTTGTCTAAATTGATTCTGGTTTCCATGACAGCCTATCTCAATAATTTGAGCTTTCCACAGCAGGGATTTTAAGGGTCAAATTATTCTTTAAATCACCTGGTTTTCCATCCCTGGGCAATCACCTTGCATATTGGCTGTTTGAATGTTGAGATTGCCTCTTTATGAGAGAATATTGAAAATGCTTTCCCACAGAACTATTAGCATATCAAAATCCATGCACACAAACTCCTCAGGGATTCTTCTCCCAAACTACATCTGCATGGAATGGACTTCTGAAATGATTGCCTTGCTGTTGAAGGTTTTGCGAATGTCAAGGATGTGTTTTCATTTGTAAAGAGAATGAAGAAAGCATCTTCGAGAATACATGAAGACCTGTCTAGTGATCTGTCCATTTCTTTATCCAACCTATGGCTACTTTACAAATCACGATTCTCTTGTATGAATCGACTAGCTTGCTTCCATCTCCTTTTAGTACACAGAAACTATGATTAGTCTTTCTATTTAGCAATGCCCCATACCATAAACAGAATCATAAATGGTTGGATGAGCTGACAATGTTAAATACTGTAGCCATTTCTAGACATCTCATGCTAAACAACAGAGGCAAAACATGTAAAGCATATTCTGAAGAATTATTATAGGAAGGTGGAAATGAAGCACTTAGAGGAATGTCTTACTGACGCTGTGACTATTTGAATCACAGTTTAATTGAACAAGGTATGTTTCAGTACCAGACTTCTGTGGAGGTGACATGCTAATCACTCCTGTGTGTTCATACATCTATGCACTGTCCATAGGATGCATTGCATCTCAGACCTCAGAATCCTGACAAGAAGGATTTCATTGGAGTTCCTATTGCCAAGATTTTTCTAATCTCTGTCATTTGAGTCTGTGCCTGAGCCATAGGACAAGAACTTTGCAGTACAAAGTCCTAAAGACATACAATATTCATGCAAATTGAATCAAAAGCAACATGAACAGTTGGGCTTAAATGAGACAAAAAGATTTTTAAAGTAATAAAGACATAAAGGAGGATATTACACAATGTCACTTCTGCAACAAGCAATTTTATCATATATGTGCCCAAGAAAGTGTATAAAGCAAATACTAATGAATGCAAAGAAGAGATTAATTTTCATACAATAGCAGATGACTTCATCAAGAATACCATTTTGAGACAAGTTATTCAGACAAGAAGGTCAATAAAGAAGGGGAAATATTAATGGAAGTCAGGAGAAAATGGACCCGAGAGAAAACTCCTTTCAATGATCCAGAACACACATATTTTCCACTAACACATAGGGCATGATACATGATGGATCAATTCATAATCCACACAAGAAATATTCATAAATTATTATAAATCCAAATGTCGTTGAGCATCCTTTCTGACCACCAATGCAATGAAGCTAAAAATCTCTCAATAAAAATACATATTGGCTCCATATTGTCCTCTGACCTACACACACACACACACACACACACACACACACACACACACACAGAGAGAGAGAGAGAGAGAGAGAGAGAGAGAGAGAGAGAGAGAGAGAGAGAATGTAATTGAAGGAAGAACTCTTAGCTACAGAGGAAACAATAATAGTTGTTAAATATTCAACCAAATGAAAATTTAATTGTAATAATTCTTACAGAATGATGACAGAAAAGAGAAAAAGGTGGAAGAAATAGAGATAATAAGGATGTGGCCCACTTTAAACAACCAAGTTAACTGTAAGATTTATGCATAAAAGACCTTAGCTACAGGTAGAGGTTATGAGCTTGGATAACAGGAAGGCTAGGGTACATTCTACATACAAGCAAAACACCATAGTTCACACATGCAAACAGGCTAATGCAGACTCAGTGGGGTTAGGTATAACCTAATAATGATGTCAGGTTAAAAAGTAAGCATGCTGCATCCATACCTGACCAAGTCATTTCCAGAGCAAACCATTTTCTCAGTGCTGTGGAATATATGTGTTTCAGTTAAGGTTTTATTGCTGTGAAGAGACACCATGACCATGGCAATTCTTATAAAGGAGAACATTTAATTGGAGATGATTTATAGGTCAGAAGTTTATTCCATTATCATCATGACAGGAAACATGGCAAAGTGCAGGCAAACATGATACTAGAGGAGCTGAGAGTTTTACATCATTTTTTAATTGGATATTTTCTTTATTTACATTTCAAATGTTTTCCCCTTTCCCAGTTCCGCACCCCCAGTAAACCCCCTATCCCATCCTTCCTACCCCTGCTTCTATGAGGGTGTTCTTCCACCCACCCACTCCTGCCTCCCTGCCCCCAAATTCCCCTATACTGGGACCCTTTACAGAACCAAGGGCCTCTCCACCCATTGATGCCTGACAAGGCCATCCTCTGCTACATATGCAACTGGAGCCATGGGTCCCTCCATGTGTATTCCTTGGTTTGTGGCTTAGTACCTGGGATTTGTTGGGGGGTCTGGCTGTTTGATATTGTTGTTCTTCCTATGGTGTTGCAAACCTCTTCATGTCCTTCAGTCCTTTCTCTAACTCCTCCATAGGGTACCCCATGCTCAGTCCACTGGTTGGCTGCAAGCATCCGCTTCTGTATTTGTCAGGCTCTGGCAGAGCCTCTCAGGAGGTAGCTATATCAAGCTCCTTTCAGCAAGCACTTCTTGGCCTCTGCAATAGTGTCTGGGTTTGGTGACAGCTGGGGCAGTCTCTGGATGGCCTTTCCTTCAGTCTCTGCTCTACACTTTGTCTCTGTATTTGCTTCAGTGAATATTTTGTTCCCCTTTCTAGGAAGGACTGATGCACCCACACTTTGGTCTTCTTTCTTCTTGAGCTTCTTGTGGTCTGGGAATTGTATCTTGGGTATTCCAAAATGGTGCTGGTTCAACTGGAAGTCAGCATGTAGAACAATCTACTCATTCTTATCTCTTTGTACAAAGTTCAAGTCCAAGTGGATCAAGGACCTCCACATGAAACCGGATACACAGAAACTTGTAGAGAAGAAAGTGGAGAAGAATCTCGAACACATGGGCACAGGGGAAAATTTCCTGAATAGAACACCAATGGCTTATGCTCTAAGATAAAAAACTGACATATGGGACTTCATAAAATTACAAAGCTTCTGTAAGGCAAAGGTCACTGTCAATAGGACAAAAATGCAACCTACAGATTGAGAGAAGATCTTTACCAATCCTATATCCATTAGGGGGCTAATATACAATATATACAAAGATGTCAAGAAGTTAGACTCCAGAGAATCAAATAACCCTATTAAAAATAGGGTACAGAGCTAAACAAAGAATTTTCAACTGAGGAATATTGAATGAACGAGAAGCACCTAAAAAAATGTTCAACATACTTAGTCATCAGGGAAATGCAAATCAAAACAACTCTGAGATTCCACCTCACACTAGTCAGAATGGCTAAGATCAAAACCTCAGGTTACAGCAGATGCTGGCTAGGATGTGGAGAAAAAGGAACACTCCTCCATTGTTGGTGGGATTGCAAGCTAGTACAACCACTCTGGAAATCAGTCTTGTTGTTCCTCAGAAAATTGGACATAGTGTTACCTGAGGACCCAGCTATACCACTCCTGGCCATATACCCCAAAAAGTCTCCAATATATAACAAGGACACATGCTCCACTATGTTCATGGCAGCCTTATTTATAATAGCCAGGAGCTGGAAACAACCCAGATGTCCTTCAACAGAGGAATGGGTACAGAAAATGTGGTACATTTACAAAATGGAGTACTACTCAGCTATTAAAAACAATGACTTCATGAAATTCTTAGGTAAATGGATGGAACTAGAAAATATCATCCTGAGTGAGGTAACCCTGTCACAAAGGAACACACATGGTATGCACTCACTGATAAGTGAATATTAGCCCAAAAGTTCAGAGAGTTTTACATCTTGATCTGCGGCAGCAGAAGGAGACTGTTACACTGGGAGTGGCTTGAACATATGAGACCTCAAAGCCTTCCCCCACAGTGACACACTTCCTCCAGCAAGGCCACACTTATTTCAGTAAAGTCATACTTCCTGGAAGTGCCACTCCCTATGCACCAAGCATTCAAGCACATGAGTGTATTGGGGGGATACTTATCCAATCCACCACACATGCCCTGCTGGTGAACATGCATACAGAGGGAATAAGTTGAAGCAGTTAAATCTGTACACATAGTCAACATCTGCCCTTGGCAACTCAGTACAGTCAGTCAGTAAATCAGTCCAAACACAGATGATTCAAACAATTCTACCAACCAAGGTGACATAACCATGATAGTTATTGTGAATATGGGATATTTCTAAACTATTTTCTTTCCTTCTTTCCCTCCCTCTTCCCTCCTCTCTCTCTCTCTCTCTCTCTCTCTCTCTCTCTCTCTCTCTCTCTCTCCTCTCTCTTTCTCTCTCTCCTATGTATATGAGTTACTGTCACTCTCTTCAGACACACTAGATCAGAGAATCAGATCCCATTACATTGTAAGCCATCATGTGGTGACTGGGAATTGAACTTTGGAACCCCCTTTTTTTTAAATTGGATATTTTCTTTATTTACATTTCAAATGTTATCCTCTTTTCTGATTCTCCCCCCCCAAAACCCCATATCTCATCCCCTCCCCCTGCTTCTATGAGGGTATTCCACCACTCACCAACCTACTCCCACCTCCCTGCCTTGGCATTCACCTACAGTGGGGCATCAAGCCTTCACAGAACCAAGGGCCTCTTCTCCCATTGATGCCCGACAAGGCCATCCTCTGCTACATATGTGGCTGGAGCCATGGGTCCCTCCATGTGTATTCCTTGGTTGGAGGTTTAGTCCCTGGGAACTCTGGTTGGTTGATATTGTTGTTCTTCCCATGGTGTTGCAAGCCCCTTCAGGTCCTTCAGTCCTTTCTCTAACTCCTCCATTGGGAACCCCACAATCAGTCCAATGGTCGGCTGTGAGCATCCACCTCTGTATATGTCAGGCTCTCTTCTGTCAGCAAGCACTTCTTGACATCCACAATAGTGTCTACATTTGGTGATTGTATATGGGATGGATCCCCAGGTGGGGCAGTCTCTGGATGGCCTTTCCTTCAGTCTCTGCTCTACACTTTGTCTCCGTATTTGCTCCAGTGAGTATTTTGTTCCCCTTTCTAAGAAGGACTGAAGCATCCACATTTTGGCCTTCCTTCTTCTTGAGTTTCTTGTGGTCTGGGAATTGTATATTGGGTATTCCAAACTTTTGGGCTAATATCCACTCATCAGTGAGTGTCCATACCAAGTGTGTTCTTTTGTGATTGGGTTACCTCACTCAGGATGATATTCTCTAGTTCCATCCATTTGCCTAAAATTTCATGAAATCATTGTGAACTCTTAAAGAGCAGTTAGTGCTCTTAACACTGAGCCATCTCTCCGGCCCTTCCTTTCTTCTTTTTATTTCTTTCTGCTGTTTGAGAAATGGTCTTATGCACCCAAATTGCCTTCAGACTCATTACACAGTCAAAGATGGCCTATAACTCCTCATTTTTCTGCCTCCACATCCCACATGCTACAATTGTAGATTTGTGTTTTCACACCCAGCTTAGATTGTTTCTTGAGGTGTAAAGTAAATAGAAGCAAAACTCTTTAGAAAAAGAACCTGAAGTTGGGTGAATAGGAAAGACAAGGAGGATCTGGGAGGAGTTGTAAGAGGGTTGTATTAAGATATTGTATGAAATTTTCAAAGAATTCATAAAAAATACTTATAAAACAAATATAGTGCCTCTAGAGGCATTGCATGTGTTTCTTCTGAGTCTCATGTATGTTAGTAGGTGGTAGAAAGAATAGAGGTTTTGCCTATGATGAGTATTCTGACCTATGTTCATCTGAATGATTAATAGCCTAATATTCCCTGGAAAAAAGGGAGCCTGTGATAACTACCAGTCTGGTAACAGGCAGGCTCACATGGGCTCCCAGGACTGGAAGCAAGCTAGAGACTAAAAGAACCCTGCCTGCGACTATAGGTCCTGGGTGGGAATGAACCTGAGACAGACAGCCCTTGCAAGGGGCTACTCGAGTGGGTTGAGTGAGGAGTGAGCCTGAAACAAACAACAGGCCATTGCCTGGGATCCCTGACAGGGAGCTAGCCTAAGATGACCATCAGTCTGGTGTTGTGCAGGTCTGGGTGTCAGACCATAGGAAAGATGACCCTCACATGCTGCCATAATGTACAGCATGGCACTCCTGAGATCACTCCTGAGATGACCCCAGACACTCAGGGATTACAGGCACTACTAAGAGGAGCAAGTAAGTGGTAAAGAAATTGACAAGAAAGAAGAACAGAAGAATGTGGGCAAAATTCAGAGAGGCAGAACAGGAGACTTGAGGGTAGTGAGGAACATCTCAGTGTTAACAGCTGGTGATGCCTCCTGGGACCATGGTGGGGTCCTGACCTGTGCTGCCACCAGAGGTTCCATCTTGGTCCAAGGTCCCGTGGCAGCAAGAGTCTGTTACCACCAAAGTCCATGCAGATGTCTCTTGTTTGGTCTGCCTCCCACAGGTCATGTTGAGTCTTAACAACTGTGTAGACCTGACTCTACCTCTTACCTGGACATCCTTGGAGAGCTGGCCCTAAGAGTGGGAGAGCTGGCCTTGCCTTCACCTATTGCATATGTGGGAGAGCTGGCCCTGCCTCTCACTGGTTTCAGTACTTGGGACAATGGACCCTGCACGTTGACTAGGCAGCACAGTAGAGATGACCCTGGATGTCAGGGTTGCTGGTGAGCCGGATCCTTGGTCATGAGTGTGTGAGAGACAGCCCTACCTCTTGTCTGCTTTGCTGTGACATGGGTGAGGAAGAGATGCCCTCTCCCACCCTTGCCTTTTGCCACCTACAGCAGGCAGAAGAGCTGGCCCTAGTGTCATGAGAGTGGGAGAACGGCCATGTCCCTCACCAGTTCTCACTTGGGAGAGTGGTTCCTGTAGTTCATCTGAGTAGATCTGACCCTGCTTGTTGGAGTGCATCTGAAGGGGTAGTTCTTCAGATCCAAAACGACAGGATCTCCATGACAAAGGGCAACAACAGGACATCTAAGAGAGCCCAGGGAAGGTTTAGTATTGATGAAGTAGCAGAAGCCAGAGGCCTCCTGTCTGACCAAGGGGTCATTGAAATTAACATTTGCAATCAAATAAGTATGGACAAAAGGGTAAACTGTAGGACACACTGTACTGTGACACACTACAACTTCTACAACAAGATTTTTTTGTTCTTGTTGCAAGGAGATTGCAAATGTGGAGGGCAGGTACGAAGAGTGGGAGAGAGATGAGTGTGATTGGTGTACATGGTGTGAAATTCAAAAAGAAGCAATAAAAAGAACAAAGAAAACAAAAACCAAATATAACACTACCAAACCCAAATATAACATTATAGCGGTTAAATTCTTTAGACCATATTCTCTGAGAATATTTGATTGAGATATTATTGAAAATGATAACAGAATGATATATCATCCCTCCAAAAACTTGGAAATAACAGACTGCAAAAACGACCTGTGTCAACAAAATTCTCAAAGAAAATAGTGGAAAATATTTTGAATTATAAAAAAATGAAACTGTAACATGCCACCCTCTGAAGATTGCCCACTCAGCAGTTAGAAGGAGGTTGTTAACACTAGGTGGGCTTTAAACACACAGTTTAAAATTCTACATTGAATTTTAATGTAATTACATCATTTCCTTTCCTCCTTTCAAAATCATCCATATACTCCCTCCCCCTTTCTCCTACTCAGCCTGCTCAGACTGAATATTGTTACTTGTACAGATATAAGCATATAATTTTAGGGATGACCACTAATAACCACTGATAAATAATTAGGCAGCTCATCCCTGAGGGAGACTGTTTTTAACCTCTCTCACCATTCCATAGTTGCCTGTAGTTATTTGTCTACAGTTAAGGACTCATGAGTTTTCCCTTTTCTGTGTTAATGTATCTATGAGTGTTGTCCTTCATCAGGATATGTTTAGGCAACCATGTTGGTGAGACTACATAGGTGGATCTTCTGACATTTTTAGGAGACACATTCTCACAGCAAACTTCTGTTCCTCTGCATTTTACAATGTTTCTGCACCCCTGAATGGTTATTTTAGAAAGATCTCTTACAAGAAACATACTACATGAGGATATCCATGCCGTATCCCCAAATTCTCAACACAGAGGTCAAACCAACCCATCAGCACACAGAAGAAACTAGATGATCTAGGTTGCAGCAGCAGAACAGAAAACAACAGCATAAACCTGTCAAATGCGTTGACTGTCCAATATCAACGCCACTGCATAGGCAGTCAGACTGATTAAATAAACAAACAACTGAGGAAAAATACAAAGTAGCCATGTCAGGAAATGGAGAAAAATAGCAAATTATGTTATAAAAGCAGTTAAAGGGTTAAGGGATATTTTTAAGCAGTGCTTTAACTAGATACCTTGAGTAAAACTGGGCATTCAAAAATATTCTATGAAAATTCACTTTCAAAAAACTTGTTGGATCCTAGTTATTAAAGAAATTGAATTAGCTCTGCCAACATTTTCAGCTAGAGTGTTATAAGATTATACTCCATAAATCAAAAGCACATGCAACAATGTTCTCTGAGGATGCATATGCTTACAAGGCACTGGAGTTCATTGTATCAGAGACAACAGAAACAACTGCTGCACACAAGGAATCCATCCCTGGCCACTCCATGAACCCAGATACAGAGAGATAGACAATCATGGAAGAAGGAAAGCATAGCAGGCTGAGGCAGTGCTCCTCATGGACACAAATGCAGTAATTGAAAACAAACCAACAGAGCAAATGACAGGACATGACCAGATAATAACAGCTGGACTGATGTCTATGATCAGTGAAGAAACCCACCAAGTTAACAGTGATTTCCAGCTCACATCCTCTAGAGGCTGAGTCTCTAGAAGGGAGAGCTGGGTCTTCAGAGCACCTTCTAAGTTAGAAACTTTTAGTCTCATAGCTATGTGGTTATAGTATATGCCTAACCTGAGTGTTTGTTTTTTAATAACTGCGAGTGAGGCTATGCCTGGTCATGTCTTCTGTTCAATAACTTACTGGAGGGTTTAAGTAACAACCTCAATAAAAAAAGAGAGAAAGAAAAGAAGACTAGACTTTAATTTTAAAGCCCATTGTCAAAGCTAGGAATACAGCCCTGACCCACTAGACAGGGAAGGTACCCATGAGTTCAGCACTGAATTTTAATAGTTAAATGTGAATTATTGCTTTGGTGGTTAAATTAATAATTTTATTATAATTTTGACGATTAAAGTATTGTGTTGTCTAAATAAGCAGTAAAGATAGTTGTTAAAGGAGAACTCATGAAAAGGCTGATTATACAGCCATGTTTGGCTATGTAAAGTTTCATGTTTGTGTATTTGGTTTTAATCTAAGGTACACTATAATAAAATTATGTTATACTGCTATTTACAAATAAAGGCAGAGCTAGTGCCAACATAGAATGAACTCTGAAGTTAGTGCTTTCTTCATAGTAACAAGAAAAAATTGAGCCATTAATGATGGAATTTTGCACGTATGAGGAATAAGAAGTCAAGGAACAAAGAGTGGCCCTGGAATCCACATAGGAAGGACCCTCCAGGAAATTCTAGCTATAGGTGGTTTGTTGAGGCCAAGACTTGTCAAAGCTACAAGAAGACACTGGAACACCACACTGGAACAGTGAGGTCCTGCTGGAGGCTAAACCTAGGGAGTTTACTCCAGGAACTCCTCATAGGACAGCCCAGCCCTTCCAAACCTCTGACTTTCAAGTTCTCTGTGGTCCTGGCAAGGAGGCAGCCTGAGACCTCTGCCCTGAACCTCATTGTTCAGCAAAGACCGAACCATCAATCACAGAGGGAATTTGAGAATCCCCACTACAAGTATTTTAAGAGTGTTAAAGGAGATGGTAGATATTCTTGTTTGCATTCTGTTGCTGAAATAAAACACCAAAAGCTTAGGGAAAGGAGTGCTTATTTCTGCTTCCTCTCTAGTGTGCAGTCTATCATAAGAAGTCAGGGCAAGATCTCAAGCAGGAATTGGAGCAGAGACAATGAAGACCATTACTTACTGGCTCTCTCTTTCTGACCTCCTGCTAGCCTGCTTTTACATACAATTCAAAACCACTTGCTCCAGGGTGGCACCGTCCACAGTAGTCTGAACTCTCCCCCAAAAATTAACAGTCGAAAAAGTCCCACAAGCATGCCCACAGGCCAATAGGATCCAGGCTAATTTTCAACAGAAGTTCCCTCTTCCTAGACAATGCTTTATTGTTTAGAGTTGACAATAAAACTAACCAAGACAGTAGACAACATACAAGAACAGATTAGTGATGTTAAGAAAAAGCTGGGGACATTTTAAAACATCAAAAGGAAAAAAATGAAAGGTCAAAACCAATAGAATTTGTATTCATTGATAAACTAGATGAGGTGGGATTCAGTGAGCATTCCAGTAGACCATTAGAACTTCTATAGTAAACAAGAATAAAATGTGGAGGGAAAATAAATGGCTGATAATGATCACATATGATAAACAGAATATTTAAAGCAGAAGAAATAAAAAAATGGGGCCTAAAATACAACTATTTTATGTTGATGTAATATGACAAATGAGATTTTTCTAAAATTAGTAATATATATAAAATTATCATGGATCCAGAGAACCTGGAGTACTAGACAGACATTGAAAACATATACACTTTGCCAAATTTAAACTTCAGAAAATAAAAACAATTTACCTTAGAGCAACAGGAGTAGTGGCTGCACAGAATTCTTGTCGAAAAAATACAGTTAAGTAAATAAAATGATGAAAGAATGAGATACAGCCGTGCAGTGGTGGCGCATGCCTTTAATCCCAGCACTCGGGAGGTAGAGGCAGGCGGATTTGTGAGTTTGAGGCCAGCCTGGTCTACAGAGTGAGTTCCAGGACAGCCAGGGCTACACAGAGAAACCCTGTCTCAAAAAACCAAAAAAAAAAAAAAAAAAAAAAAACCAAACCAAAAAAACAAAACAAAAAAAAAAACAAAAGAAAGAAAAAATGAGATACAGCTCTATACTAAACAAAATTATTCTTCCAAGTTGACATTAGAGAACAAAGCAGGAAAATTTTAATGATTGATAGGGTAGGGAGAGACAGTATCTTCAGTGATGTAGTCACTGTTGCCACCTGGTCTTGTAAATCAGTGTCTTCCCCATGCTACTGTAAGCAAGCCCAATCAAACTCCTAAGTTCACAAAAGAAAGAAAAAACATAATAAATGAAAATAAAATTTCAGAAAGTAAAACATGAGAGAATTCATCACTATACAACTGCCTTTCTAATACCTACTACAACAAACAAATAACGTGCTTTCCAAGAGAAAGAATGAAAGGGAGGATGAAAGGATATGTATATTTATACATATTTTATAGAATCAAATGCATGTGTTAGAAAAGAAAAACACCAAAAGAGAATCTTAGTTTGCATCTGAGGAAACTGTACAACACAGAGAAATTAAAGCTAGAATTATCACGTAGAAGAAAGAAAGAATAAAATTAAAGATAAAAATGATAAAACTGAGAAGGCAGAAGAAATTATGTAGCTAAAGGCTCATTTTGGGAGAAGAATCAAACAGAAAAACCTGTGGCCAAACTCATCAAGGATTAAATAGGATACAAACTGCTCATAGGAGGAAAACGGGCTGTATCTAGTAGGATTTCATGGACATTAAAGGACAACTGACTGGCACAATGATGTTATGTATATTCACTTGATAACAGATGAAATAGATCAAATTCTCAGAAGAAACAAATGGCCAAGACAGGGTAAGTGATGTGCATGAGTATATACCCTTTGAAGTAAGTGACCCCACTGTTGACGTCCCTCTCTCTGAGAGCAAAGCTGTCTAAGTGGCTTTGTGAGTTCTATCAAGTATTATAGGAAAATCATATCAAATCCTCATAATTTCTTTCAGAAACTAATGTTTGAAGGGCACTCCCTAACTCATACATTGATCTGACT
This sequence comes from Uromys caudimaculatus, assembly GCA_028551405.1. Taxonomy (NCBI): domain Eukaryota; kingdom Metazoa; phylum Chordata; class Mammalia; order Rodentia; family Muridae; genus Uromys; species Uromys caudimaculatus. The sequence continues at coordinate 38,729,095 of CM052705.1, read as the reverse complement.
AAAATCAATTATGTGTAAGACTTATATGAAGAAAATTATAAACTACAGAAAATAGAAGTCAAAGAATATCTAAATAGATGGAGAAATAGTTCTTAGATTGGAAGGGTCTGTATTGTTAAGATGTCAGTTCTTGCCAACTTAGTCAATAGCATCGATGAAATTCCAACCGAAATCTTGGCAAGCCATTTTTGTAAATAATGAAAAACTGATTCTAAAGTTTACAAAGAATGATTAAAGACCCAGAATTGCTCCCACTGCACTAAAGACGAGCAGATATATTGAAAGAATGACATCACGTGACTTGGAGACTTATTGTGAAGCTGTGGTCATCAACACAGCATGGTATAGCGAGCACAATAGAAATATAGTAACTCGTTCAATGTGCAGAACAGAGAGCTCAGAAATGCACACAAATATTGTCACAACAGTGGCAGTGCTAGAGAGGAAAGAATTCTGCAAACCGATCTAGAGAAATCTCCCACCCCCTATATAATTCTTGTTCTGGACTCCGATTGTTTTACAGAATCATCTTACCACGCACATAGATCTGAAAACTCATGGCCCTAAAATTTATAAAATAAAACATAAGAGAAAACTTAAGCTTGACAGAAATTTATGATCACCAATAGTTTAGTTCATGACGAACATGCGAAGTTGAATTTTTTTACAATTCACGATTTTCCACCCCTTGAAAAATACTGTAAAAAAATCAAGTCACAAGCTAAGAGAAGATATACATAAAAATTTATAAAGGATTTGTAGCCAAAATATTTACAAAAGTCTCAAAACACAGGGAGAAAACAGCAACTTAATTAAAATGGATAATACGCACGAACACATAGCTCAGGAGAGGAGATAGCGACAAACCTAGAAAAAGACAGCAGAGGTATTCGTAATTAGTGAATGAAACTAGACAAAAGGAGAATTTGTGTAAACTTGTAGAGTACTAAAACAGACAGACAAACCCCCTCAAATCCTGTTGAGGATGGGGATTCCCAGATGTAGGGTCATAACTGACCAAAGCTAATAGAAATTAAGGTTCCTACCATGAGGATGACCTCTGGACTGTGAAATACTGTTCGAGGTTAAAACAGTAAACACTTGAGAGTCAGTTAAAAAAGAGCATCTTGGAGGACCTTACCAATTCATATTGGAAAATGACAGAATCTAGTCTACAAAACTGTACATTCTATGGTGGCAATTCTTCAGCACACCAGAAAGGAGTGGGGGTTGTGGGTTTCAACTTGACCAATTATTGTAGCAGCAGCAGCCAGCCATACTTTGAGAACCAAGAGACAAAGAGCAAAGAACCTGTGATTTTAAGAGTTCTAGCTGTCTTGTCCATGGTTGCACTACCCTGGAGGTGCTGCAGCTCATGTGATCTGAGAAGCTAGGCAGGGTCAGCCTGGTTAGTACTGGGATGAGAGACACAGATGTTTTAAGTGAATCTGTTAATAGTGATTTCTGGCATCATGCACTAGTCACGATATAAAGATGTTTATCATGCAGCAAGAGCTTCATTGCATCCAAATCAGAATACAAATTTGGAAGTTTGTGGGACTGTAGAAAGAAATTTATCCTATGAAGAAGGGGGCTTAATGTCACCAAAAACATATAAAGTGATGTGGGGGCAGGCTGGGTAAAGCCACTAGCTTCCCTCACTGTGGAAATGTCAGGGGATAGTAGGAGTGAAGCAAGAGGAGAGTCTCCAGTCACATTTACTTGCCAGCACAGCTTCCCACCAGGGCCTGAATGACAACTGACTAGTCATCCTTGCTCACTGGACCTGAGCAATTAAATAAATGAATGGCAGAGAGGGAAAGCCTAAATTCTCACTGTCCAAGTGGGAACTGACAGATGTACAAGACGGGATGGCTGGATGGAGTCCTGTGATAATTCATTAAGCTTGGACACACCTTGAAGAGCTCATACTTAACCAGATACAGTTGTAGAAGGAAGTGTGTTAAAAAAGCAGGCTGTGTAGATACACAGGTCAGTATGGATGTAGATGTCTCTTTAAAAGCTTTGTCGGCTCCACTGGGCTACATGAGCAAGTAAGCTTTCTGTAGCAATGGCACACCTACTACACAGGTTATGGCTCCTAATACCATACTCTATTGAGAGAAGGAAGAGCGCTGAAGGGAAAATGTTTGGTATAGTGGTGCAAGTATATGGAAAAAGGTTTTGGAACCTATGATAGTGCCGGAAGACAGAATGTTCTAAAAGCCAAACAACTCATTTGATGTGGAACGATCAAAGAAAGGGTGGATACAAAACAACGGAAAGAGCATCCAACCAGTCAAACTGGATAAACAGCTAAACAACTAAAGGAAAAATCGAGTTACAACCTGAAGTGCAAGTCCTTGGTCATATAAATAAATAATAAATAAATGAATGGGAAGAGGAGTAGCCACAATGCAGAGGGACCATGGCCCTTTCTCTGTAGCTCTTCTGCTTGTAGGAGAAAATATGTATTTCCCACATTTCTCAGTGGCTGTGGAGAGATCACTTATCCCCTAGCACAGAGTAGGAAATCTCAGGAAGAGGAGAAAATTTGTAACATTACAGTAAAAACACTTGACAAACACTGTTTCAGCCTGGTGTTCAAACCCAACACCCATAATCAGAATCAGAATACCTGTTCTTTTTGTAAGATATAACAATGTGAGTTTGTACCGGTGAACTCAACTTTTCTATGAGTCTAAAATTTTCTTTAAAAATGTCTAGTGAGAATCTATTCAAAGCCACCTTGCCAAAGTACTTTTCTGCAAGTGTCTTCCGTCTTCGCTGTATTGTTGAAACTCTCTGCTCACCTCTCCTCAGTTTCAATAGTTACACCATAGGTATTTGGAAGAGCTATTTGGAAGATTATAAACACACAGCTCAGCTCCTGGAGCATAGAAGTCAAGGTCAGGTACAAATCTACATTTGCATGAAATCATGTCAGGACTACAGCTTCTCAGCCACCAAGAAACAACACCGGGCGTGGACTTCAGTAGCTATGCCAAGATCAGGATATTGGATTCAGTGGTGATTGCCATCTACCATATTGATGCTATTGTGCTATTCATTTTTGGTTATTTCCAAATGTCAAATGGGATGCAATTGAAATATGTGTACAGCCAGTGAGATGACTTAGCTAGTCAAGACACTTTCCACCACGCCCGATGACCTGAGTTCAATTCCAAGAACTCTCTAGGCAAAAGGAGAGAACTGACCCACACAAGCTTTTCTGCATTCTTGGGTGATTCCTGTGCATACAATTCATGCCCTGACATACACAAACAAATAATAAATAAATAAATGAATGTAGCAAAGAATGTTCAGGTGTGTTTTCAAGTGAGTGTGATGGGAGCCTCTTTGGATTCCTGAACTTCCTGTGCAGCAGCCCATGTGGCTGAAATGTGCAAATCTCAGTGTTCCTTAATAGCTTGTGCTTTTGGGTGAGCTGTGTATGTCTCCATTTATTGCATTATGCCTACAACATTAGTGAGAAATAAATGAAGCAGGGTTTGTTGGGATTTTATCTTTGTCTCAGCGCATAAAAAGTAATGTGATGACATCACTATTTATATTAATTCATAGATATATTTTCTTTTTATTGAGCATTCTATACATAAATATATTTGATGAAATCCATCTTTAATTCTCTTTCCTTCAACTCCTCCCCGTTCTCCATGCTTCCTCTCCTAACTTCTATGTTATCTCTCTTTTTTCTTTTTTCTTTTTTTTTTTAAATCTTTTGATACTTTATTTGCATTTCCAATGTTTCCCCCTTTCTAGGTCTCCTCTTTGGAGACCATCTACCCCTTCACCCTCCCCCATCTCTATGAGGGAATTCTACTTCCCACCTACCCGCCCACCCACTCCCATATTCCCACATTGACATTCCCCTTTACTGGGGCCTCTCCTCCCCCTGATGGCCAACAAGGCCCTCCTCTGCCACATATGTGGTCCGAACCATGGGTCCCTCCATGTATATTCTTTGGTTGGTGGTCCAGCCTCCAGGAAGACAGGGGGGGTGTCAGGCCAGTTGACACTGTTGCTCCCTCCATGGGGCTGCAAACTCCCTCAGCTCCTTCAGTCCCTTCTCCAACTCCTCCAACTGGGACCTCACTCTCAGTCCAGCTGTTACTATAAAGTGAAACTTGGGTATTCCAAACGTTTGGGCTAATATCCACTTATCAGTGAGTACATACCAAGTTTGTTCTTTTGTGACTGAGTTACTTCACTCAGGATGATATTTTCA
>CM052705.1:38683633-38724346 GCA_028551405.1 Uromys caudimaculatus | reverse complement strand
TGACTGAGTTACTTCACTCAGGATGATATTTTCAAGTTCCAACCATTTGCCTGCAAATTTCATTAAATCATTGTTTTTAGTAGCTGAGTAGTACTCCATTGTGTAAATGTACCACATTTTCTGTATCCATTCCTCTGATGAGGGACATCTGGGTTGTTTCCAGCTTCTGGCTATTATAAATATGGCTGCTATGAACATAGTGGAGCATGTGTCTTTATTACATGTTGGAGCATCTTCTGGGTATATGCCCAGGAGTGGTATAGCTGGGTCCTCAGATAGTATTATGTCCATTTTTCTGAGGATCCGCCACACTGATTTCCAGAGTGGTTGTACCAGCTTGCAATCCCACCAACAGTGGAGGAGTGTTCCTCTTTCTCCACATCCTCGCCAGCATCTGCTGTCACCTGAGTTTTTTATCTTAGCCATTCTGACTGGTGTGAGGTGGAATCTCAGACTTGTTTTGATTTGCATTTCCCTGATGACTAAGGATGTTGAGCATTTCGTTAGGTGCTTCTCAGCCCTGCGAATTTCCTCTTTTTCTCTCTCTTACCCTGAGTCCACCTAGTGCTGCCTGTATGAACAGGGATGTAGGGCATGAACAGCTTTCTAGGGGCTACATCCCAGGTGAAAAATGACAGTTCCTATCCCATCAGCCACTTATTGCCTGTAGCTCATCAGCTAGATATAGAATTTCATAAAAATCTTCCCTATCCATGTTGGAAGTATCAGTAGCTTGATCTTGTACAGTCCTTCTTTATGCATTTCCAGCTACTGTGAGTTCACATGTACAACAGTAATGTCATGTCCAATAAATATTATGGTCTGTGTCCACTACTTCTGGCTCTTACAATGTTTTTGCCACCTTCTTTACAAAGATTTCTGAGCCATGGGTTGAAGGGCACAATTCTACCTATCTACCATCTATCTATCATTTATCTGTCATCTATCTATCTATCTATCTAATCTATCATCATCACTGTATCATCTCTTTATCTATCACAATCTATATATACTTCTATTTATTTAAAATTTATGTATCCCACAAAGTTTTATTTATACTGCTGGGGTATAAAAATATTCAATAATCTTATGTAGTGGTGAACTCTGGGAGCTGCAATAATGACTAGTCTGATGAAATATGGCCACTCGTGTAACAATGTCATGAATGTTACAGGAGCAACCAGATACTTTATGATTGAATTTAAAGCCCTCTTCTCATGACTAAATTCGTAGCTGGGATTGTGACCTGGGCCAAACCATCATGTTTGTCTAGTTATAAGCCCCAAGGATGAACCAAGTATCATTATTCTGATAACTGGCCTCTGTAGCAATTAAGCACCCATACGTTACTGCATCTCTCACCTCTTGTCAGAGAAGATTTTATTTTTTATGCCAGATGAAGATTAATACAAAGACCAACAATTGGTCAATATGCAGAGAACAGATCTTACTTTATAATACACATGAAAAAGAAACTGAAGTGATTACCACATTGCGGCATGTTTGACACATAGTCACTAAGCTCAAGAATAGGTAATTGGTCTCCTAAGATTTCCCAGAAGAGCTAATAATTATGGCACTAGAAGTGAGCTCTGGATCTACTTTCTCTTAAAGAAGTGATCATCTATCTGTTAATAACAGTTTTATGTATGTTGCTAAGTATTGGAAATAATAATACACACCTTCTATATAATAATATAATAGTAAATAATATATTAGTTGTGTTACTAAATATTGAGCAGAATGATAACAATATCTTTTTATATCTTCAGATCTTTGAGAAATATGTTTGTCTTAGTCATGGCATGAAGAATTTGAGGTTCCTAAACTGGGATACCACCTTTACCATGTTCACAAGGAAATGGAGCAGAACTGGGTTCCGATACACCTCCTTTCATACTTACTGCAGTACTGCAGTGGGAACTTCCAGTAAAATCCAGGCCCTATTCTTAGTCAACAAGATATTTTTATTCTATTTTTGATTTCCTGAAACTACTATCTCTCTAACATATCTCCTGATGACTTCAAGCAATTAGAGGATGTTGACGGACAGCCATACAGTTTCTTCCTACGTCTGTAGACTTTGATCTGTTTTTATCAAAATTCATAATCTATTTTAATAATTAAAAGATAACCACACTTGATCCCAGGGAGTTTTGCAGAATACCTTGTGGTAAGAAGCCAGCAGTAGTCACACACAGTGGGCACCTCATCATATCCAATGGTCCTCTTCTTGTTTCGTAACAGGATCAGAAATAAATGCCATTTCACTACCAGCAAGGACTAGACTTCCACTCACCATGCATTTGTGCTTTATTTGATTTTGATTTGTTTTTTTTGAGAATTTCATGTATTTTTTTATCTTCTAAAAAAGGAGTGCCATTTGGGATTGGAGCTTTTCCTTCCTTATGGGCAAATCCAGAGCAGCAGCAAGTCCGTTCCTAGTCTAAAATCCTCCCTGTCAGGGGCCTGTCATTCCTGTGATCCACTGACTCAGCCGTAAAATCCATTGCACATAAGTTGCTCAAGCACTGCTGGTTAAAATTTATTTTTATATTTCATATCAACTTGAAATGCAAGTAAAATGAGAGGTGGGGGGGAGGGAAGGAAGGAAGGAGGGAAGAAAGGAGAAAGAGAGAGAGAGAGAGAGAGAGAGAGAGAGAGAGAGAGAGAGAGAGAGAGAAAGAGAAAGAGAGAGAGAATGAATCACATCTTCCAAATGACAGCTCTCTTGATGGAATCTGAAGCCTGAAGCAAGAGGAAATTTTCATTAACAGTCAGATTACATGTCATTTTGATTCACACTCCCTAAGCAAGCTAATTTGGGCTGCAGCCAACCCTCTCCAGCGTGATGACAACACAGCAGGCTTCACTGACTCCCTTCCATTGCTAATGAGTCCTTGAGTGACAGCCATGGTCTCAGAGCTCCCTGTGACACCTCACCCTGCAGTGTCAGAGCAGCTGCTGTCCCCACCCTGCTGAGTGGTGCTGTTGAGGACAGGCTGTGATGGTAAGATCACCCGGGCCACCTTCACTCCATCTGTGCACATACCTGTACACACACCTGTGCCCAGGCTCACCTCTCAGTGATGCTCATAACATCACCATGACAAAATAAGGTGTGCTGGTAATTGGGCTCCTCTGAACACCTCTGCTTTTTACACTGGGGGATTCGTCCTTCTCTTCAGGATGAGTTCACCTGAGCTATGACTTCTTTGCTGAGCTATAAGCCACTTCATTCTTCATGTATGAAGACAGCCATTTGAATTTTTTTTGTAAAAAATCTCTAAATTTCACTCAATCTGATTTTTAAAAATTTCTGCTCTGTAGATCTATAGATTTTTCCCCCTGAAATCTAAATATTGGTTTACTTTTGTGTTTGTTTCTAGCACCAGCTAATCAGACAACTTTCATTCCAAAGTTCCTTCACTTGACTGCTGGTCTGAGCTGTGAGTGGAATCCCAGAGAGTAAAAAAATCACCAAGCATTTGATTTGCTAGCTCTTGCTGAGAATTACAAGGTGGAGTTCCAAAAACGCGCTCACCTTTTGTCATCTTCCTTCTTGGAGTTTCTATGTGCTCTCTGAAGAGTGAACTCCCTCCCCAAGCAAGTGGAAGAAGTGGGGTACTGGGTTCCAGTTGTAGTCATGGATGCATGCATGTCACAGAGTGGAGCACTGGAATTGAGACTCTAAGGACAGAAAAGGAAGATGATGGAGGCACCTTTGAGTTTGAAACTGTCGGGGAAGAGGGGCTTCAGACTGATGGTTAGACAGGAAGTGCTGGTCAGAGGAAGCTGCACAGTTAATTCTGGGGAGACTAAAGCAAGCATTATTCACTTCAGATGGGGAATGAAAACATACCAAAGAAATGATGTCATCTAAGTCCACCTTAGTGAACCAATGCCTTTCTCAGGGTTTCGTACAGGGGCGTGCATGGTGACTCATGAAGTCCATCACTGCACACCATGCCGGCAGCTCCTCTGAAGAGCCTTTCCTCGATTGACATTTGATTAGTGCTATATAAGCCTGGGGAAGGGCCTGGTAAATCTTGGAAGTTTCAAGAATTCTCTTGCAAGCTTCTAGTGAATTTCATGAACCTAGTAAGCACCTTCCATGTCCTATTAGGATGTGATGTCTTAATCCAGAGTGAATGGCTCTAGAAGAGAACAGAGGAGACACTGAGATGACAAAGTGGTTAAGGCTGCTCCTGCAGAGGATCAGAGGCAGAGGCAGAGGCCAGGGTGGATCCTGAATCCCAGAATGCTATTGGTTTGGTTGCTCTTCTAATTCAGAAAGCTCTTATTTCTATGACACTACAGCATGTCAGCTCTACCGCTATCTAAGTGAGTTTCTGACTGGTGGAGAACATGCACAGATATACAACTCACAGCAAAGGTATCCCTCCTGTCTTAAGTCTGTGGCTTCTAGTGAGTGTAGGAATCACATGTGTGCCCACTGACTGAATGCAGCACACTCAGGGACAGTATGCTGTAGGATGCCTATTTGCCAGGTGGGTCAAAGAGGAGAGAATTACAGCTTGCTCATCAGAAATGTATTTTTTTGGCTTATATATAAATTTGTGAAATGAGCAGTGAATTTAGAATTAAATGATTAAGGAAAGGAAAGAATTATAATCAGGATATTTCTTCTTTTGTTCCCTTTGAAACTTTATAGTAATATCTATAAATTACTATAATAACCACACTTAACTCAATTTTTGTACTAAATGAGGTTATTCACATGCTCAATGTAAACTGATAAAATCTAAATTCACTTTGAATTTTGTCTTCAAGTCACATAACATCTTGCTACTTAATAGGAATGATGAATAAAGCATTGCGCCGGGCAGTGGTGGCACACACCTTTAATCCCAGCACTTGGGAGGCAAAGGCAGGGGGATTTCTGAGTTCGAGGCCAGCCTGGTCTACAGAGTGAGTTCCAGGACAGACAGGGCTACACAAAGAAACACTGACTCGAAGAACCAAAAAAAAAAAAAAAAAAGCATTGCAATTAAAACTTAGAACTTGGCAGCAAGATGGCACAGCGGTTAAAAGAATATACTAATCTTCCAGAGACCCAAGTTTTGTTTCTGGTACCTGTGTGAGGTAGTTTAAAGAAACCTGTGATTCCAGCCCCCAGCAGATCTAATGGCCTCCTTTGGATTCCATGGGTGTAGCGCACACACAATCTTGAAAAAGGTATCAATTTAGATCTTTTCCACACTGGGTATTCATTCAAATATCCTCAAGATGAAGTTATTTAAAAACTAGTAGGCATCATGCTATTAAAACAACCATTTTTAAAAACAAACTTTATTACAATAATCTCACTAATAAATAGAACATCACACAGCAAAATTAGTTAGACCCAAAGGCCATGAAACTTAACAAACTTTTATACAATTAGAATTGACAACCAACCAGACCTCCCAGAGCTCCCAGAGCTCCCAGAGACTAAACCACCAACCAAAGAGTACACATGGAGGGACCCATGGCTCCAGCCACAGAGGATGGCACTGTCTGGCATCAGTAGGAGGAGAAGCCCTTGGTCCTGTGAAGGCTCGATTCCCCAGTGTAGGGGAATGCCAGGGTGGTGAGGTGGGAGTGGGTGGGGGGGGAGCATCCTCATAGAAGCAGGGGAAGGGGGGATTGGTGAGGGGGTTTCCAGAGGGGAAACCTGGAAACGGGATAACATTTGAAATGTAAATACATAAAATATCCAATAAAAAATATTTGTCTTTAAAAAAAAAAAAGAATTGTCATTCAAAATGGAAGCTATGAAGCATCACATTAAATTTTACACTTTCAGTATTGAATGTATTTTATGCACTTATTTACTACCAGAACCAAAAAAATCCACAGCGGAACAAGAGCTAGAGAACTGCTTAGTTTTAAGTGTATAAATGTGTCTTTCTACATTCGGTACTTCTTTACCCCCTTGTATTTAGCGTTCTTGTATTTTTAACAATACACTATACTGTATGCACATGTACATTTGGTTACTTATATACATATATGATTGACTAGATATTATTAAGACATAAGGAAATGTATAAGAATGAGCATAATTAAGATTTGAAATTTTAATAGATTTTGGCTTAAATTCACACATGGATACAAGAGATAGACCGTATGTGGTCTAAATACATCCATATTTTACAGGAGTTGGTGAAAGATAGAGCTATAGAACTTTAGGATAAACAAGCTGCTTTCAACCCAGGGCCACAACATAATAAACTGGCTTGCTAGGAAATCACAAAAACCATGTCCCATAATATGCTTTTTGGAAGTTTAACTCCTCATCATTGACTTTAAAAAAGGAGGGGGTCTTGAATTTTTCCCCCTTCTGAGATGCAGCCCCCAAATGTAAGCAGTTTAGTTACTGCTGTACGTTCAGTGTGAAATCCTCCCTTCCCTCTCCCCATAAACTCCTGTGCTTAACATATTGGTCTACAGCTGCTGGCAATGTTCTGGAAGGTTATGAAAGCTTTAGGAAATAGAGCCTGTTGGTAGGAACCTGGTCATGGAGGGTAGGCTGTGAGATTCATAGCCCTACAGCCTTTCCACTTAGATGAGAGCAAGGAGTCCAAGATGACAGCTATTCCCTGCTACAGTGCCTTCCCCTCTGTAGTGAACTAGACTCTCCAATCATGAGCCAACATGAGCCCTTCCTTCTATAAGTTGCTTCTTGTCTTGTCTTTGATAAAATAACCAGCACATGTGTCAAAGAAGGGGGGTATTTCTATCTTTGTGTCTTCATTTATTGTATTGGATAGTTAGGACACAAGAATCTGTGTAGGTATACAGCTAAGAGCCAGAGAATGCTGAGATGGCTGCAGGAATAGATCTCATAAATGACGGTAGGGAAGACTCAAATAGAGAGGGGATGGATTTATGGACTTTCAGGGTGTGTGGGCAGGAGTAATGCTTTCTTCTTTGACTATAAGAAAGTACAAGTGATTTCTACATTACTAATTTATGAAAATTAGAATTTTGCAATATTGAATTAGACCATCCCTTGTAATAGTAAGTTACAAGGCAAGAAATTTCACATGTAGAATCTTATGAAGGATCTAGAAGGACAATTTCATCTCTCAGGACAAGGATAGGATTTTAAGGATTCTCCACTTGGTTTAAAATTCAGATTTGCCTGAGATGCCCTTCAAGGTACATTGCTGGCCTTGGATTTGGATTTCCTTGGCTTGCTATTGACCTTGGTCTGTGCAGAGCTAGGTCATGGTTAAAGTGAAGGTCCATGTTGGATCACTCTGTATGCAGGCTTCCGAGAACCTTTACTAGTTATCTTGTTGAGCTGTTTCCCACCAGACTGATTAGGTGTGTTTCCTGAGCGTTGTGTGACTGAGGCTGAAATAGGTGGGTAGGGTTGGAAAGGAATTCAGGAGTCCTGACAGTAGAGTGGTTCTGATGCAGAGCACTGGAGGTGAGTTGATGGAATTTAAATAAAGAGCGGATGTGTGCCTTGTCCACTCAGGAGACAAGGCTCAGTTTTCTAGTTTTGCCTCTAATGGAGACAGAGTTTGTCAGTTAAAAAGTCAGGCGTCTTCTCAGAAAGGTGGTATTCCTGAAGCAGAGCCAATGGCAAGATGCCAGAAAACAATGGCAGAGAGCTTTTACGATACCCATCTTCCTGAAACCTGGGAGACCTGCAGATTCAGGATGCAACTCCTTAAAGCCACTGCTCTTCTGCGTATTAGTGGTAGCTGGGGAACAGAATCCTCCACATAGGAGGAAATTCTGTCTTCTGAGGAGGGCACAGGCTAAGAGTCGCCCCTCCTGCAGCAATGTCCCCTTCACACTGGGTGTGGAGAGCTCTGTCTTTCTGAGGAAGGCTCAGGCTGAGTCAGTGTCTCTCTTAGTAGTATGAACACTTGTCACAGACTCACTTCCCAGAAAATTTTATGTCCCAGATCCATGACATCAGATCTTGCCAGCACCTCACCCATCTGCACATTGGCCTTGCCTGAGAATGAGTAGTTTAATTTTCTCAGTCCTTATTGTGGATTTTTAGCTGTAAGTTTGCATTAAAACTCTTTCTGTGCAAATAGAATTTTGGCATAATAAGAATGCCCTGGTGGACCCATGTGGAGGCAGACGCATCATCTCAAATTCATGCATTCCATACTGTGGCTTAATTTAAAGGCTGGGTTACTTCAAAATGCATTTATTAAGTCTGACCTACTTTTAAATATTTAATATTCCATTTTAGCTTTCATGCAGCAAAAGAAGCTTCAAGGTCTTCATGTTCTAGCCCGTCTTTAAAGCTTCAGTATTGATTCATATAACAAGACGCTGTGTGACCCACCGTCCCCAGTACCACTTTGGAGAGTGGCATTTAAAGCAATTAGATGCTTACATGCTCTTGCCTATACTTCGACTTCCACAAAGGCCAGGCTGTTTGTCCTTCTGAAAAGTCTCTTCTTTTCCTGTCTTCATAGCTGAGGCCACTGTTGCTAAAAATACAAAGCAAAACAGCATGGAAATGTAATGCGTTCATGCCAAGCCCATGACCTAGGTGGATGATGTGTTTGCCATTAAGCTGACTCCCTTGATCAAAAGTTATTCTGACTTGGGAAATGGAAGACAAATGGGCAAAACACCAGATTGTCAATTTTGGGGAATGCAGATGGAGGAATACAGGGAGAAAATGAGAGCTACTATGCAATGTAATTGTGAATGTTGCACCAGGTTCAAATATATTTATTGCTTAGTTCATTACTAAGAGGGATAACGGACACTATCAAAATGCAATGGAAGAGAATAAAGTTCAGAGAACTTCAGTGAGCTAGCACAAGGCAGGGTACAACGTGCATGTATGCCTGCCAGGCTCAGAGAGGTTTTGTGTAGAATTTTCTGCACCTGGAGTTTAAGTTTCATGGCAACCAAAGTAAAGATAAAATATGACAATTATCTGAATTAACTCCATGAGGCTGTGACATTCAGTCACGGAGAAGTATGTCTGGCTTTGATCCTAATCTCATGTCCGCTTTCTCTAGCAGATCTTGTAACAAGAGTGTTTGTGACGTGGATGACAATAGTCAGCAGATTGCAGAGAGCCTGGTGACGATTGGGTGTAGAGCTGAGGTGTGTTTATTTACAGGAGAGCTGTCTAGCCACGCTCAGACTTGCAGTCATCTCTGGGAAGACAAAGAATGATAGCTGATGCTCAGTTGCGCTAAGTCATCTAAGCTGATTTTTTTCTTCAGCAGAAACAGCTTTTCTGCAGACTGGAGGCCCCACTGGAATAGAGGTCATTGCTGCAACCCAAGAATGCATGTCTGACATACATGCAAGGACATGCTTTCTAATAGCCAAGGACTGCTTTTATCTCCACGCACTTAGCACTGAGTGGAAAGAGATTGGCGATGATATTTACAAAGACTTTAATCAAAGAAGCTGCAAGAGTTGAAAACATCTTCAAAACCTGAACAGAGAAAAGGGGACAAATTAAGAGGGCCAAGATTCTATACGTGTGACAGAGCCCCTTGAGAAGAGCTTAATGCTCATCATAGAACTGACCAAAAGGTCCTTATAATGAAATAATAAAAATGTGCTATTTGATGATGGGGTGACTGGGGAATATGTTTTCCTCATTGTTCACTGAGTGGTGCAAACTGTACTTTCCTTCCCTGTAGACTGTATCCCCGGTAAATTTCTTCCTCAAAAGATGAAGTTCTGGCTGTCGATACAGTTCAGTCTTTCATGTGCTTGTTGCAAAGAACCCCCAGAGCCTGTGTATAAAATCTTGGCATTCTGTGTTCACGTTTGTAATCCTAGCACTATGGGGTGAAAATAGGTGTATTCTGTCTCATAAAACAAGGTAGATAGCACTGAGGAATGACAAAAGCACCCACATGTGTACACATGTACATTCATTCACATACACATGTACACACATGCATAAACATAATCTGCATATATGTATATACATACATACATATACATGCACACATATATGCACACATGCATGTGTACACACACACACACACACACACACACACACACACACACACACACACACACACACACCACATTTTAAAATATAGAACAAGCCCCTGTGTATTGCACTTTCTCACATATTTCGATCCCAGTGTCTTCCCACTCTATGTGCTCCGTGTTTCTGATTCTTGTATGCTGTGTTGACTGTAGCTTCAAAAACAATGCTGAATCGCACGGATGGTAATGAACCTGATTGTTTGTGCCTGGTTTTAATAGGAATTCTTCAGAGAATTACACTAATAAGGACGCTTGAATCCAGTTGGAGATACTTTCTGTCTATCCGAATAAGACGTCACTCTCATGCACCGAGTATAGTGGCATCTCCTGCTATCTGGAAATTATTTTATATTTTAAAAATTAATATTATTCTCATTCAAGAAGGTGAGGTGGGTTTTTTCCTGTTTCTTAGATGGATTACACACATCAGTTGGGAAATGGGCACTAACATTTATTTGCAGCTTTAGAGCATTTTTGTAATTGTGCAATGGTGGATGTGGGGCTGGGTGTGGATGGGGCAATGTGGGTGATACACTCCTGTAGGTATCCCTGTAAAAGATATTGCTACTTCCATATTTCAGCTCTGGAGCCTATGAGATGGTACCATAGTCTTTGTGGCTTCAACAAGCGATGGTCTTGCTACTGTTCTGAGGATGGAAACAGGAGCAGGAAACAGGCAGACTTTGTTCTCTTGAGGTGCCTCTTCCAGCACCAGTGCTGCCTGGCTCCACCCATTTCAGCCTTCCTGCCTCCAGGCTGGTCTGGACCACTTGTTTTTTTTACTAGTCTCACAGTAAAAAGTTGGAGCCATTCCTTTTACAAACATTCCTGCTTCCTTCTATGCCTATTTTAACAGAATCCAGAAGGAAGCCATGGGAGAAAAAGAGGAAACATCATCAGGCTAGATGTTTGCTTAGTGTCTGAAGACTCATCAAGCATGCAATCTAACTGGTCTGCCTGGTGGTCACCGTGCTTTGGCACCTCTACTGTCCTGGGGTTGGTCTTTCTACCCTGTGAAAATACTCCTTCTATCACTGCTTTCTAGCCACATTCTTCTCTCTCTACCACCACACCATGCCTCTTTCTCCTCTATTTAATTACCTCCTAATCATTTCATTGGTTCTGTGGTAAAAGTTGCAACTTTGCAATTTCTGTCATTTTTTATTTAATTACATGATATCTATCTTCCTCCTTAACTGAGATGATTCAAGGGACCCAAATTGACCTTACCGTATTAGCTTTCACATTTCCAGCACCTGGTAGTCAATGCTAGGAATGTTCAAAATTATCTGTTTAATAAATGGAATGCATGACAACCTCATGGAAATAAATAATGAAGCATGTTTGATGTTTGATAAAGAAAACAGTGTATTCTAAGGAAATCACTAAGCCTTTCAGAATTTCATGAATGCTCCCCTGAGATCAAATTAGATTGAAAATTAATTCCTTCTGCAAAGAAGTTCTTCTAAAACCCTTAATATATATAAAGGTAATAAATTCTATTTATCTTTCAACATCCCAATTCAAAATGCTCACCTCCCCAAAGCCTTCTTGAACATGCTCTGCTCTTCTGCTGTGAATGCTAATGAGGCATTCTCTTCTTATCTTTCTCCATATCCAAGAACTCCGTAAAGGCACACACCTTTCTTTTGTACATTGCATAGCGTTTTGTGCATATTAAATAATCATTAAACCTCTAATGAATAAATAAATATGTGCAGGGTGATTCATCACAGAAGACAAAATCATCAGCCACTATTAATGGCTGATCCAGACATCAGAATAGAGTATAATTCTGTAAAACGTGAAAAAAGGAAAACAGAGTACAGAGCCTCCAGAGTAAAGACCTAACGCTTTTACTTAGGGAGTCTTCCAGTCTGTCTTCACCACATGTTACACAACATTAAGCCCTACAGTGTCCCTGATTCCAGTACCTCTTAGGTTCCTATTCAGCTGCACAGTAACAGCTGAAACCCCGTACAGCAAAAATCTCTAAGATGTCTTATCAGATTCAAAGTGTCCTTGCCTCATGATTCATCTGTATTTACTGGAAATTTAGCATATTGTTGGTAACTACTGGTAATGACTAGCTGAGATGCATGGATGCTCGTTCCTGTAGGAAGAGCCGGGCTTTGCTGCCTGTGTTCTACTGAGAGATCAATGGGATATGCTGAGTGATCATTAGCATAATATTTCCATTAATTTACATTTTCATATAATCCTATTAATTTTACATAAGAAGTAGCCCTAATCGGAAAGGTAACACAATATAATCTTGTGGCCCATAAAGAATGATAGTTGCTATAAGAAACTGAGTAAGGTAAGAAATTGGTGAGAGCAAAAAATGTAGAGATGAGTGTCGGATGGAGCTGATTGCTTCCTACTCTTTAAGGACAATTATTTATAAAACAGCCCTGTATGTATTTATTTTCTCTTCTGATCCCCATAGGAGAGTTTTCAGATGAATTGATCAGAAATGTCACCAATCCTAAGAAAGAGTGTTCTAGAAGTTTGGCTGCATCCCAGGTCCAGGAGGCAGTGCGATGGGATTCCATGTTGGTGTCTGAAACCTGATCCCCAGAGCTGACATGTCTCTTAGCTGTTTCTGTGCAGTGAGTACTCAGGTATGTGACAGACAGGGAAAGGTAGGTATGGAGATAATAATATCTTCTCTCACCATACCATCGTGAATAGAAATTTCTGTGGTGACCCAGAATCCATGACTTGGTAGTCATGGCAACAAAGTAAGTAGAACCTTGCTGTAATTGTTAGAGTACACGGTCATGCAACTGTTATACTCCCTACATAAGGATTGTGAGTACCATTGTGTCATTTTCTGGGATTCTACCCATCCTGCAGCTTCATATGGCTCAGGAAGCTCAGGAAGGGCTGAAGTCTACAGCAGATGGGAGATGAACTAAGATGGGGCTCTGTGACTCAGTTTCCATGAAGTTTCCAGGTAAGGGTAGAGGATCTTTTGGTGATGCAGATATTTTGAGTCTCCTATGTTCTTGTCAGTAAAAGCCCAATAAACTTATTGGTTTACTGGGTGGAACTCTTACTTAGGTCTGTGCATAGAGTTCAGTCTGAGAGAAGTGTGTGGTGTTTCAAGGCAACCAGGACAGAGCTTCGATAAGGATGATGTCTCAGGTGAGAGCAGCAGCGCCTGGCCTTCCTCCTTCCTTCCTGGTTGCCTCCTTCCAGCTCTGGAACTTGAAACCTTGCTTTCCTCTCATCAGATGCACTGTCCGAAGTGAAGATGACCAGCCACTTACTTATTATTAAATTAAACTTATTATGAAATTAAAGGTGGACACTTTCTGGACGCTTGCATTTGAAAGAAATTTTCTTGTTTTGTTTTATGGGTTGCGCTATGAACTTGTATTTGAGCAGGTGCTGAGCTAACTGCTGTGCCTTCTGATGCTAGTCTAGTCTGCTGAAGAGTTTGCAGGATGCTTTAGTCAAAGTATCCTTTGTATCCCACGGGGTGGAGATAGCATGAAAGAAAAGGTGATTTTGTAATGTTTAATTATTTATTTTGTGTATGTCTGTATCAGTGTGGCCATGCATGTGTAAATCAGAGGATGATTTGTGGAATTAATTCTTTCCTTTAACCATGTGGGTTTTAGGTCTTAAACTCAGATCATCAAAATTGGTAGCAAGGGCCTTTACTCACTGAACCCTCTGCTGGCCTGGCATCACCGAGATCAGCTGAAAGTGTAACCCAGAAACCTAACTCTGGGTTTGGAATTTAAAATCCCATGTGGACCAGAATGTGTTAGACACTGATAATGAACTAAATGAGTAAGCAATGCAAACCAACCAATCCCCACTCATCGCGTCTAATGCACCATACTTTCCTGAGTAGACTGTCATTAAGTTCAGTGCAGATATCTCGAAAGCCCACTTTGCCACTTATAAAGTGCCTAGTAATATCAGAAAAGATGAACTGGATAATTTGGAAATGCCCAGTAATTTTCCAGCAAAGGGTAGGGGTTAGCTCTGCAGTCAGGACATGGGAGTTGTGCAGGCAAACATTTCAGTGTACACCATAAATTCTCACTATCTTAATGGCCCGTCCCATTTTCAGCCCTTCCAGCAAGCCCACAGAACAATTACTCCTGAGCAATGCAGGGTTTCAAGAGATTACACAACATACTCAAAATCTCCAGGTGGAAATACAGTTGAGGGGACTCAGACTACTGTCTCTTAAGTCTAAAAATTACTTTTTAATATGATCTTTGAAACTGTTAGCAAGCACTACCTAAGAATTAGAAGCTCAAAGCAGACTTAAAGGAAACACAGATCCCAAATCTTTTGTCTTACATTTTGTGGTAAGGAGATGGAAGTTGACTAGACAGGAAGTCTAGATCCAGACTTTGCTTCCCCCAACATTGCCTGTCTATTTTCTGGTTTCTCTTTGAGAGACAGATTATCCCTTGATCTCTTTATACTGTGTCTCTACCCATACTCTCCACCTCTGAATCTGTGAGGAGTTTTCTGTCTGGACCACAGGAGATAGTGTTAATCAAGAGATCTGTGCCATCAAAAGATGAGCTGGTGACAGGAGGCACTTAGCAGCCAGTAGAAGATGCCACCAACTGTGGAACACTCTGTTTCACTGAAGATAATGTGTGTTTCAACCTCAGCTCATATACAATAAGTGATATAGTCCCTAAACTATGTCAAAGACACTCTCAGAGTCTCAACTTCCATATCTGTATAGTGGAGCTGCTAAAGCCTACCTCATGTAGGTGTGGTGAGTAATACCTACATTTATAAATAAAACTGATTGTGTTTTTAATTAATTAATCTGTTAAAGACAAATGACAATGTTATCTTATTTTTTATTTCAGTGTACACTATTTAACCAATTTTATTTTTAAATGTGTATGTGTGTGTGTGTGTGTGTGTGTGTGTGTGTGTGTGTGTGTGTGTGTGTGTGTGTATGTGTGCACATGAATGCAGTGCTTGTGTAGACCAACCACATCAGGATACCAGATACCACAGGAGCTGAAGTTACAGAAGACTCTGAGGTACCCAGTATATGTGATGGAAGTTAAACTCAGGCCCTCTGCAGGAGTAGCACACACTTTTAACTGCCCAACTGTCATTTAAGTTCAGTGCAAATAAATATCTTGTAATCCCACTTTGCCACTTATAAAAACCTTGTAGTATCAGAAAAGATGAACTGGATAATTTAGAAATTCTTGCTCAGTACTTTTCCAACAAACGGTAAGGGTTAACTCTGCAGTCAGGACATGGGAGTTGTGCTGGCAAACATTTTCAGTGTACATCATAAATTCTCAGTATCTTAACATTTGTCTACCTGGCTTTCCTTTTCTTTACCCCTCTCTGTGCAGTGATGTTACATTTAAAAAGCAAGACTAGTTATAAAATAGTGACAGGGCTGTCAACATGTTATCATCCATGTCACGCATTCACCTTGTATGGAAATTTCCATCTGTGATAAAAAATAAAAACAGCCTATGTGCAGCTTTACCGGGGTGATCAGCAGGCCAGCCCAGATCACTGTGCATTGGTTTAATTCATACCCACAAATTTGCTTTCTTCTGGTTTCTGCTTCTTTTGAGAATGGAAACGCGTCTGCTACTTACTGTTGGCTGTGCAGGAGAGTATTGCCTGTAACCTCCTGCACAAAATCTTTTCAGATTCTTCTTGACTCAGTGTCCCTGTGATCTTCATGCAGGGACCACAGCAGCTACTTTTTACAGACTCATTGTTTCTCTAAGCATCCACAGAGCTCAGTTTCCCCAAGCTCTCCTGAGGTACTCAAACATGGGATGTGATTTGAGTGGACGTGCCCTTTGTTCTTGTCTTTCCTGTGTTCACCATCCCAGCAGTAAGGAGACAGAACCACCTTCTGACTCTCAGATCATTCTGGGTGGTCTTGTGAAAAAAACACTAAGGCTCTTGAGCACCTCTAGATTATCAGGAGATGAATAATTTGACCTCCACTTCCTTCAATGGAAGCCACTTTTAGCATGATGAATTTTGGCTTTTGTTATTTCACTTTTCATAAACTTTATTTCTATAATAAATTATATGTAATGTCAAGGCAAAACTTAATGATATAAAATAATATACACAGATTTTAAGAGCACAAAAGTCCTGGCATATATGCATACACTTCTATATTGCAACCAGACTGAAATACGGACTGTGCCCCACACTCCCAGAGGACTCTTTTTTTTTTTTCTCCTGCTCTTTCTAATCATATGTCCCAAAGGGTCATCACCTTCAAATGTCCATCTTCATGTATTAGTCTGTCTCTTTAGGGACTTGCTTTAAATTTTTGAGAGTCATATGCAGTTGTAATTTATTCTTTTTAATCAGTGTGTTATAAATATTCTGGAGGCAGACTGCTAAAATCCTTATCATGGCTCATGCCCAGGGAAGACACTTATGGAAAAGGAGTCAAAGGAGATGATTCTGAGACTGTTTGGAGGCTCTTGGAAAAGCCTAAGCTGATGTTGAGAAGGGGAAGTGGGTCATGTGGAGAGGAGTCCAAGAACCAGTGAAAGATACACTGTCAATGTTCGGGAAGGATACAGCTCAAAGACAACTGGAGTTCTTCTCTTCAAAGCTGAGCTTGTGTCTAAGAACATGTTTGATGGAGGAAAAATTGGGTTCTAATGGCCATGCCTAGTGGATGATGCCTTTAATATAATGGTGATGTTAAGAGCTGGGACTAAATGCAGAAGAGTGGGTATCAGTGAGCTTTTAGCATCACAAGGCTTTGCTGCTTCTGAGGCATTGTGGACTGGTAAGTAGGCTCTCTGATAACTGGACTCATTCTGGATACAATGACAATGAAGATCAGAGTTCTTCAGCCTACATAGCCTGTTCCTGCTGGATACTAAGGATGTCTGAGAATACCACCTGTCCCTATGGGAGCTTACTGCTACTCCTGAATGTCATCTCCTTGTCTTGATGTGTGCAGGAATCCTAACTGTCTTTCTGTCAAACTAGAAAGTACATTTCAGTGTCGCCCTATTTCTGGAGGCTGTTCCTGACTGATTGGATTCCCCCTAAAGCCAACTCCTCAAGGAGCCTCTAACATTGTTGCCTCTGTGGAGGAACTGTTGCTTTTAGCATATGTGTGTGTGTGTGTGTGTGTGTGTGTGTGTGTGTGTGTGTGTGTGTGTGTGTGTGTGTGTGTGAATAAAGCCTGGGCAGAGATGTGCCCAGGAGTCCACCCATGCTACTTGGGCAACAGGGAGGTTCTAGCTTGCTTTTGAGGATAGGTCGGTTCCTGGGGACTCAGTAGGTCAATGCAGGCTGACCTTGTTCAGGGCAATCATTTAGAAATCAGGATAGTAAGGGTCTTCAGTCCTTAAAATACTGTTTCCCATCTCTTTGGAGATTGTTTTTTTTATTTGTGATGGATAGGAACAAGATTGCAGAGGCACTCTCAGGAAAGGGTGAAGACCTGGCAGCAAGTTTCTTGTTATAGTTGTGAGTCAGATGAGTCTAACAAGCTGCAAGAGATACTTATGACTGTGGCTGAACCATGCAGTGAGTAGTAAGAGGTATCCAACTTTGGTGAGCCACTCCCAGTCTCCCACAAAGAAGCAAATCAAAGCACCACACGCATGGCATGGTATTACTAAGACTCTTTCAACAGGATTGACATCACAGTACCCTGTGATGGAAGATTACACTGAAATGCAACTCCTCCAGCACTGATGCATATTTGAATGACATTAAGTGGGTTATTTCTGTTTTCTAACACAATGACAGGTCAACGGCTACAGCTGAGTACACATGGCAATCTTCGATTCTGCGGATAGGAGAAAATAGGTGAGAGCATGGAAGTATAGTAACGTAGTTTGAACTTGGCCAGAGTAGTAGAATTCACTGACCAATGGTGACTGGTGTGGACATGCCTCTGTGTGTATGAGTATGTGTGCGTGCATGTGCCTGTGCGTGTGTGTGTGTGTGTGTGTGTGTGTGTGTGTGTGCTCATGCATGCATGTGTGCGTGAGAAATTGAGAGAATGTGTTTGTTCGTGTGTGTGATATAATGAGTGGAAACAGAGTAAGAAGCAAAATCCTCTTCCTCCCTCTCTGACTCCCGCTCTTCCTCCCTCCCTCTCTCTGTCTCTCCCTCCACCCCCTCTTTCTCCCTCCCATAATCTTTCGTCAAGTAAAGAAGATTGGCACAATATTTTCTCTGTGCTTAATCTCTTATATCAAGGATAAACCTCTCTGTAAACATGGCCATGTGTCCGTCCAGGGCTCCTTGGCTTGTCTAACATTGCCCAGGCTTATCTCTGTTCAGCTTGCAAAATGTAAGAAGATCAGGGATGAGGATAAGAGAATTGGTTTATTGACTAGAGCTGCAGAGGACACAAATCTGACTTCCTTGTCATTGACTGCTGAAGGGACCGAGGGGTGAGGACACAGAGCCCTCTAATGGCATATAAGGATATAAGGAAGCTGAGCCCAATAGTCCTGTTTGGGGTTGAGTTGTGTCAAATTGCCAACTGGAGGTCTCCACTAAAACATGCATAAAAATGATACAGAACAGTTAAATGTTCCTGAAGGATACTTTAAGCATCGTTTTAAATATTATGTGACATTACTGAAGAATGGCAGCAATCCCCATTTATTACACAATTAATGCTTGTAATTTCTGAGAGCTTCGCTGAGGTCATGGTAATTTTCCAACTTGCTGTTTTGTTCCTGGTTTAACATCCACTTTGCATTCAGGCATCTCAAAAATTAACTCATGCCTATACGTAAACTATTTCTTGAAAGAAGATACGTGAAGAAGCACTCAACTGCTCTTGAAAAGGGAGAAATTTTGGTTACTTTCCTCTCTTTCATTTTTGTGCTGGGGACTTACTTAGACTTTCTGCCACTGACCTGTAACCCTGATGGTTTAGCTCTAACATTTACATGTGATACAGTCATGGCCTTGTCTCAGTGTTGAATATTTTACATGAGCCTGCTTCAAAGTGCAGAAATCTCAGAGCAGAGCTTTATCCTTGTTTGACTTCTCCAACTGTATAACAGAAAGAAAAGTTTGCATCCACTAGTGAAATAGTTATCTTACACTAAGATGCTGTTAAGAGTGACTGACATGACTATGTAAATATTTGTTAACAATAGGTATAAATGGAAATAAGTAACATAGAGAAATATTATAAAGGCACTTGCTTGAGGACACTCCCATCCAAGTGCAACATCATATGAGTGTGCACTTAATTTGTGTGCACAAGGGTGTGTCATCCAGAGCAGACACTGAGAGGAGGAGCTGACACATTTCAGATAGTTATTCCTGCACCTTTTGATGAACAATACCAAATCTTCGAATAATGACCAAATATAGCTTTTGTGGATATAACATTATATAGATGATCACGTATTCCAAAGAGGATTTAAACAAGAGCTTCCGCTCCACTCCCAGTGTAGTGGAAACTATAGCTCCAGTATTCTCTCTTAAATGTGCATTGTGGATATAGGCACTGTTCAAACAGCAGCTGCCTTCAGACAATGCCATGTCCACAGTAAATAAAGGGGAAAAGAGTCTGAAAAATCAGTATTTATTTATTTATTTATTTATTTATTTATTTATTTATTTATTTATTTGGCTTTTCGAGACAGAGTTTCTCTGTGTAGCCCTGGCTGTCCTGGTACTCCCTCTGTAGACCAGGCTGGCCTCAAACTCAGAAATCCACCTGCCCCTGCCTCCCAAGTGCTGGGATTAAAGGCGTGCACCACCACTGCCTGGCCAGTATTTCTTTATTGACCACATTTTACAACTTTTTCCTTGATCTCAATGACATGAAATCTGGAAAAAATTGAAATTAAAAAGTAATAATCAGAATTTGGAATCTGAATTATATAAAATAAATGATCCTAGAGGTCAGAAGAGGATGTCAGATCCCCTGGAACTGGAGTTGAGAATGGTTGTGGATCACCGTGTGAGTGCTGGGAAAGGAACCTGGGTCCCCTGGAAGGTCAGCAAGTACTCTTTATTGCTGAGCTATTCTTGCAGCCCTTGCATTAACTTTTTGTCTTTTTTTTTTTTTTTTAAGAGAAGAAGCATCACTAGCAACTGCTATCATGGCCAAAGGTCAATGCTGTACTGAAATCCCTTAGTCAATTCTGAACATCATGAACTTTTGTCATACAGGGCTCCAAGGAGCTTGATTCCCAAACATAACACAAGGATAAAGTGTTTCCTTGTAAGTCTATATGAAAATGGGGTAGTTTTGTTTGAGACTGCACATCAGTATATTTTGACACATTGTCTTCCATATCCGTGTCAGAGCACGAAGTTCTCTACACACTTCCTTTTATACTCAAATCAACTATCCCATAGTCCACCTGACCTCTCTGCCACTGCTGGCAGTTTGCTACTTGAAGCATGTGCCCTGTCCCTTATGCATGTTGTCATGTAGGGTCTGCTTCCTGTCAGATAGCTGTGTGCCAGTGGGCCAGGTAATCTTAGTGAGTGGGGCTTATTCCTAATTAGAGTGGTTGTCTCTGGGGTATGGCAGGCATGGGGCTGTAATTGACACACAGAGCATATAACCAGACAAGCGGCTCAGCAGCAAGTTCCAAGGACCCTGAAGCATGAAGTCAAGTCACCAGAGCCCACAGTCATGGATTCTGCTCTCCTTCTACAGCTGATCATCCATCATCTCCCTGGAACAAATGTGAACGGTGGCCTACAAGCACTCCAGTTAACTTTCTGTTCCCTAATTCCCAGCAAGAGGTGATCATGCAGTGATGGGAAGTGGTAATTGCAATTTTCATGCCCAGCTTTTGGCAGCCAGCTCTCTGCAGTGGCTTCATGTTAGATCCATGTCACGGTGCAGTCACTCATGGAGGCAATGTGGTTCTAATGTGAAGGTTTTCTTGGGTCTGATTATTAAG
Organism: Uromys caudimaculatus; assembly: GCA_028551405.1. Lineage (NCBI taxonomy): Eukaryota > Metazoa > Chordata > Mammalia > Rodentia > Muridae > Uromys > Uromys caudimaculatus. The sequence continues at coordinate 38,703,422 of CM052705.1, read as the reverse complement.
TCTAGAGCAAACCTGAGTTCCCTAGCTGCTTCTTGGATATCTGAAACTAGTATTCTTTACCTCACCATTTTAACAGAGGTTATAATATATGGTCTTACTCTCCTGTAGTAGAACTTGAATCTTTTTCTTATATTGGCGTGCAAATTTGTGTGTGTACAGGTCTGTGTGCAGGTGTGTGTGCCCAGAGGCTGCATGTGATGTCTGACTCTATTTCACTCCATCTTATCTTTTTCTTTTCAGGCAGTCACTGAACCTAGAGTCACCACTTCGTCTAGATTGGCTGTTCAGCAAGCCCCGGGATTCAGTGATCTCCAACCTCACCCCAAGTCCTAAGTCACCCATTGGTGTTGAGGTTCTGAACACAACTCTCTATGTTTGCACAGTAAGCACTCTACCCAGAGAGCTCTCTCAGCCCAGAAATCAGTGTCAAGTGTGCAGCAACAGTGGGGTGATGTTTGCTGATAGATTGGAACCCTGGGCAAGGAAGGGAGATTCTGCTTGTTCTTGGTGATCACGCACTCAGGTTCTTCTGAGTTGGGTCTGAACTGACTGCAATTTCCACCTGTTCTTAGGGTCTCCTTGTCCTGTCCATTGTGTTCATCTGCACTGAGAGTGAGGAAGCTCCCCCAGCCCTTCTCAGAGCTGTCTGACTTCATGTCCCTGGACCCTTTATTAGAATGTGGCTTTGGAAAAGTAAATCTTTCCCTCTTGTTCATTCTTTGCTTTCTGGTAACCATGTTTGCATGCATCCTACTACATAACCAGTTCACTCCTCATCTTAGTCCCCCCCCCCATCAGCCAATTTCTGACTTCCAGAAGTAGAGAGCTCCCAGAAAATCAACGAAGGGAGCACCTCTTCCCACAGGGATCTAGCAAGGGACAAGTAAGGAACAGTGAAACTAGCCACATGTTATTGCATTACTGTCAGCTGACATCACAGATAAAACACGTTAAGTCATAAGATCAGAGTGTCACACACATATGCCTGATAAGGAGAATTGTCACAAAGGACACCTGAATCTGTAGCCTAGTGCAGAAAATGCTTCTTCAGGGATCCAATGACAGCCTATGCACACAGCATTGACCCCTTCCAGCCACAGGTCATTGTTTCAGAATTCATTTTCTTGGCCTTTAAAACTTTCCCTTTAGGGAGGGCCTCACTAGGCTCCTCCTCTAGCAGGGAGCTATTGGCAGTTGATGGCTTCTGGAGGTGGAATTATCAATTTTCTTTAGAAGTGTGGACTGTTATAGACTGCCCATCCTTCAGTGCATGGCGCTATACTCATGCATATATGGGACACTCTGACTGAACTTAGAGCATTGTTTATGAAAAATAGAGAGGAGGATATGAAGCTATGATGTTAGGAAGGAGAAGTATTTGGTAGGTCTGTAAGAAGCTGGGTTGGCATATTGATTTGATCAAAATAATTTTATATCTATATTTGTGTGTGTGTGTGTGTGTGTGTGTGTGTGTGTGTGTGTATGAAATTCTCAAAGAACAGATAAGTAAAATAAAAAATTCTTAAGTTCTACCTCCTCAAAGCCATAGGTTTTACCACATGCATGCCTGCTTTACTACTACATCCTGGCCTTACTAAGTTTGGAGAATGGCCCTGTTTTGTATTGGAGACTGAATTGTCTGTGGAGTGTGAACATAATGGCAGCTGGCTCAATGGCTCAGCTGCTGTGTGAACTGGAGTCTTAGACACTGTTCTGGAACATCCACACATCCTCCTATTTCCCCAGCATTGTGTCTTTGAGTGTAATGGAAGAAATGCTGTTGCATCTATGAGATCAGCCAAGAATTCTTGCTTACAGTGCCTACCTGTGACCTTTTGTACTTCTAGAATGTACTACAAGCTTCCTGTAGACCTTTGAAGTCACAGCCCAGTCCTGTCTTTTACTGGCTGTGTATTTTGGGGCAACTCCATAACAATTGCACCCAGGTCTATTGTCATGCTGAATATCAGGTTGAACTTCACCATGGTTTTCGATTGATTAAAAAAAAAAAAAAAAAAAAAACAAGAAAAGATGATTCAGAGGACACTGAACCAATGCTTTGTTTCACTGTTTGCACGGTGGACTTTTCCATAGACACTGGAATCAAGGGCTAGAGAGGGCTAAGAGCATGAATGTATCCTATCTAAACAGGGCACTCAACCTCCACACTGGATTTATCATCATTGAAAATCGAATACTAATATCTAGGTTTCCTTTATCAAATGTTTATTCATGCTTCAGAAAATGGCACCCAGCCTGAGGAATAAAGTGAACTCAGTGTGGGTCAGCAACCCATGGGGAGATGCTGAAGACAGACATGCTTCACATTCTTCTCTTCATTTGGAGGAGTTTAGGAGGGATTAGCAGTATATTAAAATCTTTGGTCTAATTCAATAATGAAGCCACGTGGGTCAGCTGTTTACTTTGGAGCAGTGGTTCAGGTTGGATTTATTATGATATTTTTGGGTTTGTGCTGTATTCCTTTGTGGGTTTCTCCATTTTATTTTACCTAAATATTTCATAAACTTGTCTATTATCCTTTATCTTTTTATAGATAGTGACAATCTTACTGCTTGTTATACTGTGATACTTCTTGTTACTTTTCTATTGTAGATAAATATTGATTATTTTAAAGAAGCCCCTCACATGGAGCCTGCTCTGTACTTGGGGCTGGGGTTCAAGCATGCACTCCTCCTGCCTCAGGAGAGCTGTATTCCACTATACCCAGCTCCACTGCTGTTTTCTGTTCTTTTTTTCAATGTGAGATCTACTGTATGTGTCTGTGCCTGTGTGTGCATGTGTATGTACATGTGTGTTCACATGTTGGTTCATATGTACTTGTTCATGTTGAAATCAAAGGTTAGCATTGCATGCATTTCTTTACCCTTTCTTCTATTAGTTTGTTTGAGACAGGATCTTTCACGGAACTTGGAGCTTACCAATTGGTTATTCAGGAAGCCCCAAGAGATTCTCCTGGTTTTGCTTTCTGAGGGCTGGAATTATAGGAGGATGCTGTTATGCCTAGATTTTCTAAGGGTGCTGGGGATCAAACATGGGTTTTCATGGTGTAGAATAAGCACTTTTTCCAGATGAGTCATCTCCTTAGCCCTATGTATGAACTATTTTTATTATTTTCTTTTATTGTCTCATCCTTTTTACTGTGTAGTATGGTGCCGTATTGTGAGGTCTTGAGTACTTTCTTCTGCCTTAACCCAGGCTTTTCTAATCTAAAATATCCTCTATATTCTTCGTTCACTGCATCCAATAGTTTTGGCCTGCGTGCCCTAATTTCCCATTCATTCTAACAAATTTGATGAGTTCCCTTTCATTTTCGATAGGCTGCTACTAGGTTTCCAAATATTTGTGTGCTTTCTGCAGTACTTGTGTTATTAATCTCAGTTGTTAGCTTTATGGGATATAGAATTGTTGGTTTCCGGACTTGCCTTTGGGAGGTCAGCTTGATTTTGTATATTGGAATGGGAAAAACTGCCCACAAGTGGTGGCACCATTCCCCTGGCTGGGATCCTAAACTGCATAAAAAGGTGCAATTAAACTGAGCACAGACATTTCTGGCTCTTTTTCCTGCCTGTAGAAACAGTGTAACCAGCTACCTGAAGATCCTGATGACTTGGCTTTCTAGCTGTGACATACTGTACTGCTGAACCATGAACCCAAACCAAAACCAAGAAAACCTTCTCTACATTTCTCAGTAAGAGTATTTTATTACAACAACAACAACAACAACAATAACATCAGCAACAATTAACTAAAACAGTTTTCTATTTCTTATTATAGTTGAAAAATATATTTTTCTATCTTTTCAATATTTTTAGATTATCATATTTTAAAGTTATTTTGTATAATATATGCATAAATGCTTTTTGATCAAACACACCTCTCATCCTATCTACTCTGTTCCATCAAGGTCCTATCTTCCTCACTAGTTTTCCTTCATAACTTAATGTGCTTCTTTGTTTTGTTTACTTTATTTAATCACCGAGTATATTTACTTATGTACATGGGTGTTGGAGCATATATTAAAACATGCATGAAAGTGAAACTACTACATCCCTGAAGAAAACTTAACTTCCCTTTGCCACCAGCTATCAATTGTCATTAGTTCCTCACCTAGGAGTGATACTTCATGAACCTTTCTTCAGTCCATGCTGGGTGGAGCCTCTCATAGGACAACCATGCTAGACTCATGCTGCAACATAATGCAACATAATAACTGGCCCAAGTTGGGCCAGTTATTGGTTGGCTATTCCTTGAATCTCTGATCTATCTTTGTCCCGGCATTTCTTTTAGACTGGACAAATATTGGGCTGAAAGTTGTGTGGGTGGGTTGGTATTCTTGTCCCTCCACTGGTGGTCCATCCTGTCCCAATTTTTCTTCTATTCCATCATTTGTGGAGCCTGTTAAACCTTTTAACCAGCACACTATCCTCAATGCAGACAACAGTAAATGAGCATCCTAGATATTTCCCCTGTGACTTTAGAGACCAGCACCGAATAAGGATTTCTTTATTTCTCAGTACCTGAATCAGCAGGAGGAGCTTTACTTTTTTCTTCTTTGATAATTTCATACGTGCATTGTTTTAATCACATATGTCTTCACTCTCTTATCTCCTATTCCTTTCTTGTGCCTCTGTCCTTTGCTTTTCATCTCAACTTAGTGTGCTTATTTTTTTTTAACTTTTTTTTTTTTTTTTTAACAGTCCAGTTGTTACCCCCTTCCAGGTCTGCCTTCCCACAGTTCCTCATCCAGTTCCTCCTCTCCCTGTCTCCAAGAGGATGTACCGCCAAGACCCCCACACCTGCCAGGTCTCCCCACTTTCTAGGGCCCCAAGTCTCTCAAGGGTTAGGCTCATCTTCTCTTACTGAGGCCAGACCAGGAAGTCCTCTGCTGTATATGTGTCAGGGACCTCTGACCAGCTACTGTATGCTTCTTTCAGTGTCTGAGAGATCTCAGGAGATCTGGGTTAGTTGAGACTGCTGGTCTTCCTATGGGGTCACCCTCCTCCTCAGTTTCTTCCAGCCTTTCCCTAATTCAACCACATGGATCCCTGACTTCAGTCCATTGGTTTGGTGGAAGTATCTGCATCTGTAAACCAGTCACAACTGGGTCATCTTAGTGCTGCTTGTATGTTAATCAGTTCAGGACCATCTACTGGAGCATAGATAGCATCCGAGTATCCATATCCCCAAAGAAAACTAATACTTCAGGCCCCTAGATATCCTCAATCACCAGTAAGTTCTCAGAAAGCTGTAACACTTCATGAAACCTATCTCTATTAATGTCAAGAATTTTGGCTTGGTTGATCTCGTCCAAGACTTCTGCATGCAGCCACAGCCTGTGTGAGTTCATGGGTACAATAGATCTGTCAGGTCTGGAAAATGCAGACTAACTGCAGATGTCCACCACCTCTGGCTCTTACAAGCTTTTTCTCCTCCCATCCATGATGACCCCTAAGCCCTGGAAGGAAAGGACTTGATGTAGACTTTTCACTTGGAGCCAAGCACTACACACACCCTTTATTTTCTACACACTGGTGCTCAGTGTCTCTAGCATATCTCTCCAAATTTGAGACTCTCCTGGGGGGAATCTCTAGAACAGAAGTGCTTACAAGCTTCATTAGCTGTGATGCACTGACTTCTGAACAGAGACTGGCTCTATAGTGAAAGTGAGAAATTAAATATCCACAAACTGCACAGAACCAAATACACGTATACATTCTTAGAGCCTTGTTTCTTGAACAATTATAGCATGGTGAAAAAAAAGATACCCATAGACTTTAATCTTACTTTTTAAAAATAGTCACATTAAATTTTAAAAAGAAAAGTAAAGCACGCAATCAATAGATTTTTAAGTATTCTTCCCTGGGTTTTGACATCAATTACAATTTTTAATTGCTGCTCAAAAGTCAAGGGTATCAATGGAGTTGACTGAGGTACCTCTTCATGTCAGGCACCTGAGATAATCCCAGAGATAATAATGGATGCTAATATAATAGCAGGTCTCTAATCTCTTTCCCAAGAACTTGCAACCCAGTAGCAGAAGTCGATGCCTTCGCCATCAACCCGCTTGCTGGATAATATGCACTTCTAGAAGTGAATAAACAAAATTTTGTTAGGGCAAAAACTAAAGTGGGATTGACTGTGCCTCAGCCCTAGGGCCTTAAGGGTGCTATAACTGGGAAGCAGTTTGCGATACCCGCTCAGGTAAAGTCCACGCATTGTGACTTTGTTACAACAGTAACAGAGCAAAGATATGGGAAAAATGTTGGGCACAAAGACACACCAGGGAAGAAGTTGCAAACTGCTGGGTGGGGTGGAGTGTTAAGGACATTTTCTTATAAAATGGAAAGATGGATGATGTGCTATGATCAGACAGAACTTTGTAAGAGGTGAAGGAAGGCACCATTTTACCTAGACACACTGCAGGAAGCTGGGCATGGCGCCTCCTGTTCTATTTGAATTGCTGTTGTTGAAATGATAGACATCTGTTTTTGTGTTGAAATTTTGATTCATGTAGAAGCTATACTATTAAGTCAATACAATGTAATATTTGCTTGACATTCCTTGATATGACCAAATTATCAGGGTACACTTATTTTAGAGCTTACATGTGTTCTAATCATTTCTCCAGTAGTTGTTAGGATTTCTAGATGCCCCATCCACCCCCACCATTATTTCCTCTCGTCGTCGTCATTGTCGTCGTCGTCGTCGTCGTCATCATCATCATCATCATCATCGTCATCATCATTGTCGTCGTCATCATCATTTTTAGAAGACTCAGTCTCCAAGCAATTCTGATCCTCTGGCTTAGGACCTTTCTCCTCCTTCTCCCTCATTGTTCCCTGAGCCCCAGTTTAGAGGTTATGTTGTAAATCTATACCCTGGGTTAAACACCCAAGGTCAGGTGTTCTCTGCATTTTGGCCAGCTGCGGCTTGCTGCCACTGCAGGTGGATACAGTGCTCAGCTGTTCATCTCCACAGCCCGACTTTTATCATTTTTATTATCTCCTTTCTCTCTTCTCTTCAGATTGTTTATGATTAAATCTGACGGCTTTTTATTTTTTTATATACTTGTTATTTTTTTTTTATTTCAGAGATGATATTTTCCACTTCTATAACTTTTTAAAATGTGCTTTCACATTTAAAGAGGATTTCTCATCTGCTCAATCATTGTGACTCTTCAATAAAATTCTTGATCATGTTTACAGCATGTACTTTAAATTCCTGATTATTTTCCACTATTAAAGGCCAAATGAAAACCCACCTCTGTGGTTGTAACAAAGCTTACCTTTGGGCATATGATGTGTTTTTATGTCTTCCTTTCCTAATAAGGAGAAGTACTTAAGGATATGCAAACATATTAATTAAGCAAAGTTTCAGATAAACTGCTGAGTGTCCATGTGGTGGTATTTCCCACTCCACACGCACAGACCTCTCTATGAATATAACTACTTTGCTTGATAGGAAGAGAAATGTGACCCGCAAAGAGAGTGAACTTTATGAATAAAAATCTCTTGAATAAGACCGTAATTCCATAGTGTTTTCCAAATCATCTCGTGAAGTGTCAAACACTGAATAGATTAACACATGATAATGTGTGTACATTAGAGCCAACATGGGCATCATCACAGAGGTATAGGAAGTGAGCAGAGGAGAGACAGCCAGGCTGGTCTCACTGCTTCCAAGTAAAAGCAGCACAAATACTGGCATTTATAATACATTTTGTACTTGGACTAAGATAGCTTTTTTGATACCATTTTAAAGGCTTTAAAATTGTTACTGTGTTGAATTTATTTATGGATAACAGTGTGGCAATTTGATATTGTATATGACATGTAATTTTTCAAATCAGGTTAACATTTCTGTCTCTTTAAACACTTAAAAGTTATATATTTTATTTAATAATTGTCTATGCATATGATAGATTTGAACAAATCTACTATACATTCCTTCTACAATTTCTTTCCCATATCCTCTCAACATTTCCCTTCCAATGAATTAATTCTCTCTCTCTCCCTTTTCTCAATGCGCTCACATAGTATTGCCTCTATGTACAAGGGTCTGAGACCATCTACTGGAATGTGGGCAGGTCTTCAGGGGCTACCTCCCTAAGGCAGACTGACTCTTTTCTTCCCCCAGCACCCATCAGTTGCTAATCTTGTCTCAGTTAATGCCTTCATGATCCTCTCCTCCATTCCTCCTTTCGTGCTGTGAGTTGGCCTGGCTTGATCTATGCAAGTCTTGTATAGTACACGTATCTTGGAAGTGCTATGTGATATTTGGATGTGTATATATGATATGAATTGTTACATTATGTGTATCATGTTAATATTGCTGATGGAACTTACTCCATCGCTGCCTTGTTGCTTTTACTCACTCTGATGACGTCTCCAGTGACAGTATCAAATATAAATAATTCTCCAAAAATAATGAAAAACATTCCACATGCTTCTCCAATAAAAACAGGAAAAACTATGTTTCTTCTAAAATGTTAAGGACAAAGAAAGGACCACAGAAACTTTCAAAATGGAAGCAAAGCCCACATGGAAGGAGGTCTCATGTGCAGAATTGAAACAAGGCATGCACTGTCCTTAACATCTCCACATAGGTTCCTGGGAGTCAGAACTGACAAAACAAAGTGTTATGAATGCTCTAGGTTCTGCTGCTAGCTCGTTAAAAATTAAGTATGCTCCAAGAACACAAGCACTTTTATAAGTCCACAGGCTAAGGAAAGAATTTCTCTGTAGAATTATTTAGGTGAAGATACTCAATGAGAGAGACAGCTTGGCGTGTGAACAGAGATGTCTCAGGATGGAAACTAGACAGGATGACATAGCCCCATCTTCACAGAATACTGTAATCACATCACCTACCTGCAGGCTGTAGTGCTCTTAAAATTTAAAATGTGCAGGACTTTGAAAGAAGCAGTGATGGTACAGAGAAAGATTGGACAGCTAGTGGGGCTTGGACAGGAAGGAAAGGGTACATTGAAAATGGTACATTGAAACAGCCTAGCATCTAGAGATGAAAAGGGAGCAAGAGGAACAAAGGTCAGAATATAAGGACATAAGGATGCAGAAGGGGAAAACCATGGAGCACAGTGATAGTTTCGTTTACAAATAAATGTTGGTACCTCTGTTTTTTTGTTTTTTTTTGTTTTTGTTTTTAAGCCTTTGACTACTTGAAAGTACTTGATTTAAGATAGCATAATATTCTAGTCAATTGAACTTGATGCACCCATAATTATGGTTAATAAGAGAAGTCAATTCACAATGAAATATAAATTCCAACATCATCACTAAAGCATCTTTTCAAAAGATGTCTTTTGATGACTTTTGATGAAGTGATGACTTTCCACATAAGTAGTGGAAAAACTACTGCTTTTTTCTTATTCTTGGATACTTGATGAAGCTGTTTTCTGTCCTTCCTCCATTTTGTATGTTGTGCAACAAATGAAAGACAGTTGGCCAGAGGACTCCCATTTTCTTGCTGGTCTTGGTTTTATATTCTCTCTGGAGACTGAGAAGTCTAGATGTCAGTGTCTGTGGTGGCATGAAAATAAAATGCCCCCTAGAGGCTCAAATGTTTGAATGCTTTGTCCTCAGTCCATGGCACTGTTTGGGGACATTTATATGGTGCAGCCTTCCTGGAGGAATTATGTCACTGGGGCAGCATTTGATAGTAAAAGTCTCTGCCTACTTCCTGTTCACTCTCTGCTTGGTGCTCATGGTTCAAGATGTGAACTCTATGCTTCCTGTTCTTGCTTCCATGCTGCTAGCTGCTATCCTTCTCCACCATGAGGGACTCTTATCCCTCTAGAACCAAGAGCCCAAATAAACTCTTCTGAAATTTCCTCTGGCCACGGGATTTCATTGAAGAAGAAAAAAAAAAAAAAAAAAAGTAACCAATACAGAACTCTAGGAACATTTGGAAATCTTTTGCTTATGGTGGCAAGGATGTCCCAGACAGGGATCTCTAAATGCATTTTTAGAGACTCAGAAATAGGATGCTAAGGAAGAACTCTGCCCAGCAGAAAGTGAGGCTGTGTATGGCTTTAATCATATCATCAAGCCAAAGCCACGCTCTTATCCCAACAGTTAAGATGAACCAGAGGGAAAGCTTCTTCCTGAGGGCATTACCTAGATAGTGAGTGGATGAGGTGGGGTTCCCAGATATGGCCATTTCTACATCACTATGACACACGTTATGGTCAACCATACATCAAAAAGGACTAGTTATAGGCAAATAGGTTTACTTCTATAAGAAAGAAATATTGGATATAAGTTTGTGCCATCACAGCCACATAAACTATGAGCCTAAATCAGACAATTAGGAACTGCTTTAAGAGAAATGCTGCTTGTTTGAAGTGACAAATCATTGACAAAGATGCGATGTAAACCGTTTACCTCTGAGTCTGGCACTCCAGTGTGAAGCACTGTGTAGCAATGTAACATGCATTCCTGACAATGTTTGTGTTTAGAAATACCATTGTAAAGCAATAATAAAAGGAAGGGGAAGTCCAAATTTTGCCTGTGAGTCTAGGACTTAGAAGGTGTAGCATGAGCATTGAGGATCAAAACCAAACTTAGAGCACCCTATCTTGAAACAAAAGAAAAAAGTAAAATAATACGATCCCCACTGTGGTATGTGGACTGATGGAGAAACTTGGGAGTTCGTGCTTCTGTTCCCTTACTTCAGAGGAAGGCCTTGAGGCAGATGAAGTTCCAAGTGTGGGGCTCTTCTGTATGTCCATCGGTAATTCCATCCAGACATTACTCAGCTAAAGAGGACACAGCTTGAGAGCAAGAGAAGAAACAGGTCAGATGTGAGAACCATGGCTATGGAGGGCACAGATACCTTTGCTGCCATGGGAACCTGAGAGAAAATATGTCATGGTTATTAGTTTTTTGAGAATGGACTGCTGGAGATGTTGGAAGCTGTGACATGCCAGACATTACAGTATTGAGACTGTATATGATCATCTCCACTGGTTCCATCATGCTGGGTGCTGTGAAAGGTGTTCACACAAAAATCTCCATGAAGAAAGGGACATGGGAGGAACGAACACAGAAAAGCAGAGGGCCGCTTGGAGGAGGTGGAGATTCCTTCTGAGAAAGTTATCCCAGAAGTTGCTTTGTTCAAGGCACGGGCTCCTATGGAGTCCTTCATGGCTCATGGGTCCACTCACTACCCTGATAAAGCAGGCTTTTGCTGTCACCTTCCAACTGTTCCATAATCTAACCTTATTTGTGGAGGTGGTGGGGATGGGAGGAATAGAGGCAGATTTTCTTTCTCCATCTGGTTCTGTGTGAATAAGCATGTGGCTATGTACCTCAGAGTATTCTAATGCAGCTTTTATTGTAGCCATTACCTTTTACTAAGAAACTATCATAATTTTGATGAAGATACTAAAAGAATATGATTGCTGCTGAGTGTGCTGCACGCCTGTAATTCTAGCACTTAGAAGGTGCAGGCAGGAGGGGTGGGAGGTTAAAAGCCAATCTCAGTTACACAGTGAATTCAGAGATCCTATCTCCAAACAAAACAAAAATAAAATAGTGATTTCCACTGGGTTAAGCTGATTGAAGTAAAAACTCAAGGTTGAAACTGAAATCCCAGGAGTGAGCTTTCCCCCAACCCCCCGCAGGAGACATCGCTGAAATGTCTCCATGGAAGTAATATTTAACACCTTAGAGGTCTCTGTCCATGACTGTGAGATCAGCAGGTCAGGAAACTGCATTTGAGCTGCAGCAGCTGGTATTCATCAAAATACTGGCATAGAGTCCTCTCATGCTGTCATTAAAATAAAATTAGAGGCTTGTCATGGAAACTTCCACCTATTTCACATGGCCCGTCCTTACCATCTCTTATTGATTTTATTTTATATTTTTCCTTTCACATTCCTGAAGGTATCCTAAAATCATATAGATTCCTCTTCAGTCATGGTTCTTTGGTGCTTTTGGATTATAGAAAAAATGGACTCAGTAGAGAAACAGCTGAATGGGAAAATAATGCTGCAAACACCTCAAAATTCCCTAGGACATGTCAGTTTCCTAATGGACGAGTCTGTCTTGCTACTATTTGGATATTTTGACACATAGAGCATTGTCTTATGTAATTTTAATTTCTTTTAATTTTCTCCTTAGTTTATTATACTTATTAATTTTTATTAGTTATAAAATTGCATTATAATACATATAATTTCTCTCTAGTTAATTATACATATTAATTATACATACTAGGTTTCATTATAACATTTTCACACATGTACAGAATATAGTTCAATCATATTCACTCACCATTACCCTCTCTTGTCATCCTCTGATCTAGTTTGATTCTGCTGCTGTGACTAAACACTCTGACCTATGGTCAACTTAGGAAAAGAAGGATTTATTTGGCTTACATTTCCAGGTTATAGAGCATTGTTGAGAGAAAACAGAGCAGAAACTCAAGAAACAGTTTGAAACAGAAATCACACAGGAACACTGCTTGCTGACTCATTCATAAGCTCACGCTTATCCAGCTTTCGTATACAGCCCAGGACTGTCTTCCCACAATGGGCTGCCCCCACCCCATACATCAATTAAAAATCAAAATAGACATGCCTATTGGCTAATCTGATCTAGGCAGCTCCTCAATCCCCATCATCCCTGACTTCTACTCAATTAGGTTTTCTTTACTCTCTTTGTCTCTGTCTCTGTCTCTGTCTCTGTCTCTGTCTCTGTCTCTCTCTCTCTCTCTCTCTCTCTCTCTGTGTGTGTGTGTGTGTGTGTGTGTGTGTGTGAGAGAGAGAGAGAGAGAGAGAGAGAGAGATTGATTTCCACTGAGTATCATTACGGATCATGCTGGGAAGATGAATAAGGGTTTGTTTACATGCATGCAATCTTATGTCACTAAAGACAATGTCTCACCATCATCACCACCTACTGGATACAAATTCTTAAGGGCCTCTGAGCTCCTTTCCTTTCCATGACAAGTGTTGACTAGTCCAGACATGAGACCAGGTAGCCACAGCTGCTGTGCATTTGACAGTGCAACCCACAAGTCATACTGGAAGCCAGTGTTCCATACCACTCTCATTGCCCTTCTGGCTCATCCAGCCTTTTATCCCCTTTCCATGATGTTTCTCATGCCCTAGAAGGTATCCTATTTATGGATAGGCATTTAACTGTCATGTAGTCTCTGTACTTCAGCCAGATAGGAGTTTCTTCAGTTACAACTGTTCACTGCAGAACCATCTCAGCAAAGCCGATAGAAGCCCTAATTTGTGAGCATAAATGTAACTATTTTGAAGGGACTTAATTGAGCACACTTGGTCTAGTTAGAAAAGTAACATGAGTAGTTTCCCCCACTGAGGCTTATGAGCGAGTATTTATAATAGATATGGTTGCAGGAGAGAAAACCCTTCTTGTCTAGAAGTATCTTTGCATCTTTGTCTTATTCTTCATTGATGCAATAGACTACCCAAGAAAGACTAATTTATAAAGAAGAGAAACTTACCTCTCATTGTTCTGGAGGCTGGAGCATTATCAGCAGGAAGCTGGCTTCTTGGGGAAAGGCAGGAGACAAATTCCTTTCTTCAAACACTTTTAAGGGCATTAATCCACTTTGTGAAAGTGTTCTCATGACCCAAATACTTCCAAGTGCCTCTCAAACACCTGCTCATTGGGAATGTCTTTACAACTTTTGAATTTTAGGAGACATCTTCAGGCTCTGATATAGAGAAAGCATCATTTATCTAAATGTGAAATGTACAGCTTCGCCTTTTAATGGCTCCTGAGCCAGAGCCCCCAGACAGACTTGCTGCAGTTTCTTCACAGAGTTTAAGACAATACACATTAATGTAAAGAACCCTTTTCACTCACAGATAAAAATCCTTAGCTTGGTAGGGTGTTAAGACCTTTTATCAGAATCTAAGATGGAAATCCTTGATGCTGAAATTTCAGAATTTAAGCTCAGTACTCTCTCCTTCACAATGTATACTTAATAGAGAGTGACTGGTATTTTAACCTGGGCCCAAGGTTAACTACTAAAGAAACTGTTGTATCAATGCAGGCAGGCAGAAGTTGTCTGTAACTAAGCTTCTGCATGGTGCTACTTAGACTTTTACATTAGAAAATTCCCTATGCGATAGCTCTTAATAAGCTAAAATCCACTGATTTAACATGATTTTGTTTACTGATACTTTGCTTTTCAAAAAAATATATCTGTATCTGTCTAGTCTTTTTGGAGGATCCTCACATGTTGGGTGGGTGGGAGTATGCATTGGGGTTTGGATTTCTTGATATATAGGGGGAAATAGCTTTATTTTAGTTACTGTCTTAGATTTAGCTAATGTTCTGTTGCTGTGAAGAGACATCATGACCATGGCAACTCTTATAAAGGAAAACATTTAACTGGACTTGCTTACAGTTTAGAGATTTACTCTATTATTGTGGAGGGAAGCATTGTGACACACAGGCAGACTTGCTACTGGAGAGGTAACTGGGAGTCTAATATTCAGATTGGCAGGCAGCAAGAACAGAGATACCAGACATGACTTGGACATTTGAAACTGCAAAGCCCACCCCTAGTAAAACAATTCTTCTAATGAGGCTACACCTAATCCTTCTTAAGTAGTGAAACACCCTGATGGCTAGATATTCAAATATATCAACCTATGAGAACCATTCCTAGTCAAAGCAGTCACAGTCATGCTGAGAAGGAGGCAGAAGATAAATATTGCTCCTCACAATGGGAACAATTACAAACTTGCCACTGCTGTCCCCCACCTGTTTGCAAGGATGAGCTGCTTCCACATAAAACACCTGCGATAACCCTTGAAATCCACTTTCCTGGCTCCGACTTTCTGGTCATACTTGTGAGCAGGGAGTTTAGGCTAACATCTGTGCTTGTTTGAGGCTGAGGACTCGTATGACCTCCAGTTCTGGGTCAGCATTTGAATTTCAGACAGGCCTCACAAATTCCCTGGGACTCAGTTTCTCTAGCAAGAGGCAAGGCTGATTCAGTACACCTTGTCTTTTTGATGCTGTTTGCTGGCTGTCTTGACTTCTCAGACAATTTGTCTAATTTATTTTTATTGGGAATATTCTGGCCATATGTATACACTATATGCAGATATACAGGTAAGATCCAGAAATCCCAGCAGTCATCTTGCAAGTCTAACAGACGTGTTCCTTCCTCCTTCTGTCAGCTCTACTTCAATGCTTTTTGTTTTGCTTATAGATACTTAACTTTTCACTTAACTCTGTGTCCTGAGAACAAGTTTCTGAGTTCTCATATGAAATGCCCCACATTCCAGTTCAGTTATGAATTTATCATTTCCTACATCTACTTTCTGGGAAAAAGTTAAGCAAAAGCAATTATTTCCTCTCTTGAAATATTTTTATGAGAGTAACAGGAATTGCTGAAGGGCTTTAAGCTGGGGTCATGTCATTCAAGTCTTATGGCAAAAACGTACCTGTAGACGCCAGACACTAAGGAGTCTGGGTCAGACGAGGAAGCCTTTTAGGAAGCAATTCATGCTTCATATGAGGAAGCGTGAGGAATTAAATCAAGGTACTGGCATTCAGGGTAGAAGAGACTCTTTCCTCCATATTACAGGAGGAAATGTTAAAACAGCAGATGTCTTAGGGGTTAGACCAAGGTCAGGAGTGGAGAAACTCAGGAAAGGATCCAATGTTTGTGGCTGATGGTTTGAAAAACTGGGTAGATGTTGAGCTAATAAGATTCACCCTACATTTCTTACTGAAATAATAATAATAATAATAATAATAATAATAATAATAATAATAATAATAATAATAGAAAATTTTCATTCACAGCATCATGGTGCATTCCAGCCTCCCACTCCCACAGAGCATGCCTTTCCTTGGTAATTTTCCTCATCCCTTCAATTTTGTTCCAAATAGAATTGGCTACTCAGCTTGTAACTTACTTTTGTTTTTGTTAATAGGATTTTATTAGAATATATAGCTATGGCTAATTATTTATGTTTGGTTCATAACTTTTTGTGGGCTGAGCCGAGTAATTATGATAGAGACACACAAACCCTGGAATGTCTGTATTGCCTTCTTGGAGAACAGTTCACCAGCTCTCAGTGTGCCACATTAGATGGTTCTATATAGGTAAAGTATACTACAATACCACACCAAGAAAAGACTGGAGTAAAGTTACGACATTCTCCAACTGCTCCTCCAATTTTTTATGTAAGCTTGTCACAGGGGTAGTGGTTCTACACTCAAATGCATTTGTATGGGGCTGCTTTGGTTTGAATCTGAACCATCTCCATGCTCTTAGGTTGAGTACTTGGCCTCAGTTTGTGGCTATGAAATTTTCAGGAGGTAGGGCTGGTTGGGCTGGTGGAAGTAAGTTATTGCGGCGATGCTAGCCCTGCTTCTGGCCTGCTCTTAGTCTCCTCTGTGGCTTTATGTGAACAGAAGCTGTCAAAGTTTCTGACGCCACAGATGAAGTCACCCCAGTTAGTCTTCTTGGCTATAATGAACCACAATCACCTGAAAATGGGGGACTAAAATGCACTCTGCTTCAAGGTGTTTCTACTAGGTAATTTAGTCAGAGTGATGTGGACATAACTTACAAAGAAAGCTGATGTGAGAGAACAGGGATCATTTCTGTGCTGGAACCTGCCCACAGTGCTCTTAGGCTTTGGCATCGGGGTACAGAAGGGACTTGGAGGAGATTTGGATTCAAGTCCCAGAATCCATAGGCCTAGCAAAGCATTCCGAGGTCATCATGGTGGGAGCACTGAAGACTGCCATACTGATACAAATGTGGACTGTGCTAGTGAGGATCTGGATGGCAACAAGAATATATTGACAAAGGGACCACAGGCTATCCCTGTAACATTCTTGCAAAGAATCTGACTAGTTTTACTAGTATCCTGAAAATCTGAGTTGGGCTGAATTTTTAAAAAATGGACCATTTTATTGGCAGAGGGAATATTGAGACAGCATAGCTCTGAGGCATGTTTATTGCTAAGTGTTTTTTAGCCAGACTTACTGTATGAACTGGAAGGGAAAGGCAGAATCCGGGAAGATATGTTACATGTGTAGTTTGGAGATGAAAGAATTATCATGTTATCACACTTTCAGACAAAACAATTGCAACATGGTTGGAATTGGAGAAGAGACTGGAAAGAAGATGAGTCTTTCACTTGATGGTAGAACACCATCCTCTGAGAGTTCCAAGTCATCCTAACCTTGGGCATAACAGCTTATTGCAGAGAGCAGTGGCTAATGCTGAGATGCTGAGAGTAGTACTGTGAGTACTTATAGATAGGAAATCTGTATTCAACTGCCGCCTCAGGGCTCAGAGAACATCTCAGAAGAGAGGCAGGAAGGATTTAAGGAACAGAGAATGGGTGTTGTGAAGTTCTAACCTTCGGACACATCATAACCGTTACGTTCATGGACTCACAGCAGTTGTGGCTACCCACATGAGATCTAGACAGTTTGAAATTCTAGCATGTAGGTCAGGGAAAGGGTTTCTTAGGTCCCAGACATAACTGAGGAGCCGTTAGAAATGTATGACTACTGGGCAAAGAAAACACATCTCTGTTTGGGGAGATGGCCACTGGTAGATTTCCTGTGCCCTGGTTGATGATGTCCACCTATGCACATGTGGACAGCACTAACTGGATTCAGTGTGCAGCCTGAGTGACAGAGACAGAAGAATCTAGATCTTCAAAACACACGCACACACACATATATACACATACACACAGACATACACACATACACATATATACATACATACACACACATACACACATATACACACACATACACACATACATACACATATACACACACATACACACACACACATGCACACACATGCACACATACATGCACTCACATACACACATACACACACATGCACACATATACACACACACATACACACATACACACACACATACACACCACCACCACTACCACCATCACCACCACCATAGATGTAAAAACAATGCTAAGAACAAGGTAAATAGGATAAACAATGGGCAGAAGCTTCTGAAATAACTAACATGAAGGATCTACTGAGATCATTCTGCTTTATTTGCAGTTTCATAGTTTTGTTTCTGTTCTTTATGTTTCTTTTATTTCAGTTCTACCCTTCAAGCCCCCTATGGCATAAGAATAAGGAAATCAATATCTATTTTTAAGTTTTTCTTAGAAGACCTTAATACATTTTCACTAAGAATCGTCAACAATAAGCCTGAACATTATCAGCAGGGCTTCAGGACACAGTGAGGGCACAGAAATCCTGACCTTTCCCAGGTCTCAATGTTGTATGGAGTGCGACATCACAAAAGGGAACTGAGGCACACTTCCTTCACCTACCTGTGTAGTGAGCATCTTCCTCAAAGGGAATTCCCCCCAAGCATGGGGAGGGTGCATTCTCTGTTCTTTCTACATTGAATCTACGTGTTCCTTCTATCGCCCTTTAGCAAGCCAAAGCCCATCCAGCTACTTGCCTGCCAAGCCCAGTCAGAAGGGAGAACTTTCAGAAATAAGCCTTAACTGTGGGTCTCTGCTGGTCAGGTTGCACAAACCTATAGCCTCATGAACAAAATCATAAGACAAATCCTGAACAAAGAATATATTATCCTATATCTATTAATTTCAAATTATATAATTTAATAATAAAATGGCATGGGGCCACCAGGAAGCTCTCTAGTGGAAGCTATGGATTTAATGCTTATTGGATATATTACATTGGGCAAATTGCTTTCACATGTCGAAAATCTTCTTTAAATATTTTTACCAATAAAATTCTACTAACCTGTAAAAACTTGTTAAAAACTAGATTGTTCATATGGAATATCAAGAAGTCTTTCAGAATGCAAAACATTTGTTATCAAATCAAGATACAACTTTGAAAAGATTTGTTTTCTTTGTGTTTTAACTTAATGTATGTATGTGCACTGCATGTGTACAGTGTGTGCAGAAGCCAGATGAAGGCACCAGATTCCCTGGAACTGGAGCGTGAGATGGTGGTGAGCTGTCGTGTGGATGCTAGGAACTGGACCTGAATCTCTAGACTGACAGCTAGTGTTCTTAACCACTGGGCAAACTCTCCACTTCCCATAAGTCAATGTTATTATGAAAATGACTTATGTTGAAATGCTGTTAGCTGTAACAGTTACAACATGGTCCGTCATAGCTAATTTTTGTAAGTAGTAGCCTTTTCATCCATTTATCTTCCTTTCAAATATTTCTCTTCCTACTAAGATAATGACATCAAAATGTAAAATAACATTATAATCCATAACAAATAGGTAACAAATAAAATAAAATTAAGCATGGAAACTGTGATTTGCTTGTTGATTTTTAAACTTCCTATAAGTTCCACAGACACTTCACTGTTCATTTAGAAAGAATGCCACATGAAAATCCTGCCAAGTACTGTGCACAGCAATGACGAGTTCTTCATTGGGTTTCTCGAACACCTTTTACATTCTGTGCCTCACTCCGCCTTTCCATGGTGCATGCTCTTTCCCTTTAAAGTCACTCCCAACTGTGAATGAAGGGAAAGGCTGCCTCCCGTGGTGATGGTGCTGTCAGACAGGCAGGCTAGTGTGGCAGCTCCAGGAAGTTTCCAGAGACCCAGACATCATGATTTATGGCATCACATTTCCATATCTGTGGTTTATTGATGAGTCCTGAAGGTCCAGCCATTGATCTTACATTGTGGCAGGAAGAAGGGACAGTCAGGAAGGGAGTGCAGTCGCTTCCTTGGTGAGTCAGTC
>CM052705.1:38663633-38681133 GCA_028551405.1 Uromys caudimaculatus | reverse complement strand
ACAAAAGAATATACCTACTTCTCAGCGCCTCCCAGAACTTACACCAAAATTGACAATGTGCTCAGTCACAAAGCAAAAAATATGTATTTGTTCAAGGTAAAGTGAGAGGATGAAGCTGACTGATAGCTGAGGTTAGCCCATTGAAAACACCAGTTTCTAAGATGAAAGTATGAGACATGGGAATAAGAATGGACTTTTAGCTGCAGAGGAAGAGTCACTCAAAACCATGCTAACAAAAATGCAAGAGAAAAGGGCTCAGAAAGTGACTTGACCATTACTGAACAGTGGGGTAAGCCCAAATGGCAAGAACATAAGTGATCTGAAGAGGAGGAAACATAAAGGACACAGAAAAATTATCCCAAAATATTAAAATTTGATTATGAACTTACGTGTTTGAGACTCTTAACAGTCTTCAGATACAAGAAAAGAGAGTTATGTACAGGCATGTGGCATCATCCTTAGATCTCAGAAAAACATCTTAAAAGTGATCACAGATATGGGATCAATTATGTGTGCAGAAACAAGTTCAAGATAAGGGAAACATTTTTAATTTGAAATAATAGAAGCCAGAGCACATTGGGGAGGCTTCCTTAAGAAACCAGAAGGAAACAAGTTGGGTAATGGTCAGCCTGAAACTCTTCATTTTAGCAAAAGCGTCATTCAAAAGCCCAGGATAAAGGTATCTTTTACTTTTATATGCAAAACAAAACTTCTATGATAAGAAATGATAACAAAAGAAAAGAATATGCAACACCAGATACATAGGTTTCACCACCTTATCTAAATATGCAGAAAAACAAGTGGAACTCAACAGAAAATGAAAGAGTGAGCCATAGGAGGGAAAATAATCACACATGATGTATCAGAGAAAACCTCCTACCCACAGGAGATTAAAGACTTTAAAACATAACCAAAAAACAAACATATTTTTAAAAAAATAGTCAAAATACTTCTTATGTATGTACTCAACCCCAGGAAATATTGGTGTGGTCAATAAGTATGGAGAATACTGCTTGACACCATTGATCATTTAGAAAGGAGAATTTTCTGTCACAGCAATTGTTTATTATAATGTAAGAATAAAGAGGAATAATTTAAGATACTAACCATAACATGTATGAGTGAGGAAATGAACACAGATTCTCAAACTCTGGATCATCAATTTCTAAAAGGACAAATACAGAAAGTTGCTTTGCATTTTCTTATATCTTTGTGCTTTCACTAATCTACTCTTAGAAAGTTATCAAAGAGAATTTAACATATGTGGCCATGCAAGACCAATCCTTGAAGGATCAAACAGCTTTACTTTTATTGAATAAAATATTAATGAAATGGTGGATTAGTGAAAATATTTTTGTGGTCCATTTAGTGGAATAAAAGTGGATTTAATAGTTACTTGAAACTTAAATAACTAGGCAGAAAGAAATATACCCCAGCCCTGCAAGAAGCACAGCCCTTATAATGTAGATAGAATGTTCTGCATATGCAAATTAATCTATACTCATAAAATGTGCTCATTGGCTGGGGCTGGAGCAGTGGGAGGAAGGCGAAGTAATGAATTGTTCAAGATCTTGACTTTGTTAATGGCTTCATGTTTTCATAGATGAGTCAAAACTTGTCAGATTGCACAGTTGAAATATGTTGGGTGTATTGTATAGCAATCATGCTATGATAAAGCTGTTAAAAAAAACTTTAGAGAAACATATTGTGTAATGCTCACAGTGACTATCTGAAAAGGGAGGAATTTCATCAGTATATCACAAAAAAAAAAAAAAATGCAATCCTCACAAGAAAAAACTTCTTAGAAAAATATTATCCTTCAAAAAGGCAAACACCGGGCTGGAGAGATGGCACACACATGTATCACACATGGTACACACATGGTACACAGACATACATCAGATAAAACACTTATACACATAAAAGAATTAAAGCCATAACAAATGCAGACATAAACAACGCCTTGAGAGGAGGACAAATGTGATCAGATCAGCAGAATTCTGAATGGACAGCAGTAATGCGTGATCGTAGCTAGGGAAAGACATCAACACTTCACAGAATAGAAAGTGTGAATGTCACTATGGCGATGGACTTTAAGGTCTTCTAGTGCTCAAGCTCTACCCAATGTAGAATAGTCTCCTGCTGCCTGTGGATGAAGATTTGGAGCTCTTAGCTCCCAGCTCCATGTCTGCCTGCACAATTCCATGCTTCCCACCATAGGATAGTGGACTGAACATCTGAGACTGTAAGCCAGCCCCAATTAAATGTTTTCCTTTATAAGAGTTGGCTTTATAAGGGACATGGTCATATTGTCCCTTCACAGCAATACAACCCTAAGACACAATGCAACATCTGTACTGCTAGTTCAAAGCCGACAGGACATCCTCGGTCGAGGGAACATGTATCTACAATGACAAAAATCAGGGGGACCTTTCCATGCAGGTACCTGTGGGCACCTTGCCTGAAGTCACCAGATTCCTTATGAGTGATAAAAAGGAGTAGCAAGCCTTTATGAGATGGTGTCCAACATCAATAGTCTAAGCACCAAGCAGAATTGTTAAACTTCTGTGACTACATATTTCCACCCCTCTTACGGCCCTTCTAGGTAGAAAGTGGCCTTGTGAGGATTAGAGTGCAGCGCAAATGCTTTTGCCTATGGGACCCACAGCTTTGGATCATAGCTGACTTGCATATCTTAGTAAGCAGCTGCGTCACTGACTTTCGTCAGGAATAATAACATGGATTTTAGACTCTACAAAATGAAGTTGACTGATACTGTACTTTCACACCAGAGAAGCTGCAACTTATTGAATGTGAGGGAGATGAAGGAGCAGTACTTCTGATGAGGCTTATACTGACTCTGTTTATCTTCTGTATCATGTAAATGGCAGATGATGGCAATGGTGATGAACGTACTGACCACTGGATAATTTTTGTAGTAAATAAATCTACAAATTGGATTATATAATAATAATAATAATAATAATAATAATAGTAAAAGAAAGTGTGGGTGTCAAGCACATTGTCTCCTGCAGTCAGAAGCATGTAACATCCTATAGTTTTATCTTGTTATCTTAGTTTGGACTTTAGTGCTGTGAAGAGACAGCATGACCTAAACAACTCTTATAAAGGCAAGCATTTAATTAGGACTGGCTTAGTCCACTATCATCAGGGTGGGAAGCATTGTAGTACGCAGGCACATATGGTGCTGGAGGTGCTGAGAATTCTGCATCTTTATCCACAGGCATAGCTTGAGCATTTATAACACCACAAACTCCACCTCCAAAGTGACACGCTCCCTCCAACAAGGCCACCCCTCCTCCACTGAGGCCACACCTCCTAAGAGCATTACTTCCTATAGGCCAAGCATTCAAACACATGAGTCTATGGGGGCCATCCCTATTTAAACCACCATATTTTTGATCCTGCAGACCAGTGGTTTTCAACCTTAGCAGTTTAAAAGATCTTTTCAATGGGGTCACCCAAGACCACTGGAAAACACAGATATTTACAGAATGATTCATAACAGTAGCAAAATTACAGTTATGAAGTAGCAACAAAAATAATTTTATGATTGGGACTCACCACAAAAAGAGGGAATATATTAAAGCACCACAGCATTAGGAAGGTTGAGAACTACTTAACATCTCAGCACCAGGCTGGGTGCAGGTTGTACAGGTACATACTAAAGCACACCCACAAACAATACTCTCAGGAACAGGTCTGGGAATTTAGCTCAGGGTTAGAATACTATTTTTTTTTTTTTTGATACTTTATTTACATTTCCAATGTTTCCCCCTTTCTAGGTCTCCTCTTTGGAAACCACTTATCTCGTCCCCCTCCCCCACCTCTATGAGGGAATTCCACCTCCCACCCACCTGCCTGCCCACTCCCGTATTCCCACCTTGACATTCCCCTTTACTGGGGCCTCTCCTCCCCCTGATGGCCAACGAGGCCCTCCTCTGCCACATATGTGGTCCGAACCATGGGTCCCTCCATGTGTATTCTTTGGTTGGTGGTCCAGCCTCCAGGAGGACCGGGGGGAGGGGTCAGGCCAGTTGACACTGTTGCTCCCTCCATGGGGCTGCAAACTCCCTCAGCTCCTTCAGTCCCTTCTCCAACTCCTCCATCTGGGACCTCACTCTCAGTCCAGCAGTTACTGTAAAGTGGAACTTGGGTATTCTGAACGTTTGGGCTAATATCCACTTATCAGTGAGTACATACCATGTTTGTTCTTTTGTGACTGAGTTACCTCGCTCAGGATGATATTTTCAAGTTCCATCCATTTGCCTGCAAATTTCATGAAGTCATTGTTTTTAATAGCTGACTATACTCCATTGTGTAAATAGACCACATTTTCTGTATCCATTCCTCTGCTGAGGGACATCTGGGTTGTTTTCAGCTTCTGGCTATTATAAATATGGCTGCTATGAACATAGTGGAGCATGTGTCTTTATTACATGTTGGAGCATCTTCTGGGTATATGCCCAAGAGTGGTATAGCTGGGTCCTCAGGTAGTATTATGTCCATTTTTCTGAGGGTCTGCCAAACTGATTTCCAGAGTGGTTGTACCAGCTTACAGTTCCCCCAACAATGGAGGAGTGTTCCTCTTTCTCTACATCCTTTTCTGGGATCAGTTCTTGTGGGGTGGTGGGCTGTGAAAGGTAGCCTAGTTCCTAGCTGAGCTAAGGCTCGATACCCCAGAGACCCTGAAGGGAAGGTAAGCATTTCGCCTGTTCCTGGGCACCGGGCCTGACACATAGCTACTGCCGCCCACAGCTCCCCCTAGAGAGATTTGTGATCGGTCACAAAGGAGCAGCAACCCAAGCTTTCCCACATGTAGATAAGGTATCCCTGAGCTCTCAGATCAAGCCAATAGGAAGTACTGTCAGACCCTTACCCATTCCAAAATGTATAAAAGGATCTTATCCAGAAGGAATAAAGATGTGTGAATTACTCTGTCTGAGAGCTTCTGTCATAAGAGCTGTAACACTGCTGCTTGGGGAAGAGATCTGCTCTCCTGAAAAATGCTGCCAGAAGCTCCCTCACACCCCTCGCTAGCTAGTCAACCTTCCGCCGCCTCAGCACAGCTCAACTCAGCACAGAGTGACCAGTGCAGCATCTTGGAGCAACTGAAGCATCAGCGAAGGAGGTGGAGGTGGAGGCAGCTGCAGCAGCGGAGGTAGCAGAGGAAATCCCCCCTCCCTGCTCATGTTCTCTCCCCTTCACCTGAACTCTCGCACCTGGCTGGGCCAGAGATATCCATGGAAAGCCTCCAGTACACAGGCCCACAAGTTCTCAGCACTACAAGATCAAAAACAGACCAGGAGAAAGCAGGTGCCCAGCACAGGCAGATGGGTGTTGTCCAGACACTCAAACCATACCTGTCAGTCAGAGCGTTTCTATGCATGCCAACCAAGGGTCCAGATGCTAGACGGAGCTCACCCTGTTCTAAGCAGGCGTGCTGTACACTGTGTGCTGGACAACCAGACTCCAAGCACAAAAATGAAGGGACTAGCCATGTCTTTGGGTTCTAGAATAATGACCCCACCAAATGGCTCCTGAAATCCTAAGAAAGAGAGGAGATGTGCAACTTTCTTGAAACAAAACTTCCCAGAGCCAGAAGATGGACTTTTCTCACCAGCATCACTTGGTAGTCTCAGAGAGTGCAACAACAAAAATTTCCCCGTGATGTGAAATGACGTGCTAGCTCTGGGGAACGAACTTATCAGGATTCCCTGAAACTAAGCAGATTTTAACTGTTTCATAAATGTCCCCAGTCTCTGGGTGGATCCCCAAGACACTACTTCCTGGCCCCTAAGAGAGTATTAGGTGCTATATAACATCAATTCAAAGATCCTCAATAAAGCAAAATCAATAGAAAACAATGCAACACAGGATGCTTAGACACTGAGTTCTGGCCAAGGTTCAAAATACTGTCAGGGCAGGGAGGGTGGATGCTTGATTAAGTCCAGACATGAAACAGAAATATTAATCTTCTGGGATATCATAGACTTCCAAGATGAATCACATGAGTGATAGCCATTGAAATCTACTGTGTTGTGACAATTGTCACTCACAAGGACAGAGTCTGTTCAGTTATGTTTTTAAAGAAAAGCAGACAGAATCAAAGAAGCAAAAAGAATTCATGTAAGGAAAACTGAAAGAAACTAAGAATGTATATTTATAATGGAGTAGAAATCATAGCAAGATATGAAAAGGACATAAAAGCCCATTATTCCACTTCAAAGAAAACCAATAACTTTATTTTCAAAAGTTGTTTAAGACATTTCTTAGATTTGTGGTAGCAGAGGTATGCTTGCATTGGCACACGTGGATGTCAGAACACAGCTGGAAGGAGTCTTCCCTTTCCACCTGGTAGGTCCTAGGGATCAAATCCAGTTTGCCAGGCTTGGCAGCAAGCCCTTTCACCTGCTGAGCCATCTCACTGGCCTCGTGTTCTGTTATGCCCCAAAGTTTTTGTGTTTTGGTTTATGTGTTACTGGCATGCTAATCTTTCTTCTCCACTTTATGTATACATACATGATGCAACCTTCTATGTATATGTTTCTTCGCCTACATAATGTAGTTATAAATCTAAAGGACTCACCCCCTTAACTAAGTAAAAGATTTACTATGCCAGTCACTGGCAAAACTTCCAGATACAGTGAGTGGGAACCAGAAGTTCAAGGCTCAGTGTGCAGCCCTGTCCCCTGTTGGTATTTGTAGTCAGCAATTAAAGAGTGTTACTGATTTCACTCAGTAGCAGATTCCTTCTTAATGCCTTTCATTCATTCAGCTTGACCAGGGACTTGATCAGTGTTAGCTTGGCTGAAAGCTCTGTGTGGCATCCTTTATAGTTCAAATGTCTTTTTTTGTTTGTTTAGGTTAGAATGGTCTGAGTACTTCAAGATTACAGTCTAAGAAAGAAGAGGGACATTTAAAGCTTCTTCCGTCCTTTGCCACAACATAGCTCCCAGAACAGAAAGGTGCGCCTATAGCAGTCACTGACTTCTGAGCACCAGAGCTGGGCACTGAGCCTTGTTCTTTCCTGGTCTCATAACTTTTGTATAAATTCAGTTAACATCAATGCACACAGGGATGGAATCATGACTCTAGTCCTATCTAAAACTGGCTAGTCATCTCTTCTTAGTGTAAGTTACCGATGTGTGTGCATGCATGTGTGCGTGGGTGCGTGTGTGTGTGTGTGTGTGTGTGTGTGTGTGTGTCTGTGCGCGCGCGGTAAGCTGGATTCCTTTCAGTATTTTCATAGAATATGATGTCAGAATTAGTTTTAATCAGAACTTCACTTTTCCATTAATTTGAGGGAAGTTCACTATTATTTAAGAACACACACACACACACACACACACACACACACACACACACACACACAATGTTACAGAGAAAACCATGATACCCATAGAGAATCTCATAGAACTCCAGGCATTTCAGTGCTGTCCTGTCCCACCTGAGAGTGTTCTTTACCTTACGGCTAAACCAGCAAAGGCCCAAGAGGCAGTGCATAGCTCCACCAGGCACCAGAAAGCTATTTTCCTACCATCCCTTCTGATGAACAACCCTTCTCACCCACCCCAGTCCTGTTAACCATAAGGATAAGGCTCTGGATTCCTATTCTATGATCCATGGAAAGACAGATGAAGTAAAACACATGCAGAATCCCAGAGCTGCTATGGAATGATGGGACACAGAGGCAGGAGAATCCTAGAAGCTTAAAGGTCAGCTAAACTGACTACATAGCATGTAAACAACAAAGTCCTTGCCTCAAATACATGGGAAGTCTGGGGTGACACCTTGGGTCAGTGGTTCTCATTGTGTGGGTTGCAACCCCTTTGGCAAACCTCTATCTCCAAAAATATTTACATTACAATTCTAACAACAGAAAATTATAGTTAGTAAGTAGCAATAAAATGATTTTATGGCTGGAGGTCACCACAGTGTGAGGAACTGTATTAAAGAGTTACAGCATTAGGAAGGTTGAGAACCACTGCCCTAGGTTGTCTTGTGATCACCACACACAATGTGTCATGCATGCTCACATATATATGTATCCATCTACACACATGCATACATGTGCACACACATACAAACAAACACATACACACACATTTTAATGATGAGAGAATTTATATAAAATATTTACCTGAAGTCCTAGAAACGTTTTTTATTCAAGATAACTACTCTTTTAAAATAAACTGACAGTCAGCTTTGGACACACCTTCTATCAAAACATTTCCCACAAGAACTGATGTACTCATGAGTCTTTCTCAGCTCTCAGACAGTTTTGTCTGCTTTTTGGAGTTTCTGTGACTCAGACCTGAAACTGATGGGTGCTGAGTGAGCTGCCTTCCCATGCCCCAGAGCACACCCGACCCTAGCTGTCTGACTCATCATGTCTTTTGCAAGAAAAGCATCCTTGGTGGTTGTGTTTACCCCATTTCTGTCTGAAGTGTTCCCTGGATGTCTGCACATTGGTTCTCGTAAAGAAGGCAGGCTAGATGTTTGATCTCCATAAGAAAGTGAGACAGAGATGGGACCAGGAAGGTAGTGAGGGAAGAGGGCATGTGTCCCTCCCTTGAGAATGGAGCTCTTGGGTTTCCCCTGCAAGACCAAATACAGAAGCTCATTGCCCCCAATACCCCTTAAACTCATACATTGAAATTGAGACTGTTGGACCCAAGGATGGGGACATAGGAACATAACCCAAGTATGAGTTTTTAATGACTTCTGTCCCCATAAATAGGCACTAAGTTTTCATCTCATGGCCATTTGCCCCATGCAAGTAGCCTCTTCCCCTCACATGTGATGATTCTCTCTCTGCTTGTTTCACCTCAAAGAAAGAAGAAGTTGGGGCACCTATTCTTATTCCAGCCAACCAACAATACAGTTAGAGACAAAGAATCTAACCTTTCTATAGACAGGACACAGATTCTTTGGATCAATAGAAAGGGATGGGTGGGGAATCACCTGGTAGTACTCTAAATCCAAAAACAACAACAACAACAACAACAACAACAACAACAACAACAAAACCAAAAAAATTCTCAACTCCCTAGAGTCCCTGGGCTCCCTGTTTCTGGCAACACCTTCTTTATCTTGGGATTCTGTAAAACTTTTAAATAAATTTCACTTTCATTTTTACCTGAGCTGTTCTCTTGCATTTTAGTCCTTTAATGGAGAAAAAGAGTCTACCTGCTATCTGGTATCCAAATATTACCCCATACGATATCAGTAAGTGATACCCTTCAGTGGTGGGTAAACTACAAGGGCTCAAATCTCATGGGCAGAATTGTTGCACTTTTAAAGGACTGCAGAGAGCTTTCTGGCCTGTTTCTGCCACATGGGATTGTGGAGAGTGTGACTTTCAAAAATGTTGAAGACCTCAACTCCGCTGGGACTTTAGCCTCAGGTTTCCCAAACTTTAGGGACTGTGATATGCATCTGCTCCATCTAGGGCCTGTTGCAACAGACAGACAAGCAGAAAGTGATGAAGATAGTTAGAATAATTAAAAGATTTCACATATATACATCTAATATTTTCTGATTGTATGGAAGATAACATGTGCAAACAGAGCCCTCAAAATTATAAAATGCACATATACACTGTGTGTACATGTGTGTGTGTGTGTGTGTGTGTTTTATGGGCCTGTGCAGATGTGCATGTGGATTTGTGTGCATAGGTGTGGTTATGAAGTCAGGTAGATACTAGTTGTCCTACTTGATCACTGTCCACCTTATTTTTTGAGACAGAATTACCCACTGAACCTGCAGCTGATCAATTTGGCTAGACTGGTTAGCTAATGAGTCTGAGAGACCCACCTGTCTCCACTTGCCTGCTCTAGTATGCAATTATTGATTACATATCCATTTATCATTATGGCAAAATAGTATCTCAGGCTGTCTTGAAACCCATTTGAAATCCTGGGGAAGAGTTAGCAGCAAGCAGCATGGGCGGGGGAATATGTATTGGATGACTGCTTCAAGTCATATTTTACTAAGCCAAATGTTTCATTTTGGCAAGACTTTTGAGACTTTTATTTGCAACATTTGGTTTTTAAAATAATGTAAAGTTTATCATTAAACCATGGAGGCCTCTTTTATAATTAGATTCCATGTAAACTATAACATTTGCTGCTGGAACATTCTCCGGGGAGGAGAGAAATGGAGTGCCTTTTGGTGTTCGTAGTACTGCTTGAATAAGTTCATGGGGGTTCCCTGTGAGGAGCCTTGTGTGTGCTTCAGTCGATCCACCCTTCTCCTGTCTGTAGGATCACAGCCAGCTTTCTCCATGCTCAGCTCCCCTTAGTGTCCCTGTGTGACCAAGGTCATCTAAGCATCTCCAGAGGTCAATGAGAGCCACATGGGCAGTTTGGAAACAAGGAGTCCCTTCTTGTTCTCTGTGCAGTTGTAATTCTTAACAAATGTCAAAGGCATGGCAGCTAGGTCACTTCCTCCAGCGGCCACAGGAAGTTGTCTGCACTCATAACAGCAAGCACTTTGTGGCTTCACCAGCCCATGTCAAGAACCCCATTTGTTCTTAGGTCACAAACATAAAATCCAGAGGACTGATTTTAATGTATACAGTGCTTTTGTGTGTTTAATGCTTAAGTACAGTTTTAAATTTACATGATTTAAAACTTCATATATCTATATCTATATCTATATGTAGATATCTATATGTGAAAGAACATTTACATATCTATATCTATATCTATATGTAGATATAGATATAGATATGTAAATGTTCTTTCACATTTTATTTAAAATAGAAGAAAGAAAGAAAGAAAGAGAGAGAGAAAGAAAGAAAGAAAACCGTGGATGTGACTCAGTGACAGGATGGGACTGTCACAGGAAACCCCAGGCTCATTCCCTCTTACCTACTTAGCAACTGGTGTCTGCTTGCCTGGGAGCTTTTAGTTTATCTTAAGGTTGGAAACAGCAGACAGTCTATTCCATGTCTGGGCTCATGAGCCAGGAAATATGAGTCGGAAGGAGTCTTAAGCCCCAGAAGAATGGGGAATTTAGGGAGGAGACCATGCTAGATGAGTAGAAAAGTCTCTATCTCCTTGCAGACCTCAGACAGTGTGGCCAACCTGGTGCACCAGGCTTCTCTTTTTCTTTCCTGTAAGCAGATACCCAACTTCCCAAGGACCCCAAAATGAACTGCTTGGCTTTTACTAGCCCAAGTCTCCAGTCATCATACAATGAAATTAAGAGTCATTGTTTCTCATACAGAGGACTTGAGAACAGCTTTTAGCCCTCACGTTAGGCTCACAAACACCAGCATCTCCAGGCACATACACACATACACATGCAGAAATTTCTATTCTTGTCATCTTTCTTTTATTTGGAATCAATATTAGACATATGTACATTTTCAATGTTCAACCATACCATGTGAGCATACAGCATGCACACATACAAACACACATATAACATGAGTAAACTTGTTCCAAATCTTTAAAAGTTTCTTCATTTTTCCAGTTAGGAATTTCTAACAACACCTTTACATTTAGTTGTACAAAATATCTGTTTGATTCACTCATTGCTCAGCAGGGATTTACCAACTTTGTTTGCACGGACAAGATCAAAGGAGTGAAGGTTTCTCTGTAAGAAAGAGGCACTGTTACTAAGGAGGGACTGTAGAAGTAAGTCATTCTTTTATGGGACCAATAGAATGGTTAACAAGGAAGAAGAAGAAAATAAGAAAAGATATCCACAGTTCTAAAGTCATGCACCAAAATAGCATCATTTCAAGGAGACGACTGTCAACATCACTAGGCCAGGCAGGTGTTCCACCATGCTTCATTGCCCACACCAGTTCTCATTCATAGCCTTTCCTCTCTTTGGCACATAGTTGAATAAATTCCTATACAGCCCCATCAGAGAGAAGAGCTCTGTCCTGAATGGTACACCTCCCTTCCAGAATCCTTATCCTTCTACAGTCTGAGTGTGCGGCTTCCACTCATGGGACCCTGGAGACCATACTCCCCTCTCACCTTGGCATTTGGTTCCTGTCACAGTACCAAGTTCCGACTTGCTCTAGTCTCTTGACTGATTTCCATGTGAAGATCAATTAGACTTAGAAACTAAGAGTGAAATTTGCATCTTCAATACTCCCTCTTACTGCATTCACTTGCTTGCATTGTTATTCAAAATTATACTTTATTATATATTAAATTTTATGTGATTTATACACACACACTAGCACCTCTCATTAAAAAAATATTCTTTGAAACACTTAAAATGTACCGTTTTGCTAATTTTTTAGCATTTTACCTATTTCCATGAAACATGGAGCCACCTATATCTAAGGAATTTTGAGATGTTATGTTTATTTTCACTGAATGTGAATTTTTTAATTGCCAGATTATTTATAAGCACATTAAACGTCCGACTATCTCCCTGTCCCCTCTTTGCTTTTAAGTGCATTTTCTGCAATCTCAATGTCCTTTTAGAATTTCAGTTGATTACTTTTCAATATCCTTCCATTAATAACTCTGTGTGTATTCTCTGAGAGAATACAATACAAATATTATATGTCTCATAAATGTTTCCGAAAATAAAGTTTAAGCAATGCTATTTTTATTTCCAATTTTACAAATATATAATAATGAAGTTGAGAAACTAGCATTTCTGTAGTCATCTGTCATTTCTCAGACGCTATTTTAATTAATGAAAAAAACTGAAAATTTAAAATATGAAGTTGTTTTTTCATTGCCAATAGTTATCTATTAAAGATGAGAATCAATATTCTCCTATAACAAAATATAATAAATAAAGTTATTTAGAGATGATTAAAATTCCAGGTCATTGGTTATTGGCAAGCTGGCTCTGCTGAGACCTAAAAGAAGGTATTTAGCATAAACAATGGGCATCCCAGAGAATCTAACTTGAAGACTCAGCATTCTTGAGCTGGTGAGATAGCTCAGTGGGCAAGAGTATTTGCTATACAAGACTGAGGATCTGAGTTCAAATCCTCAGTACCCAGCTTAAAGCTCGGTGAACCTGTAACCCCAGGCTCTGGTGGGTAAAGAGGAGGCTCTATGGTATTTGTTGGTGATCAGCTTTCTTTCAGGTTCAGTTACAGGCCTATCTCAAGGAAATAAGGAGAGGTGTTATATAGAGCTGGACATCTAGTGTCATCTTCTGGCCTTGGCCCATACACACACACAGACACACAGACACACAGACACAGACACACACAGACACACACAGACACACACACACACACACACACTGAAACAAAATACCACCTTAAGCTCTGACCTTGCACACATCTTCATCTTCAACACTATCCCTTACGTTTTAACCTCTGTAACTTGGCAGAGATCAATTGTTCAGCATGAACGATCATAACTCTATTTCCTCCTTATAAATCCAACACCCTGTCAAGGTCCAGCCCCACAGGCTTCCTCCAGCAGGAAGCACTCAGGGTTACCTACACAGAGGAACCTTCCCCAGTATACTCTGTGGACTGCGCTGTGAGGTAGTTGGTGCCTCTTGTCCAGGACTGTATGGAAACATGCTTGTTAGTGTTCATGCACTTTGCTCTCTACTGGAGAGCAAGCTACCCACAGGGTAGTATTGATTGAGGATTCCTGCCTTTGCTCTGGGAACTAGTTTAAGTTCAGATTATCATTTTTGCACACATTATGCATGTGTGAAAGAGTATTATAGAAACCCATTAATTAGCACAATCATTTCAAAATACAAGTTAAAAAAAAAAAAAAAGAGTGTAAGTAGAAGTAGCCTTCCTGGATGGACAATGTTGTTCCCAGAAGAAATGGGACTATTCAATGAAAATCATAGTGCAAATTATGACACACCTCCCTGCAGTTCATTGATCAGAGAGGTACAGATGTCTTTAATACAACACAAGCTACTGTCATTACCCAAGGTAACTCACCGTAACTACACGGTAAGACTCAATTGCTGAAGACATCACACACTTTTGCTGCAGAACATAGACAAATCAGTTTCAAACCAACATAGTAGACTGGTTTCAAACCACATATGCAGGCTATAGAGGGAGAATAGGCATCAGTGATCTTACCCAGCAGAGGGTCCTCCATGCTGCAATACTGTTCTGCCAGGCAGTATGTGCCCAGTGGTGCATTAGTAGCATGACTGTTCCAAGGTCAATAACCACTTTCTGGCTGGATTCATAGAAGGAAATTTCATTGCTGATGCTGTGGCTTGGTCAAAAACCCATGCTGAAAAAGTCACAGGCCCTAGGCTTAAACCTACTATTGTTATTTTGCTAAATGGCTTTTCTGTCACATTTCCTTCTAAACACTCATGTTTATGCTCATAAACCATGACTGCTCTCAACCTTGGTCAGAGGAGTTTCCTTATGCAACACGCTGTAGTCAAGGGAGAGATGTATGATTGGTTAAAGTGCTGAGAATAAGATACCTCATGCTTAGTCTTAAAGGGGCACTCTCCTAGGGTGCATCATGGAAGACAGGTGCAGAGAAAGCAAGAACTGAAGGATGGGTAGGATGCTGTGAAATGCTATCTTTTGAACATGACTGTTGAAATCATAATCTCACAGATGCTGTGGTTATCTACACAAACCTTATAAAAGAGCAAGCTAGTTATAATCCCAGCATAAAGGAGGTAAATATTCTATAGGCCCCACTCTGAACTGAGGAGCTATTGACAGTAGAAATTTGCTTGGGAGGGAAAATTATTCTTAGTTGAGGACATGGTCACTGGTAGAATTCCCATGCTCTAGTGAACAGTCCCAGAGCCAAGCACATAAGGCAACACTAAGAGACTAATGAGTAATCAAAACTAGAGAAAGACATGAAATTGGGAGTAGCCATGTTGGGGCAATATTTGGGAGAACTGGATGGGAAATGAAGCTAGATAAAGAGCATATTTCGTTATATACAGGTATGAAATTCTCAAGTACAAAGAAAGATAAAAGATTAATCATGAATAGAAAATTACAGTCAGGAAAAACAACTACTTAAATATTTTTCACTGGCCTCCAGGACAACTTTACAGCACCTCCAAGCATGTTGATTTTCCATGTGGCTGATTGGAAAATCATGGATGCATCTAATCTGAGGAAACAGAAGGGTATGGCCAACTGCCAAATGTATCACCCCTGTTACAAGGTCAATAACCACTTTCTGATTGGATTGGAGGGCTGGTTCATAGAAGAAAATTTCATGGCTGGTACTGTGACTTGGTCAAAAGCCCATGCTGGAAAAATCACAGGCCATAGGGTTGAACCTGCTATTGCTCCCCTTAGCTCTCACTTCTGGATGAGCAGTAGGTTTATGCTAAGACTATTCTGAATTACTCATGAAGGTCTTCTAACCCATTAATGCAGATATCAGTAGAAGGTTCAGACATAGTACAAAAGTCAGAAATATAGTTTTCTGTTTGGCTTAAACACATGAGAAACCCAGGGATGAGCATGGTGAATCTCTGCTTCACACTGTTCTTAGGAGTGTACTGTGATAGGGTGCATTTTTTGCTTGCTCAGATTCTTTTAATCTTTCTGGGGCCAGCAAAGAAATAGGAAGAAATGGAAAGAGGCAAGAATCTTTAAAGGGTGAGATGAGTTATGTAATCTAGAAAGACATTCAGAGAAAGTGCTCAGACCATAGGTAAATATGTAAAAACTGTCGAGACGGAAAGTATGTCACATTAGAACAAGGCATGCTGGGAATGAGGAAGGCTATGCATCAAGATATAAACACTTCTTGAGTTTAGCATATATTTTAGATATTAGCCCTCTATTTTCCAATCTGTAGGTTGCCAATTTGTCTTATTGATGGTGTCCTTTGCTTTACAGAAGCTTCTTAGTTTCATGAGGTCCCATTTATTAATTGCTGATCTTAGAGCCTGAGACATGTGTTCTGTTCAGGAAGTTTCCCCCTGTGCCAAGGAGTTCAAGGCTCTTTCCCATTTTCTCTTCTATTAGATTCAGTGTATCTGGTTTTATGTTGAGGTCCTTGATCCACTTGGACATGAACTTTATGCTAGGTGATAAATATGAATCTATTTCATTCTTCTACATGCAGACTGCCAGTTAGAGCAGCACCATTTATTGAAGATGCTTTGCTTTTTCCACCATATGTTTTTGGCTTCTTTGTCTTCGATTCTATTCCATTGATCATCCTGTCTGTCTCTGTACAAATACCATGTGGTCTTTATCACTATTTCTGTGTAGTACAGCTTGAGATCAGGGATGGTGATTCCCCCAGAAGATCTTTCATTGTTCAGAATTGTTTTGGCTATCCTGAGCTTTTTGTTTTTCCATATGAAGCTCTTTCCATGCTTGTGAAGAATTGTGTTGGAATTTTGATAGGGGTTGTATTGAATCAGTAGATTGCTTTTGGTAAGATAGCCATTTTGTACAATGATAAACAGAGAATTATCAACAGAGGAATCTTGATTGGCAGAGAAAAACTTAAAAAATGTTCAGCATCCTTAGTCATTAGGGATATGCAAATCTAAATGAACCTGTGATTCCACCTTACACCCATCAGAATGGCTAAGATCAAAAACTCAGGTGATAGCACATCTTTGCAAGGATGTGGAGAGGAACACTCCTCCATTGCTGGTGGGATTGCAATCTGGTACAATCACTCTGGAAATCAACCTGGCAATCCTTCAGGAAATTGGGAATTGTTCTACCTAAAGACTCAGCTGTACTACTCCTGGATATATACCCAAAAAATGATCCACCATACCCCAAGGACATGGGCAGCAGCCTTATTTGTACTCTCTAGAAGATGGAAACAGCCCAGATGTCCCTCAACCAAAGAATGGATACAGAAAATGTGGTTCCTTTACACAATGGAATACTGTTCAGTTATTAAAAATCAAGACATCATGAATTTTACCAGCAAATGGATGGAACTAGAAAATATCATCCTGAGTAAGGTAACCCAGATCCAAAAGGACATGCATGGTATGCAATCACTGATAAGCGGATATTAGCCAAAAAGTACAGAATACCAAGGATATAACTGACAAACCATAAGAAGTTTAACAAAAAAGAAGGCCCTGTATAAAGCCCGAGACCAAGTGGATCAAGGACCTCCACATAAAACCAGATACACTGAATCTAATAGAAGAGAAAGTGAGGAAAAGTCTCGAACACCTGGGTACAGGGGAAAAGTTCCTGAACAGAACACCAATGACTTATGCTCTAAGGTCAAGAATCGACAAATGGGGCCTCATGAAATTGCAAAGCTTCTCTAAGGCAAAGGACATTGTCAATAGGACAAAACAGCAACCAACAAATTGGGAAAAGATCTTAACCAATCCTATGTCTGATAGAGGGCTAATATCCAATATATACAAAGAACTCAAGAAGTTAGACTCCAGAAAACCAAATAATCCTATCAAAAAATGGGGAACAGAGCTAAACAGAGAATTTTCAACTGAGGAAATTCATAGGGCTGAGAAGCACCTAAAGAAATGTTCAACATCCTTTATCATCAGGGAAATG
>CM052705.1:38627109-38663533 GCA_028551405.1 Uromys caudimaculatus | reverse complement strand
CTGGAAATCAGTTTGGTGAACCCTCAGAAAAATGGACATAATACTAACTGAGGACCCAGCTATACCTCTCTTGGGCATATACCCAGAAGATGCTCCAACATGTAATAAAGACACATGCTCCACTTTGTTCATAGCAGCCATATTTATAATAGCCAGAAGCTGGAAACAACCCAGATGTCCCTCATCAGAGGAATGGATACAGAAAATGTGGTCCATTTACACAATGGAGTACTACTCAGCTATTAAAAACAATGACTTTATGAAATTTGCAGGCAAATGGATGGAACTTGAAAATATCATCCTGAGCGAGGTAACTCAGTCACAAAAGAACAAACATGATAGGTACTCACTGATAAGTGGATATTAATTAGCCCAAAAGTTCGGAATACCCAAGTATCACTTTACAGTAACTGCTGAACTGAGAGTGAGGTCCCAGATGGAGTTGTTGGAGAAGGGACTGAAGGAGCTGAGGGAGTTTGCAACCCCATGGAGGGAGCAACAGTGTCAACTGGCCTGACCCCTCCGGTCCTCCTGGAGGCTGGACCACCAACCAAAGAATACACATCGAGGGACCCATAGCTCTGACCACATTTGTGGCAGAGGAGGGCCTTGTTGGCCATCAGGGGGAGGAGAGGCCCTTGGACCTGAGGGTGTTAGAGGCCCCAGTAAAGGGGAATGCCAAGGTGGGAAGACTGGAGTGGGTGGGCGGGTGGATGGGAGGTGGAATACTCTCATAGAGGCGGGGGAAGGGGGAGAATGGGGGTTTCCAAAGAGGAGACCTGGAAAGGGGGAAACATTGGAAATTTAAATAAAGAATCAAAAAAAAAATAATTAAAAAACAAAGCTACTTGAGATAGTAGAGAGCTAATAGAGACCCTGCCTGATTTTATAACACCTCTATCCCATCCTGTGTTGCTTTAATATATTATCAAATTACATAATCTGCACATTTTCTTTTTGTGAAACTAGAACTTCATGTCCTTGGGAAGGGAGTATCCCCAGATTAGCCTGCCTACCTCTGTCTCTGTCTCTGTCTGTATCTGTCTTTCTGTCTCTCTCTGTCTCTCTCCATCTCTGTTCTTCTCTCTCTCTCTCTCTCTCTCTCTCTCTCTCTCTCTCTCTCTCTCTCTCTGTATGTATGTATGTGTGTGCATCTGCATGCCATGAAGTGAGGGCAGAGCTTCATTCTGCACTGAGCATGTGCTAAGCATCACATTTTGTTCTTTTCTCTTTATGCATTTGTTCCTTTAACTCAGTATTTTACTTTCCTGGTATAGACAGAGATTTGCTTGATACTAGGGATTGACAGATAAATACAACACAGCATTCAGCATTTTCCTCATGGAGTAGGGGCAAAAGACATACAAGCAAATATCCAAAATATCATAGGACCACAGACATTCTGAGGACCACCCTCCTGGAGAGAGGGAGTGTTAGTAAGGCTCTCTAGAGGAGAACCTATATGATTAATATGTGTCTTAAAATCGTTTTGGGAGCCTGAGAGATGGCTCAGTGGTTATGAGCACAGGTCAGAGAACACAAGTTCAGTTCCCAGTTCCCACATTTAACTCATAACAGCCTGTACCTACAACTTTAGGAGACCTACTGTCTCACACATACATCTCCACACACATATACATACAAAGTTAAAAATAAAGCAGAATCTTTTAACAATAAATAAAAGAATTTATTAAGTTAGCTTACCTTGAAAAGTAACAACAGCTGCCCAACACCAGAGAGGCTAAGAGTCTGGTTTTCACACAGTGTTTGAGATGGGGCTGCTCAGCAGTTAGAGTAATCCCACAGTAGCTGATTCTCACTGGGGAGGCTGAGAATCACCCCACAAGGCTGGGTGCCTCAGCAGTCCTCAAGACTGTGTGCCTCTGAAAGCCTCAATATGGTATCGGAAGTCTGGAGCAACAGATAATAATGGTAAGGAGATAATAATAATAATAATAATAATAATAATAATAA
Organism: Uromys caudimaculatus; assembly: GCA_028551405.1. NCBI lineage: Eukaryota > Metazoa > Chordata > Mammalia > Rodentia > Muridae > Uromys > Uromys caudimaculatus. Next base: position 38,661,559 of record CM052705.1, on the reverse strand, counting down.
TAATAGTAATAACAATAATAATAACAACAATAGCCTGTAAATGCTAGTTCTGCTGTCAGAGAAGTCAACAGCAGCAGTGGCAGCAGCAGTGGTTGTGGCTGTGGCGTTGGCAGCAGCAATGGAGTGAGTCAGATTGGGTTTCAGTAAAGACCCCATTTTACTCTTGAATAAAGCAGGCATGAGCCATAAAAAGCTTGAGGATGCCTGCTGCTCTCTGTCCACCCTTCAGTCCCCACACCTCATGTTACCACAAGGCCTGCAATCTCAGAGATTTTATTTTGGGCTGGCAGTTCTTTTGAGTGGCATGAAATATGTTGTCTTGCTATGCATGCTGCTATTAATATGAGGGGTCGTTACTAAGGTAAGGATCCATTGCCAAGTCACAAAAGGCTCACAGTCACAGATGATAGGACAAGCTCAAGCCCAGCTAGTCTCTTGATATAGGCCTTCATGGTCTTCATTTCATGAGGTATAAAGGAGGAAAAGCACCCCCATGCCCACATGAACATATATTTTAACTGGGATCATAAACTTGACATCTAGGTATGAAATCATTTATAGACTCATTATTCAAAAGCTCTTCTCATTTTGGGCTTGAAGGTGGGGTTTGGATAGGAAAGGAGAAGAGACAAAATCTTCTCTTTAGAATCTTGGATGGTCTCTGCATTGGTCATCTTTAACCATCAACTTGGCAAAACCTAGAATTGCCTGGGAAAGGATCCTAAGAACTATCTATTAAGATTGGCCTGTGGGCATGTCTCTGGGGAGTTTTCCTTATTGTTCACTGATATACAAAGATTCAGCCCAACATGGGTGACACCACTCCCTAGGCTGGGGCTTTTGAAAAGTACAAGAAAAGAAAGTTAGCTAAGAGAAGCAAGCAATGTTTAGATATTTACTCTCCCTTCCTTCTTTTAACTGTGAATACAGGGCTTTAGGTTCTTTCTTTGATGTCCTACACTAATGGTCTTTAACCTGGAATTGTAGTAAAATGACACTTTCTTTTCTAAGTTGTCTTTTGTCAGGATATTTTATCACAGCAAGAGAAACAAAACTAGAACATTCTGCCTCAGAATACATTCTTCCTCTAGATTCAATTTTCCCTAATGTTCTCACTTAATTTGGGAAGGCACTAGGAGTAAGCTGGTATAAGTTCTAAGTGTACAATCAACTGTCAATCTGCTATTTCTCTGCAGGGTCCCTGGCACCTGAGAGTGCTCACACACACCAGGCCTTCTCTGGATCTCACAGCAGTCTTTACCAGATAGGGAAGACCCTTTCTATGACACGAATTTGAAATCCAGTCTTTATTTTAAGCAAGACAGAGACTGTCATTCTAGCTCTGATACTAATGAGTACAATCATCAGAAAAGAGAACACTTAACCACTCCTTCACCGGACAAAGTTGAATCAGAAACAGTAATTAATCTGTGTTCACAGAGGACTAGCTACAAATTAAATGATTCCCTAGCTATCAGTCGAGTAACTTTTGCTAATGGTGGAATCATGGTTCCCTTCTTGTGCATTTGTGAACAGAAAAAACATTCTTGAATAACAAACTCTTCTTGCTGGAAATCTGATAACAGCATAAATATCATACAATATATGTTAAATAGGAGGCAAGGGGGATATTGAAAAGTCATTCTTCTTGGTTCCATTCTTTAATATATATTAATATATGATAATATACATATAATATGTGTGTACAAATACATATATTTATACATGTAATACAAATATGTTTATAATATAAACATACACTCATATATAAAATATAAATACATACACACATACATATAATTACTACATATATTTACATCATATATATGTACATTGTCGCCTTGTTTTCTTGAGACAGGGTGTCACACTGTTGCCTGGGCTGGCCTGGAACTCAATAGGTAGCTCAAATACTCCTGCCTCAGCCCCATGAGTTTTGGGATTATACAATAAACCATCATGTCTAGTTTGTACCACAATCTCAAATGACATGGGAAAAAATATCGTAACTGAACTGTTTTTCTTTCAACATTTATGGAATTTATCATTTGAATAATTGATTAAAGATGATTGAATAATTCCACTAATTTGTGAAAGACATGGAAATAGTAACTTTTCATTACTGCAATGAGTTAAAGCCCTTTAGTGGTACAGTGCGACGGTGAGGGTGAAGCAGTCTACAGGGATAGAATAAGCTTCTGCCTCCATCAAATAATCCCCCACAGTGGTGCTCAGCAATCAATGGTTGTGCCTAGGGCATGTCTAGTGATATCTAGAGACAGATTTGATCATCTCAACTAGAGGTTGGGAGACAGGAGTGAAACTAGTGTCTCTTAAGTAAAGGCTAATATTTCTCAGCACCCCAGCAGATTCAGAACAGCCATAAAGAACAACCAGGACAAGATGGCAGTGTGGTGAAGCATCTATGGGCTTGGTGCTTTGTGAGGCAAATCACCACAAAGTTCATACTTGGGACCTGTCTGCTTTAACACTTAAAGCTAGAGGGAAGGCACACACTAGCAGGGGCAGAAATATGCTTTAGCTTAATAGGGCCAGATTAAATAAAATTTTCCATCTGGCTTCCATATCGGGGCCAACAGAAGTCTTAAGAATACATTTCTATGGCTTGGGCAGGATCTAGTGGTGAGGAGCTCCAAATGAGTGTTGAATTTGGCACAAATACTAGGTTTTGTTAGATGTTTGCATATAATTTTATTAATTCAACTTTTACCATATTCCAATATTTTTGGTGAACATGGGGCTTTCAAATCATCAGGCCATCTGTTGGAGATGTGGCAGAAACCCTTCTGCCAAAGATCTGGAAAGATGCAAAGCTGCAGAGCACGAATGGTGCATATTGTCTCCGTAAAATACATGAAATAATTAAAATGCTGCATTTGCAGTTGTCTGGATGAATTGTCAAACTCTCGCTTTCATTTTATGTTAACAAGCTTATGAGCTTCAACAAGAAGTGTACTTTGAGAAAGAGTTTTCTGTAGAGAAATGCCTGTATGGGTGAGCTAAAAATTACTGGTTATTGCATATGAGGAATGCTTTGTAGACAGTGTGAATTTTAATATTGTATGCGAAAGAACACTCCTATAGTGGGCATGTCTGTTCACTAAGATCCACCTGCACAGGCCAGAGGCATGCTCTAGCTTGTGAATACATATCATTTTCATGGATCTAGCTCAGATACAAAACTTCCAAAGGACCTTCATTTCAGAATGCCTGGCTAGAGGTCTCATGTTATGGATTTCACGTGTATTGTGTGTGTGCACACATATTAGGGGTGCATGTATGTGTGCACTTGTGTCTAAAAGAAAGCAGCTAACTAGCCTCAGGTTGATTTGCTCTGTAGCTATCTACCTTATTCTTTGAGACTGGGCCTCTCAGTAGAATTTGGGGTTCTGTAGTTAAGTCAGGCTGACTGACCAGGGAGCCCCAGGATTCTCCTGTATCAATGTCCCCAGCAGTTAGATTACAAGCAGGTATGACCACTCCTGGCTTTGTGTGTGTGTGTGTGTGGGGAAGTTCTGGCCATCTAACCCAGGTTCTCATACTTGAGTGACAAGCACTTTACCAGCTAAGCCATCTCCACAGCCCTCTCGCTTTAAACATGAAGACACCAGTCCTGTGTAATGGGTGATCTGCGTTGTTGGAGTGAGGACTCTCCTTGTTGTTAGCTATGCTTTTCAATGCTATTTAAACATATGTTTAACGATCTTTAAGCACTAGTGCCCGCTAAAATTTTAAGACACCATGCCTCCACAGTATAAACAATAAACTATGAATTAATGTGCCGCTTATCTCTCTCTCCTGGCAATTTTCCAGGAGATTCAAATCCTGCAATGTTGCTGCTTAGAAAAACTTTTTAATGGCTTCAAAATTTAGAGTTTAGAATTCTCACCTCGAATAAAAATAAAGAGAAATAGTCCTCTTTGATTCAGGACCTATATTGCTCACGGAAGCCTACTTCCCACTCCCCCACTGTCTGAGAAGGCAGCTCAGGGGTCTTTGCATCTGCAGCTCCTTGTGCCTGGAAAGCCCCTCTCTCAGCTAGGCCCATGATTCTCTCTCAGTTAACCTTCTGCCCAAATGTGAATACTTCTCAAGAAAAGATGTCCCTTAAGTTTTTTTTTTTAAATCTCCCCTGGCTCTTTGACGTTCTTGGGTTTATCAACTCTAGTGTGTATTGGGCTATGTCTGTTTTCTTTCTCTTTTACTATCTTGTGCTTTTGTGATGTGCTATACATTGTACAATGTATATTATGTACACAAAATATAATTCCATCACTGCAAAGATCCCTGTGTTTATGATTCTTCCACTGCTCATGTTTAAACTCTCTTAGAGTGCGTTTCACATCCTAGTTAGCCATGGGATCCTCATAGTGGAGTGTACTCACCACTAACTAAAGGTTGCATAAAAATTAATGAATAAATTAAATATAGCATGCATTTCCAACAATTTAAAAAGGCCTATGCATTGATTTAATTTACATGTATATACCTGAGTGTATAGTTGGTGTGCCATATGCATGCAGTGCCCACAGAAATCAGAAGAGACTGTCAGATACCTTTCAACTGGAAATATAGGCAGTTGTGAGCAGCTGTGTGGGTACCGGGAATTGAACCCTAACTTTAGGAAAAACAGCAAATAGTTTTAACCACTAAGCCATTTCTCTAGCCCTCATTTTTCACAATTTTTGTGGGCACAGTCAATTGTGATAATCATTGAAGTCCACGGAATGCTTGCTGGGCTCCCTCTGCTGTCATGTTAATAAAGCCTGCCAGGACTTTCCCAAGTACGCCATGTTTGTATCCCCAACTTGCAGGTGAGAACACTGAGCAAAGCAAAGTGATGTCATCCACTGACCCTAAATCCTGGGACATGGATCCTGGACCTGTGATTTTCATTGTACTTACACTGTCCCAAGTGAGGTTGACCATTAAGTCAGAGTGTCACTATACTGATCACAACATCAGAGGTCATAAACATTTATTTGCTTTTACAACTAATAGTTAATATGCTTCACAGGACATAGAACACTGTGATTTTATGAGTCTCACCTCCCTTCAAGGAAAACAGTTTAGCTTGCACTACCAAGGAAACACTAGTGATATAAACACTGTAACTCCCGGGAATACACACTTGTAAATATTTGGCCTTGGAATGAACCACAATGCTTTTGTCTTCTTGCATTTTGAATTCTACCCAGCCACTGAATCAGTCACTGCTGGTGGGATGCAGGTGATTCTTGGGGACCCTGCTAAAATACTGTATGAAAGGAAAATTATTTTAGTAATATGGATCTTTGTTCCTTGAGGTTCAGGGAACAAGCAGTTGTTTTATTATTCTGAAATCAAAAACTTTGCATTCTGCATCCCAAACCATTTTAGATAAGTGATCATTTTCACAGACGCAAAGCATTCACTCAGAGCTATGTCATTGGTTAGAACTGACCTCAGAAAGGCAGGCAGAGCCTGGGAGACAGACCAATGCTTGTGTATTCTGTGTTATATGACTTCAGTGCTAATGGCCTCTTTAAGCATGAGAAACTGTTCCAAGAATCCAAAGCACTTTGCAAATGTCCAAAGATAGCTCTTTTTATCTGACCAGAATAAATCAGACAAGTTCAGTGTGATATTCCATGCAGTGGTGTAAATTTAAAGAGATATCCACTCAAACCATGATGTGATAGCTTGAATACTTTGGTACTTTGAATAAGAATGACCATAAGCTCAAATATTTGAATGCTTGGTCCCCGGCTAGTGGAACTGCTTGGGAATGATTAAAAGGTGTGGCCTTATTGGAGGAGGTGTGTCATTGGGAGTGAGTTTTGAGGTTTCAAAAGCCCATGGCAGACTTGCCTCACTCTGTCTCTCTGCCTGCATCTTGGAGACCAGAGCTCTCAGCTTCTTCTCCAGTACTATGCCAGTCTACTTGTGACCATACTCCCTGCCATGATAGTCATGGACCAACCTTCTGATATTGTCACAAGCCCCCAGTTTATATGTGGACTTTGTCATGGCTGTCATCACAGCAATAGAATGTTAACTAAGACAAGTACTCTGTACAAAGGCCCATTTAATGCTTTATTAAACATTCTTTTAAAGATTCACAAATTAGGATAAATGTTCATAATCACGGTCAACCCAACTAAATGACTAGCTAACTTGTATTTGGTGGGTCATCGTTGGTTTTGTTACCATATGTCAGGTAAGTAGGTGCAATCCTTACCAGAAGGCCTAAGATCTACCAGCTCCATGATGGCATCTCCTTTACATACTTCTTTCATCCAGTGGTCTTCAGATCAATGTGGTTTGCCCTAATCATAAGTTCAGATGGGTCTGATAACAGCCAGAGACCATCAGCCAGATTGCAATAAAGCTCAACTCACTGTTGTATGATGATTGACAGGCTCTGAGCCATGGGTCTGTCCATGTTAAACAATAATAAATGAAATTTTATACAATTCTGGCCTCCCACCAGTATTCTGAATAGCAGGAGAATTGGCCTCTCATGGTTAGGTTCATACACTCACGTTTTTGGAGACATAGCTGCTGATTATTACAGAATTTGTACATGGGATAAGAGGATTTATATACTACTGCCTTTTTCAGGCTGGTAACCTCATTCATCTGGAAAGCAAGAGTGTTTTGGTTTTTCTTTTTTTCCAAGAAAATTTAAACTGATGTCTTCTCTTGAATGCAAATTCCTACAATTATTCAGCATTTTATCCTAATCACTGTTCATATTTAGTCATCAATAGTTTTCACCCATGGCCAAGTATTTAAAACACTATGTAGTTCATTTATATGAGCAAGTAAACAAAACACACACACTCTCCCTCCTTCTCTTCCTCCCCTCCCCCCTTTTACAAAAACATCCATATAAGAGCAAAGCTAAATACAAACGGTGTGAGTTCGTATCATCATTACCCCTTTGCATTGGTTGCTTTTTCTCATCGATGTGACAAAAATACTTGACAAAATCACCTTATTTGGGCTCAGAGTTTGAGGATATGGCCCATTATGGCACGGAAGGTGAGACATTGGATCATGAGGCAGTTGTCACACTGTGCATGCAGTCAGGAGGCAGGGAGATGCGGGTGGATGCTTAGTGCTCCTCCATATTCAGTGTGAGACTCCTTCATCAATGCTGCTGCTCACATTCAAGATTGTTCTTACCTCCTCATTTAAAACATTATTAAAACTCCCTCACAGACATTCACAAAAGTGTATATGGTTGGTGGTTCCAAATTCAGGGATCTTAACAGTGAAATATTAACTATCATACCCAAAATCTTTTAAATAAGTTATAATAATTTTCAATTGGAGAACCAGTTGAGACAAGATAAAAAAAAAGAGGGGGGGTTCAAAATCTATCTTACTATGCTACTCAGCTTCATCAAATTAGATGAGGGGATAAGATGAAGGCTTTTGAGAGAAATTTAGATCTCCTTGGTGGCACTTAACGTCAGTGCTTGGCACTGTCAAGAGCTCTGAGCCTGGGGTGTGCATCTAGTGGAACAGAGGTACTTTAAGAAGGCCTATGGGGTAAAAACCATTTTCTTCACAACACTAACATGTGTTTGGCCCCGGTAGTGCATAAGCAATGGTGGAAAAGTGCCAGAGTCCTAGAACCCTTCTTTCTCCTTAGCATTGCCTGTCTCAGGTTGGGAGCTTTGGGTTTTCCCTTGTGATCCATTTAGTTTAATCAGGGCTATCATTGGTCTGAGACTATCCACTGGAAACTGGTGGGATCAATAAGGGATAGACAACTGAAGGCAAAACTCAGTCCTTCCCTGAAAAAAACATAAGAAACAAAGGAACCTGCTTCTGAAGACCCAGTACACATGGCTGCGTGATATGGAGAAATCAAACTGGAATGGAGATGAAAGCTTCTTCCCTGTTGGCTAGCTTTTCTGGTACTAGAAGAGGGTATGTAGGCTGAAAGAAAGAAAAGGCTTCAATGATATTATGGGATATAAGTCGATGAATTATAGCAGCAACCTGACAGGTAACACGTGCCCACTTGTAATGGTGGTATGACTATTTGGATATAAACAACCACTCTTTTCTTAGATTTAAAGCTTCTTCTATGGTAAGGAATATATATTTGGTACTTTAAAGCCACTCTGTGGCAGGAGAGATTCTAAACTCAGTGGGGGGCAGGTTTGATTCTGTTTATCTTAATTGACTTAGCATTTCATCACCTTCTATATATGTCTATTTTTAGCCATAGACAATTGTCATTCTTAGCCTTAATCAAAGAAGTCATTCTTTCTGGTGGCTAAACTGGAAAGTTGAATGGTCAGCCCCAAACAAGATGTTTATGGCATTCCCTCCACAGTTCAGGGAACAGGAAGATGAGTGGGAAGGGTGTAAGAGCTGGCAGGAGAAGGGCTGTAGAGTGCTATCTTTTGAGCAATGCACAGCCACTGCAAGCATATACTCTCAAAAATGAGTCTGCACTGAATGGGCCCATCAACACCCAGGGAAGATGGAAAAGGAACTTTGGGGAGGGCCCGTCCCTCACTGCTGAGCTATTTCCTAGAGTTAACTTTCTATTTATCCTCAAGATAGCAAATACTATAATACTAGCACTATTCAGGACCATGGGGGCTTCACTGTGGTATGGAATCTTTGTTTTCCTAACACGTATGTAACTTTTAAATTTTAATAGGGATAATGAGGTGCTGGTCTGTGTATGAGATGATATCCATGGAGATCTATGGGGCTCTGGCCTGGCCTGAGTGGCCAAAGAGTTGCACTCTCTGAAGGGAAGGAGGAGTTGGATCAAGGCAAGCTGCCAAGTCTCTTCCACAGTCGCTGTTGCTCCAGAGTTGGTGTGGTGCTGCGGGACTCTGCTGGCAGGCAGGATGCAGCAGAGCTTGAGTAGCTTCTAGCAAGAAAAGCTTCCCGAGTGAACTCTCTTCCCCAAAGTGTTACAGCTCTATAGGACAGACACTCTCAGTCCTCGATGAAATGACTCGTGTGTGTTTTATTCCCCATGGACAGGATTTAATATACATTTTGTGGTGAGTTGGAGTCTAAAAGCAGATGCTTTCTATTGGCTTGGTCTGAGATGTTAAGGATGCCTCAGTCACATGTGGAGGGGTTTTAGGCCCTGCCCCTATGTGACTATCACAGTCCTCTCCATGGACTGACGTGGTCACATATTCCAGGACAGGAATCTGTTCACGAGTAGATGAAACTCCTACCATCCTCAGGTATGAGAGTACTGGGGTTTCTGAATGTACTCAACCATACCAAGTTATTTTTCTGGTGACAAGGTTCCAGTTGCCCCACAGTGAATGTGATAGCATTAACTTTGTTTGCTATGCCATGAAGACACAATGAAGGCTAAGTAAGCAAGCTTGAAAGGGATGGTTTATAACTCACTTTAAGAAAATTTGTTTGACCCTTCAATGACAATTACAAGAAGCAATACTCAGTAATAAAATTACAGAGATATTGCTATAGTCTTCAACATTAACAAAAATAAGAGCAATAATAAAGTTAACAGATAGTGCAGTGCTATATATGATTTTAAAAATCACCCTTGCCTGAAAATTTCATTTACTCATAGATTGTTAGACAACAAGAATGGCTCATTCCTGAGGAGAGAACTGGGTAATCGTGACAACTGGTACTTGGGCAAATTCTTGCAGAAGGAATGAATAGATAGAATAAGAAAAAGCAACCATTGCTTATGAAGTGAGTAAAAGAGAAGAGTGAGCCTGAAACAAAAGGGAATGGAAGTTCTTTGGGAGAACAAGAGGCTTGGAGCCACATGGGATGTTTCCCTGGATCTGGGATACAGACAAGGGCTTTGTGAGCTTCACATAGGCAACCCATGTGGGCAAAGGCATCCTGCTTGCACATCCTTCAGACAGTCTAAGGGGCACTCTAAGTTCCAGGCAGCACCTCAGAACAAAGGCGCCTAACAGATTAGGCATTCATACTGCAGAGCACGCTCATGGGATGTGCTTTCTTTGAGTGGCTGTAGTTAACAACTCCTCTGATTTAATATGAGCTGTTAAAAAGAATCACAGCACTTCCACCAAATTACCATACCACTAAAAATGTTCCTCAGCCTGTCAGTGCTGTGCCTATAACTTGAACTTTCTGATGGTTTATCTTTCAGGTAATATTTGATCTTTTTATTACCAAAAAGAAATGAAGATAAATAACTCAAATTTACACAGACAATTCCATCCTTTTTCTTCAGAGAGCTGCTCCTACAGTTCAGAGCCTCTGTGCCCCACGACTCGTTATGAACAGCTCAGCAAGATAGTATTGGCTGAAAACACCAAGCATGCTGTACTGGCAGATGGAGTGTGTGGCCATTTTTGAAGAGGAACAAATGTATGAATTTAATTAGGAGGAGATGTGACAGCTCCTTTCCTTGCTTGCATAATTTTGGAGACAATTGTGATGAGGTGCATGGCTTCTCCTTACACAGATTCACTCCTGAAGCAGTCTCTCATTTTTCATTTTCTTTCCATTTATTTCATCTTTCTATATGACTCTCCCCCAGCTTAGGAACTCACAAAAGGTGAGTTCACACAACTTTCCTTTTCACATATTTGTGGTAAAGGCTGGCTGTTGCTATGATTATTTTAATAGGAGACCCACTTAACCTTAGCACATTTAATTTATGGCCACTGAGTGCTGGCAACAGTCTGTCCCTGAGAAACCTCACATACCCAGAGACCATTATCATATATGTTATAGAGCAGGGGAAAGTCAAGGCTTTCAAGGCCAGGGCATATTTCATTGAGAGAATCCTTGGCCTCAAAATAAATTAAGGAAAAATCTAAGGGCAAAGAAACCTCTTAATCCATGTCTTGATATTAAATAGGAAAGGTTCCAAATGGGTCAGTGTGGAGGAAGGGTCAGAGCTGCCACATGTAACAGCCTTTCCTGATATGATCTTTGCTTGAGGAGATACACAGCATCCACAGAAGAGAGAAATGAAAGAGCATGTACAGTAGGCTTTGACTCAGCTGTCTCTGAATTCTGCGAAATGGAGATGACAACCCTCATCCTGACCAGCCCACATACACAGGGCGAGAGTGCTGAAGTGCAGTGACCTGTGGAGAAAAATTGAAGCCACAATAATCAGAATCGAAAGGATCCCTACCCTTGCTCTGCCCCAGCCCCTCTAAATCTTTTTCCCATGTTGGGCTTCATTATATTTAATTCAAACTGCTACTGAGAGAAAAATAAGGGCTGCTTCCAGGGTCTCAGCCCTACTCTGAGACAAAGATACATGCATTCTTTGTTGGAACCTTTGCATAGCCACCTCCCGGAGCTCCTTCCAATTTCACCCTTAGCCTGAGCACCCAGCCCATGAGCTTACCCAAAAGGGTTTGTGATCTTTGTGGTCTACAGTACTTCCTTCACTTGCTTGTGGGGACCTGGTTGATTGAACCATTATCAGAGGCAGTGTGGATGGTAAAATGTGAGTTTCTTGGTCCTTGAATCTGTTTCCTTCTTCTTCTACATCAAGAAAGGTGAAGAAGGACAAAGTGAAATAGAGCACACCCTGAGTGAATGCAAAACAGCTTGAGGAATCAGCTGACTGCTCATTGGATGAGTCTAGACCTGTAACTATTCCATCTGTAATGGTAAGCAGAACACACAGCATCTCCATTCTTCTGAAACAGTGTGACCATGGCCACCTACAGTGTGAGAGTTGTGATGAGCGGATGAGATCAGGAGGCTGGTGATGAAAACGGTCCTTTGGGAAAGGGAGAAATGAAAATGTGGGTATGGGGGTTCATCTCTCTCTCACTCTCTCTCTCTCTCTCTCTCTCTCTCTGTGTGTGTGAACTTTATGACATATGGATGTGTGTTTACATTGCATATACATTCATGTGGAGGCAGAAGATGATATCTGTGAACTGTTCTCTTGCTTTCTGTCTTATCCCCTGAGACATGGTCTTTCACTGAACATGAAGCTCACTGTTGTTGGCTATGTTGGTTGGCCATCAAGCCCCAGAGATCTTCTGTCTCTCTTTCTCTCTACAACACTAGGCTTACATATGCACACAGTAATGTCTGGACTTGATGTGGATGTTGGAGATTGGGCTCAGTTCCTCATGCTTATGGAACAAGTTCTACTGACTGAGCACCAGCCTAGCGATATGAAAGCTTTTAAAGCAAAACCCTGAAAGAATGAAAAAAGTCAACATGTAGAAGAACATGGAGAAGGAAACACTGCAGACTGGAGGTGCGCCAGTGTATAGTCCCAAGGGCTATGTGGAGTCTAGAGATGTGACCACAGCATTGCGAGGAACCATACCTTGCCTGGGGACACTCCTATGAGGAGTGTATTGGAAGTCAGTCGTATTTTAGGAAGGAAAAGAGTGCCATGACTCAATCTCAGTCTTGAAAGTTGGCTCCGGCTGCCTCATGAATGATGACTGTGGTGTAACATCTGGGGAGAACCTTACAGTACAGAAGATGCTGGTTTTTCTTTTTGTAACTTTTCTATTATATATTACATCCCAACTGCAGTTTCCCTTCTTTCCACTCCTCCAAGTTCCCGCTACCTTCCATGTCCTCCAGATATACTGCTTCTCTGACTCCCTTCAGAAAAAGCAGGTCTTCCAGTGATGTCAACTAAATATAGCATAACAAGTTGAAATAAGACTAGGCACAAAATCTCATGTCAAGGCTGGGCAAGGCAACCCAATAGGAGGAAAAGGGTCCCAAGAGCAGGCAAAAGAGTCAGAGAGACACCCCCTCTCCCACTGCTAGGCATCCTTCAAATACCCCTGAAAATGGTATTTTAAATATTATTTAATAACTCTATGATTTATTAATATGATCCAGCCAGTCCCCAGTAATTAAGGCAGAGTCCTATGGGTTTAAAAAATCAACTCTAGCACAATTACTGGATATGTTACCCCTAATCTATTTTTCTATATGCTACACTTTCAACTTCCAGCTTCGCTCCCCAAGTACCTGCTGTCTAAGTCTCACTGGGGTTATTTCTGTTCCAACAGCCTGTCCCCAGAAGCTCCACTTCTTCTGGCGATGTGCTCATGATCTACCTGGCCTCATGGTGACTTCTTCCTATCTCCTCTCTCCTTCCTTCTTCTTTCTCTTTGCCTCTTCTTTTTGTTTTCTAGTGGTCCCTACCTTTGATCCCCAGTCCAGTAACTGAAAACCTGCCTCCCTGTATTCTCCCTAGTAATTGGCTATAGCCACTTTTATTTACCTAGTAGTTTTAAATTGGGAGCAAGGTTTACACAACAAAGACTTGTGTACTTGGGAATTCCCTTGTTTGTGAGCAACCAGATCTTGGGGGCCAGTATTTAGCATTTAAATACATAGAAGCACCAGACAACCCCTAATACACTCCAAGCTAAACATCTCTAGTATGTACACAGAGGACCTTGTACAGACCAATTCAGGCTTTGTGATTGACACTTAGTCTCCATGAGCCCCTATGAGGCCTGCTTAGTTGATTCTGTGGGCCATGTTCTTGTAGTATCCTTGACTCCTACAATCATTTCTCTCTTTCTCAGACTTTCCCCAAACTCCATCTAATATTTTACTGTGGGTTTCTGCATTTGTTCCCATCATCTGCTAGATGAAGCTTCTTCATGGCATTTTAAAGTAACTGGCAATGAGGAAATAAGAAATACATCATTGATGAGTACTAGAAGTCATAGGAATGTGTTCTAAGAGAGAGATTGTATTAAGGATTGGAGATGGTCAGCAGTGACCGAGTCTTAAAGCAAATCTGTAGCAAATGCATTGAAATCTTGTTGTTATGATCAGGGCAAAGTTTCAATACCATTATAGACTCTGATTTGTAAAACCAAGATGTTCTTCTTGCAAGATGTTCCTGTATGCCTGGACATGGATGCCAGCACTGGGGTTCCATCTGGGTGTGAAACATATGTTTGGGAATTGTCAGCAGCCAGGTGGTGTTTAGTTACTTGAGGGTTGGAGTTGAACTGAGTAGTAGAGTGCTTGTCCACCAAGCATAGGTTCAGTCTCTAACACACAGACGAAATGTCAACAACAAAATAAAACTACTCTGTAATATAAAGTCACCTGAGAAAACATAAGGAGAAGGGTGAAGTCAAGGCTCAGCTCCAAGGAAGACAAGACTTAGCATTCTTCTACACTCCAAATTCTTCATGGAAAATTAAGGAAAAGAAAAATGTTAGAGAACACAGAGAGCAAAAGAGCAGTGTGTGAAATTATGGAATCCAGGAATAGCAATTTTGGAAGATGGCACACCTATAAATCATGGATCACAAGAATGGAGATAGATGGCAGAATGATGCTCCCCTCTGTCAAACACTGCTGAGAGAACAGAGTGCCAAGCTGGTACACAAGACTTTGAAATGTCTTTCACTAAGCTCTGGGGCACAGGTGGCCTCTGGTGGTTTTGACAAATGCCCTCTCAGTTGAGCACCTGAGAAGGTTATAAGGATCAGGGAAGGGTTGACTAGGAAACCCCTTCTGAGAACAAAGTAAAACACAAGGCTCAGGACTGAGAATGGTGAGGGCGCAGGAGACATCTGCCTCTGCTGGGAGGTCAGGGGATGGTTGGAGGACACGTGTGTGAGCAGACGGAGACAAACCAGCCATGGGACTGAGGGCACGAAGAATTCACAACAGCCAGGGGTGTTGCACTAGCTCTTGTGAGAAAAAATCATCTTGCTGAGAGGAAGGATGGGCAGGTCCTGGTGTAGGTGTGTGGACGGGAAAGTGCATCTAAGGCACAGGCATTAAGGATGCTTCCCAGCTCCTTACTTGTCTCCCTACCCTTCACGTTCCTCTCTTTTGAAATATACCTTGAGCAAAACTTGTTTGATTAGTTCACTTGCCCTGTTGTTTAAGACCAAAAAATCAACACTGAATTCAAAGTCCCCTAGTAATTATGGATAGCACACTTGCTCCTTCTTTGTGTCATACCTTGGTAACCATCATTTCTCAGATGTCTCCAGAGTATCTATCCACTCAGGAGCTCAGAAGGGAGATGGAACAAAAGATGTGAAGGGTGGCTGCGGGGGGGGGCAGAGAACACTGGCAACCCCTGCCACCACACATATTAGAGAACTTCTCGCAGTGCTGGGTCTACTGCATCACTGGGCATTCAAGGTGATGCTTTGGTATCTGGATGCAAGATGGAGCTTATGCATGTAAGAATCCAGAGTTGAATCCAGACCAACACTCAGGGAGAACAGATTTACAGAAACAGGACACACTTATACTCAACGAAGCAGAGCCTGATGGGTGTCCATTGGTTCTTCCCCATGCCCTTCCTTCCTGAAACCCTCCACCCACCTTGCAGAGACAAGCAGCTATTAGCTGATGCTTCTTAATAGGCACCCTCCTCCAGACGCAGCAAGGTAACTGATAGTGAGTCCCTGGGAATATGAGTATGAGTGGTTCTAGAAAATAAGAGGGAATCAAAGTTCAAAGTCACTCCAAGAACAACACCAGCATTGCCCACATTATTCCCTATATCTCTAGGGTTTTTTGTTTGTTTGTTTGTTTGTTTGTTTCTTTTTCTTGCAAGTTACAAATTCTATTCTCAATCACTGGGGAAGCACCCAAGAATATTTTGGAGGTTCTCTTAAATTAAAATCTTTGGTTTCTACTCATATACTTCTTAATATTCTTTGTAGCAAGGGTCTAAAAAAAGAGAGAAATGTATTAAAATAAATCTTAAAACCTTTCCCTCTATTTTGAAAATTTAAAAATAAGTGTATTATATTTACAGTTTAATTGAGTTCTTACAACTGATCCCATAAGAATGCATCCCAGAATTAAAAATCAAAGACTATACTCTACAAAGAGCTGTTCTGCTTGAGTTTCTGAGCAAAGACTGGAACTTTGTTTCAGAGAAGACAAATCTGTGACCAAAATAGACAAGAATAGAACAGAATAGATCAGAAAAGACCAGAAGAGACTACATGCTGCTTCAGACCTCCTGTCTACGGTCCTTGATCTTTGGGCCCTGGGTCCTGAAGCATGGTGAGGAACTTAGATGTGTCCCTAGGTATCCATGACACCCACAGTAAAAGGGTATACATCTAAAGTCATACTAATACCAAAGTGGGCAAAAACTTTGTATCACTTTATCATCTCCAGCATCTAGTTTTAAGATTATAAAAAAGGAATAAGAAACAAAATATTCTTGGTGGCAACTGTGAATATATTTTTAAATGCTATTAACTGACAGCACATCTTGTTCAGAACTATTTTAGTAGGTGTTCTGATGAGGGAAAGCTGGGTTGTCATAAAAACATAACAGGAAATGATTGCATTGAAACAACATGTGACGATGCCGGGGCACTGAGGAAAGGAACTCTGCTGCGGCTGTGATTGTTTGCTTTGGAGCTTGGTGCTTTGTATTTCACCAAATATTATGTTGGGACACATTTTCCCACCAACTCTTAAGGAATTGGTGTTTGTCTATGTTTTAAAGTAGTAAGACTTCAATGAGGGGGTGTGCTAGGACAGCCAGCTTGCTTTACCCTGGAGGATATGATGAGTATTTTGTATGAAGAGGTTTAAGCATCGAGCATGCAAAAGTTAGTTAAATGTTGACTGATGTGCATTATAACATGTTAGTAAACAGGAAAACATGACGGTTTATAGACTGTTTCAACTGAATGTTGTAATCACTATATTAAAATTAAGTGCTTAGCACTTACTGACACTTTGTATGAAGGTAATATTGAATGATGAGGGTAAGTTTTGTTCATCAGAGTAGAATCTCAATAGTTTTATTAAGCCCATTAGTGTATTTATTTGAAGTGTTCATATTGGTCTATAGTATCTCATTAGTAGAATTTTTATTTAAAACTGAAGTCATGTGTCATGTGGTTATTCTCTGAGGAAGGTGCCTGATTTCCTCCTGAATCTTGTATCACACAGTGACAGCGTATGGAATTCTTGTTACTCAAGAATGGATCCTTTACCAGGGACCAGGATGTCTGCACCTGAGGAAAGTAATGAATACAGACAGAAATTGGACAATTTCATCTTATTTGTGGCTGTACTTTCACCTACACAAATGCAAGAACTTCAGACAGTGGAGAACACTGTCAAAAAAGCCATACAGGGATGGTTGACAAGGTGAAAGTATCTTTATAACTCGCAAGGATTTTCTCAAGCCAGTAACACTGAACATGGAGGGGGAGCCACTTTCTGAAAGGGTGAAAGTAGACAGGTCCTCTGTGAACCTCGGAGAACTCTGAAGATCTGAGCTTCTTGCTGATGAGACCAGGCTATGGCAGCCGTTTATTTAAGTTAAAGGTTGAAGAGAATTTGGTGCCTTCTGATTCCTCTTGAGGGCTTGTGTGCATAATTAGGAAAGTGCTGCTGGAAGATGCTTGAACTTCAGGCAAGGAGAAAATCATGAATAAAGGGACAATTCCCAGAGCCTGTGCACTTTTAGAGACACCATGGGCACTGGAGAATTGGTTGGGGAGCCAAGGAAACAGGTAGCAGAGGGGTATATGGACTTGTTAAGTGTGTCTAGCACAATGGTCATTTTATGCTCTTCTTTTCAATTTCTTATACACCAAAGGAAGTCCAGAATATACATATGAACTCTTCTGTCCTCACACAAATGAACAAGAACCATATTGCGACATTGGAGATGGAGAGCAGAGGAGTAGTGAGTAGCCACATGCTGAAGATGGTTTTTTTGGTATGCACATTCTGTGGAGTCACCAGAAAACCTAGACCAAAACCTATTTTAAAAGTAAATGCTTCTCAATATATTCATCCTACACTGAAATACATGAAAGAAAAAAATTAGAATTTATGGAAAATATAGAGCATAAACTTCTAGTAGCACACACCCCAAAGCTTAAGCAAGCTTTCTCAGACACTTGACAATGGGAAGTGCACAGAGGCAAACCTGAGGTACAGTAGCAGACAAGCAAAGAATCCTGATAAATGCTTCCATGTTGGTGTGGAAAACAGTCAAGAAATGAGAGGGGGGAAGTGCCAAGGTTTCAAAATCATGTTGAGATTTAATTTCATAATAAATGATAATGACCACACTCTAAAATGTTTGCTGCTGGCATAAGTGGAGGACTGTGTTGTGGTTTTGCCTTTTGGTATATTAATCTATCTAGTTTTATTAACATGATTTAAAACTTTTTCTAAATTTGCAGAATGTTATATAAAACATTTTTAAAAAGGATCAGCTTCCGGTCCGGAACTCCACCCAGGGCAGATGAGCGCCCCAGCTACCCCTTCCACACCAAGAGATACCCTGACTCCCAAGAGGTTTGTCATAACCAGGCTCACAGGTAAGATCCCCCCCTACCACAATACCTGACCTAGCTATGACCCCCTCGAAGCCCAGTGGACACAGGTTCTATCTGTCCTGCCAGAGACATATCTTCCTTTTGGTCCAAAACTCTGCCCAGGGCAAGTTGTGAGCTCCAGGCCCCCATCCTACATCCAGAGACAGCCTGACTTCCAGGTGGTCTGCCTTAACCAGGGTCACAGGACATCTACAATAGCCAGGGTCTGACCTAACTAAAGACACAGGAGGCCCCCCAAACAGAGACAACACTGTCTGCCTCCCAGAAGACCTGCTCTAATTCAGCTCACTGAGCTCCCTATGCCAAAAAAGGAGGGAAAGGCTCCAGTCAGAGACAGCAAAGCCAGTTAACACCAGAGATAACCAGATGGCAAGAGGCAAGCACAAGAACATAAGCAATAGAAACCAATGCCACTTGGCATCAACAGAAACCAGTTCTCCCACTACAGCTAGCCATGGATAAACTAACACACCTAAAAATCAAGATTCTGACCTAAAATCCCATCTCATGAAGATGATAGAGGACTTAAAGAGGACATAAATAACTCCCATAAAGAAATACAGGAGAACACAGGTAAACAGGTAGAAGCGCTTAAATAGGAAACACATAAAATACCTTAAAGAAACACATAAATCTCTTAAAGAAATACAGGAAAACACAATCAAACAGGTGAAGAAATTGAAGAAAAAAAACCATTCAGGACTTAAAAATAGAAATAGAAACAATTAAAATCTCACAAAAGGAGGCAACCCTGGAGATGGAAAACCTAGGAAAGAGATCAGGAGTTACAGATACAAGAATCACCAATAGAATACAAGAGAGAGAAGAAATAATCTCAGGCATAAAAGATACCATAGAAGATACTAACACACAGTCAAAGAATCCAAAGTGTTAAAAAGCTCCTAACCCAAAACATCCAGGAAATCCAGGACACAATGAAAAGACCAAACCTAAGAATAATAGGAATAGAAGAGAGTGAAGATTCCCAATTCAAAGGACCAGAGAACATCTTCAACACAATCATAGAAGAATACTTCCCTAACCTAAAGTAAGAGATGGCCATAAACTTACAAGAAGCCTGCAGAATGCCAAGTAGATTGGACCAGAAAAGAAATTCGTCCTGTCACATAATAATTAAAACACTAAATACAAAGAACAAAGAAAGAATACAAAAAGCTGTAAGGGAACAGGGCCAAGTAACATATAAAGGCAGACCTATCAAAATTACCCCAGACTTCTCAACAGAGACTCTAAAAGTGAGATCCTGGACAGATGTCATGCAGACCCTAAAAGAACACAAATGCCAGCCCAGGCTACTACAGCCAGCAATACTCTCAATGATCATAGATGGATAAACTAAGATATTCCATGACAAAACCAAATTTACACAATATTTTTCCACTAATCCAGCACTATAGAGAATATTAGAAGGAAAACTCCAAGATAAGGGGGGAAACTACACCCCTAAAAAAACCCAAGAAATTAATCATCTCACAACAAACCCAAAAGAAGAGAACCACATAAACATAATACCCACCTGTAACAACAAAAATAACGGAACCAACACTCATTGGTCTTTTATATCTCTCAACATCAATGAAGTCAAGGAGGTCAAAGGGATACAAATTGGAAAGGAAAAAGTCAAGGGATCATCACTGTGCAGATGATATGATCGTATACATAGGTGATCTCAAAAACTGTACCAGAGAACTTGATAAACAATTTTAGCAAAGTGGCTGGATATAAACTAACTCAAGAAAACTAGTAGCCTTCCTCTACTGATAAGGAGGATGAGAAAGAAATTATGGAAATTATGGAAACAAAACCCTTCTCAGCAGTCAAAAATAATATAAAATATCTTGGTGTAACTCTAACAAAGCAAGTGAAAGATCTATATGATAAGAACTTTAAGTCCATGAAGAAAGAAATCAAAGAAGAGCTCAAAAGATGAAAAGATCTCCCATGCTCATGGATCCTTAGAATTAATAAAGTAAAAATGGTCGTCTTAGCAAAAGCAGTCTACAAATTCAATGCAATCCTCATCAAAATTTCAACACAATTCTTCACAGAGATAGAAAGAGCAATTTTCAAATTTATATGGAATAATAAAAAACACAGGATAGTCAAAACTATTCTCAACAATAAAGGAACTTCTGGGGGAATCAGCATCCCTGACCTCAAGTTCTACTACAGAGCACTAGTAATAAAAACGGCATGGTATTGGTACAGTGACAGGCAGGTAGATCAATGGAATAGAATTGAAAATCTAGAAGTAAATCCATACATCTATGGTCTCTTGATCTTTGACAAAGAAGCCAAAACCATACAGTGGAAACCAGAAAGCATCTTCAACAAATAGTGCTGGTCTAACTGGTGGTCTGCATGTAGAGGAATGCAAACTAATCCATTTTTATCTCCTTGTATCAAATTCAAGTCCAAGTGGATCAAGGACCTCTACATAAAACCAGAGACACCAAATCTAATAGAGAGAAAGTGAGAATAGCCTCAAACACATTGGCAGAGGGGAAATTTTTCTGAACAGAACTCTAATGGCTCAGGCTCTAAGATCAATAATCGACCAATGGGACCTCATGAAACTGAAAAGCTTCTGTAAGGCAAAGGATACTATCAATAGGACAGAAAAGCAACCTACAGATTGGGAAAACATCTTTACTATCCTTACATCTGATAGAGGACTAATATCCAAAATACACAAAGAAATCAAGAAGTTAGATTCCAGAGAACCAAATAACCCAATTAACCACATAACTAAACTAACTACCACATAACTAAAGCCACATAACTAAACAGAGAATTCTTAACTGAGGAATTCAAATGGCTGAGAAGCACTAAAGAAATGTTCAACATCCTTAGTCATCAGGGAAATGCAAATCAAAACAAGTCTGAGATTCCACCTACACCAGTCAGAATGGCTAAGATCAAAAACTCAGGTGACAGCAGATGCTGGCGAGGATGTGGAGAAAAAGAAACATTCCTCCATTGCTAGTAGGATTGCAAGCTGGTACAACCACTTTGGAAATCAATCTGGCAGTTCCTCAGAAAATTGGAAATAGTCCTGAGGGCCCAGCTATACTACTCCTGGGCATATACCCAGAAGATGCTTCAACATGTAATAAAGTGCTCCACTATGTTCATAGCAGCCATATTTATAATAGCCAGAAGCTGGAAACAACCCAGATGTTCTTCAGTGGAAGAATGGATACAGAAAATGTTGTATATTTACACAATGGAGTACTACTCAGCTATTAAAAATGAGAACTTCACGAATTTTGCAGGCAAATGGATGGAACTAGAAAATATCATCCTGAGTGAGGTAACCTATACCCAAAAGAACACACATGATATATACTCACTGAGAAGTGGATATTAGCCCTAAAGCTCAGAATACTCACAATACAACTCACAGATCATATGAAGCTTAACAAGAAGAAATTTAGAAGGGGAAACAAAATAATCATGGAAAGCAGAGGGAGGGATGGACCTGAGTGGGAGAGGGGAGGGGAGAAAAAAGGGGGGCAGGATCATGTATAGGGGGATACAGGAAAGAAGTCCAGAGGGCCAGGGGAATGAATAGAATTATGTAGCAATGGGGGGTGAGGAATAGGGGAGCCACTATAAAGTCCCAGATGCCAGCGATGTGAGAGGCTCCCAGGACCCAATGGTGATGAAATTAGCTGAAATGCCCAACAGTGGGGAAATAGAACCTGAAGAGACCTCCTCCAGTAAACAGACATGGTCCCCACCCATGGGATGAGGCTATCCACCCACCCACCCATGTCAAAAATTTTAACCTAGAATTGTTCCTGTCTAAAGGAAATGCATGGACAAAAACTGAAGCAGAGGCTAAAGGAAAGGCCATCCAGAAACCGCTCCACCTTGGGATTCATCCCATCCACAGCACCAAAGACTGACACTACTGCTGATACCAAGGTGTGCTTGCAGACAGGAGCCTGATATGGCTGTCCTCTGAGAGGCTCTGCCAGCACCTGACTAAGACAGATTCAGATACTCACAGCCAACCATCGGACTGAGCCTGGGGACTCCAATGGAAGAATTAGGGGAAGGATCGAAGGAGCTGAAGGGGATTGCTAACCCGTAGGAAGAACAACAGTGTCAATTAACTGGACTCCTCAGAGCTCCCAGGGACTAAGCCACCAACCAAAGAGTATATGGACTGGTCCATGGCTCCCACCACATATGTAGTAGAGGACTGACTTATTTGGTATTAGTGGGAGGGGAAAGGCTTGGTCTTGTGGAGGCTTGATGCGCCAGAGAAGGGTGAGGCAGGAGTGGGTGACTGGGTGGGTAGAGGAACACCGTCTTAGAGGCAGAGGTGAGAGGTTGGGATGGGGGCTTCATGGAGGGGAGACCAGGAAGGAGGACACATATGAAATGTAAGTAAATAAAATAATAAAAACCCCAGAGTTTAATGTGATGCACATAGATCATGAAAGTAAGTATGAACTCTGCACAGAGCTGTGGTGGATGGTGCATGAAACAGGGTTTCTGATTGTCCATCCATATTGCTAATGTGCTATAAAGCTCTTGTCACAGGACTTGCAGCTACTGTCAAGCACCACCCTGTTGCCTTTTCTCATGTGACAATCTCTGATGATGGCCTTTGCATCAGCATAACTGTCCTGATTTTGAATTCCATGCTAATTTCCATCCTGTTCAGCCAAGGAGTCTTCCTCATAGCACTACTCAAAGATCATGGCCTGTCTCCATCTGACGGCCATGTGCTCCTGATCACTGTGATGGTGAGGGAAATTCCAGATCTCTGGAGCTGTGTTTCATTAAAAAGCACTCAGCCCTCTCAAGTGGTACCTGTGGGAACGAACACATTGCCAGCTGGCTCTCAAGAGGATCCTCTCATCTGCTGCTAGAAATGGTGTGTAAAGATTCAGCATTGGCTAGAAATCATAGCAGATACTCCCTGTCTCTCTTTCCCTATATGTGTGTGTGTGTGTGTGTGTGTGTGTGTGTGTGTGTGTGTGTATACACATATATATATGATATAAACATATATACATACACAAACACATACACATATGCATACATATGCACACATACACACATACATGTACATATATGATCTGTGTGTATACAACAGATATATGATTTGAGCCATTTAAAAATGATAAAACTATACATTTGCAGGTACCATCAAACAATACCCTACCTGCTTTTCTCATGTGACAGTCTCTGATAATGGCCTTTGCATCAGAATAACTTACATAATTATAAGTTATATAGATTATACAGTGTTTTCTGATTTAAGGCAGACACTCTCCTATATTGGATGATTTCAGCAACTGATTCCCAAAGAAAACTTGAGATGAATGAGAGTGCCTCATTTACATACACACACTCTTCCATACAGCTCACTCACAATAAGACACAAATGTACTCTTTTACGCATCCTAACACACACACACACACACACACACACACACACACACACACACACACACACACACACACAGAACGCCCTCCTAAGACAAGGAGGAACTTCTTACTCCATATGGTTAGGGTACCCGCTCTAGGCAGAGGAAATATCTGGCCTATGAGAACAGGTCCACACACGTGAAAGGTCCAGGAGATGACGAGAAGTGGGCAGATCTAGAGACAGCAGGATCCAGAGTCACAAACACAGAGGCACCTGTCTCCCTCCTCAGGTATCACTCTGAAAGGCTCATCATCTCCTTCAAACCTCCCTCCTTTCTCTGCTTCTCTCCATAGTTCTCACCACATGCTTAGTTACATGGTAAGCTGTAGTTTCATAAAAGCACCAGTAGTGTGAAAATCCTAGGTAGGTAGGTGCCATGTACACATTTATGCATGTGTGTATGTGTATACATGTGTGCATATATACATGCCCATGTGTATGTATGTCTGTGTATGTGTGTGTGTGCGTGTGTGTGTACATAAGTGTATGCATGAATGTTTGTGGTTCATGAATATCCTGCATGTAATTCTATTAAATAGTCATGGTTTAAATTAGTGCTCTCACCAGTCGCATCTTTTGATAGAGGTTTAACGAACAGAGATTTTGTTCCGTAATGACTTTTGAGCCATAACCAAAGCTATTCCCAATGTGCCTTGTATCTTTTGAAAGAGTGTACCCACAAGCCTTTCCCTGTTCTTCTCTCTTTACTTAGAGGTCACCTAACAAGTATATCCTCTCATACAACTCTCAGCTAAGGACACTATGCAAAATAAGAACTTGCTCAATAATAGCAGTTTTGTCCCAAATAAGCAACCCATGATCTAAGCCCATTCAGGCAGAAGCACATAGCCAGAGCTCATACAGCTTCCTGTTTCTGGGAAGGAGAAAGCTCTCCCCTCCCTCCTTGTCCAGAGGAATTTTTGGAAGGGTAGATATCCCCACCTCCAAGCTGTTGATCACACTGTGTACATCATCGCATCCAGAACTGGTTCTGCTTGGTAATCCTGAGCTTTCCTTTTCCAGGAGAATCTTCAGCATCAGTGATGGGGTTGTCCAGTGAGACATTTCCAGGATGTGTCAGAGCTGAGCTGCCTGTTCTTGGGCCATGGTTAAGAATCCCATTTACATGTACTCTTTGGTTTGTGGTTTAGTCCCTGGGAGCTCTGGGGGAGTCTGGTTGGTTGATATCATTGTTCTTCCTATGGGGTTGCAAACCACTTCAGCTCCTTCAGTTCCTTCTCTAACTCCTCCACTGGAGACCTTGTGCTCAGTCCAATGGTTGGCTTGGAGCATTTGTCTCTGTATTTGTCAGGCTCTGGTAGAGCCTCCCAGGAGACAGCCATATCAGGCTCCCATCAGCAAGCACTTCTTGCCATCTGCAATGGTGTTTGGGTTTGGTGTTTGGTATATGGGATGGATCCTCAGGTGGTGCAGTCTCTGGATGGCCTTTCCTTTAATCACTGCTCCACACTTTGTCTCTGGATGGCCTTTCTTTCGGTCTCTGATCCACACTTTGTCCCTGTATTTCCTTTAGACAGGAGCCCTTCTGGGGGAATTTGGAGATGAGTGGGTAGCCCCATTCCCCAACCTGCAGCCTTGCCTAACCTGTGGATATGGTCTCTACAGATTCTCCCTCCCCTTTGTTGGGCATTCAGCTAATGTCATCCCTGTTGGGTCCTGGGAGCCTCTTGCTTTCCTGGCATCTGAGACTTGCTGGTGGCTACCCCCAGTTCCCCATCCCCCACTGCTACACACCTCTGTGCAAATTCCTGAACTTCTGTATATTATCTCTGTCTCCTCTCATACCTGATCCTGCCCCCCACCAACCAAAAAGTACACATGGAGGGACCCATGGCTCCAGCCACATATGTAACAGAGAACGGCATTCGCTGACATCAACAGGAGGAGAAGCCCTTGGTCCTGTGAAGGCTCGATTCCCCAGTGTAGGGGAATGCCAGGGTGGTGAGGTGGGAGCAGGTGGGTGGGAAGGGGAGCATCCTCATAGAATCGGGGAAAGGGGGTTTGGGAGATGGGAGTTCTGGATGGGAAACCAGGAAAGGGGATACCATTTGAAATGTAAATACATAAAATATCCAGTAAAAAAGAATCTCATTCACTTAGAAGTGGTGGAGAGAGAGAGTAGATGCTCCACTTCTCTTCTTTACATCGTCTGAAAGGAGGTCTGTGAAGCCGCTGACTGATATGAGAATGTGCTTTGTCTGAGGATCCACAGAGAATTCTTGGGCATAGATTGCCTCATGAGTAAGTGTGTTCCCACCTTGTCCTAACAGCAATGCCCTTAGCTGTGTACAAATGGCTTTCTGTGTGGTGTCCCTAGGGTTTGCCCTACGTGAGGCTCACATTAAACACTGGATTCTCTCTCCTCCTTGTAGGCTTTTGCCTTCCTGCTTTCATCTTCTCTCACTGCACCTGTTCCTAAGAACTGAGATGAACACATAGGGGCAGTGTGGCGATGACATTGTCATAGAGCTTCATGGCGGCTTTTGACAAATGTCCCTGAAGTCAGGCTGGCTGACTGCCTCTTAATTGGCCACTCTGGCTCATTCTCCTCTCATGCCCTGCTCCAAAATGAGAAGCATTTCACAGACACAAAGCTTCTCTCTGCCTGCTTTCTCTGCCCAGTCCCATCTCTCTGAGACGCACACAGTGTCCACGAGCAGCAGCCCCTCCAGCAGTTATTCAAAGGTCAGAAAACTGTGTGAGAACAGAGAAAAGAAAATGTCAGCCTGGGAATTACTGACTGTGTGTCTGTGCAGAAGGCCAAATCTTTTAAAAGATAAATATCATAGACAGAGAGCATGTTAAGGGACCTCTGTCTCTCACAGTTTAACTGTGGAATTTATAGCCTCCAAAGTGCTTAGCATGGGCTTCCACAGACCATTCAGAGATCTGTCATCTGGCCCACTCAGCATCAACCCACTTTGCTCATCTCCAGCTCATCTTTGCAGTTCTGATTATTGGTCTTTAATTGGCCCAGATTAATTTAAATGTCCACTATTAGAACATTAAAAATGTTAACAGGAAATTTGGGTCATTTCCTTAAAAGAAAATGGAAGAGTAGAGGGTGTGGGAGGAGCAATATATAATCTTGTCTCCTGAACAAGGCATGGCTGCTGCACTCAAATTCAATGTCATTGTAGTTACCTGCCTATCAATATTCCATCATAGAGGTGGGAAGAGCTGGTGAAACACTGTCTTTCCCTAACATTGGCCATTAATGGCAAATGGAGGACAGGGATCATTTTCTCTAGGGAATGTAGTCACTAGTTAGTTGTGTATGTTTTAATAAACAATCCCAAACCCATGCTTATGATCATATTAAGCTCAGAGAGTCTCACATATACACACAAACCAACAGCTAAGGAAGAAGGGAAACTGTTGGGAAATGCGGGGCTCAGAAGAGTAGGAAGGGGACAAGAGAATGGCGTGAGGGTGGGTGACTATAAGTACGCTATAGAAATGCATGAAGCATTCAAGGAACTGATTAATAATTAATAAAAATAACAAAACATGGAATGTTGCTCACAATGTTTAGTTAATAGAAAAATACTAAAACAAATTTATTTTAGTTATCTATGAAACAAGCAAATAAACCAACTATATTAGAGGTTCTACAAGAGGAAAATCAGTTTTATTAGGTGACTAAAATTTGAAAAATATGTCAGTGTAAAATTACTAATCTAGAAGCTGGAGAAATGGTTCAGCAGTTAAGAGTTCTTGCTGCACCCAGTCCTCCAGACAGGGTGAGTATTTTTGGCCTCACCTTCAAGGGAAATTATCTCTCACATCTCATCTGCTGGAATGGCCTTCCTTAGCGCTCAGTTCATTTTCTCACTGTGGCTCAGGTGTCTTGTACCATAGTACTTTAAAGACATAGCTTTGTCTGATAGATGTTGTTACTTATGAGGACAGGTGCCATCAGCATTGGAGTAAGTCCGTTGCCACCCTGAGAAGCAGCCACCTTGCTGGCACATCTTAGCACGTTCCATTATGACCAGCCTCTGTTGCTGTGATAGCTTCTGTGGATCCACATGGCTGCTTCAAATGAATTTTTAATGGTCAGTGGACCACAAAGTTCAGGATTTTTGCTTCATGTCCTTCATCCCCAAATTCATCTCTAATTTCTATTATATGAAGACAAGGTTGTCTCTTCAATAGGTGAGTAACTTTATTTCCTAGAGATGAGAAAATAAGAAACATATCCAGTTAGCGGTGGGAAATTTAACTACAGTGGGATGGAATGGAGTGAACTGACTATATTTAAAGCATATGAATTTCCTTTTCTCCAGTCACAGTAAGAAATGAAGTAGAAACCTATTTCTAGTTGTCTTCCCCCAGGTCCAGTCACACCCCTTCATAAATATCTGGGGAGCACTTACCAAATTCCCAGAGCTGGAGAGTTTGAAAAATTCTTTAAATGGGAGAGAAAAAAAAAAACACCAATAGCAGGGATATAGTCTATTATTCTGAGGTCAAATAGTAAAGGAGAAATTTGAAAACATTTCTCCAGAGATAGCTACAAAACACAACAAAAGCATAAAACCTCTCACATACAATGATATTTTGTCTAAACATCATTTTTTAAATGTGTACTTTTTTGCCTCCCTCTGTCTCTGTCACGCGTGTGTGTGTGTGTGTGTGTGTGTGTGTGTGTGTGTGTGTGTGTGTGTGTTGTATATATGTGGTATGTATTCTTGTATTTTGTATGTGGTATGTGTGAGTGTATGTGGTGTATATGTGTGATATGTGTATGTACGTGTGGTTTGTATGTGATATGTGTGTGGTGTGTTTATGTGGCATATGTGTGTGTGTATGTATGCTTTGTGTGTGTGTTTGTGTGTGCATAGTGTGTAGTGTATGGGGGTGGGTGGGTGTGTCCATCCAGTGAAAATTTGTGAAAGTTGTTTCTTTCCTTTTACCATATAGATTCTGGGAACTGAACTCAAGTTTTCAGTCTTCGTGGCAAGCCTGTTTATTTGAGAAACTCTCTCACAGGCTGTGTAAAAACTATATTTTTTGTGAATTCTTGCTATAAACATTAGAAAAAAATTTTCTTGCACCATCCTACTGAAGATCGGGTCAATCTTCCCCATCCTACATTGGGATTTTCAAAGTCCAGAAAGTTCAGGAATTTCTTCCTTGCCTAGGCATTATATTTAATATTGAGACAGGAATTGGATGACAGCTTGTTTCTATCTCCACACACTATATTTTCCCTCTTTATGTTTGTAACTAACATCATTTTTAATGTTATAAGACTCATTTTTTTTTGTTTTTAGGCCATAATATAATATCTTTGCATAACCTTAAACTATATAA
Organism: Uromys caudimaculatus; assembly: GCA_028551405.1. NCBI lineage: Eukaryota > Metazoa > Chordata > Mammalia > Rodentia > Muridae > Uromys > Uromys caudimaculatus. The sequence goes on along the minus strand of CM052705.1, from coordinate 38,632,423 downwards.
ACAAAACATGGATGCATCTCTTTTTGCAAACTACTGGCTACCATATTCCCTAGAGTTGGATGATTAGAATTATGCAATTTTACGTAAAGTTCTATCCTGATGTGAAGTTCTCCAAAACAACAGTAACAATAATAACAGCCATAGTTAATAACACAAGAGACTCACTGGATCAACATATGAAAGTACTAGGAACACAACACAACACACACACACACACACACACACACACACGCACACACACACACCCAACCACATCCAGCCACATGCATATAAATAAACACATGCATACATGTATATTCACACATGCACACACATGCAGACACACACATGAATAAAGACATGCAGAAGATGAATAAACACATGTACACATGCATTCACATATGAGCGCGCACACACACGTGCACACCTCATATACACAGACAGTTTCCCAGGCACTCACAATGGATTGCATCTGCTCAGTGAGTAGTGTGACCATCAATAGAGAGCCTTGTTTGTCTGATACTTGCAGTTCCCCTTCTTGTGGGAATGGACTGAAGCACAGAGATGGATCTTTCCTTCTTTGCTTTGGTAGAAAAGTCCTGTGGTTTTCTTGAAAGCCAGGCTCTTCTGGTTATACATTCTGCTTTGGTTCAGAGAACTAAAGAGGTTCATTATTTTATTCCAAGAGGGGGGTCTAAGGCTTTGCTTCTTGTATGGGATTCTTATAGGGAACACAGATGAACTAGGACTTTAAAATTATATATAATTTGCAACAATATGGCATAGGTGTGCATGTAAACTTACTTGTAGGTGGAGAGCTAGGTTCTGGAACTTTCTGCTCTTGATCACCTGTCTTCACCTTCCTTGTCTTGCTCTTCAGACAATCAGTTTGATGAATAAAGGGTAGCACATAATTGCCATAGGATTTAGTCCACATCGACGAACCTCATCTCACCATGGTTGGAGTCAGCATGAAGGTGTGGCGGGCAGGGCAGCTGATGAGAGACAGCTACATCCCACTGCTTTTGTTGGTCGGAGGGGTCCTGTTTAGGTGATCAGAAGAGCAGCATGGAGAATGTAATACATTTTAAAAATGAACATATCAGTGTTCTCAGCTCTCACAGATTTTCTATATCTTTGTTATGTAACAAGTGAAGATGTCAATTTGTGATTAAATGTGAAACACCTTAATAAAGGTAGTAAGAGTCAAGAAGCTGTGGTTATTGGGCTTGATAACTACACAATGAGAGTGTGGAATCTTCTCTGCAGGGACAGGGAGGGCTTCTGTGGTCAAGGTGCTTATCTGGCTCTTCATCCAGATGCTGTGTATGGAGCACCTGCCACCCAGGCAGTGGTGTACAGAGATGCATAAAAAGGCGGAAGATGTGTGCTCTATCACTAGCTGCAAGCAGTTGATAAGTCCTATTGGCCTAATGGCAATGGGATTTTTTGTTTGTTTTTGTTTTGTTTTGTTTTTTGAGAATGTTCGATTCTTGGCTAAGCTGATATAGATGAGTCCCCAGCAAAGCTAGACCACTGGGGAGTCACTGAGAAGTGATGGAGTATAGGTCAGTTGTAGACATAATGTTTTGTAGGCTGTGAAAATTTACCCTCGGGTTATTCAAATGCTGATGTCCATGCCTTCACATCTTGTTTAAATCCTGATATGGCATTACAATGTCTATACAAGAGCCTCCTGTTTCAAGTTTGTATAAATAGTTCTTACCATTTATTCTCTGCCTTGTCAATAAATGCTGATCACCCAATGTCTGGGCAGAATAGACAATAGTTTGGGACATCTGCTAGCGAGACGAAGGAGAGAAGGAGGGAGATAGGATGGAGGAATTGGAGCCATGAAGAAAGGCATCTGAAGAGCCAGATCAATAATAATTTGCAAATATCATAGGATGGGCTGAGACCTAGCCATATTAGCATTAAAAGTAAAGATAGATCATTCAATTGCTCAACTATTGAGGTGCAGTTTTAAATAAATCTTGGTTTCTCTGTACACTCATTGGGGACCAACATATGATAAAGAAATACAGCTTCCAGATTAATTCACTGTTTATATTTATATTAAGAATAATTCATTTTCAGTCAGTCTATTTGTTCAAAACCTCTGAAGCCTCATACAGCTTGATGTTTCAATTTTCCTGTGATATGAACGTGTTTAGATGGAGGTACTGTTTGAAAATGCCATCCTTTGAATTCAGCATGATTTAGTCCTTGTCATCTGGTTGACTCATGATACACAGAAAAATAGTGGGGTTATTGTTACAATTTGACATAGAAGTAACAGCTGGCTGTCTCCTTAAGTTAAGAAGTTGATTGTCTTCCACAGGAATTGAATATTAGACCACATTCATTCTTACAAGAAGGGGAAAGGAAAGGGGTTTCCCAGTAATGAAGAGGGGTATCAGAGAGATCTGGGTTGTCACCTCATCTCAGTGGGTACTTTGACTCTGGGTGACTCTAAACACTTGCCTGTGTGCAAAATCATGTGTTACTATAATGTTATAGACTTTATTATTCCACTAAAGGGGGCTGTAATAACAGTGGGAAGACCATGAACATGACCCAAGCAAGTGATACAGAGATGCTCACATGGGAATAATTGCCCACTTTACATATTGTGACTCCATCTGGAATAAAATTTTCACAGAGGGGAAGCAAAAATGTGAAGGTCACAAATTCAGGGATGGAGAACATTCATGGTCTATGTGGTTATTATTATTGTGGCTTAGGGGAAGGACAGAAACCAGAATTCCAATACAAGAGCTGATAAATGTTATCCACTAGGAAGGAACACAAAGAAGGTCTACCTGCACTTCTCAGCAAAAAGGCAGTGTGGACACCTGAAACTGTGATTTTCCATGAAGAGGAGATTTGAAGGGATGGAGAGAGAGAGAGAGAGAGAGAGAGAGAGAAAGAGAGAGAGAGAGAGAGAGAGAGAGAGAAGGAGGAGGAGGAGGAGGAGGAGGAGGAGGAGGAGGAGGAGGAGGAGGAGGAGGAGGAGGAGGAGGAGGAGGAAAATGGGAGGAAGGTGGGAAGAGGGGAATCAAATACAAACTCGGAGTTAGTAGATTGAAGTCTCCCAGACCTGAAGAGCTGCTGTAAAAGGGCCTCAACTTATTCTTCCTGTTTGTCTCTGTCCTCCACCCCAGTCTACTTCTTTTCTGCTTCTTTTCATTCCCCATCTTTTCCTATACACACCTGGCATCTTCCATTAATCCAGTTCCTTAGGACCAGAGAGTTTTCTGTATTCTTCAGCTGATGTGCCCCTGTGGTTTCTGGTAGATTTAAAAATAATGTTTTCTATGTGAATGAAGGATTATCTCTACATGAAAACTCTGTCAGATAAGAAGTCAGACTGCTGAGAAAGAATAAAGGATAAAGGATGAAGGATACGCTAATATCAGTGCCTGTGGGCACTTACCTTTCTCCACTCCTGAGCTCATTTGCCCCTGCAGAGACCTCGGATTGTTGGACTTCTCTTGCAATGACTGGGCCCTCTTTCCTCTCTAGGACTGCATCTTGTGCACAGGTGTCTGTGTTGAGTGTGCACATCTTGCATATATGGTGTGTATGTAAATGTGTGTGTGTGTGAGAGAGAGAGGGGGTTTGCTTGGCAGAATACTCAGGAATCAAATGTCACGTTTGTCTACATTACCTTTAAACTAGAAATGGCTTTGGGAGCCGAGGGTGACAATGATGTGCTTAGATTAAGAGGAAGACTTTGCCCCCCAAGTACCAGCTGTTTTCATGATTTTCTGCCTAGGACTTTATATAACTAAGCAGTATGTGTCTATCATTTATCTCACAACAGATGACAGTGATATTCACAGTGTTCCATACTTACAAGTTCTTATAGAATACAAAGCCCTGGTCTGTCTTTGAACATCCACAGTCATTCCACAAGAGAGATCCACTGTCAGCTTTCTGTCAGCGATGAGCCATTTTCACAGTGAAGTAGATTGAGGCAACAAAATTCTTTTGTATGATTTAGTGGAGCGTGGGGGAACGGATGCTGGGGTGATCACGGCCAAAAAAGTCTCAGTGTTCTCCTGCCCTTCTAGATTAAGGTGACTTCTGCACTAAACAATGGATTCTCCTACTCAAGTACTTTGTGTCCACTTACCTCCCTTAAAGGTAAGGCAAAGAGTCCATGCCTGGGAAGGTCTGTAAGCCAGTCCTGTGGCCAGTACAGACATCAGTGAATTGAAACTCAATGAGAGTACTTACTCTCTATGCTCATCTCAGTTTAGTGTCTTCACAGTTCAAGTGTGTATGTTCATGTTATGTCATTCACTGGAGAAAGGAGAGAGAGAGAGAAAGAGAGAGAGAGAGAGAGAGAGAGAGAGAGAGAGAGAGAGAGAGACAGAGACAGAGAGAGAGACAGAGACAGAAAGAGAGAGATTACAAAGTAAACCAAAAATCCTGTTCCAAATGGAGGAGGGCTTTGGCACTGTGCATTATCAATCAATATCAAAAGTCTTAATTTTCCAGCCATTTCTGTTTGGCACTATTTTTAAAAATGCTATCTTAATCTTGCAATATCATAAAATGATTTAGAGATAAATGTTCAAGTCTTGTGGATTTGATGCTATGAGACTCGTATATAATCATAATCACCCTTCCCTTTTCCCTTTCCTCATTAGCAGATGCTTTACACATTGGGGTTTAATTTCAGGATTAAGCAGAACCCGAATAGTGATTCATTCCTACATGCCCAAGGTTAAATGAAGCAGATGCTCCTCTTTTAGGCCCTAATCCCACTGCCGACCAACTGGGTGCCTTGAGCCACAAGTCTAATGATGCCCAAAAACAATATGAAAAGATTAAATTGAAACTTTAACAATTTTTAAATGAACCAAATCCATTCAGATACTGATCTAATTTATATACAAATTCATGGGAAATGAATTGTAATTGATCAAGGAAATGTTTCAGGCACCAGAAAGACACTATTGGCAGTAAGTTATCCTGCCTCCGTCTTCTCCCTTTCTTACCTATTGTATTGTGATTACAGTCTGTGTTGTCTGGTTAAGTCAGCAAACATTACCATTACTGATTCATTATGTACCTCATAGTAATTATAGAAAAGCCAAACACATATCTTGGGCTTACCTTTGACTATTTCAGATTCATGACAACTTCTTCATGCTCTTGTGAGCTTGAATTTCCCATGCAAATTTCAATGGGTGAAGAGTGAGTTGAGCTGAGGACAAATCTTTTTTTTTTTCTCTAAAAATTCTTTTTTTTTTTTTATTTTTGATACTTTATTTACATTTCCGATGATTCCCCTTTTCTTTGGAAACCCCGTGTCCCCTCCCCC
>CM052705.1:38593500-38626609 GCA_028551405.1 Uromys caudimaculatus | reverse complement strand
GTTTTGCCCCTGCTAGAGGCTTTTCCTCATTCCTGGGATAGAGAATTTTCTCCCGGGGCTGCTTGTCTATGGAATCCTAGTGTCCCAGGCAGAAGTTTCCTGCCACAGCCGCCCGCTTTTAGGATTCAGGGGGGTTTCTAGGCCCGCCTACCTCGGTCCCTGTGTCTCGCGGGTTCAGGGCAGTACCTGGTGAGCTGTGGGGCGTGTCTTTGGCCCTCTGCTGGGTCTTGCGATCTCCTGAGAGGGATCTTTGTCCCAGCGCTGATTAGCTGTGGGGCCCTGTGGCCCAAGCTGAGGTTTCCGGCCGTCGCCGGAAGCTGCTGGCCGTCAGTCTCTGTGGCCCTCAGAAAGCGGGCAGAGTCAGTGAGCTCTGGGGTCGCGTCGCCCCTGCTATGGGCTTTTCTGCGTTCCTGGGAGAGAAAGGATTTTCTCCCGGAGCTTCTTGTCTATGGAATCCTAGTGTCCCAGGCCGAGGACAAATCTTTTATAAGCATGGAGCCCAAAGTCTTCCTAGGAGGAACTTCTGTCAGAACTTCTGCAAGAACATATGAGGTCAAGTTAGAAATTCTCTTTAGAGCGCTTGTCCCAAGAACCAATCTTTGCAACCAAGCCCAGCCTTCCCTTCATCTGAAACAGGACTCCATTTCTCCTCTGTGGCTCTTTAAGATTTTTGTAGAGCTCTATATTTTGTTCTCCTCAGTTAGAGAAAGTTTCTTAATCATTAAGCTGCTATAATAATCACCACTTCTAGTAAATGGCATTTTTTTCAGATCAAGCACATGCACCTTATATTTAATCTAAAATTGGTCTCTTAGGTGGAAAGTGATTTTCCACCATACAGAGTGACTTGAGGGGGAGGGAGAGCTGTAAAAACACCTTTGTTCTTTAAATAGTTCAATCAAAGTCCTTTCTTCATATTTTTGATGTTTATTTTTTGGGGGAGGGGGAATTCTGGTAAGTTTTTATAAATGCATCCATTTCTATTTTATTCTTTAAGAGTAACTTTAAGTTAAACATACTTAAGAATTAATGAGTCTCATGGAACACAGTTTAGGATAAATCTTGTTTTATAGTTCAGTGTATAATGATGTGATTTCTCTCTATAAGAACATGATAGAACTTGATAGAATTTAAGATTCTGACTCAGGATGGCAATAAAACAGCCACTTGACCAATGAACAAAAATAAAGCAAGAAAAATGGTAGAGCCATCTTGCTGCTGGATACACACACACACACACACACACACACACACACAGAGGGAGTTATATTGTATCTAGTCCTACTGATATTTAACAACAAGGAGTTTTGAACTCTCTCATGGCTATATTTTCTAGCACCAGGGATTGCATCTAGGAAGCAGAGATGGAGGTGGGGGGAGGAACAGGAAGTGAGGCAAGGCTGTGCACCCTCTAAGCCCAGCACACAGTGATATACTTCCTCCAGTGGGGCTTTACTTCCTAAAGCTTCTATGATCTCCCCAAACAGTGCCACCACCAACTGGAGACATTTCTCATTCAAAGCACAATGACTGGGTCCAAGTTATTCTAACTCTCAACAGAAAAATGTTAAGTAGTGGTCAGAATGATGTACATTTTACAGTATAGAATTTTTACTGTCAGTAAATGTTCAAAACAGAAAATTTTCAAAGACAAATAACTTATTAATCTGTGGTTTTATTAGTAATGATAATGTAACATAATTATACATTATAGTTATGATATGCTCATGAAAAACATAAGAATCTCATGAACTGCATGATTGTTGATAGGCTTGGCCTCATGAGGATCTTGTGTAAGTCACCACAATTGTTTTGCGTCATGTTGGCAGCTGTGTCTCATCTTCTCACCTCAGCCTTACCTTCTGGTGTTCTTTCTTCTCCCTCTTCTAAAGGTTCGTTGAGTTCCAACTTGTCATGTGACTATTTTCCTCTGTTTGGGGGAATATTTGGCTGCATGTCACAGCAATATGCACCCCAGAAAGAGACACCTGTGATTGGATATGGGTCTCTACAGCAGCTGATGTCCATTACAAGATGAATTCCCTTCTGATTGCTGGAAGTGGGAATAAACACATGTAATGCAGAGGCTTAGAGATAAATTTGGCCGGGACTGTGGTATGGTTCAGTTGGCAGAGTGCTTGCCTAACATACCTATCTTCGAATTTTGTCCCAGTCGCCACATAAACTGGGTGTGGTGGCACACACTTGAAGCCCCAGCACTCAGTGTGTGGAAGCAGGCTGATCAGAAATTAAAGGCCGTCTTCAGATACATAGCAAGTTCAAGACCAGTCTAGGTTGCATAAGAGCTGTATAGGTGTGTAACTTTTATAGGCATGTCATATCTAATTAGCAAATCAGTAGCGATACTCTCAGAATTGCAGTATGACTTCCTAAAACATGGCTTTTTTTCCCTTGGGAACACACACACAGAAAAAGACTAAATATGCATTTCCTCCTGTGGACCAGGCCTTGCATCCATTAAAAAAAGATATGTGTTTGCACTTGCAATGCTCAGGCCACTATTATCCTAGGCACTCTTTTGCTTGATGTGTTGGTAGCATAAAATATAGAGTTCATAGCAATCATTGCCCTTGGCAATGAGTCTCCTTCACAAGCTTGACTAGCATCTTCTAGAACTACAGATGCTAGATACTAGGATCCAAACTTTTGACTCAGGTCATACTCTCCACAGTCACTCTGTGTGTTTGACAGCTCCATTATTAGACATGCTTGGCCATCTGAAATGATAAGGGCTGGGCAAACAATTTCTGTCTCTGTCATCTCCCATTTCAGACACCCATGTGCACACGCTTCAACATTTGCACCTTTAGATAAAACTTCTCAAAGGAGCTATGCGGGGAGTGTCCCAGGGCACATCCAGCTCCTCTGTACTGCCTTACAGGGGAATGCACGCACTATCCATTCATGGGAGAGAGGGATGACTGAACACCTCCAGGACAGCTTCATCTTTTAGAGAGGTTTGGCATGCTATCCGTGTATACCTACTTCTGCCTGTCACTCAGGCTTTTGGAGGTTGACCAAAATTATGGCACATACAACTTTACTGTTCTTCAGAGCCCAGGAACTCTGAAAACTAGGAAGGGTTCAATTAATTCACTGCTTAGCATGAAGCCTCTGGTTAGACTCTATGGCCTATATATGTAGGCAACCCTGGCCATCCTATTAGAGTTTCGGCTCAGATGGGCCCCATGTCCTGAGATTTCCTTTGAACACATCAGGGGTTCGTCTTAGATCACTCATGCCTCTCTGCTGTTACACACCTACATACCTTTTTAGGTTTCAATACCCCACAGAGGCTCAGCAGTCCAATAGTTGATGTTTTATATTTTTCCTGAATAACTATGGCTCCATATAAATCTTGACATGTTTGCTTTCAAGTGACCTTGTCAGGACCTTTGTCCTGATTTTCCTTCCAGCCTCCTAGTTGTGTGAAAGAACAGTTAACTCAATATTTCTTTACGTTGCTCCCTTAGCAACTTTTCTATATGAATTGGAGGCTAACATGAAAGATATTTCACATTGCAGTCCCTCTTGTATGGTTAAGTTCCCTCAGGGAAGACAGTATAGACTCAGTTCCACCCTCTTAATGTGCTGTTTGGAGGTTCTGCAATATTCTCTGGTCTTCTAGCCAACTTTGTAGGGTCTCTATATTCATATTGTATACTATATATAGCCAGTAAACTTGAACTCTCTAGAGTACAAGCACTTTGGGAAAAATGGATATCCTAGTTTGTCTCATTGGGTTGTATCTACTCTCTGCCTAGACACCAACTATCACATAACATTTCCACAGAATATGTAATGAGGTGTTTATTCACCTCACATAGAGAGGGTACTGAAAGACCAAGGATGGATCCTGTCCAACATCAGCTTGATCAAACAAAGGATTTGTCAATAAAACTTAGAGATGCACAGTAGGTCAATGGCACCTTCCTCTCTGGGAAGGTTCCTGACTACACTTAGGCAGTTGTATGACTGAAGGATCTCATCCTAGACAGTAGCTTGCCTTCACTGGCTTTACATAATTAAAGTTTTCCTGAGGCCCACTGACCTAGACTTTGGTTTTCATCAACTTCCTAAGGAATTCTGGCTTGGACACAAACCCTGACACACTTTCTTTCAATTGATCCTTGAACACAGGCTTTTTCCTGCTTTGCCTTACAGCTTGCTGGCGGGGCAGGAAACAGCTGCAGAACAGCATATTAAGCAGCCTACCATACCTGAGTCTATGAAAATCAGAAACTCTTGTTTAGTGGCTGTGGAGAAAATAAGGAAAAATGAGCCAAATTTTAGCTTTTGGGTGTTGGACCCTCCTGAGGAGAGACTCCTTTTGAATTTCAGGAAGTTTTGCTGTGTGGGTCCCACTGGAGCAGTGTTGGGTTCCTAAAGACACTCCAGGACAAAATTGCTTCCTTCTGTTGATACAGGGGTGGACATAAGAGTCAAACAGCCAAAAAACCAATGTGAGATCATTTTCATAAAAAGAGGAGGATTTTATTCTGTAGGGAGGTGACAACAGCTTTTGCTGTGCATTGAAGTACTGTCTCCTGGAGACTCAAAGAAAGATAGGTCTCAACTTGTCCCCACCAGGGACTAGATCAAGCCTGGGGTGATTTCCATCAGCTGTCAGAGCTACTTCTGCAGGACTGGGCAGGAAATTAGGCTATTAAATTACAGCCTCGCGCCCCGGAGCCCCGCCACTCTCCTCCTTCTTCCGCCAGCCATTCTATCAAAGCCAGGCATTGTAACCATTTATCTTGCCAAACTTAGAATACCTTCTGCAGAACTAATTTTTCCCTCAGTACTTGAGGTCTTTGTGCTCTGCCTTGCTTCCCTGATCTTGGGTGGATCTCAGATTAATTTGCACTAGCTGGGAGTTCAACAACAAAATCAATTTCAATCAGGTCAGAAAGGGTCACACCAGGAGCAGCAGTGTGGGGGAAGAAACAGATTATTATCATGCTGGAAGCATGGGGCTAAGGTTCAGTGTGAGGGGAGAAAGAAGGTGCAGTCCCACGAAGGCAATAAATAATTCCTTCCAAACTGTCAGGAACAAATAGGAATTGCTTTGTTTTTCTACCAGTTGCCCAAACTAAAGATAAGCAGGTGAGCTGTGCCCTTGAAGGGAGGCAGATGGAACCAGCAGAGGCGCTTTGGGATGTTGTTGGCAAAATTGCAGTGACTCTCCTTTATAAGGATGTGCCTTGAGAATAGGAGTATTCTACAGTATTCTACAGAAATAGCCGGCACAGGAACTCAGAGACCCTCCATGATTGTGCATACCTCCTTCAGGCACTGAACCGTGTCTTGAGTGCAAAAGGCCCCAGCTTGTTAGTCAAACTAAGATATGTTTATCGTTATATGTGCTCATTTTATCCGATTGTGGAGATTAAATATTCCATAATAACATTTTCTCTATATTTTAAAACTGAGAAGCTTCATGGGTGCCAGATGTGCACATACATACACTCACACACAAATATATATGCACACACAAACTTCCCCTGCCAGCAAAACCTATAATGGTTCTCAGTTCTGTTGATATAAAACTAAGGCAGCCCCATGCTCATTATCTCTGACTCCTCTCAGTTCAGTCTATGTAGGTTACTGATTATGTAGAAATGCTTCCTCCTAGATGCTCGGATTGGTGAAAAGAAGGACCACAAAGAAGAAGTCACATCTGAGAAATATGTTGTGAACAAGGGAAGAGAGTCTTGTACAGAGAAAACACAGTGCATTTACCAGACACAAATGTTGTCAGGTGTGGCTGCACCTTTGTTTTGCTGTCCAGAGCATTCTGGAGGATCAGTGTGGGGCTTTGGCTTTAATCACAGAGGTAAAAGTCCATCCTAGGTGGGGCTGGAGAGATGTCTCAGTGGTTAAGGACAACTAGCACACAGATATACATGCAGACAAAATGTCCATACATATAAAATAATCAAGTTTTGTTAAAGCTCACCCTAGACAACATAGATGGAAAGGGACTCAATATCATTTTTTTATCAGAAGTACTCAAGAAGAGCATCTCCGAAGAAGTTTCAGCATTCTCTTCCATGGTGATGCTGTACACAGCTCTGACTAAACTGTGGGGTTAGGGTTAGGGTTAGGGTTAGGGTTAGGGTTAGGGTTAGGGTTAGGGTTAGGGTTAGGGTTAGGCATTGCTATATATCAAGGAATCACTGTTGGAGCAGCCAGGACACACACATGGCCTCTCCAAAACACACTGATAGAACAGGCATCTTACATCTCACCTGCACCCCTTGAAGGTCCCTGAGACTCACAAATTCCAAGGAATTATGATGCAGTGAACTCTCTATGCATGGAGACTCTGGGGGTTTTAACCAAGCCAGAAAGTGCAGCATCAGCTTTCCAACCTCTGCTTGCCTAAGAGGGGATACAGCAAATAAACACTCCATCTGCTGCCATGGTTACCATCTTGATTCTAATGGGATGAATGCAATCTAGGGAAGATTCATGTATAGCAAATGTAGTGTATAGCATGTAGATTGCAGGGCTATTAGTTGAGTGTTATCCCCAGCCAGGAATCACCATTTCACTATGCTGCCCAGTCATCCAGAAGCAGCTTGTAAAACCCTGTGCAGTGGAGACATTTATGCAAAAATGTCACTGTATTAGAGAAGAAGAAGGCATCAGAAGAGAAAGGTCCTGGGTTCTGTAGTAAAGCAGACTGTGTGAGCCATGAGGAGCAAGGCCATAAGCAGCACTCCCCCATGGTTTCTGCACCAGCTCTTGCTACCGGATTCCTGCCCTGCTTGAGTTCCTGTCCTGACTTCTTCTGATGATGAACTAACTACATGTGGAAGTGTGAGCCAAATAAACCCTATCCTCCCACGTTGCTTTCGGTCATGGTGTTTCATTGCAGCAAGAGTAACCTGAACTAAGACCGTGTTTTTCTAGCTGGGCTGCCTTGTCTGGCTCCAGTGGGAGAGGAAGTACCTAGCCTAGAAAAGACTCGAAGTGTCAGGGTGGGGATAGCCAAGGGGCCTCCTCCTACTCAGGAGAGAAGGGGATGGAAGGATGGGGGAAGGATTTGGGAGCGGTGATTGGGAGAGGACAGTGCTTGGTATGTAAAGCAAATAAGTAAAAAGTAAATAAAAAATAAAATGGAGGTGGTGTAAAACAAATATTTACTCACAACACACATATGGACTATTGAGCCGGTTAACATGACCTGGCAATTTTATTCCCAGTGCCAAAGATTGAACCCAAGCCTTGCGCATGCTCAACAGACCCTCTACCACTGAGCTACATCCCCAGCCTCTGGCTTTGATCTTATTTGACCTACACATTTGGAAGATGTAAGAGAATTGAACAATGTGACCCGAATCAATCTTTATCTAGTGTAAACCTAATAGTGTTCTGTTTCACATAAAATAGTTATATTCTATAGACATTAGTGTTTACATCTATGGCACAGAACTGTTTGAAACTGGAAAAAGCAGAAGTGAATCAATTAAAAGTGAGACGTAAATACACATAAATATGCTGGCAAATTTCTTCATAAAAATAACTAAAAGAATTTAATTAGTCCTGTGTTTGTAGAATCAAAAACATCCGCCATCCAGCCCTTCTGTATGTGTTCAAACTTGACTAACATGGCAGAAAAACATTTGTACATTATAAGTGTGTGGGAGAGGAGGAGAGGAAATTTGGAGAATAAGAAGTTAGCCTTAGAGGGGAAGGCCCAGGAGCCAAACTGTTCTGTTCTCCAAACAGAAAATCTGTCCAAGCAAATCTCACTGGAATGTCAGCTAAAGAGGAAGGAAGAGCCATGCTGATGGAGATATTCATGGTGTGCTCAAGTGGCTTGTAATAAATGTGCTGAGTATTGTGTTGGTTAGGCTTTCTATTGCTGCACTGAATCACCATGACCAACAACTTGGGGAGGAAAGGCTTTATTCTGGCTTATAGTTTCACATCACAGTCCATCACTGGATGGCGTCAGAGCAGGATCCTGGAGGAAGGAAGTGAGGAGTGCTGCTACTGGCTTGCTCATTACTGGCGTGCTTGGACCTGCCTTCTTATAGAAGCCAGGACCACCATGCCAAGGTTGGTACCAATACCTTCAGTGGTCTGGGCCCTCCCACACCAGTCACTAATCAATATAAAAATCCACAGACTTGCCTACAAATCAGTTTTATGGAGGTATTTTCTCAGGTGAGAGCCTCTTTTCCCAAACAACTTTAGCCTGTATCAAATTGACAAAAATCTCACAATCACAGATACAGAACTTACGATAAGGCTTGGATGTACACAAATGCCCCCAACCAATCGTGTGCTAGTTACAGTAAGTAGGCAAAGATGGCCTAGAACTTGTTACCTGAAGTGCATATAGGAGCTGGAAACCTGTTAGCAGAAGACACTCACAAGAAGGTCTCTAGGACCCACTTTGGAGAAGCACCTTTGAGTCACTCCAGAAGATGACAATTCAAATCAGAGAAAGAATTCCCTGATCATTCACAGAAATGGCGACAGGTTCATGTTGAGCTGTGGTCTTTGAAAACACACATTTGTAACAAGAGATTATCACTCTTTCTAGTGGCTGAACTGTTTTCGAAGGAGGTATGCATCTCTGAGAATCGCTCACCATAATGAATGATGATAGGAGAAATAAGTGAACTGGAATTCTTCCCTACTAGCAGCTCCTGGGTAAGGGACCTGAGGCACCTCTGGCTTTCGGAAGAGCTTGTGTAAATGAAGAGATACAGTGTAAATAATTTCCAGGGTCAGAGAGATGGTTCAGCTTCTAAGGATGCTTCAACATCTGGATCTCACTGTGGGAACAGAAATCTGACTCTCAAAAGTTGTCCTCCCATATCCATACATGTGCTGTAATGTGTACGTGTGTGTGTGTGTGTGTGTGTGTGTGTGTGTGTGTATGTGTGTGTCTGTGTGTGTATATGTGTGTGTATGTGTGAGTGTGTGTGTGTGTGTGTGTGTGTGTGTGTGTAATATTGAAACAGTAATGGAGAGTTTACCAGGATGGTTTTGCATTTGTTTTTCCTTGCTTTTATGAACTATTCATTGGAGCCCTAGTCTTTTCTCCCCTAATCCCAAAGGAAGCAGGCACACACTGATGAGAAGACATCAAATGTGGGTCCTTTTTATGCCTGGTCTGGGTCTACTCTGCTTACCAGTGTTGCTTTCTGTTATTGCAACAAAGGACTTTACTATCTGAAGGTTCATGGGTCTCTGTCCTTTCTCCTGAATATTTCCAAATCTTCTGGCACCAAATTAGATACTCTGACATCTTTGTTCTGGCATGGGTAACAGGAATGAATCTCAACTATAAAGAACAAATAACACTTATCGAGTAAGTTTCAGTTTTCAAATTTATGTGCAATACTTCATTTCACATATTTCTTAAAAATAAGTATATCATGAAACATTTTACCTACAAGCAGTGATTTAATTATATTTATACATTTGTGGTACTTCTAAGTCATTTTTAATAGCAGGATGTAATAAAGCACATATTTTCATATGTGTATTACTCTCTCATTCTATCATCAACACAAAAATAATTGTTGAGAAGTAGTTAAAAGGAAATAATGCCCCTGAATAGGCATGTAGTCCAGAGTATGTCAGTACTTGAATGTACTTCTGGGATTTTCACATAGACTGTAGGACAAACTATTATTACTTTGACCAATGATGATAATTAATACATGCATGGGAATTACTGTGTTTTAACTTATAATTTTCCTTTCTCTGTCACTTAGGACGTCTTCTGTAATATGTCTGTGGGACAAGATTGGCTATTGTAAACCAAATGACACTCAGCTAGATTTTGGCACTGTGATCTTGGGGTCTTTAGGATTCCAACATGAACAGGAAAATGCAGGGTAGCTTCATTCAATCCAGTGAGATGGTGATTTCTTCCCAATTGAATGTGAGCACTCAGTCCCAAGCCAGGGCTGATTGTCATGGCTCCTGGCCAATGACAACACAATGCATTGTATAGACAGTGGCACTGTCTGTCTGTACAGAGCCAAATTAAGCCAGGTTATTATGTGTTAGCAACACTAAGACTTCCTAGAAAATTAAGTGTGTTTTGCTATTGCAGGAACACATGGGCAATTAGTAGATATGCTTGATTTAAATTTTTAATATGCTTATTTAGCCTAAATATTGTCTGATGTTGCCCTGAATACTTTCCACTGTTGGCTTCTGTTAGTAGCATCTATTGTTGGGAAATGCTGATCGATATATATGTAACAAAAACTATGCGAGCGAGAGCAACATTTTTTATTTTTTGGATTTGCTTGAATTTGAAAAGGTGACCCCTATAAAATATGCCTTCATAAAGAAAAAATAGTGATCAACAGACAGTGGTCAGTAGACTTAAAACAGGAGGGAGTAGTGACTATCAATGCCCTATTTCTTACCTCCCTGACGTTATCATTTAGAAACCAAACTGAAAGAATTATTGTCTGTAATTAATAGGCTTAACCTCTTCATTGTGGATGATTACAATAAGTGAAATACTAAAATATGTAGTATTATATGGCGTCATCTAAATCAGTTTAGGGTAGCATCTTTGAAAGCAAGTAAAAGACCAAAGCAAATTTGCAATGATAAAAATTCTGGAAAATCTCTTGAACATCTCTAATCCCTACACTGCACATTAGGACCAGCACAGGAGAAAGAATGGAGTGGCAGGATGGGGCCCTTTGAGAGTATGAGACATCATTAGCATGGATGTTATGTATGCAAAAACAGGTGTTCTTAAAAGAAGTGGGTCTCTTCTGCTCAAATCTGGCATGAGATGTTACAGCAGGGTAACTATGTCATCAGCCGCAGGGTGCGGCCCAGGTTATATAACATGTGTGCTGGGCAATGAGGTCCGGATGTTGGTGGAAGAGATTTAGACTAAGCCAGGTGGGTAGAACTCTGCTCCCAAGTCATCACTGGGCCTGAGTAATATGGTGGCATCTGGAACTGGCTTCTTCCTAATATCCAAGTAGCTTGGATGAAAGTGAAGAGAGAAATATGACAAGTAAGCACACATGGTTACTTTGGTTGCTTGTGTGAGTTCACCGAATATGAAGACAGCATAGATGAGTTGCTATGATGGCTCTAGAGTGTTGCTATGGTTATGGGGATTGCTTCGAAGGTTGGGATTTGCTATAATGATGATTATAGGGGCTTGTTATGATGATGATGGTGGTGGGTTGCTATGATGATGGTGTTGAGTTTCAGTGATGATGATGGGGTTGCTATGACAATGGTAGTGGGTTATTATGATGATGGTGTGGTCTTACTATGATGATGTCAATGAGAGTGGGTTTGCTTTAATGGTAGATGCTGAACTCAGGTGAAAGGTATGTCTGCATCTATTCAGGTTTCTATAACAAATTATCTTATCATGGGTAATGCATGAATAAATAATTTATTGCTCAAAATTTTGGGTGCTGAGGGGTTCAAGACCATGGCCTTACTAGACTGGATGATGCTGCCTCTCTGAAGGAAGTGTGGAAGATTTCCCATATTCACAACCACACTTATGAGAATATTGAGTATATTCCTTTTTTCACGTGTATAAAATCACTAAGTTATATATATTTTCTTTCTTTCCTCAGTCAGCTTCTCCAGGACCTTGTTAAATAATACATTTGCTAGTGAATTATTAATAAAAAACATACCTTCCTGACAATTCACTTACCTATTTTATAGTACTATCACCATCTAATCATGAATTAATCAGATAGCTGAAACTTATGAAATAATAGTTTAATATTTTGGCATCAATGGAAATATATTACAGATTTTTGAGTGACAGATTGATGACTTAAATAATTAACTCCTAAAAAGAAGGTACCTTCATGATAAATACATGTTTCAAAGACATTTGAAGAAATTAGGATTTGAGAAGTGAAATAAATATAACAGATGCTAAACATTCCTTATCCTATAGAAATACCTTTGCCTAAACTTGGAGAGTCACTGTCAGTGCAAATATTGAGGAAGCATCAGAAGGATCAAAGCACCAGAACTTTCCATTAGTTCCTTTCTGATTTTGTCACATCTTGGGGAATGAGATGGGCTCAAGGAAATGATGACTTTGCAAACAATGATGGGAAGAGCCACTGAGCTGGACTCCCATGGGCTGGCAAAAGCAATTTCTTCTCAAACCCAAATAGTAGGAAATAAATCAGGTCTTGCAGGTTCTCATTAGATTTCTCAGTCAAGTACCAGATGAGCAGCTTATGCATAGCTCTCCTTAAAATGTAAAGAATGAACCAGCCCTGCATTCATTCATGCAAATGAAAAAATCTTAAAGTTAAGACAAGCATTTTGATGAACCTTGACTGTGAAAGAACCGAATGTGTGGACCAGAAATCCCCCAAATTGAAGAGAGGATGAGTGAACTAAATGAACTAAATGGTGAAACTACAACTCATGTGTAAAAACTCCAAAGTGCTCCCCAGGAGGAAACAGGCCACCAAAATAATACTCCCCGGAGGGAGCACTATGCTCTCCACAAATGGCACAGGTGAGGGGCCAATGATTAGCCTCCCAGGACACAAAGTTCATGACACTACACACATTTGGCAAGAGAATGCATCTTGAGTTAGACCCAGGAGTGGCCAGTGAACATGCACTGATGCTCAGTCTTTGCCTTTTAGCAGCTCTTGCCCTAAAAGTTTTCTCTGGACTGAAGACCATTGTCTCTGACACTACTATGCTGTCTGAGTGGGGCTTCCTTGGGCACTCTTGTTTCTCTCCACTGTAATCCTTGATGAGTATTGACAGCTCAGCGATCTTTTAGTTAGAAAAGTACAAGGCAAGAGCGCTTGTGCTTTGCTGCAGCTGAAGACCCAGAGAGCCTAGGATTAGACCTGGTACAAGAACAGAGGGATCCATCACGTGTCCTGCCATCTGGGGCAGTGTGGGTTGAGTATATAAGAGCTTGCTTGTATTAGGGAGTGCGTATATGTGCATTTTTGTGTATTTACATATGTGTATGTTCATATGTGTATACCTGTGTTTCTATGTATATGTATGTATGTGCATGTTTATTTCTGTCTATATCTGTATATTTGTATATATGTTTGTGTGTGTGCTTGTGTTAGTGTGAGTATGTGTGTATGCATATGAGAGTGCATGTGTGTACACATATGTGTGTTAAAGTACGTGCTAAATGTCTTTCTTTTTGCCTTTTACCTTCTATTCAAGCTTCCTTTACTCTATTCTGTGGTCTTTAGAATATTAATGTTTTCATGAAATGAGGAATCCATTTTAAAACACTTGATCATATTAAAAACTATGCTGAGTCTCATAGTCTGATGTGAACATAATTATCTAGAAAAGGATCAATTTAAGCTTTAAAACCTTGCACATATATGTGCTCATGCACAATTGTAAGTGACTTTTCCACCACTCTAACTGCTCTTTCTTCAGTGTTATTCACATGCACAGCGTTCAGTTTCTTTAGGAGCTTGTAAAACTGCTGCTGGAGGTATCGTTACCTAGGGAACTGAAACATTAAGATTACCTTATTTGGCCTTCAGGGTAGAAGTAATCAATTATTTAAAAGCATCTTTTCCAGAGAAGGTTAGAGAGTGCATATTCTAAGAATCAGTGGTGCCAGTGACCTAAGGAATCATGTCATTACAAAGAGTCTAAACAGATTGCAGGTCACATCAAAGCCACTTGTTCAGGTGTAACAGAGGCTGCAATCAGATTCTGTAAGTTTCAGAAACATACATAAAGTACTCCAGCAAACAACACCAGCTGGGTCAAGCAACTCAGTTATTGGGACTGCCTCTAGGTGTTACGTGTTCTTTCTCACCTATGGCTACTATCCATCACCAAGGGGGAGGTGAAGGGCAGGTGAACAGTGGCTCTTTGTGTGCATGTGTGTGTGTGTGTGTGTGTGGCGTGTGTGTGTGTGTGTGTGTGTGTGTGTGTGTGTATCTGGAACAAAACATCAAGTAAATCAACTTAAAATAAGTGAAAGGAAGAGGCTATATTTTGGCTTGTGGTTCCCAAGGCTTCAGTTAGTGGTTGTCTTCGTGGCTAAGGGTCTGAGTGTAGGTCTGTTGGAAAGGCAAGATGAAGTCACTGCTCTCATAATTTTGTGACCTCTCAATATTGCCACACGTTGGCTACCAAATCTTCAGCTCACAGCTTTTGCTTGGGGTGAGACTGGGGTATCTTGTACACAGCCCATAATAACTGGTTAGTAACACACCATGAGCACGGTGCTTTGAGAAAACATTTTCTAATGTCCATGAAGTTGGATGTAGCTCAGTTGGTAAACTGCTCCCCTGCCCCCAGCATGCACCATAGCAATATATAAATAAACCTGTCACACACATGTGATCCCAGCATTAAAGAGGCAGGAGGGCTAGAACTCCAATCTTTAGCCACATAGTGAGTGTCTTAGTTAGGGTTCCTATCACTGTGATGAAACATCATGACCAAAAGTAAGTTGTAGAGGAAAGGGGTTTATTTGCTTATACTTCCACATCCTTGTCCATCATTGAAGGAAATCAGAGCAGGAACTCAAGCAGGACAGGAACATAGATTCAGGAGATGATACAGAGGCCATGGAGAAGTATTGCTTACTGGTTTTCTTATCATGGCTTGCTCAGCCAGCTTTCTTATAAAAACCAGGGCCATGAGCCCAGGAATGGTGCCATAATGGGCTGGGCCCTTCCATATCAGTTACGAACTAAGAAAATGCTCTTTAGCTGGATCTTTTGAAGGCATTTTTTCAAGTTGACATAAACTAGCACAAGTCAGGACAGTGAGTTCATGGCCAACCTGGGCTACATGAGACTATGCCTCAAAAAAGAAAATGTCTACCAAAAGAAAAGTGTATCACTGGGAAATTAGCAAGGCTTTAAAAATGGACTCTTATGGCTGAGTCACTATACAGTAGCAGCTCTTCCTCATTAACCCCATGGGTACCATTCTCAGTTTGGCATTCAACAGTAGGTGACTTTACGGAAGGCACTCTGTGATGTCACATAGTCCCCCACACATGAACATTTTGTGCTATCTAGAAATTCTTAACTATTCTACCTTTAGGTTTGTGTAAGCAAACACTTGACCATTCAGGCATGGGACAAGAAGAGGCACACTGTAGTGTATGGAGTTCCCTTTGCATCTTGCTGTGCTCTGGGACTGCTTTGTCTGGGATGTCATCATGAGCTTGGGGTTCAAAGGAACCTGTCTTTGTCATGGCATCTGTTTTAGGGTTTTACTGCTGTGAAGAGATACCATGGCCAAGGCAACTCTAATAAGGACAACATTTAATTGGCACTTGTTTACAGGTTCAGAAGTAGTCCATTATCATCAAGGCAGGAGCATGGCAGCATCCAGGAAGCCATGGTGCTGGAGGAGCTGAGAGTTCTATACCTTGTTCCAAAGGCAAACAGAAGATTGGCTTCCAGGCACCTAGTAGGAGGGTCTTAAAGCCCATGCCTACAATGACACACTTCCTCCAAAAAGACTACACCTACTCCAACAAGGCTACACCTCCTAATAGTGCCATTCCCTGGGCAAAGCATATTCAAACTACCACAGCATCTGTGGAGAGAGTAGGGTCTGCAGATAGCTCAAAGCAGCTAGGTGCTGAGACAGCAGGGTGCTCTCAAAGGTAAAAAGAGGTTATGCTCCACAGTGCTAAGGGGAAAATGGTCCAGCAATACTGTCACACTTGCTTTGTTCATTCTGACTCTTCCAGATAGCCAGCTGCTTATAAATGATGGGCTGAAGAAAGCAGAGTCAGGATTGGGGAACCCTCAGCCCGTCTGTGTCCTGTTTTTATTCATGATGAAGTCCAAGAAACACTGATATTCTGACATCAATTAATCAAGACAAGAAGTCAAGCAATTGTGTTAGTGTCCATCTGTGTTTGGTAGGAAACTGAACACTGAGTGTAGTAGATTCCTGGTGATCCTGTATTCAAGCCAAATGCTCTGTTGTCCTTGGAATCTAACACGGCACAATAAAAGTATGAATGCGAAAACACAGAGTGATTAATATTTTAAACTTTTACTACCGAAAACAAATTCAACTGCATATATAAAACACCATCAGTCTAAAAAGATCAACCAAGGAAAAGGAAAGGTCTCATGCCTCAGTGTCTGCATGGTGATGTTCCTCTGTGTATTGAACGCCCGACTGCACTCACTCTTGTGGTTATGAGCAGGTTCTGCTTGAAGTGATGCGACTTTAGCACCGTTAAACATGGAACATGTTGACAACAGATCTGATTCCAAGGGAAAGGCCCCCAACAATCTTGAATGCTTTTAGTGTTTTTGTGCCAATTTTTAAAAAATGCATGAAATTCCCCTTGAGCCTCAAACACATCGAATATTAATAAAGAAAAATTACTACAGAAAAATCTATTTGTACTGCAACAAATGCATTATAAGAAATAGTTGGAATTTGTATCATTCTCCAAATTTATGCAGATCTATTAGCCTCTCACTTACATGAGAAGAGTCCCCACTTTTGGGCTGCAGGAGAGCTGTGACTCTCAGATCAAGACCTCTTTTCTGTGCTCACCCTTGTCACAGCTCTGTGAGTCTTTTGTCCAAGCTCTCTGCCTGCCTCTAGAGTATTCTATCTTCAGTCTTGGCTTTTTACCTTAAACCTCAGTTTGAGGAAAACTACCAGGGAAAGGATCTGGTGCAGTGGTGACAGCCGCCTTGAAATGGGTTTTGAATGGATGTCTGACTTCAAAATAAAAGTATCTGCAAAGATCTGTTGAAATGTCTGCACCCATCCACTTTCCTACCTGAGTCCATGTGGCTATATGCTTACGATGATCAGAAATAAAACTTCATTTGCCAACATTTTACTTGTGAGCTTTTGCTAAAACTAAAAACATAGAGGCAGATTGGAGTGCTTTTTGGTCAATCAATTTCTCAATTAATTTTAAAAATAGGTAATTATTGCCACGGAAATATTTTATGTTGACAAACTGTTCAGATAGAACCTGAATGTCATTTGGGCAGGTCGATAGATGAAAGCTCGGGGAAGAAAGGCATGTCCAAGGTCACAGAGCTGGAAACCCCAGATCCCAGCCAAGTATTCAGAAAAAGTAAACTAAAGTGTCTGCAGAGAGCGTGTTCAGAGGGAAGGCCCCAGCTCTTTGTGTGGAGTGCTCTATTCTCTATGGATGGGAGTGCTCCCAGTTAGAAGAACACTCTCCCAGCAAATGTTTGGTCCTCTTTTCATCCTGTTCCTCCTCCTCCACTCCCTCTCCTTTTTGTTTCCTTTTCTCTTCCACCCATTTTCCCTTTCCTTCTTCCCCACTCTTCCTGCTCCTTCCTCGGTCTCTCCATCCCCTGTTTCCTCCATCAGATATTAATCGTGCACCTGCCATGGTGAACTCTTCCATGGAGAAGGGCAGAATCACAAGATGCTTAGAGCTGAGACATGACCTTCAGCTCTGCTTCTCTGTGTGGCCTGCAAACTTCCCTTCCTTGTTATCTGCTTTTTCTCTGTTGGATTCCATCTATTCCTACCCCAGTGTCTAGTATCTAAGCTGAGAACCCCCTGTTCCAATGACAACCACCCTCCTCTTCCTCTTGGAAAGCACTCCCAGCCTTTCACCCCACATGTCAGTGACTTCTGGAAGACTGCTGGGTCCTAAGCTGACATCTTTGTCCCTGGATTCTCATTCATTGCTCCTTACTACTGTCTCATCATGGGACCATGTATGTGCATCAAGTAGACTCCTGGCCTTTTTCTGTCTTCCTAACTATAGAATATAACCTTCCAGAACTACATTTCTGGCTGGTTGGTGACTCAACCACCCTGATGTCATCAGGTGTGCTGCCCTCTGAACACGCTATCAGCTTGGCCCCTCTCCTTCTTCTCATGGGACTCTGTACTCATTGTTAGTTAGGCTTAGGTGGATATATTGTTTTCAAGCAGATGTGAATTGCATTTTGTAGATTGTTAGTGACATGGCAGTCCTAACTGTGACCTACAGAGCTGGTGCTTCCTCCTGCCCACAGGAAACAAATGTCTTACTAAATCCAGGGTTAACTAATAAGGACAGAACTGTGACCGTACAATGACAAAAGCATGTTTCTTTCCTTCCCTGTAACAGTGAGCCTGAGCTTTCTGAGTTATAGGAATGAAACAGTGGCCTGATGTCTCCAGCAGACCCTTGAGGACTCTGCTGAGCA
The DNA here is from genome assembly GCA_028551405.1 of Uromys caudimaculatus. NCBI lineage: Eukaryota > Metazoa > Chordata > Mammalia > Rodentia > Muridae > Uromys > Uromys caudimaculatus. The sequence continues at coordinate 38,608,409 of CM052705.1, read as the reverse complement.
CACATTCCTGTGGTTGTCTTTTCTTGTCTCAAAAAGGTAGTTGGGTTGTTTCCGTTTTAGTGACCTCGCTTGGAGCTTCCGGCATTTCCCAGATGTGTAACTGGAAGGTTAACTCTTTGGCTCCCACTAATTGGCAGCTTAGCCCATCTCCAATGTCTTCATTCTGATGTGAAGACACCTTTCTCTGCCACAGAATTCACAGCTTTCATAACCCAGAGCATGTCTGTGTTTCTAATCCTCTGAGAAAAGCAGTCTCAGAGCTCAGGGTTCAACCTGAGGTCAATCTCCAAATATACATGAAGAAGGGAGAAGGATGGGGTGGATGGGGGTGGTGGTGGAGGGGAGGCTTGCAGTTCTATTGGAGGGAAGTAGAAATAGCCACGAATGTTATAATTTTTAAATTAGTACGAGCAGCAAAGAGACGTGATCTGAATGCCAAGGCAGTAGGCAGAGGTGCTTGACAGAGCTCTGTGAGGATAGGACCTATACCTAGGTTCTCTTCAGATTGGCTACAACCAGTGAACCCTTGGGATTTTCTGTACTCATCCTAGCCTGCCAGCTCATCTGTCCGGGGTGAAAGGAGAGGGTCATGTGTGACTGTCACTGGTAGGGCCAAGTCTCTTCCTAACATCAGGCAGCCTCCCCCATCATGGAAAAGGACTCAGGCTCACTGCAGTGGGTGGTAACAAGGGAACATCTGCCTTTCTGGTTCCATTTCAGTAATTTGAGATTCTCAGCTCAGCCCCCTCCTTCAGTAATGACAGCTGATATTTAGAGCTCTTGCGGTTTGCCTTGTAAGCATCATGCTGTCTGAAAGAACAGACCTCAAACTAAAATCAGAGAGCTGCCCTGATTCCCAATGGTCCTGCCTTCATTCAAAGCTCCTCCCACCCCTGAAACACACACACACAGACACACAGACACACAGACACACACACACAGACACACAGACACACAGACACACACACAGACACACACACACAGACACACACAGACACACACACACAGACACACACAGACACACACACAGACACACACACAGACACACACACACACACACACACACACACACACACACACACACACAATTCCTCCCTAGCTTTTCACAGACTATTTGAGGTAGAGTGGTCAGGACACATGCGACAGACCTGGCAGTGCAGAGTGAAGGCTGAGGTGAAGACAGGTTAGAATTTTAAATCAACCACACACATTGCTTAGGAGGTAAAATGGAAACACAGAGTGGATGTTTTCAAAGTTGATGTTTAAGGCAAATGCTTTGCTTCTTTCTTCTACACACCTAGAGAAGCCATGTACTGACAGAGCCAGGCTCTCAGCAGGAATTACAGCCTGATCCTGTCTCATGCCCAGTATATTGTTCAACAAAATGAGTTTTCCAAAATGTCTTAGAGCCACAAACCATATTATTAATCTCTTGAGCTTGGCTACCTTATGTAGGGGAAATTGTCCTGAAAGAAAAATGAGAAGAATATTTAACCAAGCATGTGTTTTTTAAATGAGAACACATGTGGTCACTGTGTTAAGGGTAGGACACTTTCATCTTGTTTTGTTTATTTTGTTTTCATTTTGGGTGGGTTTGAGACAAGGTCTTACACTCTTGCTCAGACTAAACTGGAAGGAACTCTTTCAACTCACAGTAAATCTCATTGAGATTACAAGTGTGCCTTCATACCTGGATCTCTATGCTGTTATACTATAGACCACAAAGTAGACATTCAAGTGTGAGGTGTCTCCACAGGAACCACTGAGCTTGTAGACACCTGAACCAAACATAGGGCTCTGTGTGCTTCACACAGCCTCTGGAAGATTCCCAGTCTTAGGTTATAACCCCAAGCCCTGAGAGCTGATGAGGTGGCTTAGCAAGACTGATGGCTCAGGTATGATACTCGGAATGTGGTGGAAGTAAGGAACTAAGTCCTAAAGGTTGTCCTCTGACATGCACATGCAAAAGACATGCATACACACACACACACACACACACACACACACACACACACACACACACACACACACACACACTAACTAAAATAAAATTTAAAAAAGCCCAAGTTATCAGGGAACCTTGTACAAGTGTTGAACTGGGGAGCAGCTTAGCCAAACAGTTCACTGTAACATGTGACATCCATGGTCTAATGGGTTCCCCAGAGCACCAGGTTTACCTGTTCACATCCCCAGGGCTTAGGAGGCTTCAAGACAAAAAGTCTTTTCCTTTCCATGTATTCAGCAGTAGCCTGATCCTCAAGTGTTGAGGCTTGAGGTGAATTCTTCCTGACTCGAAGTGGCATATGGGAAGGTGGAGTCATGAGTCTAGGATATACATCGGAGCACACTGCTAAGTCAGAGGCTGAAGGTGGGACTGGGGTGGGGCTCAACGTTTGTTCAGAACTTTAATGTGAATGAAGATATGGTGGTTTGAATATGCTTGGCCCAGTGAGCAGCACTATTAGGAGGTGTGGCCTTTTCAGAGGAAGTGTGTCACTGTGGGGGTGGGCTTTGAGACACTCCTTCTAGCCATGTGGGAGCCAGTCTTCTGTTTGCCTTCAGAATAAGATGCAGAGCTCTCAGCTCCTCCAGCTCCAATCCTGCCTGGATGCTGTCATGATTCCTGGCATAGTGATAATGGACTGAACCTTTGAAACTATAAGCTAACACCAATTAAATGTTGTTCTTGTAAGAGTTGCCTTGGTCAAGATGTCTCTTCACAGCATTGGAAACTCTAACTAGGACAGAAGTTGCTAGGATAGGAGGCATGAAGGCACACTTTCCAATACGGGACAGTGAAGCAGGTAGAATTGGTGTGTGTGTGTGTGTGTGTGTGTGTGTGTGTGTGTGTGTGTGTGTGTGTGTGTGGTGCAGTCAGGGGATATGGTATGTGATAGTAAGAAGTGAGGAAAAGAATGGCAGGCAGGCAGGAGACTTAGGAACATCTGCGTGTGAGCAGCCAGCAGCCAGCAGTCAGCAGCCAGATGCCAGTAGCCAGCAGCCAGCAGCTTGCTTTGCTTGACTCCACTGTCATATTCAGGCAGGGAAGTAGAGATGGAGGGAATTACATGGGAGGTCCAAAACAGGATGCCATAGCAGGGTAGAGTCTTGTCTTGCACTCAGCTGTTGCTCAAACCTCTTCCAAGTTCATTTCTGAAGACTTTTAGAATTTTCATTATTTGTTTGTTTGTTTAGTGGTAACCCATATGCATGCTCACTGCTATGCCTGAGTTTTGCATGACCTCTGGGAATCTGAACTCAGGTCCTCATGCTTGCAAAGCAATCACTTTACCTGTTGAGCCATAACCACAGCCTTAGATTTGTTGAGTACTTAACATAAAGCTTTACTTCCAGTTTAGGCTTGCTGAAGAATGATCTCTAAACCCTCTGGAAATTATCTTGAGCTGCCCTTTCTGCATCCTTTTAGATGTCTTGTAGGTTATTATTGGAATGTTTTTGTTTACTTATTTTGCTTAATTCAAAGCTCTCTAAGCAAAATTTGGGATGGATCTGCACATTCCATATTGGTTTATCAGTGTTAATTGCAAAATAATTGTGCCTCTTAATTAATTTGAAGTGTGAGATCCAGAAGTTTAAAATTCAACAGCTCTGTATGCTATCCAGAAATCTGAATGCACAGTTTGTGTTTAGGATAACCATAGCTACCACTTCACACCTTTTCTTTCCCTTAAATTAATTTGTTGTCTTCTGACCTCTCTTGTCCTCTACTCCCACGTGGGAGTAGCATGCATACCAAGGCACATGTGAAGAGGTCAGTGGACAAGAAATTAATTTAAGTGAAAGAATAAGTGTGCAATCAATCAATCAATATTTTAAAGGGGGGGGGCCTAGAGAGATAGTTCAGTGATTAAGAGCATGTGCTGCTTTTTCAGAAGACCAAACCTGAGTTCCCAGTACCCATGTCAAATAGCTCTCAGTTGTCTATACATCCAGCTCCAGGAGATAGAGTGTCCTTTTCTGGCTCCCATAGGAGCACCCACAATCATGCACAGACAAACATGTATACATAAACACATTTTTTTTTAAATTAACAAAGTACTAACACCTGCCCCATCCCAAATTTCCTTATCAAACTGTAAAAACAAGTAATTATGCCATAACCTATAAGAGAGTGTAGGGGAAGCCGAAGCATGGCATAAGCTGTGCGGTCAGCTGGTTTGTCCCTGTCTCCACACTGGCTTGTCTTAATTTTGGGGGGGGGTGGTTGACAAAGTCTCATGAACTTTTCACTTCCTGTATAGCTGTGGCTGGTCTTAGATTTGATCCTACTGCCTCCACACCCTGAGGCCTAGGAGTGCATGTACATTCCACCACACCTGGCTTGGATGTTTGCTCTGAATTGCCTCGTTTGCATTTGGTGTTGGCTACTGCTCCCAGTTTTCAAACAAGATGGATTTTGGATCTGATTCATGGATATGTGTGCCAGCGCTTTGTGCTGATTCACCCTGTGGCACGGGTGCACGAACGTCCTTTGGGTTAGGCGGCTACTGCCAGCAAGTATTACTCTCATCTTTGCAGTGTGCACTATTGACTTCCTCGGCACATTATTCCGTGTGGAGACTGAATAGTGGTGCTCTGCAGAGGCATGGATGCATGCATGACTGGCTGAGCTCCAGCACATGAGGGCTGAGCACAGTCAATGCCTTCTAACAATGGTGTGTTTTTCCTGCCGCCTTGACAGCTGCTGAAAGATTTTCTATTATTATCTTGCTTTAAAAAAAAAATCACAGTATAATGAATTACATGCTCACAGTGTGGTAGCAACTTGTGAACTACTGTGGAGGCAACTGTATTCTCCACAGCAGCTGGATTACAGGTGTGGATGTGTGTGGCTGCACGGCTTGCTAATGAATGTCAAGGGAAGCGCCAGGCCCCCAAAGTGTGCGCCCAGGGAGGAAACAGAACACTCCTTGTGTTTTGAGACAAACCTCATGTCATGTTACCATTCTGCTTGTATCAGGGTGGGGAAAACCCACATCTGAAAATTTCACTGACAGATTTGACAGAAACTAAATGACAACGATTTTGGTATTATCATCTCGTCCTCCCTGGTGGACATTTGCATGCTGCTGGTAGAAACAGTCGAATTACTGCTCAAAAAATCCAAACAAAAAGATGAAGAAGACAAATACCTTACAACTCCATTCTTGGCAAATGCAGGAGACATGCGTTGTGCATTGTGCACCAATGTTTAGGCTTTCCAGTTTCTTCTGTTATAAGCACCGAATAACTGAATCTGTACCCTAAAATTATTTCACAGTCCACAATTTGAAGATTACTACAAATGTCTCTTCCTTAACTAAAATTGGATTAATCGATTAATTTGAATTCTGCTCTATATTATATGTTAATGAATACTTATTTGTTGACACAGGAAATAGAAACATTGACTATCCTTTGTTTTTGAGAGTAGAGACTAAGGTTTCCCCAGGACCCCAGACAGGAGACTCATGACATGAGCCCCCTTGTGTTCTCTATTTCTTTAATGCTGAATGTGTTCTTTGTGGAATTTCTTGTTAATTTTCTGACATCTGATTGAAATAAAGATGCCCACACCTCTGGCCTTCATACTAATAGTGTACTCTTTGGCAAAGGTGGTCCTGTAGATCAGTATTGAAAGATTCCCCCCAACCAATTCTTTTTCTAACATAGAGCCCTCAAGTGCCGTCTCTCCATGGCTCATTAACATTCAAGGTACTGTTTCCCATTTATGAATTGTTCAACGTCTCAGAACCCAAGAATTCTTGGCATACTACCTGACAGAAAATCTTCCTGTTTTGCAGGGAGAATAAACATGTGTGTGCATGCTGGCCCTTGTCTTAAACTGGTATTACCTTGCCATTGTCTTAGCGCCAATAATGATTCTTCCTTAGTTCAGTGCCTTCATTCATTCATCATCTTAACTCAGGGGCTTTTCAGCATTATGAAAGCCTTATAGGACCAGGCCTGTTGTACTGGCTAGTTTTGTGTGTCAACTTGACACAAGCTGAAGTTATCACAGAGAAAGGAGTTTCAGTTGAGAAAATGCCTCCATGAGATCCAGCGGTAAGGCATTTTCTCAATTAGTGATCAAGGGAGGAGGACCCGTTGTGAGTGGTACCATCTGTGGGATGGTAGTCTTGGGTTCTATAAGAAAGCAGGCTGAGCAAGCCAGGAGAAGCAAGCAAGCCAGTAAGCAGCATTCTTCCATGACCTCTGCATCAGCTCCTGCTCCTTGACCTGCTTGAGTTCCAGTCCTGACTTTCTTTCATGATGAGCAGCAGCATGGAAGTGCAAGCTCAGTAAGCCCTTTCCTCCCCAACTTGCATCTTGGTCATGATGTTTGTGCAGGAATAGAAACCCTGACTAAGACACCTGTTAATGTCCCTTCATGAAAAAAGAGAGACATGTGGTTCACAGAGCACTCATAACTATAAAACTCATGAGCACCTCCAGAGGTCTGCTCCTCTCAGCAGGTATGGGGTTCTGTAGAGGTCTGTGAGTTACTCATGTGAAACTGTAACATCCAGGCACCACAGTCACCCACATTCCTTTAAGTAACCCTAATGAACCCATTGTTTCCTCCAAGTTAAACTTGAATAGGGGAGAGGGTGGCCCATGTTCTCCTTCCTTGGCATAAACATAGGTGTTTGTCACACAGGAAAGTCACACAACATTTGATGCCTGATTAGAATCTAACACATCAAAATGAGTTGAGGTTGAGCATCCGTGGGGGAAGTTGAGGTATGTGCTGCCTGTCTTCTTCGATATGACGTGTGGCAACAAGACACTTGCTAGGTTGCAATTGTATTATAGCCCCTGTTAGAGATGATCCAAGATGCAGCTGATGTTGAGCTGCCCACTTCTTCATTGCATAAGGAGAAATTCCAAAGTGAGAGCAGATACTGGGGTGTATCTTCCATGTTAACTTCTGATTGCCAAAAGCTGAGTGAGTGGAGGTATGAGATAGAGGTGCTGGCTTGTGGTATTACAACTTGGGTGGAGGCATATGAACAGGGGAGTAAAAATTACTTCTGTTTTTAAAATGTCTACCTGGTATGAAAAAACTTGTGTCCTACTTAGGGTTTCTGTCTCTGTGATGAAACGCCATGATTGAATCAAGTTGGGGAGGGAGAGTTTATTTTGCTTATACTTCAACAACATTGAAGGAAGTTAGGACAGGAAGTCAAACAGGGCGTGGACCTGGATGTAGGACCTGATGCAGAGGCCATAGAGGAGTGCTGCTTACTGACTTGATCCTCATGGCTTATTCAGTCTACTTTCTTATAGAATCCAGGACTACCAGCCCAAGGAAAAGCTTCCATACAGTGGGTTGAGCCCTCCCTCATCAATCACTAAGAAAATGCTCTACAGACTTATGAAAATATTTTCTTAGTGGAGTGTAGAGTTGTGGGGTCCTGCATCTGCTCTACCACAGGGCTTGGCCACTCAGGGAGGCAGGATGCTGGAAGTTGACTGCACTTACCCCGTGCTTTTGCTGGGCAGGCCCTGGGCTGTAGGGAAGTTGCAGGACACCACTCCGGGGGGGGGGGGGGGAAGCACAGTCCGAGGCATGGGACAGCCAGAGCTGGCTTGGGGTCCCTGAGCCTGCAAGGAGGCTGGGGTCATCTGCTTCTCAGGCTCTTGGGCACCCAGGTGCCACTGGGAGCCATGGAAGAGCTGAGAGCAGAATGGGGGCCCAAGGGCTGGATCTAGCCCAGGGCCAGGGGTACAAGGAGGCTCTGGTTGGTCCTGCAGTGGGGAGTCCTTGGCTTGTCGGTGGTTGGCTTGGGCTTGGTCATGGCTAGGAGCAGAGGGAGGCCTTCTACGGGAGATTAGACAGCAGCTCTATAGGCGAAGGCCTTCTCCATGGCTCCCCACAGTGGATCCCAATGAAAACAGGCAGTCCATGGTTTTAAGGCATTTATTTTCATGGTAGAAAGTGGATGAGTAAAAAACCATGCACCGTTTCTCAGGCTAGGTCTGAAATTAAATACCTTTTGCAGGGAGGAATGTCTGGAAGGAAAGCTTATTGGCTAAACCTCCAGGCCTTTAGGTACCTCAATAAAATGGAGATCTGTCTTGAGCCTATGTGACTACAGGTCATGTCCTCTACCTGTGGAGGGGCTTGGGGTATTGCCCTTAAGTGACTGATAGACACAAATATATGGAGGGCTGTGGCTTGTGACAGGGGCCTGGTGCCTGGGAACAGGCAAAATGCCTATCATCCCTTCAAGGTCTCCGGGATTTCAAGCCTTAGCTCAACTGGGGACCAAGCTGCCTTTCACAGTCCCACAGTGGAGGTCCCTCCTCTCAGATGACTATAGCTTGTGTCAAGTTTACATAAAACTAGCCTTCACACATTAGAAATCATGGAAAAACTCTGACAGAGTGGAGAACCTCTGAAGAAAATGAATAAAATGTTAATACAATCCAAAGAGGGAGACAAGGAGGCATGGGTAGAGGGGCCTGCCCAGGTCACTTGAAAACCAGAGTGACAAGATATATGTGAAGACAGAGATCCTAGGGAAGAAGAAGATAAAAAAAATCAAATGCTGTTGTTGTGAGACTCTGGAAGGATTCAATGACAATTTATCTGAGATATGGGAGACAGAGGAGTAGAGATACTTCCTACGCAGTCCTTGCTGTGGCGAAAGGAGAGCCCATAAAGACTGATGAGCCTATTTGCTCCCCTAATATGGTGGTCAAAGATGCCTGAAGGTAAAGCCATGCTTGGATGCCCCATGTTCAGTATCATATGTGCTGAGTCCCCTAATAATGTGCAAAATATTTGGTGTTTATTCAAGTCTCAGCAATGTCCACAAGCATTAGAATGTACAGACAGACAAGGACGTATGGTGATACAGGAATATTTTAGTAAAATTTCTATTGTTATGAAGAGACATCATGATCAAGGCAACTTAGAAGTATTTAATTTGGGGATCCCAGTTACAGAGGACTTGAGTCCATGTTTATCATTGTGAGAAACATGACACCAAGCAGGAAGGCATGGTGTTAGAGAAGTAGTTGACATACACAGAGAGAAAGCGCTACCTGGGAAGGGTGTAGGCTTTTGAAAGGCCACACCTCTTAATTTTTCTCAAACAGTTCTATCACTTGTGAAACAAGCATTCAAATAAATGAGCCTATGGGCCCATTCTCATTCAAACAACACAAAATGAAAAGATAGCTACCTTCTCTACATGCAGGCAATACTTTCCTTCCTTAGTGCCTGTTAATTTTCTCCTCTTTGGGTGGATATAATGTTTAAATATAGCTTGTGTGCTGCCATTGGATTATGCTTGCTTGATGGGGCAAACTGTGAAGATAGTCATGAATGGGGTGAGGCCGAATAAGAAGCTTGTGAGGTTGAGAAGTAACTTTCACAGTCCTAGACCCTTTAATTACTAGTTGTGGCCGTATGGTCTGCTGGGCTCGTGCTATGGCTTATGAAGAAGGAGTTGTACCATCACCTCTACCCCAATGCCATTGTATGTAACTGTGCTCTTGCAACAGAATAAGTCACTTCAATGTTAGAATCATTTATGTGGTTTAAACTGTAGCAACATTATTTGCTTAGATCTCCTTGGCAGCTGAGTTCACACTGGCTTCGCCTGTAGGACAGTGGCTCTCCAGAGAGCCTATTTTTTTTTCATTCTTTAACCAGTTCATTACCAAGTGCTAACTTCTAAGCATCATACATATTTGAAAAAGTTTTCTGAAGATAGAACAAAAAGCAGTTATAGAGCTCAAAGGCAATTGTGGTGACAATGGTCCTGGCATCATGGGATGGACATTTTCCTCCTTATCCAGTTTCCAGATAGCAACTTTTCAGCATGGTATAGGAATTGTTCCAGTTGAGCATGATCCGCAGACAGATATGGAATTCCATCATAAGGCACTCTCTGAAGCAGGCTCTCCACTGTGGGAGCTAGATTACCCACCTCTGTTACCTCAGATCCTGGAATGCCATTCTGCTTCCACTGCACTTGCAAATCCATCACCTGAGATTGTGCCACTGTGGAAAAGGACACAGCAATCTTCAATCCTCCTCCAAGGAGACAAGAGAACGGCAGTGCCCTTTGTGTGAAGTCTACTGCTTTAGGAATTGGCAATCAATAGTTTGTCTGCTCATTTTGACCTCTGCATCATCTTCTTTCACATTTATTTCTCTCACTCCCCATATCTTTTTATTGTTTTAAAATTTTGTCTAAATCTTCTACAGAAAGTTCTAGTTCCTCTTTTTCTTAAGTATTATAACAATTGAAATATATTTAATATTGAAAGAAATTAATTTTTTACATCTCTAACATAAATGGTGATTCTGAAGTGAAAATTTGATAACATTATTTTAAATGTGTGACAAACTGAAGTATAAAATATTATTTTATATATACATATATATATATATATCTGCAAATTTTATTTATGAATGCAGTTTTGCTTAACCACTATTTTGGGATTGGAGAATCAACTGTATCTTACAACAGAGCTATGATTCTGTGGTTCTCTGCATCTTGTTATGATCTCAGTGAAGTGGGCAAAAAATCAACTTGAGAACTTCCTAATTTCAAACTAGTAAGATGATCTTGGTGACACAATTCTATTTCCTTTAGATTTTGATATGCTCAAATGTATCTGGTAAGAAGGTATTTTATCCTTATCCCCTGGACATTTGATCATCTCACATGGTAGGATTTAATTGTATTTATACACTAGGAGGATTGGAATGGAGCAGGTCAGAACTTGGAGAACTGGAGAATGACAGGGAGAGTAGGAATTGTCACTTTTGATTACATAGCAAAATAAGAATAGATACATAAATAGGATTAATTAAAAGCAAAACGCTATTTGCATGTTTGACTCTCTGTCTTGCAAGTCAAAAAATGAGACATTAGTAAGCCAGCAGGAAGAAAAGACAGAGCCCCTTTTCATGTCAGATATGTACATGGACAGGAAGACAGATACACAGACACATGCAGAGAAAAGTAACTATTATGCAGCTTTCACCTACTCCTCTGGCTCTGCCCATGCTACTGAGCTGAGACCCAGTAAACCACATTTTTCCTTTGCAACTTGCACCACTTTAGGCCTTTTCAGGGGGCCCTGAACAGAGCCCACAATGCTGGAAGCCCTCACAGGGTGGCATCTGTCCTTGCCATTTGCACCCAGCAACATTGTACTGCAATTGATCTCAGTTACCCAATCCATCACTTCTGTAGGATCTTACCCCAGAGCTGCTTTCCTGGTATCTACCTGCAAAACTAGGCTCACTAGTGTGCATTTCCCTTCAAAGTAGAAGCCAGGGGCTCTCTTCAAACTCCTTTGAGACCCAAGTATTCACTGTTTTCTGTTGGCCTGAGTCCCAGCTCTAAGATTGGGAGTTGTAACAGCATAGCTCCAGAGACAGGGCACCTTTGCACACACTTTCTGCTTTATGATTCACACTCAGGCATCCTCATGCATACCAAGATCTCTTCGTGCAATGTTAACAAAATAAGAAGACAGTAGATTTTCCTATTTCTATGGCCATACTAGAAAGTGCCCCATACACACGGTCAGGAATATACTTAATTCTTATTTCAGTAAAGGGAAGAACTAAAGCAAAGGAGAGAGTCATATGTTCCCTTGTATGAGGCCAGGTTGCCTGCCTGCATGTAGTGAGAACTTCAGCATGAGTAATGTCCTAATGTGTGGGTGTAAGCTGACTACCTGCATGTGTGAATAATAAGTATCTCTGTGTGTGGCTAGGCTGGCTCCCTCCATTCGGTGTGAATTTCAGCATGAGTAACATATACCCATGTGTGGGTCTGGGCTGGCTCCCTGTGTGCAGTCAGGACTTCGGTGTGCCTCAAGTTCCTCAGTGGAACTATGATCAAGGCAACTCCTATAAAGGGAAAACATTTAATTGGGGCTGTCTTACAGTTCAGAGGTTTAGCCCATTAATCTTCATGGTGGGAAGCGTGGTGACATGCAGGCATAGTGCTGGAGAAGGAGCTGAGAATTCTTCATCTGAATTGGAAGGCAGCAGGAAGAAAGAGTGTCACTGGGCCTGGGATGGGCTTCTGAAACCTCAAAGCCCATCCCCACAGTGGCACACTTCCTCCAGCAAGGCCACACCCACCCCAACAAGGCCACACCTCCTAATAGTGCCACTCCCTATGAGCCTATAAGGCCCATTTTCATTCAAACTACCACACTCAGTGACCCTAAGTTTTCCAGAGGAAACTAGGGGTTGTAGTTTGAATACATGTGTCCCATGGGAAGAGGCACTATTAGGAGGTGTGGCCCTAGATGGTCTTTATAACTATTTCCTCTACTACCCATCTGTATTTCCTCCACCCTCTGCAAGCACCTCAGCAGGTCTTGACTCTTTTCCTGGAGCAGTGACCCATGCCTTCATTCCTGTTGGATCTGTGCCCTTTGTCATCCTGCTTGGATTAAGCTATTATAGTTTCCCACTGACTTTAATCACAGGACATGGTAGTACTAAGAGGTACCCTAAACAATCTCCTGCACTCCAAACATAATCCTTCTTACCTCCTTTGTGAAGAAGCAATCGATTTTCCCCATAATAATCTGGATCTATCACCCCCCCCCCAACACTCTTATTTCTTTCTCAGCCTGTTGGCTTAAGGGCATTAGAAGCCCAAAGTGACCAGGGGGAAGTCTGAGTTTCCAGTTCAATGGAATGCTTGTTGTGGCTCCTGGCAGGAGCATTCCCTGCTCTGGAACCAAAACTTGTAGGCCTGAAGAACGTAGTGTTGTGGGAACAAGAAGCAAAAACTTTTCTGGTGGTTTACTAGGAGTCATAGTGAGTGGAATAAGTCCCTTTTCCACCCCCCTTGATTCCTGATCCTGTGAATACTGGCTAAGGAGAGCAGATGCTGATTCAAAGCATATAGTGCCCTCTGAAGAACTCTTCCCCAGCCCTCCATGTTGCCACCACCCAATTGGCACTGTAACTTTGTCTTCAAAGAGCCATTCCATCTTTCTATCAGGCCAGCTGCTTTGTGATATTGAGGAACATGGCAAACAAGCAGATTCTATACCCGGGCCCACGGTTGCACGTCTCTGGCTGTGAAATGTGTCCCTAGGTGAACAGAGAAAAGGTATGAAGACTGTGTGTCTGTGCCAGGGGCAGAGATGCAACGAAAAGAGTTTATCTGTCTGAAAAAACAATCCAACATTTCTGACACTGGTGAAGTAAGAGTCTTTAATAAAAATGTGTAAGATAGAGTTCTGCCTGCCAGCTTCAGGGTGTACCTTATAACATCAGTGAATGATGATTTACTAGATATTAAAGTATCCTTTTGTAATATTAAAATTAAACCAATGTCACATGTCATCAACACTAGAGGAAACAGTGTGTGCGTTTCATGGAAAGATAAAGAAGTAATTGGGACATGAACAAGTGCTTGACAGATTCCCATGCATTGGCAAAATAGTCCTTTCAGTAGACCTGACATTCCAGGACAATACAGAAGACACCAGGTCTATCTACAGAATGTTCCACAATGTAGGCAGCCAGCGGAGATGTCTGTCTTTGTCACATTGTCATAAATGCCTTGCTGTCCCATTCATCACCTCTAGATCCCTGTAGAGCATCAGTTTCACGTATTGATAGGAATTGAGAGAGTAGTGGGGTATGTTCTCCAGATCCAGGCACAGTCTACATGTACTTTTCATACTAATGTCTAGAAACATTCTGATTTTCAAATGCACTGAGTGCAACACTTTTCCTATGGGCTCAACTAAAAAGACTCTTGTAGTTCAGGCAAAGAGAAAGACTTGTTACTGAAGTGAGTTCAACAGCTCCAGAAAGGCTAGTCTTGCAAAGCTCTGGACCACTGCACTTTCCATTCCAAATGCTAAGATCAGGATGTGTCCATGCTCATGGCTCAAGCTGTACTGTTTGCAGAGAGAATTCCTGTTGATTCCTCTTGCTTCAGAGCTCAGGCTGCTATAATGCAAACCATGGCTAGGTAGCCTGAAAAGCGCACATTTGTATTTCTCAGCACTGAAGGCAGGAATCCAAGGCCAAGGCTCTGCCACACCTAAAATCTGATGAGGACTCCTTGGACTGCAGATATAGCCTAATAGAACCCCTCACATACTGGAGGAAAGAGAAGAGAGTTGCCCTTTTGTTTCGGGAAGTATTAAAAAAGAAGGAATCTATCACAAGTTCCTGCACTAGGCCCTGGTTCTCTCATCCTCAGCAGGCTGGCCAGCCAAGCACTGGCGGGAAATGGCTGACCTGCTTTCAACTCCTGGAGCTCTGACTCAAAGCTCCATGATGTCTCCACCCACCGAGCTCACTAGGTTTCCACTGGCGGATCGCTACCACGACAGTCCCATGCTTCAATATATGGCCTCTGTGGTGCACATCAGGCAAACCCACACTTTGCTGCTGCACCTTTCTCTCTGGAACCCAGATGAGCTGCCACTTGAAGGAAAATGCAACACAAACTTAGTTCAGAAACAATAATAACTCAATCTCTGGGCGTATTGACTAAAACCTAGTCTTGGAAATCTTATCAAAGTCTGTTTCCTCTAGTAGCAAATCCTTGTTGATCTGCCAAGCTACCAGGAGACTCTACTAGCGACATCTTACCTATCTGCTCTCCCCATGCCAAAAGGACTCTCCCTCTCTTCTGCTGTCTCTTCTCTTCTCTGACCTGGAAGTCCCTCCTTATGTGCCTAGTGATTGGCTCTTTTGTTCATTAGGGGATTGGTTCACAAGAAGTCACAGGTGTAACTCACTCCTTCTCTGAAGCCCCTCCCATGAGGGCAGAATTAGAATACAAAAAGCCCCAGGGCTATCCACAACACCCTTTTCTTTCTTTCTTTCTTTCTTTCTTTCTTTCTTTCTTTCTTTCTTTCTTTCTTTCTTTCTTTCTTTCTTTCTT
>CM052705.1:38573839-38593400 GCA_028551405.1 Uromys caudimaculatus | reverse complement strand
CTGTTTCTCTTTTCATAAAAACAGTAACTCCAGGCATGGGAGACCCAGCTCTCTAATCTCACCTAATCTTGGTATCTAACGTTGGCTAATAGGCTAGAATATTTACATACATTTAAAAAGACATAGCATTCAATCTGTAACACTATGGGCAGTTTCTGCTGAAATGAACTCATGGATTTAAACATTTTTCCTATTCTACCCTGTCTTGATTCATTCAGTCATTGGATCCTAACAAATGACATTCAGTAGAAAAAGCAGCCTTACATAGGGGCAATGCTTCTCTTGAAGACAAAATTGACCTCAACTTCCAGGGGCTAGAAAGATGTCTCAGTAGTTAAGAACATTTGATGCTTTTACAGGGGACCTAAGTTCCCAGCACCAACATGGCAGCTCACAAATATCTATAACTCTGGTTTGAAGGGACCCTTTTAAGGCCTCTGAATGTACCTATGTGCACCTGTGCATGTTAATATACAAATATAGGCACACATGTGCACAAATAAAAATAAAAAAAAACATTTAAAATCATCCACTGAAGAGAGAGTCTTGGGACTCAGTTGATTTCTTCTGACTTTTCCTTCCCACTTTTCCTACATGTAGAGAACATTCAAATAAATAGAGCAAAGGGTGACTTCTACTCAGCTATTGAAATATTCTAGTGAGACCCAGAATTTTTCATTTATATAAACCCAGGAAGATAAGCAACACAAAGATGCCAAGGGACCACATCCTCAGAGCCATGACTCCATGATATTTATTGATCTAAACAATCTAGAAGTTCCACACACAGCGACCTCAAGTGAGTGCCCTAAATGTCAGTCTGTGAATCTCTACTAAAACAGCTCGAGTCCTTGCCTGGCCCTCTCTCTTCCTTATTTCTCAAATCTGAATTGTAGATCCATTAGAGCTTTGCTGCTATAAATAGTTCAATGGGAATTATTACAGAGGACATTGAGGAAGTCAAATGGAGAAGCTTATGGCTTCTTTTCTGATCTCACCAACTTTTTGCTACATATTTAGATATTTTCCATGGGTGAAGGGTTCCTTGCTGTCCACTGTGTCTGGTGGAAAGGTCTAGTTCTCATCTGTACTCAATGGTCTTTCGGTGGCCTTATTGCTTGAGCTACAGGTTTATTGGGAAACTGATCCCCCGTGAGTTCCATTCTGGTGTATACCATGTACCTGTGTTAGCAATGAAGAAAAAAAGCTCATGAGGAATGGGTGCCTAATGATGGCACTTCTCAGGAAGCTATGCTTGAACACTGGCAAGGGCTTTCTGTATACACAGGAACTCATACTACATTGGGAATGGAGGACACGTGCCTTCGACCACATTGCTTTTCAAAATAACATAGGGAAAGTGTTTATCAAGACTTAAAGGCTTTGCACCTGGCAATGGGGGAAACCAGAACTGATCAGCCAACCCCTGTCTCTTGAGATCAGCCCCCAGGACTAATGGCCCTCACCCAAAGTTTCGTATTATTTTCATTTACTTTAATAAAGGAACTGTGAGCAGATTCTTTGTCAGGCTTGTGGTAAGTGCGAATGAAGCTGACATTAAAGAGTTGGCCAATCAATTTGGGAAAGAAATAGTGTATGACTCTTTCAATGTAGTTAGTGCTGCACAGGGCACTGTCTTGACTCTGAAGATAGCCTTGTTTCTTGTTTTATATTGCAAATCTAGTCCTGAAGATGGGGATGCTTACCTCTGGTCCCCAAGAGAACTAGAAAGTAAGTGAAAGAACCCAATATGCTCCCCAGTTTGTCTGGACACTTCTCTGTGTCTAGGAAATTGACTCTAGTGAGATTCTGGGTAGAGTACACAACTAGGTCTGTGGATTTAAGCAATATTTTCTCTGCTTCTTGAGATGACTGTGGATCCCCACACTGGCTATAAAATTTCCTATCTTGTCTACCACAAGCCTTGTATTTGTCAAGGTACTGAAAACAGCTAATAGCTACAGTCATTAAATCAAAATGACTATGAAGATACCTTGCAGCCTAGCACCATTCCTGTAGATTGCTTGTGTTAAAAAATACCCTTATTTATTTCATCAGAAAAGAGTGTTACACTGGCTTTATATAAGAGATGGAAGATTAAATTCTCATATGAGGGTGAATGCTGTCACAGCTGGGTCTTTATAATTGTGAATTATTAGAACTGGATTGTTTGAGATTGTGTCTTTATACAATTGAGACAATTATGCATTCTGTGTGACTCAAAGCAATGACTTCAGGAGCCGATTGGTATTTCAGAATAATTTGTTGTGACTTTTGCTGATTTTAGGCAGCCACTGGGCACCAGATCTTGAAATGAGATTTTAATTTCCTTTAATAGGACTCTCTTATGTAGATTGCTTTCATGAATGTCACTGTATCATGTCCTATGGAAGTTCACAGATACCTGTGTATTGATCCCGTAGTGGATTCAAAGGCTCCATGCAGAAACCTTTGTCTCAGAAAGTAGTTCGGACATTATGAGTTTGGTTTGATCATGATCATTGTGGCCATCCAGGTTTTTATGCATGCACATGTGAGTTCATGCGTGTGTGTACATGTGGAATCCACAGGTCAACATTGTTTGTTTTCCCCAATACTGTGTATCTCCCCCAGTCACTCTCTTTTCTATATCAGTGTCTCTCACTGAATCTGGAGTTTACCAATTTGCTAGATGGATTATTGGGCAAATGTGAGGGATGATCCTGTCTCTTGCTGCCCAGGACTGGGGTTACATCCTGTTGGTCTTTACACTGGCAGATGCGTGGGGATTCAAACTCATGCTTACAGGACAAGCACTTTACTGACTGAGTCTTTCCTCCAGCCCCTGAATACTTTGATGAAGCATTGACTTCTGTTTTATTATTGTTAAGATTTAATGTATGTGGGTGCTCTATCTTTATGTACACCTGCATGCCAGAAGAAGGCATTAGACCACATTATAAATGTTTGTGAGCCACCATGTGGTTGCTGGGAATTGAGCTCAGGACCTCTGAAAGAATAGCCAGTGTTCTTAACAGCTGACCCATCTCTTCAGCACCATGACTTGCCTTCTAGGAAGAAGTATTCATAATTAGTTGGAGGTTCTCAGAAATGCTGCCAGGAGAAGAAAAATCTGTTTTACTAGGTGGAGGTCTCCCAAGCTCCTCTCTGAGGGTCCTCAGTGGGTGGATGTCTCCCAAGCTGCTCTCCAAAGGTCCTCAGTGGGTGGAGGTCTCCCAAGCTGCTGCTCTCCAAGGAGCCTCAGTAGATGGAGGCCTTCCAAGCTGTTCTCTAAGGGTACTTAGTGGGCAGAGACTTCTGAAGCTGCTCTCTAAGGGTCCTCAGTAGGTGGAGGTCTCTGCACCCTTATCCCTAAGGGTCCCCAGTGGGTGATGACTTCCCAGGTTTAGTCTAAGTGTCAATGGCAGTCCTCAGTGAACACTGGTGATATAACATGTGAATCACCATAATTTCTTCAGTGAATACCATAATTACCATGATTATGACAACTTCCAGCTTCAGTTATCCTTCTGGAGGCTACAGGTCCCAGTTGCATCTGCTTCTGAGACAGACCCCTCCAACCTCCACAATCTGTCACCCCTAAAGATGACAAGGAAATCATTGTGTCTTTGTACAATTATTCATTTTTATTTTTGAAAATATGCAGAATCGTAAGAACACAAAACTTATCCCTTGCATTATTTATCCAAGTAGAGTCATGGTTTGAAAGTCTTGCCTGATTCTGCAGCAGAGAGGCTGGGGCATGAAATGGGCTGAAGAAGGACAGGAAAGGTGACAATCTCCATACCTCAAGTGTATTGCGTATATTACTGAAATATTCATGCTTACAGAAAGTCTCAGCTTTGCTCCAAAGAAGTGCAGCTGACATGGAGATATTATACAGATAATCATCAGCTTAGCTGGAATTTGAGACAATGCCTCTATGCCTCCCAAGTTCAAACCAAGGCTAACTCCTAGCCATGAAACAGCTGGTATCTGTCTCAAGTGACATGCAAGGGATGCCAAGGTTTTGAGGGAGTTGTAGCCAACTTAAAGGATGTGTGATTTTTTTAAATGGTTAATTGACATTTATAGAAGTGAGAACTGATGTAATAAAACAATTAGGAATCTATCCAGAGTTAAAGGGAGGGGGAAAGCTACTGTCCTTCGCTCAGTTGCATACTGAGGTGCACAAGGTCCCATGATGCTGTCTTTGCTCTAGGGAGTTTTGCAACCTAATCTGGATGTTGGTCAGAGACTCTTTCTTAAACAGAACCTGTGGTTCTTGGATGCTGGAAAATTTATCCCCCCACAAAAAAAAAAGTTGCAAGGAAATAGGATAGTTGACTAGTTAAATGTGGTCAAAAAAATAGCTTCTAATGTATGTAGAAAAATCATCTAAGAAACTGAAATGTGGATTATAGAAGTTCCATATTCAGACAAGGATATGTGTGGGTCAAGTAAATATAGAACTTAAACAACTAATGGGAAAACTATGCTGAGCAGACCCTCCTTCAGAAGCATCTGTGAGCTATACCAGAACTTGCATCTTGGGACTACAATGTGGATATTCTGGTACAGAGGCTAGAGGCTCCCTGTGGGACCAAGACTTATTCTGTTTTGATTTTGGATAAATAGTGTGATATCTTGAAACCTGAGCTCTCATGGGAATTCCAAGCAAAACCAGGGTATTTTAAAGCTCACTAACACTTCTTCATTTTGTTGATGAGACTCTCAATCTAGAGAGTTAGTAAAATGGTAGGGTGTGGAGAAGCATCTTCACTTAACACTTACTGTGGTTTATTTAATTTCGTTTTGCTTGTTCTTGCCTCAAACAAAATCCTAAGGAAGACTTCGTAAAGCCTTCCTTACATTTAATTATATAAATTGTAGTGTGTGTGTCTAGCATTCTCACTGCAACATGACTGTGGATGTCAGAGGAGTTGGTTTCCTCCCTTCATTGTGGGGGTTCCAGGATCAAACTGAGGTTGTCAGACTAGACCACAAACACCGTTACCCATCTTTCTGGCCCCTGGAGGAGCAGAATGTGTCTTTCTATCCTGTAAGGTAAGCTGTGGATAACACTGCCAATAACTCCCACAACAGTGCTAGTGATGCTGTCGTTCTGATTTGTAGCAAACATCTAGCATGCCATTTCCAGGAGAAGAGAGTGAGATATTGCTACATGTTCCACATTGGTTACAGGAACCTTAAACTCAGCAGTCTGATTTTAAAAGCTGTATATAAATAATCCTTCAAGTTCTCCGTGACTTGATTCTTCAAGACTCCTGAGTGCCCTCCACAGACTGCATCCTTGGGACCCATGTCTTTTCTCATCCTTTTGAAGCAGAATACTCTCTGCAAACTCTGTAACCACAATTCCAAAATTAGTCCCACGATCCTCTTTTCTTATCTCATTGTGTTGCTGACTTCAGTAGAATTTGAGTAGTAATATAGTTTATGATTTTGTGCCCAATCTCATCTTCCTCTTGTGTTATATATTGTAGGTGATAATACATTAACATGATAGGCTAAGCCAGGAATCAGCACCAGGCTCCGTTTCTTTCTTCCCCTCCTGGGCACATCTATACACTGTATTCTGTTTTCCATGCATTTATTCTCTCCTTGTCTCTGTGGATCTATATTTTCCCTCTGATACCATCTCCCCTGCCATCACCAGACTTACCATTGTCATCTGCACAGCTTACATTCAAGAACTTCGACTGAACTGCAAACTAAAATTTCAAAAATGTCTTCATAATGATTTAAGTAAATGTATGACTCCATATTTGACTGTACTGGTAATTGAAAGAAGTATGATCACAGACAGGCAATAGCTTTTGGGATAGTCCTCACTCTAGTTCTTGGGGACCCACATGAAGACCAAGTTGCGTATCTGTTACATATCTGGCAAGGCCTAGGTCCACCGAGAGTATGTATGCTCTTTGATGGTGGCTCAGTCTCTGAGAGCCCCAAGAGTCCAGGTTAGTAAATTTTGTTGGTCTTCCTGTGGAGTTCCAATCCCCTTAGGAGCCACAATCTTTTCTCCTGTTCTTCCATAAGAGTCCCCAAGCTACATTCACTGTTTAACTGCGGGTGTCTGCATCTGTCTCAGTCAGCTGCTGTGTGGATTCTCTCAGAGGACAACCATGCTAGACCCCTGTCTGCAAGCATAACAGAGTATCATTAATAGTGTCAGGGACTGGTGCTTTCCCATATGATGGGTCTCAAGTTGGGCAAGTTATTGATTGGCCATTCCCTCAATCTCTCCTCCATCCCTATTCTGCATTTCTTGCAGATAGGATACATTTGAGGTTGAAAGTTTTGTAGATGGGTTGGGGTCCCTCTCTTCATTGGTGTTCCTGCTTGGATATAGGAGGTAGCCTGTCTGTGGGATACGTTCTTCTAGCTGGGCTGCCTTGTCTAGCCTCAGTGGGAGAGTGAAAAACTTGTCATAATGAAGATGGCAGGTGATCTCTTGATGGGTCTTTCCTGTTCATTATCCATGCGATAAGCACATGGTAGGGTATCCAGGGAAATCCAAGGTTGTTATCTGTGGTCATACTTCAGTCCAGACATTCAGTGACAGAATGATGACCTTGGCAATGCATCCTCTCAACTGGCCACTTGGGAAAATAAAGCAGAATTTGGACAGAGGAGACAGCTCTGGGATGTGCTTCATGAATTTACAGACACATAGTGAGGTCCACCTGTTACTTCAGCACAAGATGCAACAGTCTTACACCTGTCAGCGCCACTGTGACTTACAGGGGTAAAGAAACAATTTATATGCACTAGTAGGAATCAATGGTGAGATAATTCGAGTTTTATTCTGTGCCTGTGAGAAAACAGTTTTATCAAAAGAAACTTGGGATGGAAAGGTTTTATTTAGCTTACATCACTGAAGGAAGTCAGGGCAAGAACTTGAGCAAGAACTGAAGCATAAACCGTGGTGGGATGCTGCCTGCTGGTTTACAGTGAAGGCTAGTTTTATGTCAACTTGACATGAGATAGAGTTAACTGAAAGGAAGGAAACTTAGTGAGGACAAACCTTCCTTAGATCCAGCTGTAGGGCATTTTCTTAATTAGCAATTGATAGGGGAGGGCCTAGCCCATTGTGGGCGGTGCCACTTCTGGGTTGGAGGCCCTGGGTTCTATTAGAAACCAGGCTGAGTGATAAGCAAACCAGTAAGCATCACCCCTCCATGGCCTCTGTATCAGCTCTTGCTTCCAGGTTCCTGCCCTGTTTGAGTTTCTGCCCCCACTGCTTGACAATGAACTGTTATAAGTAACTTCAAGTGAAATAAACCCTTTCCTCCCCAAACTCTTTTGGTCATGGTTTTTTTTTTTTTATTACAGCAATAGTAACTTTAACTAAGATATGCTCTGCCTTCTTTTTACAGCCCCAAATCCACCTGCCAAAGAATGCTGCCCTCAAGGGGCTGGGCCATCCTAACATCAATTACCAATAAGACAATCCTTCAAAGACATAACCATATACCAACCAACCTATTGAAAACAATGAATCAATTGCTCTCTCTTAAGGTGATTCTAGGCTGTGTCTTGACAAGCTGATAAAACAAACTAAAACAAGTCATTATATATAATTAATATAGGGCCAGTAAGATCATTCAGGAGGTAAAGGATGCTGCCAGATTCAAATCTGAATATCTCCAAGTCACACATGGTAGAAGGAGAAAACTGATTCCCAGAAAGGTTGTTCTCTGACTTTTACACTCATGGTGTGACATGTGTATACACACACACACACACACACACACATACACACACTTAATTAATTAATTAATTAATTAATTAATTAATTGTGAAAAGAAAATATCACCTAGCATGGCTCTATTCAATTACAAGGAATAAATACCCATCAGTGAAGAAGAATCCTACTGTATTCAGCAGAGCTAAGTGTCTGGGGAGGTGGGGTTAGCAGTGTCCTGCCGAATACTCTTCTGACAAACTGACTTGATACTTTTTACAGATACAATGGGTATTATTTGAAAGGTTGGATTCTCAAAGCTTGAAGCTTTATGCCTTGGAGATGACATTAAAGGAGCCATTTTCCTAGACAGACTGATTATAATTTGGATAATCTCTGCCTGGCAGACACCTGTACATTCATTTGCATTTACACAATTCTGTTTTAATCTGGTAATTATGTAAATAGAAGATGAGATTTTTTGACATCTCACTTTCTTATTCTTCTTTAGAAGCTGACTAGACATAGCGTCACAGGCAATTTGCTATTTTAATGCTCACAAAAGATGGATTCATTTAGGAAAAAAATAGAGTGAATAACAGCATTTCTCTTCTCCAAATTGCCTCTATTGTATGAGCTCAAAGGAATTATGGAACTGGAGGGGTTCATTCAACACTCTGATGTTCACCCTGGACACATGCCACTTTTAGGCCTTCCCCGCCTCCTGCCTACCTATTTTATCTTGCTGTGGGACTTTGTCAGACCCCCGAGGAAACAATAAGCTGAGGTCATGGCACACACTGTTGCCCCACTTCAGTGTGTTTCACAGACTATTTGCTACATGTACAAGTAAGGGCATAGCATTTATCACTTTGAATACAAAGGGTTAAACTTTAGCCCAGTGTGTTTGTGTGCATACTTCTCATAAAGTCTTCTGGCGTGATATTTTTCTAAGTGCACCTTTTAAAAAGTTTACAGATCTTTCTGGTGCTTTGTTCAAAAGTAGAGCTAACGCCAGACAAAATCAGGAAGCTTTAGAGGCACAATCAGATGGGGGAATGAGACCCTAGAGTTTGACAAAGGCTAGCTGCACTCATGTCTCCAGTTTTAGTTTCTTTCTATGGTTAAAATGTTTTAACCTAAGACATACCTACCACTGGTCATGCAGCTGTTGTCAGTCGTCAAGGATCATTGTGTCCTATCCCAGACCGTGCACCCTGCTAACCCAGGTAGCAATTGGCAGTTATACACACTCCTGATCACCAAAGCCTCAGTGCCACACAGCAGAATGACAAAGACATAGGTGTGGCACTTTTCAATTCTGTGAAAGGTAGTGAATGGCAAGGTAAGGCCCACCAAAGAATCAGACACACATAGAGTCAGAAGGTCATTGTCCCAAAAGTCTGAATTTACAAACAGGTTAAAAATGAATACTCTTCATCAGCCCTAATTTTCTAATGCAGTGACCCATCCTGACACTATAATAACAGGTCCCAGAGTGACAATTAAGATAAATCACCTACAGAATACACCATTAGAGCCATTCATGCCTCATCAGTAAATGGATTGTCTTATCCAGCATCCTGAGGAAACAGGGCTGTAGCTCTAACTCCCCAAAGCATATACTGATTAATATTCCACCCTAGTAGACTGCTCACAAATTGAAACATGGTTCAAAGATGATTTTCTGGGTGACAGTCTAATTTTGTTTTAATGAGGAGCACCAACAGCTAAGCCTGAAACAGTAGCTATTGATCTAAAATAAATTGCCTTGCTCCAGAGCCCCAGAGGTGGACAAACCTTGGAAGAGCCTTTCTCATTCAAAATGCAACTTTCCTTACCTGGATAAAGGTGTAGGCCTCCTAAAGAAATAAGGCTGGGTCACTGCATAGTTTCTTGTCAACCTCATACAAGCTAAAGTCACCTGGAAAGAGAGAATATACATTGAGAAAGTGCCTCCAGCAGTTCATCCTATAGGCAAGTCTGTGTAGCATTTTCTTGATTAATGATTGGTGTGTGTAGAGGGGGCAGGTTTCAGTTCACTGTGGGAAGTGCTACTTCTGGAATGCTAGTCATGGACTGCATAAGAAAGCAAACTGAGCAATCTATGGTGAGCAAGCCAGTTAGCAGCATTCGTCCATGATGGCTGCTTCAGTTCTTGCCTCCAGACTTGTGTCTACAGTTTCTGATTTGACTACTCTTAGTGATAAATTGTGACCTGAGAATTGTAAACTGAAATAAACCTTTTCCTTCTTACATTGTTTGTCAACAACAATAGAAACCTAAGTACTATACACAGGAAAATGTGAAATCCTTTCCCTTTTAACTTTTGTGTGCGTATGTGTGTATATGAATGTTTGTGTATAGAGGGTATACATGTGTATGCATGTGCACTGTGTGTACTGGAAGGCTGAACCCAGAGGACAACTTGCACTACAATTTCTCAGGTGCTGCCAACTCTGATTTTTTGAGACAAAGTCTCTCACTGCTCTGAAACTCACTTGCCAAGTAGACTAGGTTGGCTGGCAGCAAGCCTCCGGGAGCCACCTTTCTTCATGTCTGCATCCCTGGGATTGTAAATACATGTGCCTGGATTTTTTTATGTAGGTTCAGAGGCTCAATCCTATACTCTTGTGCTTATGAGGCAAACACTTCATAGTCTTAGCTATTCCCTAGCCCTTCCACACCTACTTTTCAAAAGTGAGCACATGAGGTAATGAAGAAATGTTTTCAGAGAAACACAGAAGTCTCATAAGGGACCAAATGAGATGGCTCCCTGGGTAAAAGCATTTGCTACTTAGCCTGATAGCTTGAAACCTCACGGGATGGAAGGAGAGGACCAAATTCTGCAACTTGTCCTCTGCATCTACACGCATTCTCTCTCTCTCTCTCTCTCTCTCTCTCTCTCTCTCTCTCTCTCACACACACACACACACACACACACACACACACACAGAGAGAGAGAGAGAGAGAGAGAGAGAGAGAGAGAGAGAGAGAGAGAGGAGAGAGAGAGAGAGAGATGGGGGAATAGAAGGGAGGAGAGGGGAAGGGTGAATACAATATTTTTAACTTAATGTGAAAAAAAAAGATGGCTCTGGCAGAGCCTGACTCTTAAGAGTATTCTCACTCAAATTGTGTACCTGGTGGTCATACAGCTTGAGATGGTTTCAGCCTTTCTGTTACTCAATCTGTAATGCATCTGTATAATAGACATGTGACTCCTTCTCTGAGGTGGCTGACAACACTCTCTCACAGAGGCCCTTCTCAGGAGACAGCTGGCCATATTAACAGATGGGAACTACTTAGCTGGTTACTTTGTACGCTCTCACACCTGCAGCAGCCAGCAAACACTAACGATGTGGCACAACCTTTAGGCTGGCAGAACCTCATGCAGCCCAGGTATCTCTAAAGGCCAGTGGAATTCAGGGCAAATTTAATGAATTTTATCAAAAGATCATAGTACAAAAGCTAAGCTTTCATAGGTGTGCTGAACCACAGACAGGAAGGATCGGGGCTCACTGAAGATTTTTGCATGGGCTGCAGGGCGCTAAGCTCTAGTTGCCACCTCTCAGTGTCCTTCCAGGTCTAGGGGGATTTCCCTCAGAGATGCTTAAACCATGCTGAACTGAGCAAATCTCAGCCGAATATGCATCCTCACTTTTGTTGGTTCTGAGCGTTTTTGGCATTTTAGACCCTCAGGAAAAGCAGACACTGTACAGTTCATGAAGCCTTTTCCATACTCACAGCGCAATGAGAACATCATGCGTGACCAACACCTCACAACGACATCCACACTTTCCCCTTCCTGCCAGTTGTGCCAGAGGTCCCACTGAGAGTTTTAAGCTCTTAGCATCACTTCATTTCTTTCACATGTAGAACAATCTCATCCTCCACAGCCCAGATTTTCTTTTGCACTCCGAGATGGCTTCTCTTATTCAGTAGTAGAAGCAAGCACCAGGACAGTCCATCCCTGTCTCAAATAGTTCCATAAAATGAGCTCCCCCTTTCCCCCTTCTCCCTTTCTCTCTTCCTCCCCTTTCTCTCTCCAGTGTTCATATGAATTTGCACTTGAGGCTGTTCCTGCCTATCCACATCACCTTTTCAAGGAATAAAATCAATATGTAAAATGCTGCAAACCCAAGGGGGGGGGGCAAATGAGGGCTACCTGGTACATACTAGCACAATTGGCCATGGAAAGAAAAGTTGCCCTTGGGTCCAGACATTGATCTTAACAAAAACCATCAACACCTGGAGATTCAGTCTGGTCCACTCTGAGAATGTATTGGTGTGCTTTGCCCATGCTAACCAAGCAATGGACTATGAATACTAAGGCTTTGTGTGAGGTCAAAATTAATAAATGCTGGAATACTTTGAACACACTGTGCTTCTTTTCTGTCCTTTCTATTCAGAGCTGACCGGCATCCAGCTGTGCTATGATCCTCTGTAGTTTGTTGGAAATGAAGAACTTGGACATAGAACCTGCATCTTAACCATGTCACCACTATTCTATTCTATTCTATTCTATTCTATTCTATTCTATTCTATTCTATTCTATTCTATTCTATTCTATTCTATTCTATTCTATTCTATTCTATTCTATTCTATTCTATTCTATTCTATTCTCAGCTGCCTCCTCTCTGTGTCATACTGTCACAGTGCCATGGTGCCTGAAATTTCACACTGGATCTCTTGCATTGAAGCAATTTAAAAACACTTAGGACATGCACATTTATAAGTGAATATTAGCTATAAAACACAGGCTATCCATGCTGCACTCCACAGATACAAAGAAGCTAAACAAGAAGGAAGGTCTGAGCAAGGAAGCCTGAATCTCACTTAGAAGGTGGAATAAAATAATCATAAGAGGCAAATGGAGGGAAGGAACTGTGTGGGAGAGGGTTTGGGATGGGGATTGAGGGCTGTTCAGGATCAGGTGTGGGGAGGGACAGGAGACAGGCCTGGATGGCCATGAGAATGAATGGAAATCTACAACTGATGGGGGTGGGGAGGTGGGGGCATCTATGTTGTTTGCAACCCTGACCAAAACCTTTGGGGTAGGGGGTAAAAAGGTACAGAGTCAATGACACAGACTCCAGAAGTCAGGCAAGTGGCAAAGCAGACTCGTTTGTTGCAGGAATTGGGAAAACCTTTATACCCCTCCCAGACTCTCATTGGCTTTCAAGTAGCCAGATGTGGTGCTGTCTCTTTCTCATTGGCTCACTTCATCACCTGATCCAGCATCAGCAGTCTCTAGCCTGACTGGCAGATTCTAGGTTGGCTGGGGATGAAGTATTAGCAGCAGCACATGTAACAGCATCACAACTGGACCTGCTTGGCTAAGTTCCTCCTACACATCTAGAGGACAGGATAAAGACCTGGGATAGGGAAGGCTCCCAAGAATCAATGGGGCTGACCTTAGCTGAGACTCATAGTAGTGGATATATGGAACCTGAAGAGTCCACCTCCCGTAGCCAGGCAGGAACACCAGTACATTGGTAAAATCACCAACCAGCCCACCCACAAAATTTTCAACCCCAAATTTATCCTGTTTACAAGAAATGCAGGGATGGGAATGGAGCAGAGAGTGAGGGAATGGCCAACAATAACTTGCTCAACTTGAGGCCCAACCCATGGGCAAGCACCGTTCCCTAACACTATTAATGATACTCGGTTATGCTTGCATACATGAGTTAGCATGTTTGTTCTCTGAGAGGCTCCACCCAGCAACCGAATTCAGATGGATGCAGACACCCACAGTTAAACAGTGAATGGAGCTTGGGAACTCTTATGGAAGATTTGGGGGAAAGATTGCAGGCCCTGAAGGGGATAAGAACTCCACAGGAAGACCAACAGAGTCAACTAACCAAGACCCTTAGGACTCTCAGAGGCTGAACCACCAACTAAAGAACATACACAGGCTGGACCTGGCCCCCTATTCCCACACATGTGTAACAGATGTGCAGCTTGGTCTTCATGAGAGTCCTGAACAACTGGAGCGGGGGGCTATCCCAAAAGCTGTTGCCTGTATTTGGGGTATGTTCTTCTAGCTGGGTGACCTTGTCTGTCCTCAGTGGGAAAGGATGTGCCTAGCCTCACAGAGACTTGATATGCCAGGGTGAGGGGATAATCAAGGGGACCCCCATTCTCTTAGAGGACAAGGGGAGGGAGAGGGGGAAGAATTGTTGGAGGAGTGACTGGAAGGAGGGTCAGTGAGTGGAATGTAAAGCGAATAATTAAAAATAAAATAAGCACTTGTTAAGTGAAGGTGAGCAAACCACATGATGACCCCTCCCGTCACTTTATTATAGAATTGAGGTGAGTCCAGTACATGCTCCATAGCGGGCCCGGCAGTGGTCTATGAATCTTTCAATATAGCAGGTTAGGGAGAATGAGACCGTAGCTGACAATCCTGTGAAGCTGGCAAAGATGAAGAAGGTTGGGGCATTGTACATGAAATGGCATCCAGTGGTGAATGGAAGAGGAGAGAGGTCAGTGTTACAGTCCCTAAGGTGCTGCTATAGTGGCTCTGAACCTTCTACAAAGCATTGGCATCCTTGTGCCCCTGAAGTCTTGGTCTATGGTTGATTGTCTTCTTCTCCTCACTGGCCAGTGATTGACAGGTAGTGGGATTTAAAATGCAAAGCTGTGTAACAGCTGCAAGGAAGTGCTTTGGGAGAATATACAAGTCCCTGTTCTGAAGTCAGAAAGTTGATTCCCTGGCTGCAACTATAGCTTGCTCACCGTGTCTGAATACTAATGAGAGGTCAGAGGCTCTCTCCTAGAGGGGTTGATGATGTTCAGGGTGCCAGAACAGGGGTGTGGCTGCACACCTGTACAAGAGCTGCATAAATAAGTTGACCATCTTTAATGCCTCCATGAAAACAAGACAGATTGTGAACACAAAGCCTTATGCCATAGGGTCTTCCAAGTCAATGCTAATCTGGTTTCAATTAAAGACTCTCCGATTAAACAGGAGGTAAAGACACAGAGGACTTTGCCATCTCAAACAGCCTTACAGTGCAAACAGCCCACTTATTAAAGATAACATCTACTTATAATCAATAAGTGTTTAATCATTTCAAATAGGTTGAACCTCTTCTTCGAGGCACAGCATTTGGATTAAGGTTTTAGTTTCAATCAGGACATGTGAATGAGATCTGTGATCTCTGAGATTTCAGCTCCAGAGCAAATATATTCCCTCTCTCTCTCTCTCTCTCTCTCTCTCTCTCTCTCTCTCTCTCTCTCTCTCTCAATATTTCAGAATGCCCAAGTTTCACTTTACAGAAACCGCTGGACTGAGAGTGAGAGTGAGGTCCCGGATGGAGGAGTTGGAGAAAGGTCTGAAGGAGCTGAGGGAGTTTGCAGCCCCATGGAGGGAGCAACAGCGTCAACGGGCCTGACACCCCCCCCCCAGTCATCCTGGAGTTTGGACCACCAACCAAAGAATACACATCTATGGACCCATGGTTCAGACCACATATGTGGCAGAGGATGGCCTCGTTGGCCATCAGGGAGAGAGGAGAGGCCCTTGGGCCTGAGGGTGTCAGAGGCCTCAGTAAAGGGGAATGTCAAGGTGGGAATATGGGAATGGGTGGGCGGGTGGGTGGGAGGTGGAATTCCCTCATAGAGGTGGGGAGGGGGAAGGGATAGGGGGTTTCCAAAGAAGAGACATTGGAAATGTAAATAAAGTCTCAAAAATAAAATAAAAAAATTATATTGATTGATTATGCAAGGTCTGAGGAAATCTCTGACAGCTAGACTGGAGAGCCAAGAATGCTTCAAATTAATGTTCATTTCCAGCACCTGTTGTATCTCCCCTCTTTTCAATGAAATCAGTTTCCCAGTACATCCCCTTCAAGTTTGCAGGCTTTGTAGTTGAATGTGGACTAAGTTCATCTATAACCTTCTGTCTAATTAACAGCAATGCCAGCAACAGACACTTGAAAACTTTTTCCTTGTGAACTTCCAGAGAATACTCTTGTTTAACACAGTTGTGAACAGCAACTTCTATCAATGGCAATCCATAAATGTCCATCTTGCATGGGTCCTCCCTGACCCAAGATAGCTTATAACAAGGGCACTTGTCTTTATTCACATGCAACTGATAAAGACACTTATACATGTGAGACTAAGGAGAAAGTCTCCTAATCACCAGTGTATAACCTGTAGAGATGACTATACTTCTAGAATCAGTATTTCTGCAAATGTTCTTTCTCTCTCAGGTAGGAACCGGTGGCTAATCTCTGGTTGTTTCTGTTTGGGACAGAATAGTAATTCTCTGAGACTAGAACTTTGTGAGCTGATTGATTGATTCTTGGTTGATTCTGCTTCAAACAATGGGCATCATCTAGAGGTGCTTAGTAAATCTGTCGTGTGATTTTATTCTTCCATGGACGACTACAGTTGCTGTGTGAAGTATTCAACAGCTATGTCAATGCATTCAGATTTAAAGGCAGTTTTGCATCTGGCAAATCTCAAAACATAAATCCCTTGGCGTTTACCACCTGTGTCTGTTAATTTATCAGGCTAACATGCACACAGAGATGTAGATAGTGTTTTAGTTAGGGTTTCTATTGTTGTGATGAAACATTATGACCAAAAACCAAGTTGGGGAGGACTGGGTTTATTTGTACTCCATTACTGAAGAAAATCAGGGCAGAAACTCAAATATGGCAGAAATCTGGAGGCAGAAGTTGAGGACTACCAGCCCAGGGGTAGTACAACCCAAAATGGGCTGGGCTCTTCCCCATCAATCACTAAGAAAATGCCCTACAGATGGATATTATAGAAGCATTTTCTCAATTGGTATTCCCCTATTTAAGATGACCCTAGCTGTGTCAAGATGACATAAAAGTAGCCAGAACAGATGGCATAGCTAGTGTAATGGTGTGTGTATGAGCTGCCTCTCTAGAAGGCCAACATGGTATAAGTCTTGAGGCAGATGGCATTATGAAAACAGAATAGGTTCATGAGGTTACATCCTTCATCAGTAGCCTTGCTCATTGATAAATGAGACCATGAATACTTGATGGAACTGTATAAGAGCTAAGGCCTACTTAGGAGTGACACTAGAGTTGAAGGCATGTCTTTTCCTAAGACTCTTCTTCCATGGCCTACTATGAGGTGATCTGCTTGTCCCCACCAACCACCTCCATGTTGATGGTTCTCCATCACCATAGGCTAACTAGAAATAGAGCCATCCAGTCAGGCATTACCACCTCTGAAAACATGAGGCTAACAAATTCTTCTTCTCTTAAGTCACTTAACTCTAGTGTGTTGTTACAGCCTAAAAGCTGTCTGATGCACATGCTGTTATTTTTCCTAAAGAAACCCTTAGTCATAAGTGGCAAGCTGTGATGTACTCTGATAGTACTAGATTGGAAGGATCATTTGTTTGTAGAAAATACATGAGTCTGTGAGTGTATTCTAAACCACTGCCTATAACATCCTCTAGCAGCTAAACACAAATACTATCATTGTGAGGATGCCATCCTTACAATAACAGCTTCAAACTGTGAATACATTATTTTAAGGTTGAGTGCTAAGCATTATATTACGGTGGACCTTTATCCAGGTCAAAATTTTATAGTTACTATTACTATTTTTGTTACTATTTCCTAAATAGTAACAAAATATATTTTAAATAACTCTAAATTTTTAAGTTACTCGGGGTTAAGTTACATTTTTCAAAAGTTACTATTAGTTTTGGTCAAAACTCATTTTCAGGGCCTAGAGAGATACTTTGGTAGCTAACAGTGCTTGTTGCTCTTCCAGAGGACCTGAATTTGGTTCCCAATACCCACATTGGTTGATTCATAGCCACCTGTAACTCAGCCCTCTTCTGGTACCCACAGGCTCTACAACCATATGTACATAGACATAACAAATCTCAAAATATAAACTTTAATTTTGGAAGCCAGGGATATACAGTGGATTCTACTGACTATCTCTCAGATAGTGTTGAGGAGCCTTGTCACTTTCACAGACCTTGTCATCCATCCAAGTAATAAGAACAATTTTTACCCCATGCTGAGAGGTGTGCAGGCACATGACATATAATTTAACAAAGTATTTACCTTTTTTGGAGGTAAGCAGATGTTAAAAAATTAAATAACTTTACTTCTGAACACACCGTTTATATTTTATACATCTTGGAGCATTTTGTTTATTATTATTTTTCCTTTCCTAGATTTCCATTAGTAAAGGCATCACAAGTCCACTGATGAAGTAGTTTCCTCTGAAGAGACACTTGCAAGGTTTTCTTTCTCTGGAACGATTGACATTCTTTGAAACATCCTCCTGCTGCCTGTTGCAACTCAAAGGTATTACTGAGCCTGTTCCCAACCGCCATAGACTTACACCCAGTTTTCAGTGCTCTCAGGTGTGGCTGGTTATTTTTGCGTTTCTAAACACAGCATCCCAAGCTGAGAAGAGTGGAGTGTGAAAGAGTATTATTACTCTTTTCCATAAGCATTTTACAATGACTGCTCTGCCTTGAGATGCTCTGTGAACTGCAAACCTTGTTCTCCACCTGAAAAAAGCTCCAGAGCTTTCTTGATGCAATTCTATCCTAAGATGCACTGTTCTCAGGATAGATTTCTGAATTCCCTTATGCTTTTCCTTCCAACCAAGGCTGCAGCTCAGGTTAGCTATATACTGAACAGTCGAGTCTCCCTTCCTTCATTCTGATTCATACCAGTTCTGAGAACCAAGCTTTAGACATCTGGAATTACCCTCTTAGTTCTTCACCTGGGGATAAAACCGATCACCTCCCAGAAGTGCAATGGCTGAATGTGGCTTCTTTTCTCTCTCTGATATAAATACTGCAGAGGATGTCAGTTTGCCACATCCCTCTGAAAACAGTGTTTATGTATGGTAGGTGACCTTTATCTGTATAAAAGGTACAGTATAGGTGTTGGAGTCTAGGAATCACCCCACCGACCATTCAGACACCAATCTTGGTCAGTTAGGGATAATTTATTGAGCACACCCCTCGGGACTGATCAGTCAGGGACACAAGTCAGACTTAGGAGCTGAGACTGTGTCTCTGTTTCTCTGAGGCTGCTGATAAAGGCAATACCCCCCAAAAACCTCATAGTAACCATAAAGCTCATACCAACCAGAAAAGCTCATAGAGACCATAAACATAGCAACCATAAAAAACCTCATATACAGGTCAGGAAGTGGTGGTTCTGGCAGTTGGTTCAGGTCCAAGCTTATTGTAGCTAACTATAGAAAGCAATTCTAACTAACCTTTATTGCAATTGGCTCTAGTGGAAGGTGAGGGTCTGGGGGATTTCCAAGAACACCGAAGCACAGAACTTGGCAGGTTATGTGCTTAATGGTTGACTCATGAATGAGAAAGGTTATCTGTAACAATGTAAGATGGCTGATTAAAGTAATATCAGAAAAGCAGTGACTATCTAGGTTTTAACAAGCCCCTCTTGAGTGTTCCTTAACAGTCAGTTCATTGACTCTAAAGCTTCTTCTGAAGCTAAGGAGTTGTACTGGGGCTGGAGGACCATGAGTTGGCCAGCTGAAATGTGCTGTCTAATGGAGGACATTAGAGCATTGATTTTGCAAGACCCACAGATGAGAGCCAGCAAGAAAAGCATAAGAGACCAATTAGGACTGTTATTAGAGAAGTCAACTAAGGGGGGCAGTCGAATAGGCTTTTGTAGCCCATAGACTGTTATCTCTCTCCCTATCCAAGAGGTTTTTCTCAACTTCAGCTAGAGTATATTTAATGACCCCAGAGTGGTTAGCATAAAAACAGCATTGTTCTCCTAAAGCTATGGATAGGCCACCTTCTTTAAGAAATAGCATGTCGACAGCTGATCAGCGCCGGGACAAAGATCCCTCGCCGGAGAT
>CM052705.1:38559782-38573339 GCA_028551405.1 Uromys caudimaculatus | reverse complement strand
AGAAATGATTTTAAATCTGAGTCTTGCTTTTCTGGCATATTGGGGACTCCAGGGCTTGCTGTGGTGGGAGAGCTGGGTTCTGATGATGCCAAGTGGCCTTGGTTTCTGTTCCTTAGGTTCTTGCCCTTGCCTTTTGCCATCTTGTTAACTCTGATGTTAGCTGATCTTACTTTCTGGCTATGGCTTTTCTCACCTGCAGACCTCTGTATCAATACTCCTTGAAGACCAGCTCTCTCTGCAAGGTGTTTTTTCCATGCTCCTGGGTGAGTAACTTTCTCCTGGAGCTCCTTGACTATGGAACCCTGGTGGCCCAAGCAGACGTCTCCTGCCACAGCCACCGCTGTTGGGATCCAAGTGGTTTCTATGCCTGCCTACCGCAGTCCCTGTGTCTCGCAGGTTCGGGGCAGTTCCTGGTGAGCTGTGGAGCTTGTCTTGGGCCCACTCCAGGCTTTTCCAAGCTCCTGGGAGGGTATCCCTCTCCCGGCGCTAATCGGCTATGGAGCCCTGTGGCCCAAGCTGAGGTCCCCAGCCGCCAGATGGAGCTGAAGGGTATTTTCTTGATGTGGGAAGGCCTGACCCACTATGGTCAGTGTCACCTTTGAACAATTGGCCCTGGGTGAGCAGACTCAGCAATCCATGGGGAGTGAGTCAGTAAGCTGGGTCCCGACATGATCGCTGCTTCAATTTCTACCTCTATGTTCCTGCCCTTCTTGAGTTGTGATGTGACCTCCCTCATTGATGGACTGTAATTGGTACATATAAGCTAAATAAACTTTTTACTCCTTAAGTTGCAAAAAAACAAAACCAAACCAAAAACAACAACAAAAAAACAAAACAAGGGATGAGGGCATTCTGACAGAGTAGACAGTCCAGGAGTGTTATTAAAACGTAGTTAAAAAGAAGTGCCACTCTTTGCTGTGCTTAGATCACAGCAAATGCTCTGTGTATATTGTTCTTAACTTTCCTGGGAGAAAATTCAACCTCCCTACATTTCCAGTGCTCAGTATAGGTCACTGACAGGGGAAGAATGGAAGCTAAGGAGTCAGGTGCCGCATGTATTTAGCTGAGTAAGCAGTCTCACTGTGATGTTATCGTTCCCGGTGTACATGTCTTTCTTGACTACTGCATACCCTTTCAGGAGATAACACCAGTTCACTGAGATAATTTTCATGTGTGGATTTACTTCTTCCAGACTTCCTGTAGCCTCCTGACTACTGTGCTTCTTTAAATAATGAATGGGAGTTTGAACATGTGCAGAACAGGCTTTTGTTCCTAGAAAATTCTACATAGATGGTGCTGTTGCTGCAAATCCACAAGATACTGTGGTCTCAGCTATAAAAATATCATTAAGGACGAGTGAGATGGATCAGGAGGAAAAGGAGCCCCTGCTGCAAGACTGGTGACTTGAGTTTGAGTCTGGGAATTAATTCATATGAATACAGCTGATTGCACCATGAAATGCAGCCACATATACATCATAAGCACACACTGATAATACAAACTTTACAAAAATAAAGATGTCTTCACCTCCAGTTGTATCTGTGTATAAAACAATTTTGACCACGTGTCCTCTGGTAGCCAGAGCAACACTATCTCCTCCATGATTTTCCCTCTTGCATATGTCTCAGGGCCCAGACAGAAATCCAGGAAATCAAGACACATGTCAGAAAGAAAGCAGGCAGAAAAACTGTATGTGGTTATGTGGAAAGTCATTTGTTAGCATCTATGAAACAAATCCACAGACGCAACTGGGTGGAGGAGACATCCTTTCCCTTCCCCGGTACATAGTGCCCCCTGTCTTTCCTGCCTTGCTATATTCCTCCTAGTCAGAGGCAGGACAGAGTCTGGATAAGGGAAGATACAGAAGACCCAAATGGTCTCCTCAGCCAGAGTGGCTCAGAACTAAGCAGAGGAGCGACCTCCTTGGGCAGCAGCTGTTCATCATCCTTGCAAAGATCAGAAACTAGATTGGAAAACCCACACTGGGAGCCACATAGGAGCATGATGGAGGAGGGACATAATGAAGGAGGGGCACAATGGAGGTGGAGCACTTCACAATTCAGGATCTTTACCCAGATGGCGGAGCTCTGGAGTGTTCACACAATAAGCTTCTACACTAGAAGTGGATGGAAGAGATTTAAAATTCATTGAATGGAAACAGTGGACGGTGACTGTTAGCCTAGGGCAAGGGCACTTGGGTCTGGCTCTAAATGTCAGGTTCAGATCCACAGGAGCTTAGCAATCATTTCAAGAGGACAGAGTCTAGGTCCAGAATTGGCCTTCACTCCTGAACCTTTAGGATGGATTCCAGCAAAGCATCTTGCTGGGTGTGAGGGTTGGGCTATGCAAAGCCAGCTGAAAGGGCTGATCCTGTATTCTAAGCCCTGTGATCAAAGCTCCTTGTCATATGAACAGATTTCCTCCACCAGCAAAATATCATCAATGACTCTCTGATGCTCATCTTGAGGATAAATAACCAGGTAAATTGCTGAAACTGTAGTGAAAATCAGCAGCTATTCACGGTAGAGAAAGTGCAACTGAATGTAGCCTTGAGTAAGTTTCAGCAATCCCTCCTTTCTGTGGTGACTTAGCATAGCTGGTGTTCTCATTTTCCTTTTCTCAGTTTGCCCATTCATCTATAATACTTCCCAGTCACCACACGCTTAGGCATTTATCTTCCCAAACTGAGAAGGTACGTCCACACAAGTGCCCATGCACACATGCTCATGGGCATTTTCCACCTAACAGCTCAGGAAAGGAAAGAACTCAGGTATTTTCATACAACAGCAGGACGGCTATACCTTGGAACACAGTTCAGCAAGAAACAAAGGGATGAATTCATTCTCTGGGAATTTGCACTGAGCCAATAAAGTTGCTCACAAAAGTTGCGGGCACCAACTGGAATGTTTACATAGAATGCTAACATTTAAGACTGCAGAAAAGAAGATGTGGTCAGAAAGGCACAGGGATTGAAGAGTGGGAAGGGGAGGAATTGAGTGTGTTCCTGGAAAGGTGGCGAGGTACTCTCAGGTGCTTTCTGCTCTGTATCAGTAATAATACTTAATACTGGACAATACTTCTTAAGATGTTCCCATTAGAGAAAAGTCGACACAAAGTAGAAAGAAACCATATGTGGTATTTCTTACAGGAGCATGTGAGTATCTGCAAATGTCTTTAAATTAAAATTTAATTTAAAACATTTTATCAGCAAGAAATAAATTAGCTTCAAATGAAATTGTACACGTTTTCCAACATTTTAAAATATTTCAATAAAAGATGTACATTTATCAGTTTTGAACTTGGATGGATTAACTAGTTTTCTGTTAGAAATTTTTAGGTCTTTCAACTGTTTCACCAACAAGAATGTAAACAGGGGCTTAAAGCAAACTCACCCACTATGACCATAGTTGGTTGGACAACCAGCCAAATCCAGCTGCTGCCAGTCCACTCCATTCGGTCTGGTTAAAGTTGGCAGTCAGCTGTTCTTAAATCATATTTATAATTCATTTCATTCTTATTAGATAATTTCCTGCATTGTATCTGAATGCACCCTGGTCTGTGCTAGTGGAGACTGAAATCCCAAGGTATGCCCACTTGTAGGTGTGATGGAGAGAAGAGACATAGGATGTTAAAAGGTGTGTACCTTCATTGCTGGG
Organism: Uromys caudimaculatus; assembly: GCA_028551405.1. Taxonomy (NCBI): domain Eukaryota; kingdom Metazoa; phylum Chordata; class Mammalia; order Rodentia; family Muridae; genus Uromys; species Uromys caudimaculatus. The sequence goes on along the minus strand of CM052705.1, from coordinate 38,569,683 downwards.
GAAAGCCACTTGAAGCTTCATGCCGTCAGTTGTAAAATGAGTGATTAGTTAGAATTCATCTTCCCAACATTTTATCCTTTATCACATTAACAACACACCTGCCATCTCTATGGAGGACTTGAAGAGGAAAGGGGGGGACAAGGAGACCACAACTGTCACAATAAGATCTAAGACTCCTTCCCAAAAGGAAAGTAAGTCCGGACTGTTTATAACTAATGACATGGAAACTTCACCTATTCAGCTCAGACTTTGAGGTAATGTCTGCACCTGTGATCTGTGACATGTGGTCCACCTCTCAGACCCCCAATGTGTCTCCTCTGCACTGCCAGCTCTCTCCTGTTATACACTCTCATACACAGGTTCACTGTACTCCTCCCCTATGTTTCTGGAATATTCCCTTTATCTCAGCTGTGCAGTCTGTCCACTCTGCATGACATGTCTGCCCTCCCTCACGGTCCAACTGCCCCTTCCCCTCATCTTACTAATCTGCTTACATTACCCTACTCTTCCCTCTCCTGCCTGTGACGAACACACATTACACCTTGCTCTGTGATCTCACCACCTCTGTGTGCTCATGGACTCTGTGGTTTCTGATACTGATCCCTGTAGGATTCTATGATTTCCTGACAAAAGAAGTTTCTAATTTTTAAATTCCAATGCCTGCAACAATCTATTAGATGGTCAGGTGAAGGGAACGGAATTTCCTTACATGGCAGAATAGGAGGCTGGCCTTTATGTTTCAACAGCTGTATTCTACCCTTCTCCTATACACACTTGTTAACCTAAATTAGCCTTCTGGTTCTGATATGTACAAGCCCAAACTTCTATAAGACTCTGCCAGAAGCTGAAGACTCAAGGAAAGCTCAAGAAGAATAGCACTGAATACTGACTGACGATCGCCTCTGTCCTTAGCTTGACTTCTTCACCGGTCAGGATTACCAGCTACAGAAGCCAATTAGCCCAAAGCCCAGCTTGTCTTTAAAGTCAGCCTTCTCTCCTTTAACACTATCAATTCAGAGATTTAAAGTTAATCTAGATTTAAAGAAAACACTCTACAGAACATTTTTTGTTGATTTCAATTAGGGTTCTATGGGTGTATTCTATGGGTGACAGTGAGGCAGACACAAGAATGATAGTTGTGTCTTGTTATTAATGCCATTTTTCCTGGTGATGTTTCTTGCTATTAACACGCAAATTATGGGGGATTTGTGTCCAGAGGATGATATATAGAAAGGTCAGATGCTCTCCACTTCTCTATTGCGCTCTCTCATATGCATTCTTTCCATAAATACACTGGGACAGGCATATACTTGAAAAAGACCTGTGAATGCATTTGTGTATTTTCCAGGGAGTGCTTCCATTGCTCAGTGCTTGTTTCAGGGGTCCTCAGAAAATATGTCAGAGTCAGGGGGAACAAGGGGAAGCTGTGGAGCATGTGGGTCCGAAGCTTTATCCTTGTCAATGTATTCAAAACGATGCTTCAGGCAAAGACAGGCACTGGATCTCCACATAGAATCCTTTCCTTGAGAGCAGAACAGAATACTTCAGAGTTGTAAGTAAAAGTGCACATTTCCCTTATGTGAAACTGACCAGTGGGAAAGCACCTCGTGGCTGGATGGTAAGCTCTGCCTTCTGGAGCTTGCTTAAAAAGTAAATTGGAAACAAAACAAAACAACTTTAAGGCAAATGGTTTTCTCCATTAAATGAAATTATATAGTTCAAACAGATTCCAAAAGACATTGTGAGACAGATTTCTGAGGACAAATTTGAGGTTAACCATGAAGGGATAGGAGGCTTGAAAGATGGCTCAGCAGGTAAAAGCACTTACAACTCTTGCAGAGGACCAGAGTTGGATTCCCAGCACCCATGTGGGGTAGCTCAAAAATGCCTGTAGCTCTTGTTCCAGGGGTCCCATACCTCTGATTTCAGCAGACATCTGCACTTCACATACACACACACACACACACACACACACACACACACACACACAGAGAGAGAGAGGGGGGGGGAGGGAGATTGTTTAAAATAATAAAAATAAATCTTTAAGCATGAAGAAACAGAACAAAATCGTATTGAGCAAACAATGAAGTAGGACATGCTTATGAAAAATTTCTATAAATACAAAGAAATGAAGCTTTTTCTATAATATTTAACTTTATGTGCTTTACAATTTACTTGAAGATGTAAAATAGACATTCTCTTATCTATATTTTCCTAATATAGAAAGCAACAACAGCTTTTAAGAATTTTATTTTAAATGTATTTTAATTATGTTAATAATTTGCAATTTACTTTATAGCTATTTACTACAAAAGAAACAGGGTAATAAAAGGTAAGAATAAAATTAAAAAGACAGTTTTTGTTCTTTTTCAAATATTAAAATCCCTAAAGATCAGTGCCAAGCAGTCATTAGAGCCTCAAATTCTTTCTGTTCCTAGTTTGCATTAATCAGACAAGAGGCAGTTTGGAACATGATCTACACAGCAGTTCTGCACCCGGCACTAGGAAGCTAATGAGATGCCTGTGCCATTAGAGGAGTGAGGTGCAACCTCTGTAATCCTGCATCAGCAGAGTGCCTTGAGTGGGCTGGGGAACATCTCTGCCCTTCAGTGAAGCATGGTGCACAGAGCCCAGATATACAGTGGACTTTCACCCACTGAAACTTATTCCCTAGTCCCCAAACCAGTTGTTCTGTTCATTGCCCTGGGTACAAATTCCATAGAGGCAACCACAATTCCTATGCTTTGAGACTTTATGGTGTGATAAAAAGATAGTTAAGGATTTAACTAAAGATATGACCACAGTCATTGCTGTAGTGGGACAGAGAGTGGATGTGGTAGTGTCCTATGGGTGGTTCTGGAGAATTCTGTACTTAAAATTAAGACTTAGAAATTGGGTTACTTCTGTGCAACACTGAAGGGTCATAACCCCTGATCAATTAAGGATGGCCTTCTCAGCCCGTGGAAAGAGCCCACAGAAAGCATACTAAGAAAATAAAGATTATATTCAGGCTAGGTAGCTTACTTATGTCATCTTGGCCTTCCTGATCCATGCACTGTTTTATTCTCTTCTTCCTGCTATAACAGTACCTCCTGGATACCTAGGTGAGCTGTATCTGCTGTCTCTTGAGTCTAATTTCCTTAAAGCCCAACCCTACTCACTTGAATGTTACTTCTTCACACAGTTCTGAGCTGTGGCTTGGCTCTCAATAATTCCTGGTAGAAGGGCTTTCAAGACACCTAGTCTCATCTTGCCTCTACTTGAGTCCTAGCCACACTAAACTCTGAACAGTTGATGTCAACAGCATCTCCCAATATCTGGCACTGCTCTAAAGTGGAGCTAATAGCACTGGACCTCAAAACAAGTAAAATAAAGACATCTTTTCAGTACACACAATAAAAAGAAGACCAAGATCAAAGACAATAGACTCAGGCATTATAAGTGGCTTGGCCTTGTATGATTTGTAAATATAAACTCATCCTGAGATGGTTCTCATAAATACCTATGAAAAACAGAACTTAAGACACTCATGGAGCCATGCACCACCACCCCCAACACATAGCCCTGCCTGTCTCCCAGGAGTCTTGCTCTAATCAGGGACACAGGTGAGACCCCCATTATAATACCCCTGCCTGCTGGGACTTCACAAATCCCAGCAGACATGTGCTCTGCCCCACCCTGTCAGAGCTCCATCTACCTACTGGTCTGCACTCTAGGATTGGCATATAGCCAACCCATCACACAGCTCTACCTGCTTCCTAGAAGACCTGCTCCAACCTGGGACACCCAGGCCAGCCAACACCAGAGACAACCAGATGGCGAAAGGCAAGTGCAAGAAGTCAATGCAATATGTATGGCACCATCAGAACCCAGATCTCCTACTACAGCAAGCCCCCGGATACCCTAACACATATGAAGAGCAAGAGTCCTAGTTCAGAAAGGGCCAGAAAACATCTTCAACAAAATCATAAAAGAAAATTTCCCTAACCTAAAGAAAGAGATGGCTATAAACACACAAGAAGCTTACAGAACACCAAATAGATTGGACTAGAAATAGGAAATCCTCCCACCGTATAATAATCATACACTAAATGTACAAACAAAACAAAACAAAAGAACATTAAAAGTTTCAAGGGGAAAAGGCCAAGTAACATATAAAGGAGAACCTATCAGAATTATACCAGACTTCTCAACAGGGACTCTAAAAACTACAAGATCCTGGACGGATGTCATGTAGATCCTAAGAGACCATGGATGCCAGCCCAAGCTACTACACCCAGTCAAACTCTCAATCACCATAGATGGAGAAAACTAAGATATTCCCGACAAAGTCAAATTTAAACAATATCTTTTTCCTAATCCAGGCCTACACAGGATACTAAAAGGAAAACTCCAACACAAGGAGGACAACTACACCCAAGAAAACACAAGAAATTAATCATCTCACAGCAAATCAAGCCTCAATAGGTACAAAAAGATTGAAATAACCCCTACATTCTATCTGATGACCACAGATCAAGGCTGGACTTCTACAACAACAGAACCAACAGAAAGCCTATAAACTCATGAAAAATGAACAATTCTCTACTCAATAATCACTTAGTCAGGGAAGAAATAAAGAAAGAAATTAAAAACTTCCTAGAATTCAATGAAAATGGAACCAAACTTATGGCGCACAATGAAAGCAGTGCTAAGAAGGAAATTCATAGCACTAAGTGTCTTCATAAAGAAATTGGAGAGATCTCATACTAGAAACTTAACATAAAGCTCTAGAACATAAAGAAGCAAACACATCTAAGAGGAGTATAAGGCAGGAAATAGTCAAACTCAGGGCTGAAATCAATCAATTAGAAACAAAGAAAACAACACAAAGAATCAATAAGATAAATAAAACTCTTACCCAAACTAACTAAAAGGCACAGATACAATATCCAAATTAGCAAAATCAGAATTGAAAAGGAAGACATAACAGAAACTGAGGAAAATTTAAAAATCATTACCTCTTACTTCAAAAGCCTATACTTGACAAAACTGGGAGATTTGAATGAAATAGATGATTTTCTAGATAGATACCACTTACCAAAGTTAAATCAACATCAGGTAACCCATCCAAACTGTCCTATATTCTCTAAGGAAATAAAAGCATTCATTACAATCGTCCCAACCTTACACTCACCCCAAAAAAACCCCACAAGATCAGATGGTTTTATTGCAAAATTCGACCAGACTTTCAAAAAAAAGCTAATGCCAATATTCCTCAAACTATTCCACAAAATAGAACAAGAAGGAACACTACTGAATTCATTGTATGAGGCCACAGTTACCCTGATAACTAAACCACACAACGACCCAACAAGGAAAGAGAACTTCAGAACAATTTCACTTATGAACATCCACACAAAAATATTCAATAAAATTCTCACAAACGGAACTCCAGAACATATCAAAAACATCAGTCATCAAGATCAAGTAGATTTCATCTCAGGGATGTAGAGATGGTTCAATATACAAAAATCTATCAATATAATCCACTATATAAACAAACTGAAAGAAAAATTAATCATATCATTAGATATTGAGAAAGCCTTCAACAAAATCCAACACCCCTTCATATTAAAAGTTTTAGAAAGACCAGGAATACAGGACACATATCTAAACATAATAAATGCAATATACAGCAAGTTAATAGCCAACATCAAATTAAATGAAGAGAAACTTAGAGCAATCCCAGTAAAAGGCAAGGCTACCCATTCTTTCTATACCTAGTCAATATAGTACTTGAAGTTCTATCTAGAGCAATAATACAACAAAAGGAGATCAAGGAGATATGAATTAGAAAGGAAGAGGTCAAGGTATTACTATTCATAGATGATATGATAGTATATGTAAGCAACCCCCCAAATTCTACCAGAGAACTCCTATAGTTGATGAACTCCTTTAGCAAAGTGGCTGGATATAAAATTAACTCAAAAATTTAATGGCCCTCCGTGATGCAAATGATAAATGGTTTGAGAAAGTACAAAAGAAATCTTTCACAATAGTCACAAATAATATAAATTATCTTGGTGTAACTCTAACTGAGCAACTGAAGATCTGTATGACAAGAACTTCAAGTCCCCGAAGAAAGCAATTGTAGACCTCAGAAGAAAAAAGTTCTCCCATGCTCATGGATTGTTAGGATTAACATAGTAAATATCAAAATCAATTTATAGATTCAATACAGACCTTGGAAGAGCAATTCTCAATATCATATGGAAAAACAAAAAACCCATGGAAGCCAAAACAATCCTGAAAAATAAAAGAACCTCTGGAGGAATTACCATCCCTGATCTCAATACAGAGCAATAGTGATAAAAACCATAGGGTATTGGTACAGAAACAGACATCTTGATCAATGGAATCAAATTAAAGACCCAGAAAACTCACACTTCTATGAACACTCTATTTTGGACAATTAAGCAAAAATCATACAATGGAAAAAAGAAAGCAGCTTCAACAAATGGTGCTGGTCTAACTGGATGTCTGCATGTTGAAGAATGCAAATCGATTCATATTTATCACCTCGCCCAAAACTCAAGTCCAGGTGAATAAAGGAAGGGCCTCAACATAAAACCAGATACACTGAATCTAATAGAAGAAAAAGTGGAAATATCCTTAACTGCATTGGCACAGGAGAAAATTTCCTGGACAGAACACAATGGCTCAGGCTCTAAGGTCAACAATTAATAAATAGGACCTCACGAAATTGGAAAGCTTCTGTAAGGCAAAGGACACCATCAATAAAACAAAATAGTAGCATACAGACTGGGAAAAGATCTTCACCAACCCTACATCTAGCAGAGGGCTAATATCCAAACTATATAAAGAACCCAAGTTAGATTCCATAAAAACCAAATAACCCAATTTAAAAATGGGGTATAGAGCTATACAGAGAATTCTCAATGGAGGAATCTTGAATGGCTGAGAAGCATTTAAAGAAATGTTCAGTATCCTTAGTCACCAGGGAAATGCAAATCAAAATGACCCTGAGATTCCACTTGATATCAATCACAATGGCAAAGATTAAGAACTCAAGTGACAGCACATGCTGGTCAGGTATGGAGACAGAGGAACACTCTTCCATTGCTGATGGGATTGCAAACTTGTACAACCACTCTGGAAATCAATCTGGTGGTTTCTCAGAAAACTAGAAATAGCTCTACCTAAAGACCCAGATATACCACTCCTAGGAATATATCAGAAAGATGCCCCACCATATCCCAAGGACACGTGTTCCACTACGTTCATAGTAGCTTTATTTGTAATAGCCAGAAACTAGAAGCAACCCAGATGTCCATCAACTGAAGAATGGATACAGAAAAGGTGGTTCATGTACACAATGAAATACTATTCAGCTATTAAAAACAAGGACATTATGAAATTCGCAGGAAAATGGATGGAACTAGAAAATATCCTGAGTGAGTTAACCAAGACCCAACAGACATATGTGGTATATACTTACTGGTAAGTGGATATTAACCAAAAAGTACAGAATACCCATTGTATACCCCACAGACTCAAAAAGGTAAACAAAATGAATGGTCCAAGTGAGGATGGTTGAATCCCACTTAGAAGGGAGAACAATATAGTCATGGGAAGCAGAGGGAAGGAGGAACTTGGGTGGGAGAGGGGAGAGGGAAGGGGATAGGGAGACAGGATCAAGTATGAGAAGAGACAATGCCCAGAGTACTAGGAAAATGAATGGTAATATGCACCTACTGGGGGTGGGGAGTGGGGGAGGCTTCCAGGAGTCAATGCAGGTGACCTTAGCTGAAATGCTCAACAGTGCAGATATGGAACCTGAAGTGACCACCTCCAGTAGCCTGATAGCACCCTCAGTGGAGGGATGGGGACACCAACCCACTACCAAACTTTTGACCTCAAATTGGTCCTGTTTAAAAAAAAAATGTGTGGACAAAGATGGAGCAGAGACTGAAGGAATGGCAGATCAATGACGGACCCAACTTAAGACTCATCCCATGGGCAGGCACACATCCCTGACACTATTAGTGATGATATGTTGTGCTTGCAGACAGGAACCTAGCGTAGCTGTCCTCTGGGAGGCTCTATCAGCAACTGACTGAGACAGATGCAGATACCCACAGCTAAACATTGGACAAAGGATGGAGACCCCTATGGAAGAGTTAGAGGAAGAACTGAAGGCCCTGAAGAAGATGGAAACCCCACAGGAAGACCAACAGAATCAACTGACCTGAACCCCTGGGAGTTCCTGAAACTGAGCTACCAATCAAAAAGTAGACATTGGCTGGTGGTCCAAGGCCCTAGTAAATATGCAGCAAAGGGCTGCCCTCTCTGGCTTCAGTGGGAGAGGATGTGCCTAATCCTGAAGAGTCTTGATATACCAGGGTGGAGGAATACCTGTGGGGAGCATCCTTTCAGGGAAGGGGGATAGGAGAGGAACCCTGTGAGGAAGTACCATGAGGGGGGAAGCATTTGAGTTGTAAATACATAAATAAATTTAAATACACACATAAAACAGAACTTGAGCTCAGCCAATCAGTTGAAATCAAATTTATAATTACATACTAAAAATTTTCCAGATACAGACTAAATAAAATCAGTGCATGGACTACATGTTCCCTATGTGCCCAGTAAATACAGTTCCCTCACACCTACCTCTGAGAGAGAGAAAGAGAGAGAGAGAGAGAGAGAGAGAGAGAGAGAGAGAGAGAGAGAGAGAGAGAGAGGTTCTGGTTTGTAGCTATTCAATGTATGGATTCTTTCCTCAAATAAGCACATCCAAACTGTATCACTGCCTAGTTTTATCCTTAAAACTAGCACAGAGTATATCTTATACACAGAAATGGTTCCCTTTGAGCCTGAGCATTTACAATGAGGCAGGTATTTTGTTTGTTTGTTGGTTTGGTTTGGTCCTTTTACAGCTGGATGCTGAACTTCTATCTGGAGCTGATAAAACCAGGAAGTTGCTAATGCAGAGTCAGATTTCCTCAAGGACTATATTCCCAACAGAACTCTGACTAAAAGACAGTCAAAGACCCACCCTGAATTTATGATATGTCTTGAGGACTCAACAGACTGTTAGGCAGAAAGTTGGAAAATTAAAATAGTGACTGACAAGGGTCATTGAGTAAATAAAAAGTCTTAGAATATGATTTTCTTATAGACTCTAGCAATTTCCTCATTGCTTTATTTAGGGATATTTCTTGATAATCAAGACATTAATATAGTACATTAATGTTCCTAATGCTAGAAAATGTTTATTTGAAAAGTGGAGGGTTTAAAAAAATCATGGATGATGGATACCATTTTTATTCTTCATGACTGAGAATGTGGGCCCTCTGGTCTCTATTTTCAGATAGACTTTCCTTGACCTCCCATGCAGGTCCTGCAGGTCCATGCTTGTTTAGGGCGCCGATCCTTATGGTGACTAGGTTTTGTTGTCAAGTTGAATCATCTAAAATTAATTAAAACCAAAATGGCTGGGTATAGCTGTCCTCACAAGTATTTTTCTTGACCAGATGTTTTAAGGTGGGAAGATCCTCTGTCAAGATAGGCCACACCTTTTGGTGGGAGCCTATATAAAGGGCAGGGAAGAAGGAAGCATTTTCTTCTTGTGTGCTTGGCCTCACTCTTGCTTCACTGGTGCTAGAACATTCTTTGTTATTCTGGCATATACCAAAGATCAGCTGAGACATCCAGCCTTATAGACTGAACACCTACTGGATTCTTAGGTTTTTCCATTGGGAGGCCGCCTTTGTTGGTCTAGGTGGACCACAGCCTGCAATCCACCCTAATAAATTCTACATGCATGGGCACGCACACTCATTCACTCATCAGTCCCATCATGGACCTATTTCCTGCCTGCAGCACATGACCATAG
>CM052705.1:38552282-38557282 GCA_028551405.1 Uromys caudimaculatus | reverse complement strand
CCTGACTTCCCTTCATGGTGTCCTGTAACCTATAAACTGCAATAGAGCCTTTCCTGTCCACATTGCTTTTTTTTTAATGCTTTATTATGGCAATAGAAATCTAAGTATAACAATATGTCAAGTGCATTTCCAAATATCAAATCTCACTCTAGTGTGATTTAACTTACAAAAAATATCATTTAATTTTTTACTATTATAAAATTTAAAAAAGATGATGGATTAGCTGCAGAACTTAGTAAACAGAAAGGTAAGTCCTTCTGCAGATCGTTCTCTGTGAGTGCTTTCTCTATGATACACTGAGCAAAACCAACCACCAGCATCCAAATTGGATTTTGAAATATATTTTGAGGATCTCATGGATGGCATTCTCCTTAGAGTCTGTACCTACAACAGGCATACGGTAGGTGCTGGGTCTGATTATTGTTTTAGAGACTGAAAGACTATGTGCCTGGGTGCAGTGATTATGAACCTCTTGGTGGTAGATACAGAAGAAAATGAAAAGCAAAATAAAAGTGTGACTTTTATACATAGCCAGAATCATTCATGTTAGGTATTTGCATGACACACAGTAATTAGGAAGACATCATCAATTCTTAGTATTGGCCTAGGGAATAATACTTTTGATGGTATTCACATATATAAGACATGGTATATCTATAAATGTGCTTCCATCACATAAATTATAAAGATATTTTTGGTTGAGTTTTTTGATGAGACAGTCTAATCATATATAGCCTAGGCCAGTCCAGTAGCTATTCTCCTGCAATCTGACTGCTGGGATTATACTGGCTTTAAAGAATTGTATTAAAAATGTCAAGGGTACTTGCTAAAACAGAGGACTGTGATTTGGGCTCTGTCTTGTAGACAAAACCAAAAATAAACAACAATGACAAGACCAACCAATCAAACATCAAATCAAAACAAATAAAAACATCAGGATGCCCACAAACACCTGTAATTCCAATTTTAAGAATCTGATGACCCTTCTGGCTTCCATAGGCACCTGCACACATGAGCACATAAAATAATAATATGAGATAAATCATAAAATGAGATAATAAGATAAATCATTTTTGAAGGAATTTATGAGATTAGTTGGGGAGCACTATATCAAGACATGCTGATAATACATTCACATCTGTATACATGTACACATGTATGGTGAGAAGACCTAGAGTTGTTGATTCTTCTTATGGAAGAAGGACATAGAAATGAGTCCCTTCCTGTGTATAAGAGTCTTCACAGTCCTGAATAAATAACTTAATCATTTGAAACTTTAATCTGCAGATCTGGCAGATGTCCAGATAACTAATATTACAAAGCTAATTAAAGTCAAATGAAGAAAGAGTAAAGAGAATCTACTGTCAGAGCTGAGTCCTGAACAAGGACATGGTGTCCTACCTCCAGAAGTTGAGCCAGCTGTTGACACCACACTACCCTGGGCCTTAGAGGCCAGGGAATATTGAGAGAACTCAAGCAAAGCAAGGCAAGTATGTTGTGGACAGGGGAGAGATGGTGTTGATCTAGGCTGGAGCTGGAGAGGGTTGAGCAAGCATATCTGGGTATAGAAATATAACCAAGAAATCATGAGAAATCTTAGCAGGTTACCTTGGCAACCAGAGCAAAGGTAGAGATGACACATTTGAAAGTGTCTGCAACACTCGATATGCTATTCCCCATTGAGAGGTGATCAACAGAATTTAGGTATACCCTGGTACTAGAGATGGGCTCCTTTCAGAAGTGTTGTTCCTTGCTTCAGGAGACTGTAGCCATTACAAATTGCTGAAGGCTGGCAAGGAAAAGAGCCTATCTAAGGCAGGATACCTGGGCAGGTTCAGTTAAGGAGGAGAAATCTGGAGGGAGAAGAAGCCCCAAGAGCTTATAGCATCTGACTCAGAGCCCCAGTTAGAATCCCATCCCTGGAGCGGTTTTCGTTTCTTTCATGGGAACTGTTTTTCTATTCCAATAAAGTTTGTAGTTTAGAAGGTTTTGTTTCTACTCTATGTAGCTAGTGTTTCTGCTGCTTGTCAATCTGTAGCTGTTACTCTCCCTCTGCCAGCTGCCCTTGGGATCTGGGCCTGTTCATTTTTGTCCAAGACACTCAAGAGTTTAGGCACCATTACTCTAGGAGCTAAAGGTTACATAGATGCTTTATGTCTTTGGCTGTCACACTCTGTTCTGAATCTAAAAGTAAAATCATCATGCAGCCACCAAAGATTATACATTTTAGGAAACTAATTTGTAAAGATAAAGAATGAAAAGCCATCACCAGGAATCTACATAAGGTATATGACTTCCTTGGAAGATAAGCCCCAGGTCTTTGATGTGGTCTGTGGTGATTAGTTTTTGTCAACTTGGCACAAATCTGGATATACTTGGGAAGACAGAATCTAAGTTGAGGAATTGCCTCCATCCGATTTTTCTATGGGCATGTTTGTGGGAGTGTTTCCTCCATTTTGCTAATTGATACAAAATGGCCAAGCCAACTGTAGACAATGCATCCCTGGGCTTGTAGGCCTGAGCTGTATAGGAAAGCAGGCTAAACAAGTGAGAGCAAGCAGCAAGCAGTGTTCCCCATGGCCTCTTCATCAAGCTTCCTGCTCCAGGATTCTGCCTTGACTTCATGCCTGGCTTCCTCCACTGATAATCGACTGGGATTTGTAAGCTAAGTAGCACTGTTTTTTGTTTTTTTTTTTTTTTTTTTTTCAGGGTTTTATCGCAGCAACACAAAGAAAACTAGAACAGGATCCCAACACAGGGAACTTGGTAACTTGCTTGACCAGTGTCTGAGAGTCATGTGCTATAGTGCAGTTTCCTCTGAATCGAACATTTCTGACTTAGGAGACTGTAGGGGTAAACACATGTCATATTATGGAAAAGCTGAAATGCACAAGATTCTGGAAAACTCTCCTCCAGCTTTATGGGGGTAGAAGGGAGTGAACAGTGCAGCTACAGAGAGATCTCTCAGTTTTATGGCACTGTCTGCATATTGAGTTGAGACCTCCAGGAATGAAGCTTCTGTAAGCCATCATTCATGTTGGACAACTGTGATAAATATCCTCCAGTTTACCAACTGGACTCTTGAGCTTGCGAAATCTTTACTTTGGACTGTTGTGGGTTCTCTCTCTCTCTCTCTCTCTCTCTCTCTCTCTCTCTCTCTCTCTCTCATCCCCCCTCTCTCCCTCCCTCTCTCTCCCTCTCTGTCTTTCTGCCTGTCTCTGTCTCTGTGCCTCTGTTTCTCTCCCTGTGTGTGCACATGTGTGTTATATTGTATCTCTTATGCAAAAATTGATCACACAACACCATGCTTGTTGACTCCCTAGGTCACAGTCACTTCTGAGCCAGACTGAACTAGAAATGGTAATTAGAAGGATCAGGCAGATTTGGGAACACCTGAGTTCTTATATTACTTTAACTGCTGTCCTATCAAAATGTGCAAGACTGACTATGGAGCCTGAGAGCAGAAAAAAAATCCCCACAGGGAATGATAAAACACTCCCAGGTGCAACAGCCCGACTGATAAAATGAAGACGGGGCATAAACCCTATAAGCCATTTCTTGAAGTAAATGTGTCTTAGGATTTCTATTGCTGTGACCAAAATTAACTAGGGGGGGATTAATTTATCTTTCAAGTCACAAGTCCATTATCTAGGTAAGAAACTCATGACAGAAACCTGGAGGTGGGAGTTGATACAGAGGTCATGAAGAATGTTGTCTACTGCTTTATTCTTTGTGGCTTTCTCATCCTGCTTTCTAATAGCACCCAGGACCACCAGCTCAGAAGTGGCACTAACCACAGTGAGCTGAGCCCTTACACATCAATCATCAACTAAGAAAATGTACCACAGACTTGCCCACCAGGCAACCTGATAGGAGAATATTCTCAATTATAGTTCCATTTTCCTAAATGACTCTAGCTTCTGTCAGTTTACATAAAACTATTCAGCATATCCAGAAAATTCAACTATCATGCCTGATGGTAGCAAAGGTTGCCGATGGTTCTGGCTTCCATGTGCTCATCTGCTAACACTCCTTAACCCATTCCTGATCCCAACACACACACACACGCACACACAGAGAGAGAGAGAGAGAGAGAGAGAGAGAGAGAGAGAGAGAGAGAGGGAGGAAGAGAGAGAGAGAGAGAGAGAGAGAGAGAGAGAGAGAGAGCTTAAACTCATATAAATGGAGTAGACATAGTTCGTAGAGAATATTACTTTATTTAATATTCTATACATTTACAAACTTTCCTATTCACAGTCTATAACATTGGACATTTCTATTGTCCTGCATTGGGTAATTGATCTTGACCATTTGGAGTGCCTTTCTTAAGTGCTGTTGATGTTCCTCATCCTCTTTAACCTGGTTCTTCTCACCAAGTCACCTAGGGAGGAACACAAAGTACTGACATCTAGGTGATATTGTGATGTTGAGACTTCTGTCAGGCGGTGTCTCTGTATAGTGGGAAGAGAAACAGCTACTTAGATCTCAGCTGACAACACAGTTTTTCTCATCGGCCCAAGGTGGGGGGCTCCTGCCTTTATTCTTAGAGTAATTGCTTCTCAGGGAAATCCATCTCAGATCCAGGTCAAGATAATTACTATTAGAAAGAGCACCAGGCAAAATCAGTTCTACCTCCAGATTAGATCATGTCTACCAAAGCACTCTTTTAAAAGTGACTTTGCATCTGTTCCTTCTCATTTATAAAACGAGGGCATTGTACCAGGTGACTCCTAAATGTTGTTACAGCTGAACTATTTGAAAATCAGTATATTTTCTTCCAAAGAAATTCACAAACTCCCGGAGAACAAGAGACTCACCTTGAGTTATACATCACTATGCAAACTGGCATGTCTAGCCTTTGACGCTTCAAACAGGACATCTTCATCCTCAAAGTTTATTCTTTTTTTTTTTTTTTTCCTCCTTTTTTATTTTTGATACTTTATATACATTTCCAATGTTTCCCCTTTTCTGAGTCTCCTCTTTGTATACCCCCCATCCCC
>CM052705.1:38534936-38551782 GCA_028551405.1 Uromys caudimaculatus | reverse complement strand
TGCTCCCCTCAACCCCACTCACGGTCCTTCCAAGTTCCTGTGAGATTTCCTTTCTATGGAGCTCCTTGGCTATTCTCAAAGTTTATTCTTAAGAACTCCACAATCATGTTACTAAAAATAATCGCAAGGAAGTTCCTGTGTTTTGTGTAAAGTTATAAGTTTATGCTGGGGTCTTTTGGGAGATGTCCTTGGCCACATGCAGTTCATTGGCTGTGGATTAGACACGTCTGTCATTCTACAGTTAGCGGGGTCCTTTCACTAAAACAGACCTTTCTCTATATTACCTATCCTCAGTTAAAATCCTCCCTTTCTCAATATCCTTTTCATGACATCCATCTCTTAGTATCCCCTCTCTTGAGTTCCTTCTCTTCCTATCCTCATTTCCTCATGGTCCCTTTCTATTCGCCCTGGCTTCTTTGGTTATACACTTAAATGTGAATACTCAGAGTGATGATCCATAAATACAATAAAACACGTGGCATTTATCTTTCTGGGTCTGGGTTACCTCACTTAGTATGATATTTTCCAGTATTACTGATTTACCTGCACATTTCATTACTACATTTTTCTTTTACTTTGTTGCTGAAAAGAACCACGAGTGTGCGTGTGTGTGTGTGTGTATGTATGTGTGATACATTTTATTATCTATTAATGATTGAAGGACATCAAGTCTGATTCCTTTGATATTGTAAATTGAATGGCAGTGAAGGTGAACAAGTGTCTCTGGCCCCTGAACCATCACACCCTGTTCAAGAAAGCCCTGCCCCACAGTGACATGTCTTTGAATGTTCCTCTAAGAACTGACCCAGTCGACATTCTCACATGCCTCAATATCTTGTAAACTTACTTACAGTTGGTAAGATGCATTTTTCACAGCAACAATCTTGTATGCTCATAACCCACATCAGGGTTACAGTGATAATACTGAATTGTATAACTCAATGTTTGTTCATTGTTGATTTATAAACCATTCTGTTTGCCTGTGTTTATATTTTTGTAAACAAGAGTGGCAGAGGGGAGACATCATACCTGCATGTCTGCTACAAGGAAACTGGAAAGAAATCCTACTCTAGATCCTGGGATCTTCACTGTAGAAGAAACAGTAAGACTCCTCGGAAGCTCAGCAAACCCATGCACTGACTCCACAGCTCCTCAGTCCCAATTGGGCTGAGCAGGAGCAGGATTGCCACCTTGGAGGAAATTGTCAAGTACTTCCATCCAGTGTTTCCTTTGGAAACATTTCTTCCCAGTCAAGCATTTACTACACTTGGAAGAACAGCAGCAGCCTGAATAAGCACAGTCTGTGTAGCTTTCTTAATGCTATATAACTGAATTGGGCAGGAGTTAGGGGCAATAACTCATGAACATTTATAACTTTATATTTCAGTTAGTGTTCTATGGTTGCAATGAAACATCCTTACTAAAAATCAAGTTGGAAAGGAAAGGGTTTATTTGGCTTATACTTCTAAAGTGCTATTCATCATTGAAAGAAATCAGGACAGAAACTCAAATAGATCAGGAGTCTTTAAGCATGAGCTGATGCAGAAGCCACGGGGGAGTGCTGCTTACTGGATTGCTCATCATGGCTTGCTCAGTCTGCTTCTTTTTTTTATAGAACACAGGAGTACCAGTCCAGGGATAGTACTACCTCATCAACCACTAATTAAGAAAATGCCCTACAGCTAGATCTTATGGATGCATTTTTCTCAACTGAGGTTCCCTCCTTTCTGATAAGTCTAGCTTGTGTCAAGTTGACATAAAACTAGGTAGGACACATGGATACCACAGAAAATAGAAAAATCTGAGGCATAATCTCTTCAAATGTGAGCTTTTATATTTTGAGAAACTGACCTAATGAGTTTTGCCACTATGGTGTTTTGAATGAGAATTTACCAGTCCAATAGGCTCATATATTTGAATGCTTGATTATGAAGTTGATGGAACTATTTGGGAAGGATTAGAGAGTATGGCCATGTTAGAGGAGGTGTGTCACTGGGGGTGGACTTTGAGATTTCAAAAGCCCATGTTAGGTCCATTCTTCCCCTTATTCCTCATGTCTGCCACCATGGTCCCTGATATGATGTTCATGGACTCTAAGCCTCTGAAACTGTAAGCAAGCTCCTAATCAAATTAAATGCTTCATTTATAACTTCTCTTGGTAATGGCTTTCATTGTAGAAATAGAACACTAAATAGGAAAGTCAATTACAGATTCTCCAA
The DNA here is from genome assembly GCA_028551405.1 of Uromys caudimaculatus. Lineage (NCBI taxonomy): Eukaryota > Metazoa > Chordata > Mammalia > Rodentia > Muridae > Uromys > Uromys caudimaculatus. The sequence goes on along the minus strand of CM052705.1, from coordinate 38,549,563 downwards.
TCATGCTGTTGGTATTTATAGTAACATCTAAGACTTCAATTCTGCATGGAATACTTCCTGTTTTGGCATGATCTTCATCCCTACAGGTCACATCCTTAATGTTTGGTTCTCAGCATGGTGATTTTAAGATGGTGAAAAATCTCTCAGAAGTGGAACCTTATAAGGAAAATATTTCAACTGGTCTTTGGAGGTACTTTCCAATAGAATGAAATACTGCTGAGCTCAAAGGCTGAGTCAATTCTCCAAAGCAGGCAGTTAGGACATTGAGGCCAACCCATGTGCTTAATCCCTTCTGCCCAGTTTATTCTCTGTCACATCATATGAAACTTATGATGGCAGTTCTATGCTGTTTGAACTTCATAGTCACCAGAATCATGAGACCTTTATAAAGTATTCCACTTCATTATTTTGTTACAGAAATGGGAAACAGTGTATATAACAATACATCACTTGTATTGGTGACTAACCTCATATCCCCTAGCTTCAAGCCCAACTGTCAATGCAAACTTCCAACTTTCAATTAAAAGACAATAAGAACTAGCTTATTTTGGAGTCAAAATTTGAGGGACCACAGACTGGGAACATAGATGATTTAGGTCTCCTTCAAACCCAATGTTCCAAGATGGTAATGCTTTCATTGTGTTTTTATGGTAGCAGAACAAAGTTATAAGATAAGAAATTTTAAAAATACTTTGATGGAAATATCATAAAGGCTAATTATCCTCAAGATGAGGATCTCAACTATAGGTCTCCAATGTGATCTCATAACAATTGTAGCCCTTCCATTAGTAGATAATAGAATTTTGTTTAGCTAAGACATTCTAAAGGCTTATGTTTGTTTATCAAGATTTAGGTTTGACAAGGGGGAAGCAAGGAATGGCTTTGAAGGAGACTAGCGCAATATAATTGATCAGCAACATTCCAAGCTCTCCAAGGATGTTAAAATATTAATGCCAGCCTTTGTAGACACAACGTTTTTCAGAAATTCTGATCATATATTTAGATTTGGGTTTGTTAATCTGGGTTGGGGATCCCACAATGCCTTTCTCTATTCTTCCAACCTCGCTGGCTGTAAAGGTTGTTTTGCCAAAATGTGCTATAAGAAAGAAGCAGGCAGACTTAGGCAAGGATGAGTTACCATCCTGTGCTGCTGTCTGAAGTGGCAGCTTCAGACAGTTGTTCATATGCCTCAGACAGCACTCGTATGTCTATTCAGAGATCCAAGTCCTCAAGTGTTTAACTTTCTGATCCATGATACAGAGATCCTCCCTCAGGTCCAGATGCTCATAGTCCAAGCCTTTCCCTGTTTCCTCTCTTCTAAACCTTATTCTTTGATAATTTCATACATACATATGTCATGTATGATCGTATAATCCCCATTACACTCTCACAACCGTCCCACTCCCTGCTTCTTCACAAATTCCCCTCTTACTTTTACATCTTTAATGTTTATCTCTGCCAGTCCTGGGAGACAAGGCAGAGATAAGTGCTCTATTGGCTAGTTTAGTGTGATTTTTAATCTTTCTGGCTAGTTACTGAATTCTTTGCAATAATATGCTTAGTTTCTTGTTATTAAGGTCATCGTCTGTTGCACTGCATACTTCCTCTTACAGGGAGAGATAATATCAGTTTTCCTGAATGGGTCTTAGCTGAGGCAAACATTTTCACAGAGGATCTAAGCTAATTTTCCAGACAGTCCACAATGATATGTATAATCCCTATTTCACAGATGACTATCACATAGTAGAATTTGTTCTTTGCTCAGAAACCCAGAGCTAGGTCCTGAGAGTCAGACACAAACCTGTTTGGCAGGTTCCCTAGACTCAGCTCCTGAGTGCCATGACGGGCATCCTCTGATATGAGCTCCTGGGAGTTCTGCCTTCCCCTAGCTGTGGTGGGTTGCTTCTCTTCCAGAACATTCATGAATCAGTTCCAAATGAGTCATTCCACTATGGACTGCTCCCTGCTTCATAGAGCATTCTGAAATCCCAAGATTAATTTTAGCGCTAGTGATTTTGTTGATGCATCAAGCGCTCCTCTTCTGTATTTGGGTTTGCAATGCTTTGCCTGTGTGGCTTTTGAGTGTATTGTCAGTATTGAGTTGATCTTTGTGTTCTGGTTTGGCTTCAGTAGCAACACATTTCTCCAAGCACTGCTGATGAAGGTTGTGTTTTCTGTGACTTTGGGGTCTTTGCAGTAGTGGTTTGGTCACACACTTGTTGACTCACTTCCCTTCATCTTATATAATGGTCTCTAAACCAGTGTCACCTTCTCATGATTGGATTGGATTTGTACTTTTAAATCATGAGTTATACATTCACCTGCTTTGTTCTTTCTCTTGAAGATTGCTTTGACCACTATGGGTGCCTCAGAGTTAAAACAACTCAACGCAACTCTGAAATCAGCTTGTTGAATTGCACAAAAGCCACCACCAGGCCTCCCATGGCGACTCCATTAGTCCACAGAGGAGTCTGAGAGGGACATGATGATATCACTGTCAAGTATTCTGATTGTAAGATGTGCAAAGATTTTCCAGTCTTCTGTATTATCTTTAATGTTTTTGACATTAATTTGTTTCATAATTCCCCAAAGACACAACCCAGAAGTCCATAATCCTTCATGCAAAAGTCACAAAAGAACAGAACCCTGAGTGAAGGCATTGAGGGATAAACAGGCTTATTTTGTCTTACAGTTCTGGAAGGAAGAAGTGATGCAGGAGTCCTTGGGTGATGATGGTTGCCTAGAGGGAGGTAGCCTTGTGAAGGTCCCAGTCAAAAAAGAGCCTACCCAAGGAGAATAGGTAACTCTGGGCAGGCCAACCAGGCAGGAAAGGAAGTCTAGAGGGAAAAGGATGACCAGAAAACCATAGAGTCTGACTCAGGGCTCCCATCTTGAGGCACTTGACATCAACTTGATGGGAGCTGTTTGTCTGTCATGAGTGTGTGTTATTTTTAATCCTCTCTCTTCTCTGTGACTGCTATTTTTTCTGTCAATCTGTAACTTTTCTCTCACTGTCACCTCCCTCAGATCTGTGACCATTCCTTTCTGCCTGGGATTCTCACTGCAGCTCCCACTTTGCTATTCCCTGTCCCCCCTGAGTTTTGTAAGTGTCCCATACATTACTGTTTTATGTCTACCATTGGTGAAGCATCAATATTACTAGAAGTATATTACCCCTTTACAGATCTTTGCAAGGGCCCTCGCTAGGACACTGCATTTCTGCTGCTCTCTCTGGAACCCTGAGCTTTAAAGTGTCACCTGCTCTGTTGAAACAACCACTTCTCTTGGGAAAAATGGGGCCTCTTCACTTTATGAATGGCTTTTCCCTCAGTGCAGGTAAATTCGCAGCCAAGGTTCTGAAATTGCATTAGAGGCAATGACTATTTTCTGGCCAGTGACACTCTGCTGCAAGAACTAAGGGACTCTGACCCTTCGGCTAGCCTGTTTTGGCATTCTCGGGTGTTTATTTGGGGAGCAGGGACTCTGACTTTTCTGCTAGTCTGTTTTGGCATGCTGAGGTGTGTGTGTGTGTATGTGTGCATGTGTGTGTGTCTTTGTGTGTGTGTCTGTGTGTTTGTATCTGTGTGTGTGCGTGTGTGTGTGTGTCTGTGCATGTATGTGTGTCTGTGTGTGCATGTGTGTGCGTGTGTGTGTGCGTGTGTGTGTGCGTGTGTGCATGTGTGTGTGTCTGTGTGTGTGCTTGTCTGTGTGTGTGCGTGTGTGTGTCTGTGTGTTGGGGAAGGGCAAGAGTTGTTAGGGTCCCAGTCTTCTTGCAAAGGTAGAATGAATGTGTTAGGGAGTAGAAACTGAGTTCAGATGGAAACCCCTACCTCTATCTGCAATTGCTTAAGGCTCAGTATATTAAAAGGTTGCTAGGGTCCAGAGACAAGTTACATCTGTCTCCTCAAAGAGAGAACCCTCTATGCAAGATCTGGGGAAAGGGGGATAAAAGCCACCCCTTGGTCTCAGCGACACTGTTACTACAGTCTGTTAGGAGACAGGTAGACATCTTGAATAATAAACCACAATTCTTTGTATCTGACCAAGTTTCTGTAGACATTTTAAAATACATTTATTTTTCTGCCTGTCCTGAGCACCATTCCTAAAGCCTAGCTTTCTCTGTCTCTGTCTCTATCTTTATCCCTCTCTCGTAAGCATGTCCACATGCACACACACACACATGCGCACCCCCCCACACACACACACACACAGATCATCATTACCTGGAGCTGGCAGGAGAGCTCAGCTTCCTGCTGTGTTGAAATCTGACATCTAACACCTGCTTCTGGGACAGCCCAAGTGATGTGAGACTCAGAATTTCTGCCTGTCCAACACCCAGGGGGACGCACCACATGTGCAGATGTGTCTGCAAGAGGCAGCACCTCAGAGGTACTTACCATGAGTGCACATGACAAGGTGGGAACTCCTGGCTGCAGGCTGCCTCCCACCACAGAAAGGAAATTTGCCCAGGGGCTTCCCACCTCAGAACTCTTGACAGCCCCGGGACTTAGCAATTCTGCTCTGATACTGCTCCATAGATGACCTTCATTTTGATAGACCCTCAAAATGACAGACATTTACATCAGAAGGGAAAATGGTGAGGTAGCAGTTAGCATGGAGACACATGACTAATAGCAAAGGAATATAACCCCCAGAGTTCCAGTATTTCAAGGGCTCAGAAGGCAAAATGATAGTGGTACATCTTGTGATCCATTCTTTAGAAGATGTACATGTATTCTCTAGGAAAGATAAAAATTCAAACTTTCCTGTATAAATATGTGGTGTGTGTGTGTGTGTGTGTGTGTACGCACGCGCGCTCATACTTTTTCTTTTGTAAAGTGCTATGCAAACAATGTAAAGATACAATCTAAAGCTACAGTGTTGCCTGAAACACATCCAGGGAGGGTAATTATCTCATGACTTCAATCCAAGGCTTCCCTTTTAAAAAATCCTCCTTAAAAGCCTCAGTTAAAATTAAAACACACTTTTAAATTTTCCTTTAGAGTGACTACTTAGCACTGTAATTTTATTCTTTAACCAATAACGGAGATGGTGGCAGTGGCACATAACTTACTCTGAGAAGGCAAAACCTCCATTAACTGTCTGAACTGGTGAGGGTTCAATCACATCCTGCTATATATAGCAGGCTCTCTCTGTGCAGTACCCAAAATTGAACTTGCACACGCTTTGACTTTTTATGACATAATTTATAGAAATGCAGCCTTTTTATGACTCCTATGCCTTTATTCTTTATTTCTTATTGATTATAAGTCAGCTGGGTTTGCCTTAGGACATCTAGTTAGTAGTGATTCACAGTAAAGCCATTGCAACTATATTTAGCTAATGTAAAGAAAATATAACAGATGACTCTCCCCCAATGACTAGGGAAGCAACAGCCTTAGCTAATTCTGCTTGTGTACAATATATCATGGCCTGATAATAAAAGTCATTAACTAATGTCCACTTGGCTGTGGTCTCTGCAGAGAAGACTATATTCAAGAGAAGCTGGAACTCTGTCTGTGCAGGTCATGTACCAGAAACTAAAGCTGCTTAAATTAAAACCCTTTCCACAGAAACAAAGCAAAAGCTGTCAAGCCTGCTACCAACCCCAGCACCGGTGTGCTGTCAGTTGCTAGTCAAATTCAAGGATCGGCATAAACTTGTATCCCTTCAGTTCTGGAGCATTGGAGCAGCTTAAGTAATTAAGACGAACATTGCTTAGACTATAAAGAGATGAGAAAAGATTCAGAGAGAAACAAATGATATAAAGTATCCCTGTTAAATAATAATAGTAGGGAATGATGGTTGATTTGGTTTGTTTTTGGTTTTGTTTTTAATTTTGGATAGGGGATTACCTAACTCGGATTGGCCAGATTCATTATGTAGCCCAGGCTGGCCTTGAAATTCTGACCATCCTACCTCTATCTCCTAAGTTCTATATAGGCGAAAGAGACAGAGAGAGACAGAGAAAGAATGAGAATGAACATGTAAATTACTGGCAGTAACAACCTGACAAGCAACAACAAGAAAGATTAACAGGAAAATATGTAAATGAACAATAACTTTCTTAAGTAAGCAGCATGAACTATTTAAAGTGATCAAGTATTATTCAAACACATGAAAGGAGTGGTAAAGTTTACCATATGTGCCTAACTATACATGAACTTTACAACACCAGAGACTGAACCTATAAAATGATCTCTGAAACAGGAATGTCAGCTCAATGTTTCTACTCACACACCATCTCCATTTGCCGACTTTATACACATTGTGGCGTTAAATGGAAAGGAGAAAATGTTGACAGATTAAATGTTCAAACAAATCTGAGGTATCTAAAATATACCTAGCAATACAACAAAAAATCCAAGCTAAGACAGAGATGGAGAAATCAATAAATAAAAATGACAGTGCCAACACTGTTTCAGTGTAGACGTATGCTAATACTATGAACCCAAAGCAGCTTTCTATCTCTAACCATGTGCATCAGGACACAAATGCTAAGACTTCAAAATAAGCTCAGGTGTCTGAGTTCATACAGGCAATTTCAGCTCTATGCGGGCTGAGCTAGGATCACCAAGGGTTAGAGGTCATCCTGAGCCAGATAGGACACACTGGCTACAGAAGTAAAACACTGTCTCCTAAATAAATAAATAAATAAATAAAATAAATAAATAAATAAATGTTAAACAACCCTATACTCAACCTCCATCAAACATTTAGCTAATGAAAACACAGAAGGCTGTTTGACAATAAATGCTAAAATTCTATTAAGAGAAATTAATATATTTCTAATATTTCTAATAATTTTCCTAAATTGATGAAGTAGTGGTTTATAATGGTGAAGATGTTTTTTTCCCTAAATAATTGCATACATTTAACAAAATGTCAGTGTTATTGAAAATTGCTGGGAGTGTAGCCTATCTATCCAGCCACAGTCAGAATAAGGTAATTAATGCCCATGAATGCTTCACTTACCTTCTCTACTCTTGCTCCATCCAGGGTTCCTGCAAACCACACAACTGTACATTTGTCAAAACACATAGTGATATATCTAAAACCAATAAAAAAAAAAAATAGGCCAGAATAGACAGACTCAAAATAAATCCACACCCTAAATGATAGTACCAAAACCAAACCAAACCGAAACGAAACGAAACGAAATCAAATGAAATGAAACAAACCACCAACAAATAGCAGAGGCTGAACATCTTCATTAGAAATGCTAGGCTCAATGCCCCAGTGTAAGAAAATTTGAGGACAGGGAGGCGTGAGTGGATGAGTGGGTCAGGGAGCACACTCATAGAAGCAGGGGCGATAGGATAGGGGGTTTCCTGGGTGGAGGAAACCAGGAAAGGGGATAACATTTGAAATGTAAATTAAGCAAATATCCAATTTAAAAAATAAAAGAAATGCTAAGGTTGGAGAGAAGGCTCGGTGGCTAAGAGCACTTGCTCTTACAGAGAACCCCTAAATCCACATGGTGGATCACAACTGCCTATAACTCTGGTTCCAGGAGATCTGATTCCCTGTTCTGGCCTCTGGAGGCCACAAACCAGGCACACACATGATACACATATATACATGTAGGCAAAACACCCATATACATAAAACAAAGGTAAATAAATCCTTAATACAAAAAAAGAAATTCTGGGGACCATAGCATTGCAGATTCCAGATCCTTCCTTATTTGGTCTAGTTTGCATATACATAGAAGATTTCTTAAGGATGAGTCCCATGTCAAGGTGCCTTCTTTTGCTAAAACAAGTGGCTACAGTAACATATAGAATGTGTTGCAACTCAAGTTTGGAGGTTCCAGTGGGCCACATTGTCTTGGGCCCTGCTGCGGGCAAAGCATTATGGTAAGAACGCATGGAGAAGGAAAACTGCCCACTACATGGTCTTAGAGTAACAGGGAAAAGAGCTGAGGTCCACCTATCCAATAACATAGAGACCTCCCATTAGATCCCCATCTTTGAAAGGTCTCGTAGCCCTCCAAAAAGACCACCTGGGAAACAAACTTCCAGTAATAGAACTTTGAATGCCTTTAAGGTCCAAACTACAGCAAGACACATGTGTAAATATAAAATTCATTTGTATTTCTTATGCTTCTCACACAAACATCTGGAAGAAGCATATATACAATCATTTTAGTGCACCTGAATTTTGACCATGTCTATGTCACTTAAAAACTTGACTTTGGAGATTTAGGTGATCAATGTAGAACAACAACAAAAACTGTTGTAAGACGAAAAACTAAATCTGAGAAGGGTTAAGAGCCATCAGCATGGGTGTTATATCTGGGTACATGGCAGGTTGTGGCTCCTAAGTGACCATCCCCATTGAGGAAAAAAAAGAAGATGTTAAAGATGGCAGTTAAATGTGAAAAGACACCCAAAAAACCTGCTAAGAAAAGAATATGGAAAATCTAGCATGCTGTGGGAGTCAGAACAGCATCAGGTTAGTGTATAAAGTCTACTTGGATTCTCTGTAATATAAAGCTGGCATACTCAGAATCCAATCTGTGAGGGCTCACTACCACAACCTGGCCTCAGACACACTCACAAGAACTTGCGCCTGAAGACTGGGGCTATACAGTTCAACTCTGCATGTGAGAATAGTTTAAGACCAACCTGTCCCCCACCCCTACTCCTCTCTAGTATAGAGGGAAAATGACCTTTCTTTTTAACTTACACATAATTTTATTGATATACTGACAATTTTAAGAAGGATGTTGAAACATATGAAACACATGTATCTGCAGAAATCATAGTTACATGATAGAATGTTTAACCTGGGCAGCAGAGACTCCACCACAGGAGGATAACCTCGGAGAGATACCTTTACCTGCATCTGTGGTGTAATACAAGAATCAGGACAGGAAAAAAGACACATGCAGAAAAAACACAGAGAACTTGCAGTCAGGAGATCTAATCTGAAACAAACATCAAATAGAAGAAAACTAATCCCAGATGAAGGACCCAAACAAGGAAGAGTAAAGCAATCATTGACCTAAACAATCCTGACCTAGGAAAACACCAAGAAGAGATCATAGGGTTGGAAGTTGGTATTGGATAAAATGTATAGTCAGGACACAGGATCAGGGAGAGGCAGATGAGTTGAAGAAGTCTTGAGATTATATTTACTTATGGAAGGAGGATAAACCTGTTCCCAAGTTTTAGCTTTGATGGGATTAAGAGCAGCACTTGTCTGTCTGTAATACCCCTCTGAAGAGGACCACCCTACTGAAGTCCACAGAAAAGAAGCATCTTTACATTGTCAACACCCCCCCCCCTAAAAAAAAGACAAGAGAGATGAGGAAAAGACACAGGGCCAGTATCAAAGAACCAGTTCTTCATACAAAAATGACAGATCTGATGCAGCCATGAAACGAGAAACGATGAAGTGATTTGAGGAGAGACATCTCACAAAAGCAGGCAAGTCAGATGCATAAAATGTCTGGTCTAACATGCTGTATGTCATCTACCCTAATGTCTCCTCACGAAACAGCTTTCTGAGCAGTGCGGTGCTAGCTAGGGTCAGTGTGGTGGCAGAGCAGCACATCATGCTTCCGTCTAATATGCTGTCAATGAGAATACAATTTGCACATGTATTCATGTTCTGTATATCGTCTACATGCCTGCCATCCATCTTTCTCATCCCTCATATATCAACCATCTAAGTCATCTGTCTACCTGCCATCAATCATTTATCTATCTGGCATCTATTTATCATCTATCTATCTATCTATCTATCTATCTATCTATCTATCTATCTATAATCTATCTTTCGTCATCTTTAGTCTGACAGAAAGGAAATAAATTTAGTTGGGTTAACTCAACTCAAAAACTAGTTAAAAGTCTCCTCTCTCAAAGCTAAAGGTGGCTTATGCTCGCTCATACAGCCACACAGACTATGGGAAGAAGGATCAGGGTCTTATTGGGCCCAGAGGGTAACTTTAGGAGAAAGTGATGAAAATATTCCTGTTTCATTTTGTGAAAAATAAAACATAAAGCAGAATTACAACGAAGAAATGTTGAAAAGTGAGAGAAAACCATGCCAGTATACACAGATAGGTTAGGAGAGGTGGACCAGGGTACCCTCAACCTGCTCCACTTTGGACTTTAGGCTCTTGGCTGATGTATGTAGTTCCTCCAGTCACACATTGCTTCTTGGTCTCTGGTGCTGGAACAGACTGTGGATTGGGCCGTTTCCTTTCTTCCTCAGAATTGTTAACTTCTCAACCTCTGTCTTTCTTCAGTTTTTCGGCAGATGGCCTCATCTTACATCTTTTTTAAAATAAAACTTTCCCTGCTGAATCTTCATTATTTGTGCATTCAGACTTATTTCTCAGGGTGATTCAGTGTTGCAATGAGTTGTTTCCTGAGAAAATTATGGCTTTTCTTGAAAAGGAGGAGGATAACTGGACTTCACAGAAGGTGGACTGTCCTCTCTCCCACTGTGTGACATTTCCCCCCTGTGAAGCAATCTCATCTTACAGAGCTTGGGTTCAAGAGCCTGGGGGACATTTAATGTGTTTTGGGTTACACTGAGGCTAAAGTTACTTCTTTTGTAGAACTAGTATTCCTGGGTTTTTGTCTTTAGATAGATTCTTTGCAAGCATTTCCATAGCTTTAACAAACAGTGAGGGTATCATTTCCTTTTTCCTAGATGGCAGGGTCAGGAATGAACTCAATTTATCTCCCTGTGCCTCAAGTCCTGGCAGCGACACCCAGCTTCCTGCCTGAGGCCTGGGCTGCAGAAGATGTGAGGCAGATCTGGAAGCTGTAAGAACCATCCAAGGCCAGTGAGAACTCCCACAGAAGTTTGCCTCCTGCCCAACACAGACATCGCCTTTCATAAAACCTTAAAGAAAGGTCATGAGGCGAAGAAAATTAAATAAATAAGTGACCACAGATAAAGGGTTGAGCTTTGCACTTATCTTAAGAGCTGAGGGGAAGAAAGGTTGTGTTTTCTCACACTCTGGTGTCCCCATGGTAACCTGAAAATCTCCTTTGCAAGCCACCCTTGAGCTATCAAGACTTCCTAGGAAATGTTTGCCCGTTGTAATCCAAGGTTAAAGAAAAATAGACACACATACACAAGGCTGCGGAATGTTTACTTTTGAGGGCTTTTACTCCTACAAAATCAACTCTGTTATCTTACTGGAAATTCTCTTTCTCCCCAGAGCTGAGGGATGGGCTGCTGCAGAGTGGTCCATGTGAGGTGACTCCCATCTGGAAGAGCAGGCCTGTCAAGGGGTAGATGACTACAGGGCTGGAATTTGTCAACACTGGGCACTAGAGATGTCAGAGATACCTTAATGAGCAATGTCCAGTGTCACACAGAAAACAGGATGGAATCACATGTGGTCAGAGCCAAAGAAAGAAACAGGTGAATGTGGGGGAGAACTTTACACAACAGAAAGAGTTAGTGATTCTGGGAGACTATGCTCATTATTTAAAAGTCCTAAAAGTAGGCTAACTATACAGAGGTAGTTGCTATAAAGTAATTAACAAGCAACGATGGGCAAGAGAGAACAGCTTTGCCTATGTCGGTGCTTCTCAAGCTGAAGATTTGACCCTTTCATACAGTTAGTTCCTCATGCTCTGGTGATCCCCCCCCATCATAAAATTCTTTATTTGCTATGTCATAGTCGTAATTTTGCTGCTGTTATAAATCGTAACTATCTGATATGCAGGACATCTGATATATGACTCTCAAAGGGGCCGAGACCCACAAGTTGAGAGCCGTTGGTTGGCTTATGCCATAAGCAGAACCAACCATGTCTAGTCATACTTTGTAAAAACAAAAAAAGTAGTTCATGGTGAAGAGCTGACTTGGTGCTTAAGAGCATCTGTTGCTCTTGCAGAGGACCTGAGTTTGAGTTCCAGCACCCCATGGTAGCTCACAACCTTCTTTAAATCCAGTTCTCAAGGATTTAACAGTCAAATGCATGCACATTTGCAGGTAAAATATCACATACAGAAAATAAATCTTTAAAAATCCGTGCATTTATTTAGTTTTAGTAAAGGGACAAAAATGACATGAGAGTAAGAGGAAGACTAGTCAAGAAGAAAGGGGTCAGCAGGGTTGAGATTGAGGGTAGGAAGTATGGTCACAGCGCATCTTAGCCAGTAGAGCAATACAAAGGCTTGAGGTAGCTTATCTGTTCTAAAGTTCTAATCAACACCAATCCTTACCAGTGTCTACTGGGGTAAGACATGAGATAAGTAAGACATAAGACAGCCTGAATGGTGAATGGGGGTGGCACATCTCAGCTCATATCCACAAGGTACTGTGCTTCCCTTTAAAATCCAAGATCCCACCTCACTTCTGTGGACGAAAATGAGAGTTCTTATGTACTAGTTTGCTAACGTACTGAAGTGATAATCTACAACCTATTTATTACCCTGACACCACCCAAATCAGGAAGACACTGTAGCTCAATAGTCATAAACACCAGGAGAGTTGACAGGGATTATGAAAACTGTCCGTTGCTAGGAGCCCTTGGGCAGATGTCATAGATGCAGAAGAGACACATGCCAGTGTGGTCTGCAGATGGTTCCACTGAGCAGTGTTATCAGGTCCAGAACCAGTATGCTTTTCTAAATGAGGAAGACAGGACTTTGAGCAGGTAGGTAACACCAGGCACTAAAAAGTTTTCTGTGACAAAAGCAAAACCAGTGTAAGCAGAGAGCATGCCCTGACTTGGGAAAGAATAGAGAGGGACACACTGAAGCAGCAGAGTGGTGACCTGCAAGCATTGCTCTCTCACTAATGAACCTGAATTTCTAAAAGTCACAGTTGCCAAGTTCCCCAAGCGCCCCATTAAAGCAGAGAAAATGACATTCACCTCAAAAGATGCTTTATATATCAGCTACTAATAACTCACATCACTGGGGCAGAAAGTGAAGACTAACCAGAGAGGAACCTGTGTTAACCCATAATTTACCAGTCCTGGGTGCATCCTGGAACAGTACCGGAGGATTCTGTGTTCCCCTTCCCCCTCCGTCCTCTGAGAAAGTGCCCGAGCTCCATATTTGCATAAATGTATGTTTTGAAATATCTTCCCAAATCCTAACTGTAATAAGCCTTTCCACATTGGCTCATATGAAAGGTATTTTCCTCTGTTTTCTTCATTCCCAGTGAGAAGTCACACACATCTTGAGACTTCTGTGCATTCCACATTTCAGCATCACATTTTACCCCAGAGATCCCAGGAAGCTGTTCCAGTTACTATGCACACAGCATGCTGCCAGGCAGCTTCATGGGCTTAGTCGGGTTCCAGGGTTGACCTGCGCCTCTTCCATCTGACAGTTCAATACACATGCATAAATAGAATCTTACAGTTTGCATATGGATGCACAATCAGCAAAAGGCATTCCTAAAACAAATATTCTGTGTGATTATGGAACAAAGCCCCATGGTGCTGAGGTGCTGAGAGGGTCAGACATTCAGTTATAGAAAAAGGTGGTAGGAACAAACAGACAAGGGCTTGACTGCTTCTCACAGACACGGGCTTCTTAGCGGTCACCCACACTGAAAATATAAGAAAATGTTCACAAGACGGCTTGGAATAAATCTGTGACACTCTATCTCAAGCATGTAATTATAAATGTGCCAGGAATCAGGATACTGTGGTTAATTCTTCAAGGTTAGTGGGGTGGAGGCAAGGCACCCACCTCTGGCTTTGCCACTTGCTCTTCACAGTTTATTCAGGATCTGCCCTCATCCCTTTGCCCCTCACACTCTTGGTACCAATCTCAGCTTCAGTTTTAGAGTCAGGCACAAGAGTATCTTGACCTTTGGGGGGGGGAATATTTCACCCCTTTGTATTATTTTGGTGCCTCATAAATATTAATTTCACTGCTTTTGTGATCCTACCTGGCCTTTATTTATTCAAAAGTCAGTGTTGAGTAAGATTGAGACTCAATAATCTTCAGATCAGGTGACATTATAAGGAATGTGCTGACACCTGGCCTATGCAAAGAAATGAGAATATCTATCTATCTATCTATCTATCTATCTATCTATCTATCTATCTATCTCCATTCATTCCATTGCCAAATAAGAAAACCTAGCAAACATCCTTTAGAGACACACACTGTAAATCTCTGGAGAAAATGGTAATAATGAGCATTTTATTCTATCCATAAGCTTGGTATAAAAAGAACATTCCTTTTAGTTTTTGAGAGAGGATCAGCATACAATATTTTCCTGGGTATATTTTCACAGTATAGGCTGACTAAATTTTAGAATAATGCAATATTATTTTTGGAAAAGGCACTTTGAGGGCTCACTCCCTTTAAACTGTAGAAAGTATGTTGGGCTTTGCAGGATTTAGCAATGGTAAGCCTTAAGACAGAATAAAGCTGCATTAGCCCTTCTGTTCACTATGACCAGCAAGTCCACACACAGACTGAGTGCTGTACTGCTTTCTCTTTGTTGGGCTTTCCCTGGATGCACAGCATTGTTTCCCCACTGACCACAATGCAGAAGTTTCTTTTTTATTATTGGTTATTTTGTTTATTTACATTTCAAATGTTATCCCCCTTCCCCATTTCCTCTCCAAAACCCTCCCATCCCACTCCTCTCCCCCTGTCTCCAGGAGGGTGCTTCCCATAACC
>CM052705.1:38481507-38518224 GCA_028551405.1 Uromys caudimaculatus | reverse complement strand
CAGAAGCTTTGCAATTTCATGAGGTCCCATTTGTCTATTCTTGATCTTAGAGCATAAGCCCCTGGTGTTCTGTTCAGGAACTTTTCCCCCGTACCCAGGTGTTCGAGAGTTTTCCCCACTTTCTCTTCTATTAGATTCAGTGTAACTGCCACTGGCTTTCAAGAGGCTCCATGGCCAGGGTTGCAGGGTGGTCCCTGTCATCAGGATGCTATTTGGGAGCCTGTCCTTACTGTGGGATGCCAATGACACCTTCCCATCATTCTTCAAATTCTATCAACATAAAGTTTGTCATGCTGGGACCCTGGCTTGCTCAGTGTGGACAGTCCCAGCCGTATGAGTTTAATGTAGCGGGAGCTGCTGACAGATCTGCACAGCAAATGTGAACACAATGCCCCACTCAAATTGTCTTCCATCAGGCTCCAGTGGGAGAGGCTGTGGAAGCAAGCTCAGTTCCCTCCTACTCCACTCCTTCCAGTTCCTTGTTTCCTAGTACCCAGAAGAGAGGAAGTTGACTGTTCCTTTTTAAAGTGACCAAAGCAGAACAAACTACAGCCAGCCAAAGACACCTCTATCTTTCTGGATACAGTTTTGTCATTGAGAAAATCAAGAGAACACGATGAGCAGTAAGCATGAGGATAAGGCAGATGAAGGGAAAGCTGGAACTGGCTGAGGAAGACAAGGTAAGGGTAATGTGCCAAGGAAATCAGAGCCCAGTGTGGTGGGGCAGCCCATAATCATAGCACTTAGAAGGTAGAGACCAACTCCACAAGCTCAAGGTATTCCCCAACTACATGGTGAATTCAGAGCCAGCTTGGCCTATCTGAGACCCAGACTCAAATGCGAACATATATACATATATATATGAAAATACATATTCTAACCACTAGTTTATATAATTGTTAAGAATTGTTTTATGTGTATAAAGAAAAATTAATTGTCTGATAATGGAAATATTTACTTTTATATCTCTGGCTTTTACAAACGTCTTATCTTTATATCTTTTACTAAAATTATTACTCAAAAGCTTTATAGTCACATAGCTGATTATCTAATGTAAATTATAAATGCATCAAGGCCAGAGAATGCTCTTAACAACTGCCTATGTGGTACAATGTGTAGTTTCCCCAAGGTAAAGAGGAAGGCTTCTTGAAGCATTCCACCCACTCTGGATCTCACAGGAAGAGACAGTGCTCTGATCTCAGTCATTGTGGATGTTCCCAGAACTCAGGTATGTAACTCAGTCCTCAAGAATTTATCAATCAACACGTTATCACCAATTCCCAACTGAGACATACTTCACTTAGCACTGCAATGGAACCACCGAATGCCCATTGCTGGGTGAATGTTGTGGATACAGAGCAGCCTCTGGCTCTCTGACGGCAGGAAGATGCAGCCTGTGAGGAAAGAGAAATTTGTTTGTAAGTTCAGGATTGCCACATCTGCTTTCCTGCTGTTTTCCAGCTAGCTCTGCTGTCTTCACCCTGCTCAGTGAAATGTCCAACTAAGGCTGGAAGTTCTTCTCCACAAGATGTTAAATCTGCAGTCACAGAGCTCATAATGAACCAGAAACTACACCAGTTGGCAAGGTAGTGCCTAGTTTTATGCTAACTTCATTCAAGCTAGAATCATTAGATAGGAAGGAGCCTCACCTGGGAAGATGTCTCCATGCTATCCAGCTGTATCCATTTTAAAAATCAGTGATTGATGGAAAAGGTCCCAGCCCATTGTGTATGGTGTCATCCGTGGGATGGTGATCTTGGGGTTTATAAGAAAGCAAGCTAAGCAAGCCATAGAGGGCAAGCAAGTAAGCAGCACCCTTCCATAGCCTTTGTATCAGCTCCTGCCTCCAGGTTCCTTCCTTGTTTGAGTACATGCCCTGACTTCCTTTGGTGATGAACTGTACTGTCAAAGTGTATGACAAATAAACCCTGTCTTCCATAAATTACTGATCATGGTGTTTCATTACAACAATAGTAATCCTGACTAGAACAGCAAAGGCTGAAAAACATCACTCTGGTTACTTAAGGATTGAAACTCACCTCTCCACAGGGTTCATTTAAAATACTCTCTGCAGCTTGCCTCAAAACTCTTATCACTAAATGCAACTTCAATCATATATGTGGTTGACATCACAATGAAAAGAAAATGACTAATCTAGGAGGGGACTGCTCTTGAAGTATAACAGACCTGAAGCCCCTCCCTTGTGCCAAGCTTCCATTATTGGTAAAGTATCCTCATATACTCAGTGCTTGGTAGCAAGTGTGAAATGCCAAAACAGCCTTCTGTTATCACTGCTTGTCAAAGCCTCTTAAGGAAGATCCTAATTTAGTTTAGAGACATAGATTCTTTGTTTCATAATAGAAAGTGAGGGAAACAATGGAGAGTGAACTGGGCAGAATGATCACATGTAAAAAATTTTCCAGGAAGAAGACATTTTATTAACCGCACTCATGATGGTCCATCTTTGAAGACACCTTTTATTTAACATTAGCAAGCAGTTACCAGGAATTATAATATGCATGGTTATGTATAGGATCTAGCTCTCCTTCAAGAGTGACAGAGTTTCTTATCTAATGTGAAGAGATCCATACATAATGATTCTGTCACAACTGACTGACTTGTGGAGAGCTGAAATGTGGAAAACTAGAGAAACATTAATGTGAGCATCTTTAGTCCTCTCATAGATATTTGTGCCCCACTTTTGTATCTGACTTAAACCCTTTGACTGCCAAGTAAAGTCACTGGAATGTTCTCTCATCCTGTCACTATGTTTCACCAACCTAGAAGGTGGGAAGGTCCTTAGATGCTATCTGAACCTTAGAGCAGAGACTCCCTTCTTTCCTATAACCTGTATACTTAATGTTCTCACCACCACCTTCCAATAATACATCATTTTCTTTTGATAAAAGTTGATATAATTTTTCTATGATGTAACATGTTACTTGAAGCAGCAACTTGAATTTATGTTCCTAGGCCATAGTCACTCATATTCTGCTCAGTATTAACTATCTCTGATTGTCTTTGGAGTAAAATCTTGGTATGACTTGCAGGCTAACCCCAAACTCACCAATTCCTTGTCTCTATCTCCCCTTGATGCTGGGACTATAGGTGTGTTCCACAACATTCTGGCTTAGATATGTATTGAATGGAGCTTTTGTCTATTAAGTACTATGTTGCATTGATTTAATTAACACACTCATCTTAAAATAAAGCCCTAAACTTTTTGATGAGTTTATGGTTAATCTTCAGTTTGTCACATTCCAGACATCAGAAAACTGTTTAAGTCTTTAATTTAAAAACAACAGACACAGAACATCCAAGATTCAATTCACAGCAACCATTGGACTGAGCGTGGGGTCCCACATGGAGGAGTTGGAAAAGGGACTGAAGGAGCTGAGGGAGTTTGCAACCCCATGGAGGGAGCAACAGTGTCAACTGGCCAGATCCCCAGTGCTCCTGGAGACTGGACCACCAACCAAACAATACACATGGAGGGACCCATGGTGCTGGCTACATATGTGGCAGAAGAGGGCCTTGTTGGCCATCAGTGGGAGTAGAGGCCCTTAGGCCTGAGGGTATTAGATGCCCCAGGATAAGGGAATGTCGGCAAGGGAAGACGGGAGTGGGTGGGTGGGTGGGGGAACACCCTCAGAGAGGCAGAGGAAGGGGGGATGAAATAGGGGGGTTCCAAAGGGGAGACCTGGAAAAGGGAAAACATTTGAAATATACATAATGTATCAAAAAACCAACATACACTTCCAAATTTGATAATAATACTATATTAATATTAAGGTAACTGAAGTGGCAGTCAAGGTATGTAGATCCCAGGTAAGAAAATGATATATTGTGGTTTTTGAGTGTTTGCATTGGTAGAAGGATTTTCCTTCCTGCATTCTAGGAATGAGTAGATGTGTCTAATGACTGATTTGGATTACATGTCATTAATGTCTGCTAGCTAAGCCTCCCACCTGCTCAGGAAATAAAAAAGAAAAGACAGTTTAATAAACGGGAGCCAAGCCTCTACTCAACCTTTCTTGCTTATCTGCTATTCTCTGCAGATACTGACAGAATGATACATAATACAGCAGGTAAAGTATGATTCAAGCATGGTCTTATACAAATATATCCTTAAAAAAAAAAAAAAAAAAAGGAAAACACAATCAAACAGGTGAGGGAATTGAAAAAAACCAGCCAGGATCTAAAAATGGAAATAAAAACAATAAAGAAACCACAAAGTGAGGTAACCTTGGAGATGGAAAACCTAGGAAAGAGATCAGGATTTGAAGATGCAAGCATCACCAACAGAATACAAGAGATAGAAGAGAGAATCTCGGGCATAAAAGATATCATAGAGGATATTGACACAACAGTCAAAGAAAATACAAAGTGAAAAAAGCTCCTAACCCAAAAAATCCAGAAAATTCAGGACACAATGAGAAGAATAAACCTAAAAATAATAAGAATAGAAGAGTGTGAAGATTCCCAATTCAAAGGGCTAGAAAACATCAACAAAATTATAGAAGAAAACTTCCCTAACCTAAAGAAAAAGATGGCCATAAACATACAAGAAGCCTACAGAACACCAAGTAGATTGGACCAAAAAAGAAATTCCTCCCATCACATGCTAGTCAAAACACTAAATACAAAGAACAAAGAAAGAATGTTAAAAGGGGTAAGGGAAACAGGCTAAGTAACTTATAAAAGCAGACCTATCAAAATTATGCCAGACTTCTCAGCAGAGACTATAAAAGCCAGAAGATCTTGAACAGATGTCATTCAGACCCTAAGAGAACACAAATCCTAGCCCAGGCTACTATACTCAGCAAAATTCTCAATCACCATAGATGGAGAAACCAAGATATCCTATGACAAAACCAAATTTAAACAATATCTTTCCACTAATCCAGTCCTACAGAGGATAACAGAAGGAAAACTACAACACAACCAGGGAAAATACACCCATGAAAAACCAAGAAATTAATCATTTCACCCCAATCCTGAAAGAAGAGAACCCCACACGCCTAATACTATCTCTAACAACAACAACAACAACAAAAATACCAGGAATCAGCAATCATTGGTCTTTAATATCTCTCACCATCAATGGACCCAATTTTCCAATAAAAAGACATAGTCTAGCAGACTGGATACATAACCAGAACCTAGCATTCTGTTGCATACAGGAAACACACCTTAGTATTAAAGACAGCACTACCTCAGAGTAAAAGACTGGAAAAAGTTTTCTAAGCAAATGGTCCCAATAAACAAGCTGGAGTAGGCATTCTATTATTCAACAAAGTAGACTTTCAACCAAAAGTTATCAAAAGAGATAGGAAAGGACACTTTATAAGCATCAAAGGAAAAATCTACCTCAATTCTGAACATCTATGCCCCAAAATGTAAGGGCATCCGCATTTGTAAAAGAAGCATTACTAAAGCTCAAAACACATTGAAACTCACACAATAATAGTGAGGGACTTCAACACCCCAGTCTTACCAATGGGCAGTTCATGGGAACAGAAACTAAACAAAGAAACAGTGAAACTAACAGAAGTTATGAACCAAATGGATTTAAAAGATATCTACAGAACATTTCTCCCTAAAACAAGAGAATATACCTTCTTCTCAGCACCTCATGGTACCTTTCCCAAAATCGGTCATGTAATCAAACACAAAACAAGCCTCAATATATACAAAAGGATTGAAATAATACCATGCATTCTATAAGATCACCACAGACTAAGGCTGGTCTTCAATAAAACAAAAACAATAGAAGGCCCACATACTCATGGAAACATAACAACTTTCTACTCAATGATAATTCAGGAAAGAAATGAAGAAATTAAAGACTTTCTAGAATTAAATGAAAATGAACCCACAACACACCCAAACTTATCCATAACACAATGAAAAACAATGCTAAGAGGAAAATTTATAGCACTGAGTGCCTTCAAAAAGAAATTGTAAAGATCCTACATTAGCAACCTAATAGCACATCTGAAAGCTCTAGAACAAAAATGAAGCAAACACACCTAAGAAGAGTAGACTGCAGGAAATAATAAAATTCATGGTTGAAATCAACCAATTAGAAACAAACAGAGCTATACAAAGAATCAACAAAAATAAGCCCTGGTTCTTTGAGAAAATCAACAAGATAGATAAACCCTTAGCCAAACTAACTAAAAGGCACTGAGAGCGTATCCAAAGTAACAAAATCAAAAATGAAAATGGAGACATAACAATAGAAACTGGGAAAATTCAAACTATCATCAGATCCTACTCCAAAACCCAATACTAAACAAAACTGGAAAATCAAGATGAAATGGATGATTTTCTAGACAGATCCCAGGTACCAAAGTTAAATCAAGATCAGGTAAGCCATCTAAACCATCCCATAACTCCAAAGGAAATAGAAGCAGTCATTAAAAGTCTACTAACCAAAATAATCCCATGGTCAGGTGGTTTTAGTGCAGAACTCTATCAGACCTTCAAAGAAGACCTAATACAAATACTCTTCAAATTATTCCACAAAATAGAAACAGAAGAAACACTACCTAGTTCATTCTATGAAGCCACAATTACTATGATACCTAAACCACACAAAGACCCAACAAAAAAAGAGAACTTCAGACCAGTTTCATTTATGAATATCAATGTAAAAATACTCAATAAAGTTCTCACAAACTGAAACTAAAAACACATCAACATAATCATTCACCATGATCAAGTATGCTTCATTCCAGGGATTCAGGGATAGTACAATGTATAAATAAACTCAAAGAATAAATTTATATTATCATCTTAATAGCTGGTGTAAAAGGCTTTGACAAAATAAAACACTCATTCATGTTAAAAGTCTTGGAAAGATCAGGAATTCACAGCACATGCCTAAACATAATAAAAGCAATATACAGCAAGCCAACAGCCAACATCAAGTTAAATAGAGAGAAATTTAAAGCAATCCCACTAAAATCAGAAACAAGACAAGACTGTCCACTCCCTCCTTATTTATTTAGTCCCATAAGATCTAGCTAGAGCAATTAGCCAACAAAAAAGGTCAAAGGAATACAAATTGGAAAGGAAGAAATCAAAATATCACTATTTTCAGATGATATGATATTATACATAAGCAAGCCCAAAAATTCTACCCAAAACTCCTACAGCTTGATAAGCAACTTCAGCCAAGTGGTTGGATATAAACTTAACTGAAACAAATCAGTATCCTTCCTCTACACAAAGGATAAATGGGTTGAGAAAGAAATTAAGGAAGCAACACCCTTCAAAATAGTCACAAATGATATAAAATATGTTGGTGTAACTCTAACCTAGCAAGTGAAAGATCTGTATCATAAGAACTTTAAGTCTCTAAAGAAATATATCAAAAAAGACATCAGAAGATGGAAAGCTCTCCCATATTCATGGATTATTAGTAAGATTAACATAGTAAAAATGGCCATTTTACCAATCTGCAGATTCAATGCAATCTCCATCAAAATTCCAACTCAACTCTTCAAGAGATAGAAAGAGCAATTCTCAACTTCACATGGAAAAACAACAAAACCCAGGGTAGTGAAAATAATTGTCAACAATACAAGAATTTCCGAGGAACATCACCATCCCTGACCTCAAGCGGTACTACAGAGCAATAGTGATAAAAATGGCATGGTATTGGTATAGAGACAGACAGGTAGAACAGTGTAATAGACTTGAAGACCCAGTAATAAATCCACATACCTATGGTCACTTGATCTTTGACAAAGAAGACAAAACCCTCTAGTGGAAAAAAAGACAGCATATTCAACAAATGGTGCTGGTCTAACTGTCAGTCTACATGTAGAAGAATGCAAATTGATTCATTTTTATCTCCTTGTACAAAGGTCAAGTCCAAGTGGATCAAGGACCTCCACATAAAACCAGATACACTGAATCTAATAGAAGGGAAAGTGGGGGAGAACCTCAAATGTATTGGCAAATGGGGAAATTTCCTGAACAGAACACCAATGGCTCAGGCTCTAAGACCAACAATTGATAAATGGGACCTCATGAAACTGAAAAGATTCTGTAAGGCAAAGGACACTGTCAATAGGGAAAAACGCCAACCTACCGATTTGGAAAAGATCTTCACCAACCCTACATTCTATGGAGAGCTAATACCAAAAATATACAAAGAACTCAAGAAGTTAGACTCAGAAAACCAAATAACACAATTTAAAAAATGGAATATAGAGTTAAACGACAAATTTTTAACTGAGGAATCTTGAGTGGCTGAGAAACACTTAAAGAAATGTTCAACATCCTTATTCATCAGGGAAATGCAAATCAAAATGACCCTAAGTTTCCACCTTACACCAATAAGAATGGATAAGATCCAAAACTCAGGGGACAGCAGATGCTTGAAAGGATGTGGAGAAAGAGGAACACTCCTCCATTACTGGTGGAATTGCCAGCTGATACAACCACTTTGGAAATCATTCTGGAGATTGCTCAGAAAATTGGAAATAGATCTACCTGAAGACCCAGCAATACTACTCTTGGTAATATACCCAAAAGATGCCCCACCATGCCACAGGAGCATGTGTTCCACTATGTTCATAATGGCTTGTTTGTGACAGCCAAAAGCTGGAAACAACCCAGATGTCCCATAACAGAAGAATGGATACAGAAAATATAATTCATTTACACAATGGAATACTACTTAGATATTAAAAACAATGACATCATGAATTTTGCAGGCAAATGTATGGAACTAGAAAATATCATTCTGAGTGAGGTAACTCAGACTCAAAAGGACATGCATAGTATGTACTCACTAATAAGTGGATATTAGCCAAAAAAAAAAAGTACAGAATACCCAAAATGCAGTCCACAGAACTCAAAGAGATCAAAAAGATGAAGGGTCCAAGTGAGGATGCCTCAGTCCCACTTGGGAGGGAGAAAAAAAGCAATCACAAGTAGGGAGGGAGAGAAAGACCTTGGAGGGAATGTGGACAGGGATGGGGTTGTGGTGGGAAGGGGAACCTGATCTAGTATTGGGTGAAGGGAAAAGACTGAAGCCCTGAGGGCCAGCAGAAATAATGGAAACAGGCAACCTCGGGACATAGGAGGTTGGGGGGACCCTCCAGAATGTACCAGGGACTTGGGAGGTGAAAGACTCTCAGGATTCAAAGGGAGAGACCTCAGATGAAATCGCTGACAGTTGGGAGAGGGAACTTATAGAACCCACCTCTAGCAGGAATACGGGGCATCAAATGAGGGAGAGGGTTGCCATCCCACAGTCAAAAAACTCTAACCCATAATTGTTCCTGTCTGAAAGAACTACAGGGATAGAAATGAAGAGGACCCTGAGGAAAAGAAAGTCCAGCGACAGGCCCAAAGTGGGATCCAGCTCAAGGGGAGGTCCCAAGGCCTGACACTATTACTGAGGCTATGGAGCACTCACAAAAAGGAACCTAGCATGATTGCCCTCTGGAAGACCCAACAAGTAGCTGAAAGAGTCAGATGCAGATATTTGCACCCAACCAATGGATAGAAGAAGCCACTGACCACTGTGGTTGAATTAGTGAATGGCTGAAGGAAGATGGAGGGCAAGCCTATAGAAGGACCAGCAGTCTCAATTAACCTGGACCCCTGAGATCTCTCAGACAATGGACCACCAAACAGGCAGCATACACCAGCTGATATGAGGCCCCCAACACATATACAGCAGAGAACTGCCAGATCTGTGTTCAATCAGAGATGATGGACCTAAACCTCAAGAGACTAGAGGCTCCAGGGAGTTTAGAGGTCAGGTGGGGTGTGGGATGAGCATAGGAGGTGGGGAAATCCTTGCGGAGACAGGGGGTGGGAAGGAGGTATGGGATGTGGAACAGTCAGAGGGTGGACAAAGGTGCGGGGGAATAAAATCTGGAGTGTAAAAAAAATAAATAAATAAAAACCAAACAAACAACAAAAAATCTGATCCTCATCAGGGAAGGAAACTTGGACAATAGGTATGCATAGTTTCAGACACCATGATATTGATCTTAGATCTGCCATGTCACTCTTTGTTTTAAGGTCTTGGGTTCTAGGAGACTGTACCTTCAGGGAGTCCTTATGTGGAATCTTATATCCTTAAATACTTCTTAGAGGAAAGGTAAAACAGAAGCTTTGGCAGGATTGAGATTGGAAAGGGAATCTTCTGCTTCCTCTAAAAGAAAAAAAAACAGCCCATGTTCTGAGTACCAGAACTCAGGGATTGAGGCAATAGAGAGTACATTCCCAGGATATACTTGGAAAGACCTTGGGAAATAGTGACTTGTGTGAGATTCTAGCTGATTGGTGGTGACTCTTTGTACTTCCCTGCCAGGTGCTTGGATGCTAGAAGCTCATGGTAGCAACTTAAAGGGCCTGGTCCCAATTTTTCCATCTCACTGCTTCAATGGAAGGCCTCAAGCCATTACTGTTCCTCCTGTTCCTTGTGACTTACACTCTGAGTTAATATTGCTCCATATATATTTTTTAACCCATTTTTCTCATTGTGTATGTTTCCCTGTCTGTCTGTTTTTGTGCTCTTTGAGTCTCGCTCTCTTTCTCTCTCTCTTTCTTCTTATCTCTGATTGCTTCTCTCCCTTGTGTGTTTGCATATACACATTTGCATGTTATTTTTCTGAAATGAAAATGTCTAGCTTCTTTGGAAAGTCAGCTATGTCAAATGATGTTTGGCTGGGGCACCCAGATGAAAGAATGATTTGCTGGGGCAGACACATGAAAGTATGATTTCCTGAACTAGACACAGGACTGAAAGACAGCTTCTGGTGTGTATGCCTGGTGTCTGTCTACCCAGAGGACTGGACTGAAACTGCTGGTTCATGAGTGGTGTCTGCTTGTCTAGAGGACTGCTCTGCTGATGCCGAGTCGTATTTGGTATGCTATAGAACCGAATTGCTGGCAAAGAAGATTCAGCTCACCTTCAAAGAACTATTGCTAAAAAGGTCTACTTCCCCCAGACACTACAAATGTTTCTCTTCTACTTACTCTGGTGGGTGAAGAGCAAAAGAAGAGGTTAACATTTATTAAAAGTAGGCTGCAAAAAAAGAAAGAAAGAAAGAAAGAAAGAAAGAAAGAAAGAAAGAAAGAAAGAAAGAAAGAAAGAAAGAAAGAAAGAAAGAAGGAAAGAAAGAAAGAAGGAAAGAAAAGAAAAGAAAAGAAAAGAAAAGAAAAGAAAAGAAAAGAAAAGAAAAGAAAAGAAAAGAAAAGAAAAGAAAAGAAAAGTAAGTTGAGTAAATAAAGCATTCCAAACAAAGCTCAGGAGCCTGGCAAGGTTAGCTCAAGGAAAGGTGGGAGGGGAGGCTTAGTGTGCTTGAGGTGACAGGTGTCAGACTAACTGAACATAGCTCCCAGTGCAGCAGGCAGTGTGACAGAAACATTGTTTTCTTATTCTATAATTGTTTTCACTGATTTTTCCAGGGCAATGTTATATAGCCCACATGCTGATAAGGAAAATGAAATTCAGAGGGTAAAATGTCATATCTCAGTTTACACAAGAAAACATGAGCTCTTTCCAACTCCAAAAGACCTACCCTTCCACTGTGTCATGCTGCTTCAGATGTAGATATGGTGACCTAGCTTGCAGTCAGCTTTAGGAAGCATCTAGAAGTATTCATATCTGATTTGATGTGTGATTGTTTTCTGCAGCAACAGAAACCCATAGTCACTTGGTTGCTTCTCACAAAGCTCACTCCAGCTTTCCTACCTCTTGGTAAGTGCTTCAAGCCCCATCCACTGGCACAGACATCTTGTGCAGGTCAGCCTTTCTGAATGCAATTCTCACCTCCACACAGGTGCTAACTTCCAAATCTCTGATCAAACACAACTGTTAATTAAGAATACTCAATATAATTCTCACCTCCAGCACATGCTGTCTCCAGACTCCCTGATCAAACTGAAATCTGGTTTGACCCCTAATACCTGCTTGGATTGATAAGATCTCACTCTCATTGGGACATGGACAGGCTCTTCCCTGTCTCCTTTAGGGGGTAATTGTATTAGTTGTGAAATTTGCTGTAACAGTCTTCATGGAGATCAATTTTATGGGAAATATAACACCAGAAAGCTGTGGAGAATAGATTTAGGCAGAATGTACAGCAGGAGGAGATTTCTAGTTCTCTCAGTTGCTCCCCGATATTATCAACATCTCATCTCCACAACAGCCCGGGAGCTCTGCTGCTTTTGAGTTGGATCCTAGTGTGGAAAAAGAAGTCTGTAATTATGAGATTGCTGAAGGTGTTCTGTTGTTTTAAAGTTCAAAGAAGCAGACAAGAAATGTGAATGACAGTGAGGGAGGGGTGGTAATTCTGAGAAACTGCATGTGGGCATCACTGCTTGTGTCTTAGGAGTCCATTCCACTTGCTTGGAGTGAGTTTGGAGAACTCTGGCAGTGTGAAGATAGCATAAAAGAGCAAACTGTAGGCAATTTCTGGCAGATGCTGGGAATGCACAGTGGAAGAATATAGACTGCCAGTCTAGCAATCTGAGCCTCAGGTGCCACTTGTCTGTACATGCACCCATGCAGGTAGGTCGCTCATTCTCTGTTGCCTTGGTTTCTTTTCTAGGATGTGAACAAACACATAGAGTCACATATGCCAAGTGACTGAAACTCCCTTCTCTGAATTAAAACATTCATTAAGACTTAGGAAGTAAACAAAACTTGTAAGTCTCAGGAAGTTCTTGAAGCTTACATAATCAACCTACCTATCCCCCAAACTGTAAAAGCAGTCATGATCTCAGTGGGTGGAGAACTTCCCTCACTCTGAGTGTCCTGCAAGTCATGCAGGCTTCGAAACTGATATTGTCCTAAAGGACAAGCAGAATGGTGGGCTGACGCTCATCTAAAAGCTGACCCAGGTCCTTTCCATGTAATGCCACAGATAGAAATTTGCTTTATGAAAGCACACCCCTGTATTTGAGTAGTTTCTGTTCCTGTTAAGTAACTTGTCATCACTCTCCTGTAAGGGACCCTGATAGACTTACTAGTTAGCTAAACTAGACTTGGATGGAATCATTTTTGATTGATTCTTTGGTATGCCATTGGTGCCCCATCTGGGGTGAACAGACATTGTTTTAATCTCCTCAGGAAGAGTCACATAGCAGTAGGCAACTACTAAATGTTAGTAGTAATATACTATAACATTTTTTATTGACTCAGGGATACATGTCTTATTCTAGCACTGTAATATTTGCTTCAGCAGGGTATAACATAAAAAACATTATTGTGAGATACAAAACTTGAAATGCACAAATTTTGTATGCAGACTGAACCACCTGGAACCTTGGTAGTAAGGAGAAGCTACTCAGGGGTACAGATGACAAGAACTGCCATGGAGCCGATCAAAATGCATCTCCCAACAGGAAACCACTAGAGAACCAGATGGATTTACCGTTAAATTCTATCAGACTTATAAAGATTCTTTTCAATTGTTCAGAAGACAAGAAGGTAAAAGATGCTGCAAAAGCCTCTCTGGGGAGGCAGCAATACCCCAATACCTCTGAGAGCTATGTAAGCTGAGTCCAGCCTGGCTTCTAAACTGATAGTCCTAAGGGACAAGCAGAATGGTGGGCTGACGCTCATCTAAAAGCTGACCCAGGGCCTTTCCATGTAATACCACAGATAGAAATTTGCTTTATGATATTTAATCTGTCTCCATATCATCTTCATTCTCACATTTTCATTCCAGGTCAAATATTATGAAACAAACAAAAAATGTTTACTTTTTGGTTTGCCAACGTCTCTCCATCCTCTTCCCCTACCTGTGACTACCTGGAATGCAGAAGCAGAAACAGGCCAGCACCTACCTAACTGTAGGGCCTACTTTTTCCAAACTGCCAATGAAAAGCCATGTTACTACATGAAGCTGCTCTCTGTGGAAATCAAAAGAAAGATACATTAACTGTATCACACTGTGTGCTCAGTTCACAGTTCTCTCCTATCTTTATAAATTACCTGAGCTGAGGACAGAGAAGATGGACAGCAAGATCTGCCCACAGGAAGCTTTGGGACACTCCCCATTGGACTCTACAATTGGCAGGTCATAGCTGTTCTTTTTCTGCCAAATCACTTTCCTACAGGGAACAGAGCTATGCACAGTTCAGTGTTCCTTCTTAAAATGTGGGCAGCACCCTCCACCTGCTCTTGATATGTTAGAGGGCTCCATTCAGTAAAGCCTCTGAAGTGTCCTGACATTCTATTTGTAAACTCAATTTATCTTCCTTCCTCCTTTTCAAATCTCAGGCCTTTGTGTGCTTATTTAGACATTATGGTGAGATGTGAATTTCCTACTAGCCACCCAGGAGTGTTCTTAAGCTTCCTCCATTTCTCTCATTGTGTGGAAGTCACTGCATAGCGTCTTTTTCTTTTCCAATATGCTTGAGCAGGAAGGACACTTAGCATCCGTTACATGGATGACATTTGCTAATCTCTGCAGGGAAACATTAGCATTACGTTCTGACAAAGTCCTGAGGTTATTTATTTATGCATGGTAGATCTATGACCATATCACCCACACTCTAACAAGCCCATGTCCACGACTCAGGTAGTTTTCAGAGACAAAACATTCTTTAGTGAGGAATGTGTCCAGTGAGAGATTTGTAGAAAATAAAAACCATCCATCTGGTCACACTGGAAAAACATGTGTAGAGACTTACCACACTGAGAATGTAACATTTTTCCGAGGTTGCAGAGCTGGACTCGGGATGATGATAACATCTAAGATGGATTCTGATACCAAGTGAACATAGACAAGTTGTTTGACTTCTCTGTGTCATTCTCCGGGTGAGCAATGGAGTCACGGAGGGCTATAGCATTCTAAGATGGCACTCTACTCGATTCCACTGTCTAAATTTGAATATTGTACTTTTATTGATTTCATTGGAATCAACATCAACTTAACTGCCCAGAAACTAAAGTAATCTTATTCTCTTGTCATTAAGAATAAACTTTTAACCTTAGAATAGATTTTGTGTTATACAGGAAAAAAAATGCACACAACAGAGTTCCAGTAAATTCTACTGGCAAGCTTCCTTCCTATTACTTTAGACAAATAGGGTGACATTTTCATAAATTGAAGAATCAATATTCACACATTCTTATGAGCTGAAGAAAATACTTTGTTAGCCTGAGATTGCTCTAGTTTTACTGCAGATATCTCTCTGTCTCTCTGTCTTTCTGTGTCTCTGTGTCTCTTTCTCTGTCTCTCTCTTTGTGTCTCTGTCTCTCTCACTATCTCTGTCTCTTTCTGTCTATCAGTCTCTCTGTCTCTCTCTCTGTCTCTCTCTCTGTCTCTCTCTCTCTCTCTCTGTCTGTCTCTCTCTCTGTATGTGTGTGTGTGTATTTTCTGTTCCAGGCCCTGTCTTTGACCGCACCCTGCGCAGTCATCACCGCTCCCAGGCATCTCTAGATTATGGCAATTCCCCCTCACCTTGATCTTGAATACCTTGTTGGCTCTTAGGATGCTGGCCAGGTGTTCTGAAGATGGTTTCTTACTTGTGATGTGTCTAAAGCTTCTCTCATCCTTATTTCCAGGATACAAGATTCTGGGAGAGACACTTCATGGTTACAGTAACACTCTGATCACACTCTGACAAGTATAGATGCTCCCAGCATGCCTCCGCCCTGACAAAGTTGACCTTGGCCTAGGGAAGAGAGATCTGTACCCCACTTGTGTATAGACAGAGTCTTCACAGAACTAAAATACTTTATTTACATCCTTGTTAAAATTGCTCCAGCTTTAGACAATGGCAGCATATAATATGGACTTTTTCATACCTTCCTAAGCATGTGTGAATGCTTTCTTTGAAATCCATGTATGGCTGCCCTGACCCACTTGTATTCCTAGAGCCAAATATCCCAGGCTGGTGATCATAATGAACAGAAATAATTTTTCATGGCTCTAGACACAGGCAGTGTGCATTCAAGGCATCAGCATGTCATGCAGTCTGATGAAAGCTGCTTCCTCCAAAGGATCTGAGTGCTAATTCCTGCAAGGCAGAACAGTGGAAGACAAGGCACAATGAGAGCCAGAGACTGGTGACTATGCAGGCATACAAGTGTGCATGCATTCCTGTGTGCATGAACATAGGAAAGAGACCTAGAGGACTCACAAGTAAGGCCACACCCTTCTTTTAAGATATGTAAATGAAACCTTTCTTCAGTGACGTGGACACCCGTACATTATCTACGTTCTCATGTCACCACTCAATGTTATTGTTTCACCAAGCTAGAAGTGTTAGGAGTGGTTTGTTTGGAGTGTCATTGGTGCTCTATGTGGGATAAACAGACATTTGTTTTGTTCTTTCTCTGTGAAGTCACCCACTGGTCTTCTTCCTTTATGGTTTGCTAGTGCTCGGTATATGCCTGACCATTACTTACTTGTCCTCTCACTCTCCCTAAAAGAATAACTTGGTTGCTCCCAGTACTTCGTGATATGAGGAAGGCAGCTACACAATTCAAGTATTGATGTAGTATTGGCATAAATGCTCAAGCAGCTGTGTAAACAGGAACCCAACTGCTGCACTGTGCCCTGGGACTGCCATTAGCATGGAAGGAAGGGGCCACAGTGTCTCAAGCAGCTTTATTGGCGCGTACTTCCAGTGAATACTCCTGTTACTATACCCTCTCCTCACTCTTATTGCCGGTGTTTGGATGCTCAGGAAAGAGCATTATAACTTTTTAATTCAATCACTTATAATTTCATTTTATAATTTGACATTGCATTTTTATTATTCATGTGTCCAAAGGGATTTAATTTGAATATTAGCCTGTACTCTACAGCAGTGTTGTGC
Source organism: Uromys caudimaculatus (assembly GCA_028551405.1). Classification (NCBI taxonomy): domain Eukaryota; kingdom Metazoa; phylum Chordata; class Mammalia; order Rodentia; family Muridae; genus Uromys; species Uromys caudimaculatus. The sequence goes on along the minus strand of CM052705.1, from coordinate 38,501,409 downwards.
TTGCTTCCTTTCTGGAAGCTTACTTTCTATTATTTGAAGTTTCTACATGACAATCATGTTACCTTCAAATATATAGCCTTGTTATCCCTTTTTCTTCCTGTTTTCTTATTCTGTTATCTTGCTGTTCTGCACCATGGGTATGTTGCTAGATGTATGCTGGCTCCTTACACAGCTTCTTTCTTTTCTTTGTAATTTTTTTAAAATTTTTATTTGTGTGTGTGTGTGGTGTGTGTGTGTGTGTGTGTGTGTGTGTGTGTGTGTGTGTGTGTGTGTGTTCCATGTCACTGGTCATACCCAGGGAGGACAGAAGAGGTCATCAGATCCCTTGGAGTTGGAGTTATAGAAGATTGTGAGTCACCTGACATGGAACCTAGGAACTGAACTCAGGTCCTCTACAACAGCAGCCAGTTTTCTTAACTGTGGAGCCATCTCTGAGTCCACTCTCCACACCTTCATTAGTGATGTCTTACTTTATGTCACCAGCACATTTTAAATTAAATAGATTATTATTCTTACATTTTAAGTGGACTTTGTATATATTAGATATAATTATCAGATACTTCTTCACAGTATATTTCATAGAGCAGCAATTAAATTTTAAAGAAATTAATAAAAATACATTTTTATTTTCTTTTGTGAATCACAGATGTGTATTCATATCCAAACTATCATTACCAGCTCATATTTATATAGATATTTTCCTAGTGTTTCTCTTCATGTGTCTCATAGTTTTGTGTTATGATGACTTCATACTGGGAAAGATGCAAGCTAGTATTTAGGTGGTTATTAGTTTTAAATAGACGCCCACTGACTCCTTCATCTATTTCTCTATAGATCACACCCCTTCCATTCTTCTAATCAACACTAGGTTAGAATGGATCTAATTCGGGGCTTTCTTGTCTGCTCCTTTGATCTATGGGCCCCTCTTTTTCCTCCAATCCACCTCACACTGCTTTAATGGCTGCTCTGTCACAGTGTACCTTGAAAGCAGGCTGCATAGGTCCCCCAGCTTAGCTCTGCTTTATTGCCGTGTTGGATATATTACATCTTTCAGTTTCAATATGTACTGGCTAGTTTTGTGTGTCAACTTGACACAAGCTGGAGTTATCACAGAGAAAGGAGCTTCAGTTGAGAAAAGGCCTCCATGAGATCCAGCTGTAAGGCATTTTCTCAATTAGTGATCAAGGGGAGAGGGTCCCTTGTGAGTGGTACCATCTGTGGACTGGTAGTCTTGGGCTCTATAAGAAAGCCAGCTGAGCAAGCCAGGAGAAGCAAGCAAGCCAGTAAGTTACATCCATCCATGGTCTCTGCATCAGCTCCTGCTTCCTGCCCTGCTTGAGTTCCAGTCCTGACTTTCTTTGGTGATGAACAGCAATTGGAAGTGTAAGCTCAATAAACCCTTTCCTCCCCAACTTGCATCTTGGTCATGATGTTTGTGCAGGAATAGAAACCCTAAGACACAGTACAAGCTATAGAATTAGTTAGCAATCATATACCTGTAGCTCACTACGATTTTTGACTGAAAAAACATTGAATCCCTAAATGAACCCAAGAAAGCTATTTTCTTGATGACCCTGAGCCCTTTAATCCATGGGAATTGCCCCCACTTATACAAGTGCCTGATACTTTTTACTATTTTTCATGCACACATTTTGTTATATTTCCACCAAGTTTGTCAGTTTATTTTGTCTTATTATAAACCCCTTCTCTAATTTTAAGTATTAAGTTCTATAACTTTACACTGTCTTTTACTATCCATATGTAAAATAAATAATAATGGACATTCACACTGATGTCATATTCTCTGTCAGTGTTCCCCTCACTTATGGGTCCTAAAAGTTTATTGTTTGGTTACTGGAAATTTCTCTATGACAGTCATGTCATTGTGAATATGCAGTCTTTGTTTCTGTATCTCCAGCATGTGGAGCACTTGCTTCCCCCTGAGGCTTTACTGCTGTTGACAACATCATGCTACATAAGGTTGAATGGATGCCATAAGAGGATGCACAGCCTGCCCCAGGACTTACTGTGTAATGTTGAATAAACATGGTGAGAAGAAAGAAACACAGCTTCCCCTGCCCTGTCAAAAGAACATTCTCCTGCCTTCTCATGACAGACTGTGATGCTTTAGGCTTTTATAGATTTTTTAAAAAGAAAAACTATAATTCCTCTATTCTTATTTTGCTATAACTTTTGATCAAATATGATCAAATAGCATTATAAAATGCATTCCACATTTCTGAATTCTTATGACTATGTGAATTTCCACGTGTCTTTGGCCAACTGCTTGCAAGCATAGAGAGATGAAAGTTGATGCTCAGCTTGCTTCCTTCTTTATCCTTTTCTAGTTACTCCAGGATTTGACTACATGCTTGGTGCTTCTCACACTCAGGGTCTGTCATCCCTTCTCAGTTAAGTCTCTTTGGAGATACTCTTCTAGACATGCTCAGAAGTGTGTCTCCTAGGTGATGCTGACTCCTGCCAGGTTGACAGGGAAGACTATGCATCTCAGTATGTGCAGTCTGTGAATACATAAACTGTGTTTCAGTGATATATTTTGTTATGAACTACAATAAGTACATAAAATAATTATAGAAGAGTTTAAATGTATTTAATTTTATATACACTGTAGACCATGCATGCTGCTTTTCACAGGCAAGAGCCAAGTAAACACATGTGAGGGTGTGGCACAAAGACATTGCTCTATAAGGTAAATTCAGGAGCACTGATCTGTGGTACCAACCTTGTGGTCACCACCTGCTCCTGCAGCTCTTGCAAGGAACTCAAGTGTTATGAGCATGTCATAGAAATGCTATGACACTTGTCATCTTCCTTGTCCAATTAGGCAAAGTGGCCACCCATATTTTCCAACAAGACAGACACACACAAATGTGTGTGTGTGTGTGTGTGTGTACACACACATATATGTTCATCTATATGTGTGTGCATTTGCAACATGCATCATTCTACTGTTTATGCTATAGGTATGGAACCACCCTACAAGGAAGCAAGCTCTCAACAAATGAACCCTTGGACAAAACTCCTAAACCATATTTAAAAACTGTAGCTTCCATGTTTCTGATGACAGAACTTAGGACACTCCACAGAAAATTAAACTGAGAGGAGCTGGCATGTATATAACAGAAAGTATGCACTACAGACTTCCCACAAACATTCCACATTAAAGTAATCAATGGACCAAGTAGCAAGTAGGCCAAATCTATGTGTCAACACCAGCACTTGAGAAAGTGTAGACAAGTCTGTAAGAAAGATGGTGGAATTTTGAACAAGATCATCAGTTTTGACCTAATTCTATTTCTATTAATTCAAGTTTTAGTGCTTGAATCTTGTAAGGTAAACATCTCCCAGCTGCCTGTTACTTGAAATTATTTGAAGTTGTTGGGTCTTCTAACTCTATGGGGATGTGTGAACAAATCCCAGACTGCAAGCCTTTGAGGGTTCTCTAACAAAAGAATGTATAAACTGAGTAACAGACGGCAGGTATTCTACAGAGACCTCCCCACTTTTCTCATGATCATTATTCTAAACATTATCACCCAAAAAACTAGTGGGAGCACTCTATGGAACATTTCCCTGCAGATATTTCAAAATTTAAACACAGTGCTGAAATATTAAGGCTCAGCTGCCTGAAAAATTCACTTGGGTGATAAACAGCATTCTTCAGATCTTTATAACAAATGGTGTGTGAAGATGGATAATTGTATCCTCACAGAGCTTGTTCATGAATGTATAACTCATGAAACATGCCTATGCATAGGTAGGTGACTAGAATATCCCAGTTAAAATTTATTTATGTCAACTAATAACTATTAAAAACTAGACTACAACCAAATACACATGAATTACAAAGAGAAAGGCAGTTGTTAGTAATTGGAGTGTCTTGAACCTATATGTCTTCAAAACACCTATTTATATGCAAGCACAGAGGTGGGATTGATAAATATTTATTCTATATTTTACAATGCAAGTTTGTGACATTTCAAGAATGATTTCAAACACTGTAGTGAGCCCAAAGGCATAGAAAATTTAAAAATCACTGAATTAATTGTGTCAATTTTCTTGAACAGATCTTCCTGGTGACAGATGTGAAACATTCATTTTGCTCATTGTAGGTCACACATATGGTCACATGGCACACACACACAGGTGCCCATGTTATGCAGACACACAGACACACAGACACACAGACACATACAGACACACACACACACACACACACACACACACACAGGTCCCAAATAAAAACTAAGGGCATACATACAAATTGTAATCACTCACATTGGAGTCACAAGGAAATTTTGTGAGTTTGTGAGTGTAACAGTCCTGTCATATCTAGCTGGCACTCTTTTACCCAGGTATTTCTTGACCTCTGGCTCCTACAATCTTCAGCCATCCCCATTTTCAGAATGTTCTCTGAGCTCTGTTTAGAGGGAATGTAATGTAGAGGTCTCATTCAGGGCTGAGCACCAGAGTTAGTCCTCTTTACTCTGACAAGCTTCAGGTCCCTGTATTAATAACCATTTCCTGCAAAAAGAAACTACTCTGAGAGAGTTTTAGGGAACAGTGGCCTTTTCTAGAGCACACCACCCAGAAGTATCCTGCATCACTGTTAATACAGACATAGAGATTCTATATTGGACAGGTCCCTCCTCTGAACATGAGGATATTTATCAACATTTCTGAGTTGTATCCACAAGAAGCCTAGAGCACTTCATGCCCACAGCTGAAAAGCCAAAAATATCTCGACCAGATTTTGGCAAATGTTGACTAAAACACAGGAATGACAATTATTTCTGCAGTCTAAAATGTATGTATATTTTTGGTCATCCCAAAACTTAAATACTAATATTAATATCTAATTATTTACCACAATTGGCTATTGAGAGGTGTTTACATCACTGGGAGAACTGTCTATGGATGGTATGATATAGTTGCTATGGGAACCACGCACTATCATGGGGGCTGGCTGTAGGAGCACATGGATCACTGAGTCTCTGATTTCCTCTGTGCCATGTGGTCTCCTTCTCTCTCAGATAGTCTTGTTACGCATGATGTAGGTATTCACCAGAGCCCAGTTACTGTCAGAACCGTGCTCTTGAGTCTCCAGAAATACAAATTAAACAAATATCTTTTCCTACCTCAAGTATCTCATTATACTAACAACAGCCACTGATATAGTGAGGTTGAAAAAAAAATAAGTTAAAGTTTAGTATTAGCTTTTCCCATCTCTCTTCTTTTTACAAAAATGCATTCCAAGTTTAAGGTACCTACTAATGGATTACTGGGAGGGGAGGATCTTCCAAGGAAGGAGAAAAAGAATATACTTTTTAAAAAGGCAAGATAAGAGGAAAACTAGAATAGGAGTATTAAATAGGGGAGGGATGGGAGAGAAGGGAGAGGAGGGAATATAGTGAGGGACAACTGGTCCTAAAGGCCATTTGAAAAACCACATGGAAACCTACTAGCGTAGAAGTTTCTTAAAATGTATACATATGTAAGAGGAATTTAAATGGAGTCACTACTTAATAGGGGAGAAAATTCTGCAACCAGATATTTTATGCCACCAAATAAAACTTTCTGCACTAGGAATGTGTCATTTTAGTTGAGTTGTTGGCCAAGATGGTTCAATGAAAACTTTGAAATATTATAGACTATTGACAGTGCTATTGGCTACTCTCCACCACCCGAAGGTAAGGCCCTATTGCTGAACACTTACATATGTCATTGAGTACAGAGAAGTTGATATGGTACCTAACTAGCAGCTCTACCTCTACTGACTAGTATTTATTGTGCTTAAATGTCCTCTGCATGTTTCCAAAGAAGAAAGGTAACCATTAGTATCACTGAGCTATAAATTCTACAGTTTTTATCAGTGACCTTTCTGAAAGATAGACTGACACAAGGGTGACACAGATGTTATAGGAGTAATGAATCATGCTTTTTTTTTTTCTCCTTTTTTATAATTGTATTTTTTTCTTTTTTAAAAATTCATTGTTTAATCTTTTACAATCCAGGTTTATACCACTCCTGGTCCACCCTCCAACTGTTCCGAATCCCACATCTCCTACCCCAGTCTCAGAGAAGACGTCCCCATGCACCCCCACGACCACACCAGACCTCCCCACTACCTGAGGCCCCAAGTCTCTTGAGGGTTAGATTCATCTTCTCTGACTCAGTCCATCCTCGGAAGTCTTCTGCTGTCTATCAGGTGTTTTGTGCTACCTGGTTGGTGGCTCAGTGTCTGAGAGATCCCGGGGGTATAGGCTAGTTCAGACTGCTGGTCTTCCTATACCATCACCCTCCTCAACTTCTTCCAGCTTTTCCCTAATTCAACCACAGGAGTCACCAGTTTCTGTCCATTAGTTGGGTATAAATATCTGCATCTGACTCTTTCAGCTGCTTATTGGGTCTTTGGCAGGGCAGTCAGGATAGGCACCTGTTTGTAAGCACACCATACCATCAGTAATAGTGTCAGACCTTGGGGCCACCCACTGACCTGGATCTTAATTTGAGCATGTCACTGGACCTCAGGCTCTTCTCCATTTTTGTTCTTGCAGTTCTTTCAGACAGGAACTATTATGTGTAAGAGATTTTGACTGTGGGATGGCAGCTCCATAATGAAGGGGAACACCTTTGAATGTAAACAAAGTGGAATCATGCTTTTAATTGGATTTAGAGTGCACTCCATGGATGGAATTCATAACTGACTCTGCTGAAGTGACCAAGAACCTGAGACTAGGCAGGTCAAGGGCAGAGGAAACCCTAATACTATTATTCGGCTAAAGGAACATAACGATGAAATGATTCCTAATGACATATTTGTATACCAATAGATCAGTGCTTAGCTCAACTCTCAAGAGAGAAATTTCCCCTTGAAGTGGATAAGAATTAACACAGAGACACACTTGGAGAATGTGAAAAGAGCAAGAGTTTGGGGCAGCATGCACAAGGACTGCACAGGTTCAAACCAGACAAAATAGCAGCACTGAAATGGGGAAGTGAGCACAGGCTCCTATCCTATCTGCAATTGATACTCCTTGGCAAAGGAAAAAGCAATTTTCTCTAAGGAAGTTACACTGGGAGTATTAACCATCCCTCAGGGCAGGCCCCATGCACAGGAGTAGCTGTCCAACAAAAAAATGAACTTGGTGGTATTTTTGCAGACCTTTTGTCTATTTTGCTTTGTTTGTGCATGATTTATCTTATTGGTCTTCTGCTTGCTTTGATTTTCTCGTGTGTGTGTGTGTATGTGTGTGTGTGTGTGTGTGTGTGTGTGTGTGTGTGTGTGTTTCTTGTAAACTTCTGTTTGTTCCTTTTATTTGAAAGAGGAAGAAAAACATAAAATTGGTTGTCAAGGAGGTGGGAATGATCTGGGAAAAATTTGGGAAAGGAAAAAAATCACAAAATATGTTGTATCAAAAAATAATAAAAAATGAAAGTATATGTTATATCAGTTTCTCTTTTATTAACAATAAAACTTCTAGAAAGAATGACCACAGCAAGCAAGATATTCTTGTGTGGATATATGTTGCCTGTTAGACATATTTTACTAAAATTAATATTTATAATGAAGCACAAATAAGAACAACAAACATCTCTATAGAATCTGCATCGGAACATTTACGAATATAGCATTCAGTCTGAGTCCTCCCCAAATGTCTTCCTTTAATGGCTGCTATCCAAATAGTTTCTATTATTTATAAAAGAACATGTGTTAACCAAGGCAGCTGACTTTGTCCTTCTACATCCTAATTTAAGGAATTTGTACAAACCATTAGAGAAAACAGAAAGGCTTTATCCACATGTGTCTATACCTGCTGTGATTTTTCTCTAAATTATGAGAAGGAACTCAGATCTCTTCCTTGTAGCATATGATGTTAACAAGAGCATGGAAGAAAAGAAAAGCTTAGAGGCATCCCTTAGAATGGGAAGACTGGGTAGATTATGAAAGAGAACCAGCCCAGGTTCAGGGGTCATTCATGGAGTCTCAGAGGCCCTGCCAGGAAAATGTCCACAGGACTTTAAGCACGCAGATGTCATGGGAAATTTGAGGCAGAAACTCAGGCTGAATAAAAGGGCTGAGATCACTCCCACATATGCTTTAATTAGAGGTAGGTAGAGTAGATGGAAAAAATATGAACATGAGGAGAGAGACACAGACCCATTGTGCCCCATAAAACTTCTGTTTTAAAAGAATGGCACTGCATGCTGTGTCACATCTCCCACCCCACAACTCTGCTTGCTTTCCTGGAGTCCTGCCTATACCAAAAACACCAAGTGACACCCCTCCTCCCCATCCCTTGTCCATCAACTCCCCTGAAAATATAGCCAATGGCAGTAAACTGTACCCTATACCTTGTACCCTATTTCTCCACAACTCTGCCTGCTTTCCCCCACAGCTTCCTGGCACCAGGGACACAAGGTAGGTCACTCATGACCCAAGTCTTTGAACATAATATTGCCTATAAGTATTGGGGACTGGTTGTAATGATTTGTCTTAATTCAGCTCCAAGAATCAAATGGAATCTATGCATTCAGACACTACAGGAAGCCTGCCCCCAGTTGGCTCTGAAAATAAAGTCCCCAACAGCCAATAGCTAGACAGGATGAAAGAGGTGGGATTTTTAGATTGCTCAGGCAAGGAAGAGAAGAGGAGAGGCAGAATCACCATGACTTGGAGGAAGAAGGATCAGATTTAAGAGCTGCAGGAGAAAAAGCATCCTACAATGTAAGTAGAAAGTGAATTTGGCCCTGGGGTGAGGGAGCTCCCAGAAGGTAACAGGGCAGCAAAGATAAAATATAGATTTAAAAGATGGTAAGCCAGGAGTACCGGAGAGAAAAGTGTGCTAGCCTTGGAAAGATTAGAAATGCCCAAGGTGGGAATACGGGAGTAGATGGGCAGGTGGGTGGGAGGTGGAATACCCTCATAGAGGCAGGGGAGGGGGAGGGGATAGGGGGTTTCCAAAGAGGAGACCTAGAAAGGGAGAAACATTGGAAATGTAAATAAAGTATCAAAAAATTAAAATTAAAATTAAAAAAAAAAAAAAGAAATGCCCAGCCTTTGAGCTAGTCAAGGCATATCAAAATTAGCTGGCTTATGTGTGCCTTTCATTTGTGAATCCAGAGAGCTCTTAGGTGGTTGGGTGGGTGACCCACTGATAGACAAAGCGATTTAACTAATTCACTACTACATATAAGCATACCTAGCAATGGTAAATTGCACCCCATACCCTGTGCTCCATATTCCATGGGCCACAACTCTGCATTTCAGGAGATGTACTAGCACCAGGAATAATCTGGTAAGTCCTTGCCTCAAGCTCTGGCCTACCCTATTGCCATAAAATACCCATCAACTTTAAACTTCACCCTACCCCCTGGACTCTATTTTCCAGCCCACAACCCTGCCTACTTTCCTGAAGGCCCCCAGTACCCCAGATTCCAAGCCATGTTAGTATTAGGGACCTCAGAGGAAATGTTAGCACCAAAAACCCCAATGGCCTTGCAGACCACAAAATCCCCAGAGAAGTCATCTACTGGAACTAAAGATTACCTAATCACCAGATCTTCAGGCTTTTCAAAACAGTAGAGATAAAAGAAACAGAAGCAAAGGATGGGGAAACATCCTCAAAACACCCATCCAACAAAGACAAACTTTGAAATCAGCACCTAAACTTATAGTAATCACAAAACCCAGGTGCCTAAAAGCCTGCATTAAAACAGTCAATAACAGCCAGAGCAATATAACAACACCAGAGCATATCTAGTCTACTACAGTAAGCCCTGGATATACTAACACGGATGAAGCACAAGAAAAGGACCTTAAATCCAGTCTTACATAGATGATTGAAGCCTTTAGAGAAGAAATGAATGAATACCTTCAAATATACAGAAAAATGCAATTAAACACATAAAGGAAATTAATTAAACTGTTAAAGACATGATAATGGAAATAGAAGCAATAAAGAAAACACAAAAAGGAGGAATCCTAGGGATATAAAACCTAGGTAAGAGACCAGGAACTAAAACCTCAAGCATCAAATGTAAGAATACAAGAGATTGAAGGGAGAATCTCAGGCATGGAAGACACAATAGAAGAAATTGATACATCAGTCAATGAAAAATTTAAATCGAAAAAGTTCCTGACACAAGCTATCCAGGAAGTCTGGAACTCACTATGAAAAGATCAGATCTAAGAATAATATGAATAGAAGAAAAAGAAGATTATCAGGCCAAAGGTCTAGAAAATATTTACAACAAAAACATAGAAGAATTTTTTTCCTAACCTAAAAAACGAGATGCCTATAAACATGTAAGAAGTTTACAGAAAAATTAGATTGGACTAGAAAAGAAAATCCTCCCACCACATAATAATCAAAACATCAAACATAAAGAACAAAGAAAGAATATTAAAAGCTGCAAGACAAAAATCTAAGTAACATATATAGGCAGATCTATCAGAATTATACCCAACTTCTCAACAGATACTATAAACTCCAGAAGGGCCTGGGCAAATGTTTTGGAATCTTTAAGAGACTACAGATTCCAACCCAGACTATTATACCCAGCAAAACTTTCACTGATCATAGATGGGAAAAACAAGATATTCCATGACAAGACAAAATTTAAACAATATCTATCCACAAATCCAGCTCTATAGAAGATACTATAAGGAAAATTCCAATCCAAAGAGGTTAACTACTCCCAAGAACAAAATAGGAAATAAATAATTCCACACAAGCAAAAATCAAACGAAGTGAAATCACACACACACACACACACACACACACACACACACACACACACACACACTACCACCACCATCATTGGTCATTAAGATCTCTGAACATCAATGGACACAATTCCCTAATACAAAGACACAAGCTAACAGAATGGACATGAAAACAGGATCCATCTTTCTGGGCAGACCCCTAATACTTAACTTCATTTCTGCCTTCACACCCATCTGAAGCATACATGATACTTCTAAAACATAAATGCAGGGAAACAATACAGCATGTGTTTTTAGTTTAAAAAGGACTTATTTAGATTTAGTTATATATGTACACATGTAGAGTGGCTATGTATACATGAGTGCTTTTCCGTGGAGGTCAGAAGAAGGTATCAGAATCCTGGGAGTTAGAATCACACGTGGTTGGTGAGCTGTTAGCTGTGAGCACTCATACATTACCCCACTCATGTCACCACACACCTGTTACTTACTTCACACCTCACATCTCACACCACACATCACTCATCACCCCTACATCATACCACACATCCAAGCCACACACCATACCTCACAGATCACAGCACATACCATGCTATTCCACACACCACACCACAAATTACACTTCACACCAGACCTCACATCACACCTTAGACATCAGCACACACATCGTCCTTTACACCTCACATATCACAACATGCATTGAATCACTCCCCATGGCATGCACATAGACTATGCATACCACACACACCATGCCACATATCAGATCATAGATACATCACACCACACAAAACCCATCCTATGACACACTGCCAACCATACCCACACAAACTCTCTCTCTCTCTCTCTCTCTCTCTCTCTCTCTCTCTCTCTCTCTCTCTCTCTCTCTCTCTCACACACACACACACACACACACACACACACACTATATATATATATACCATTTCCATACCACATAACATACATCTATGCATATGCAAAAATACTGCATCTGCCATAAACATTGAACATTACACAAACACAACTTACCATAGGAACACATACAAGTATTATATGACTCAACTATGCCATATTCTTAAAGCATGCATGCATCATACATGTATGAAAATACACACAAACAAGCTAGAGACAAACCTTTCACAGTACCCTGTATATATGCAATAAGTGAATTGAAATTCAGATTTTTAAAACTGAGTTAATCATAGTCACTCCTTGATTCTTCCTGTATCTTGCAGTGGATATCTGCATCAAATTTAAGGAGCATTCACCATGAATCTGTGTCACTGACTGAAGAAGTGAATTCAGGTGTGAAATACAGAATGACCTTCCTGGAGTTACGTGAACTGCAGGATTATCTCAAGAGCCTTACTAATTGGTAAAGGTTTATTTCTATAAATTCTTCCAAAAAGTTTGTCATTTCCTACCATTTGTTTAGTTATCATTAGCAGATTATAAAACAAATGAACAAGCTGCAAATGAACTTCAAAGAAAACTTCAGAAATATTATTTTTAAATATTTTACTCTATTTTCTCATCTCCTTTCATTCTGCCAACAAGCACTCTTGAGTGGCAGGATAAAATGAGTCCAATTATCACAGAATTTCAAGAGAGAAAATCTTTACTGCCCTTCAGATGAGCTGTTATTTGGAGGATCACAGAGCCCCAGAATGCCTGTTTTTGTCAGAGCAATGCTCAGATGTGGGAGATTTATTTGAGGTGGGAGGCACCTTGGAAGAGGCAGCTGTAACAGCAGAAAGGTTAGCATTGTGTTTATCAGTTTTGTGGCAAGGTGAATGTTGTACTTCTGTGTAGAGGCAAGTGTAGGTCATAAAAGTGAAGCCGAAGTGAACTTGTTCCAAGAGTACCAGGCTAAGAACAGAATAAATCAAAATTGGTGGAGACAGCACATCTGAGTTCAACAGGAGGTCACACTTGCTTTTTCTAGTAAAATAGTGAGACAAATGTCTGAAAACGCTTTGATCTATTCATTCATTTTATTAACTTTTGGTAGAGAGATTATGAATGATATGTGATTGATAGATGATAGATGGATATATAGGTGGATGATAAATATATAGATAACAGAAAAAGATAATAGGTGTTAAATAAATCAATGCATGAGGGTGATAGATAGAAGGATTAAGTAGATAATTGACTATGTAGATAGATGAATAATTGGTAGCTATGTAGGTAAATAAATGAATAAATGATAGATGACAGATGATTGCATAGATTAATAGATGGATAGATTATAGATGCTTGATAGATAGGTGATAAATAATCAAAAGAAGATCCATGGATAGGAAGATCCATAAATAAATGATAGATACTGAACTGTTCTGGGTATGTTTTGAGTTCCATTATAATACAGAGTGCCTACTATCCTGAAGGAATGTAAATGGATCGCTGAAGCAAGTTGTGTAGTACACTGGGAATTGATCAGTGATTTTCAAAAGAAATGGGTGAAAATGGTGGGGATTGAGAACATGACTTTTTAATGGAAGACCTGCACCTTAAGTGGGATGACAGAGTAAGATTCATGAAATTGCTGACTGGAGTTAAAGTCAGGGGAGGCATGGCAGTGAGTCTTGAACACATGGTAATGTCACATTAATGAAAACAACCAAGCTCTACATGCAGAAGCTCTGGGGAAGGAGCCAGTGAGGCCCCAGTAAACAACAGACTGTCAGGGGCAGAAGTTGAAGAAGCCCTGACTTATGAATCTTTTAAATTATACAAAGAATTGTGGGTTCTACTCTCACAAGGAGGCAAAATGACACCATTCTCATTAAGACCAGGACAGTTTGAAGAGTCTTAGCCTCCATTGCTCTGCATAGTATGTTGAATAGAACTTTGGTCAAAGAAAAAGTGGAGGACAGAGACTATCTAGGAGAGAAATGAAAGTATCCAGATAAAAGAAAATGGCAATATAGGTTGGCAGTAAAAGACAACAAGGTAGTAAATGATAGTTTATAAACATATGATGTTGGTTCAACATGGATTATTGAGAAATTCCAGAGAAAATGTTCTGTAAAAATGTGTCACAGAGCAGGGGGTAAATAAGGAGTATAAAGAAAGCTATGCCAAATGAGGAATGTCTCAAAGCTGTGCAAAATGATCCTGATGGGCCTGGAGACCCTAGATAGGAATTAGCATAGTATTCAAAATGTTCAAGGTCATCAGTACTTCCAAAGAACCACTTCTTAAATCAGAAGGAGCCAGTAATGTAGTAGTGCAAAGAGATAAGAAATAGGTGGCAGAGAGAGAGAGAGAGAGAGAGAGAGAGAGAGAGAGAGAGAGAGCATTTCTAAAGATCCTACTATAAAATTGATTGATGTAACAGAAGTTGTGAGGTCAAACACTTTAATATATTGAAAAATGCAATTTACTGTCTCATGCTGATGGAGATGCTGTGTGATATAAAGAACAGTGTGTGACAGAGCAAAGGGAAGTGAGAGCTGATGGGCTGGAAGATGATGAGATGAGAAGCTAAACTCCATGTAAAGATGGAAACTCCATTTTGAGCAGGCTTATGGAGGAAACCATTGCCATTAGGAAATGTCAAAAGCAGAGGCTGACACAGTGATTGCAGAGAAGTAGTCCATTGCACTGATATGGCTATTGGAACAGTAGAAATAGCAACAGCAATCATGAAGACAAATCTCGGTGGAAGGAAAATGTAAGGCCATTTTAGAAAAAGATAAAAATAAATACAGGTAAAATCTGAAGCTACACAGGAATGTAAGAATTCAAGGACAAATGGGGGTTGGTAGTAAATGGGTAGAGTTTTACTGAGATAAACTATATTTAATGAAACACCCTTATAGTTTAGAAGATCTCCATCCATTGTCACATGAATTGAACCATTCATTTCTGCCATTCATGTTCAACATTCATGTCCAACATCCATATACAAAAATATCTCTCCCCAATACTCATCTCTATGATCCATATCCAACATCCACTTCCAGTTTGCATCTCCAACACACATATTCAACATCCATCATCCTTACCAGCATCCATCACAACTCTCCATCTACAACTTGTATCTCCAACACCTATCTTCATCCATCTCCAATATCCATCTCTAGAAGTTTTCATCATTTTTAAACCGAAAGAGGGTGCTTCTGTAATAAAAGATGTATGGTGTAATGTAATAAAATAGAGGCAAATGGGCAAGAGATAGGGTTTTCCAATGAGAGATTGAGAGGATGGACAATAAAAAGACAAGATGGATGGAGTCATGCATGCATGAATAGACAGAAGTATGAAGGCATGGATGCATGGAGGGATGGACAGAAGAATGTTATGAATAAATACATGGACACACACATGGATGGGTATATGGATGCATCATGGTACTAAGTAAGTAGTGTTCAAGTATGAAAGATTATTTATAAAGGAAAGAAAAAAGCCAGTATGTCAAAGCAAAGAGTTCCTCAGAGGACACCAACTATTATCACACATAATCAGCATAAAAACATATGCTAATTATCCAGCACTCCCTTTGTTAATCAGGGATCTAATTTTCAGAACACTGAAGAATTTTCCCAGAGACACAGAGCTAATTTGGATCACATCTTCAGCTTAAGTTTATTTGTGTGTGCTTGCACACACATGTGTGCAACTGCCTATCTCAGGTGAGGAGGGTGTTATTAGTATAATTAAAGTTATCATGGTGGACATGTTCAGGAGTGCAAGACCCATCATTTGTCTGGAGGACCAGGTTTGGGTTAGTAATCATCTCCACAGCATTCAGGGGTGAGCTGCTTCCTGGCTATCGTGACTCCCATGTTCTTTGAGATTTGGTCTTCTGGTGGATATGGAAGTTGAACTTAGCCCTGTGCAAAGCCTCAACCGCATTTTTCCAATTCTGTCTCTTGATGCAAATGAACATGATGCTCTGACCAGTGATCTTCTGACAGGCAAGAGTGCCCTGTGGCTCTCTGAAGGCTGCCAAGCACCAGATGAGCCTGTGAGCTCAGATATGTAATGTATTGAGGCAGATGATGTGGAAAATGTATAAACTTGAATATAAATGATGTGTTTGCCACAATTCTTTACTGATGATTTGTTGACACAAACACTGGTGGTTTTCAGGACTTTGGAGGAGAGCTGTGCAAGGTCATGTGATACCAGGTTGAACTGAAGTGAGAATTCATTCACTTTTACCTTCTTCTACCCAGACGCAGAAATTATATACACCTTGGCAGAGAGAAATTTTAGAAATGGCTTGCTCTTATACTGGACAGGCAGTGGCCCTCGTACATCAGGATCTTATGTATATGCTGAAAAGGGCTGAGCCTATATATATTTAATATCAAAGCCTTGTCAAAAATGCCATTTATTCTTTGCCTATGTATTCAATAAACATAATAGTTATTTTTGCAAAATGTAGGATAGGTAAAGATATATTACTCCCCAACTCCCGATTACCCCTTAGTTACCGAAAGTGAATACCACCACACCTTCTGGCCCCTCTGTGCAGAGGTAAGTTTTTCTGTGCCTACACAATTCTCTTTCTAGTTTGGTCTAGACTCCTGATAGCTTAAGTGAGAAAAGCTGGATGCAACATTGCTCTCCAAGTTGGGAGTTAGCAGGAGACACCCCAACTCTTCCCCCGGGGAAGAGGGATGGATTTTGATCTTCCCCTTTGGATCTTGTGGGGACTTCTTTTTGAGAGGCCCCAATGTGCATGTACTGTCTCAGACTGTGAAACTTGTCTCTGTGTCTGTGTCATTGTTTGACCTTGTCTTATGGTGCCTCTCTCCTATTTCTGACGTTTAATCTATTCACTATGGGACAGTCGTCCTCCACTCTGGACACCCCTCTTGAGCTGATCTTTTGCCATCTTAAGGACTTTCAGAAGCCACGGCCATCTTGTGGGATAGAGTTTTCCCAGGAAACTCTCTGAAAGATTGAAGGGACCTCCTTCAGCACCTGCTAGCCCAGAGAAGGCTTCTGACCCCATAGTTCTCCTTCCCATACAGGCTCTTGTCTCAGGCACCCTGGACACCCTGACCAGGGTCCCTACATCATAGCCCAGACACAGTCAAGTGGTTGAAAACTTGCATTCCTTCTCGACCCAAACCTACAGAGGAGGAAAAAGCTCTAGCCCTCCCTGCAGGTCTCCACAGCTCACCTCACCAAGCCTTCTGCCCCTCTTGACTGCTGGTTGCTCTGCCATAGCTCCAGCCCTTTCCTTCCCCTCTACTGCCAGCCAAGGAAGGCTCTTCCAATCTTGTTCAAGCTAGATGATAAAAACCTGATGCCACTCCCATACCATCCCTCTCATGGGGCCCCACCACTCCACAGGACATTGGTTCCCACTGCGTCCTCATCTTCTCCCATAACCAGCTGGCCCCATACATAGTCTGGCACTTGCTTTAGTTCCTCAACTAAAGCCTTTTCCTTCCCAGTTGTTGCCCCATCTGCTGCTAGGGGAGGTAGGCCCTTCCTGGTTTATTAGCCTTTCTCTACAAGTGACATATACAACTGAACGGCCCAGAATCTTTTTTTTTTTTTTTTTTTTTTTTGAGAGAAACATCAGGCCTTGATTTCCCCTTTAGAAACCATCTTCTTATCCACCAGCCTACCAGGAAGGATATCCAGCAACTCCTCCAGATTCTCTTTACTACAGAGGAGTCAACCATACTGGGGGAGAGGGGGAGCCTGCAAGCTGGTTCCAGAAGACAATGGTAGATATTCTGAGGATCCAGCAACAACTGATCATGACTTTCCTTGGACCAACCCAGAATGGGACCCTAACACACCTGAGGATAGGGAGGCACTCAAGGTCTATGGCCAGGTCCTAGAGAGGGGGTTTGGGGATAGCCATCAAGCACCCTACAAATGTATCAAAAGTATGTCAGATAGTCCAGGAATCTACAGACTCCCCTGCTACTTTCCTGGAATGGCTCCTAGACACCTACAGGACCTGTTTCCTGATTGACTCAGAAGTACCAGAGAACCAAGGAGCCAGCCATCAATATGGCCTTTGTAGGTCAATCTGCCCCTGATAACTGAAAAAAAAAGATCCAGAAGACTGGAGACTTTGAAGGTAGGAATTTGTTAGAATTAACAGAAATTGCTAGCAGAACTTTCAATAACTGGGGCAGTTTTGAAGATAGACAGACCAGGAAACTGTTGTCTGATCCCCCAGCATTATTAGAATCCCACACTGAGGAATCAATTCTTCTGTGAGCTTGTTACTTGTTTTTTGCTGTTTCCTTTTTGGTTGGAAATGCCTCAGTCCATCTTGAGAAGGTATCTATGGAAAATAAAAGAGATTTCTAGCCATCATTCACCTTTCAGGTTTGTCAAGCTTTATCTTGAAAACTTCACTGATCATGTCATCCACAAAGTTCAGTTCAGGTAGAAAGGATGAACTGGGCCCTCAAAGAGACCTTAACTAAATTAACCATGGAAACTTGCAATAACTCCGTAGCCTTCTTTCCCTTCACCCCACTTAGGGTTAGAAATAACCCCTACATAGATGGGATTACACCTTATGAAATAATGTTTGGGAGACCTGCTTCTATACTCACACACATCCTGGCAGACACACTGGTTGAAATTTCTAACTATGATGTCCTTAAATCAATCTAGACACTCCAGGGGGTCCAGACTTGCATTCTCCATCTACAAAACTGGTTCCAGTCAACCCACATCAGTTCTAGCCTAGTGACTGGTTTTGGTTAAGAGACATATCAAAAGGTCTCTTTGGGATCAAGAAAGGACTTCACACCATGATCCTGACCACCCTTATGGCTTTGAAGGTGAACAGGATCTGGGTCTGGATTCATCATTCCCATCTAAAACTTGCTCCTCATGAGGACTATAGCCCAGACCAGGAGTGAGTTAAATTCCTGGTATGGCATGTTGGCCCCAAAACACTAAGGAAGAGAAAGGCTGAGAGATCAATATTATGCCTGCCATGCTGAGGAGAGTTCCATTTGCAACACTCCAGGGACTTTTTATTGCCACCACTGGGGATGTGAAAATTGGGAGCCAGGATGGAAGATGCATAGGAATCCCTACATTTTTAAGATAGTGTTTACTTACAACCAGGACCCCCACAGACTTACAATCTGATGGTCCTCACCCTCAAATCCTGGGACCTCTTTCCCCCTTATGCAGACAAGGAAGCAGGGCATACATGGGGATTCAGAGCTTACCTCTATGGGCCTGACCCAGAAACAGAATTTACTATCCAGAGGCAGGCACAACCTGAGGTCCTGTTACCCATAGGCCCCTGGATAAAGGACTGAAGACTTGATGGACCATAGTTATGCCCTCTGGCCCCACTACTATATCCTCTAGCAACCATGAAATAGACCCTTCCTTTGAGATTCCAGAACTGCCTATGCCCCGTGGGATCTGTTAATGAACACCATATGGGCCACTTTCAAATTTTTCAGTGATACCAGGCCTAACATTACTAGAGACTCTTGGCTCTGTATGGATCCTAGACCCCTTTGTTGCATGAGCATCATGGTTATAGACTCTAGGCCTTTCCAGAATATCAAGCTAGTCCCACTCAATGATATTGTCTCCTACCCATGGGACTCACCCCTCACTCTGAGAGACCTTCAAGATAATAGGACTTAACTATGATCTCACAACTACCCATTGGTAAGATCCCCTTATGCAAACTTCTGGCACAACCCTAATATCCATATAGTTCAAGCCTCAAGTTCCTTGAGCACGGATAATAATATCCTCCTAGCTGACCCTAAAGGCATTTGGTTTGTGTGCACATTGGGTCTAATGCCTTGTATGTCTGTCAGTCATTTCATTCATGAACGGATCCCAGAGTTATGAGTATTAGTGAATGTAGTTCCTCAAGTCTCCTACTATGAGGGGATTGTGGGCCGGATACATATAGGCCTACAAGCCTGGCTCAAACAGGTGGCTCCCATTCCAGTGTCAATTTTGATAGGGATGGAGCTGACTGGATTAGTTGCCATAGATACTGCTGCCTTAGTTTCAGTTCAACAAAGTTTCATACACTTAAGTGAACAAGTTGACAAAGACCTGGCCAGGTTGCATTCTACCACCTTGTTCCTGGAAAGCCAGGTTAACTACCTAGCTGAACTCTTCCTATAGAACTAAAGGCCTAGACATGCTATTTCTTTTTTTTTTCTTTTTTTTTT
>CM052705.1:38429959-38481007 GCA_028551405.1 Uromys caudimaculatus | reverse complement strand
GAACATAATACTACCTGAGGACCCAGCTATTCCACTCCTGGGCATATACCCAGAAGATGCTCCAACATGTAATAAAGACATATGCTCCACTATGTTCATAGCAGCCATATTTATAATAGCCAGAAGCTGGAAACAACCCAGATGTCCCTCAGCAGAGGAAGGGATACAGAAAATGTGGTATATTTACACAATGGAGTACTACTCAGCTATTAAAAACAATGACTTCATGAAATTCACAGGCAAATGGATGGAACTTGAAAATATCATCCTGAGAGAGGCAACTCAGTCACAAAAGAATGAACATGGCATGTACTCACTGATAAGTGGATATTAGCCCAAAAGTTCGGAATACTCAAGTTTCACTTCACAGTAACCATTGGACTAAGTGTGAGGTCCCAGATGGGGGAGTTGGAAAAGGGACTGAAGGAGCTGAGGAAGTTTACAGCCCCATGGAGGGAGCAACAGTGTCAACTGGCCTGACCCCCTGATGCTCCTGGAGACTGGACCACCAACCAAAGAATACACATGGAGGGACCCATGATTTGGACCACATATGTGGCAGAGGAGGGCCTTGTTGGCCATCAGGTGGAGGAGAGGCCCTTGGGCCTGAGGATGTTAGAGGCCCCAGTATAGGGGAATGCCAAGGTGGGTAGACGGGAGTGGGTGGGCAGGTGTGTGGGTGAGGGAATATCCTCATAGAGGTGGGGGGGATGCGGGAGGGGATAGGGGTGTTCCAAAGTGGAGACCTGGAAAGGGGGAAACATTTGAAATGTAAATAAAGTATCAAAAAAAGAATTTAAAAAAAGTATATCAAATGGATGTCTGCCAACATGACAGGCTAAACTGATTTAAATAAATATTCTCTCATTACAAAAAAGAAAGAAAGAAAGAAAGAAAGAAAGAAAGAAAGAAAGAAAGAAAGAAAGAAAGAAAGAAAGAAAGAAAGAAACATGAGTTCTAGAGATCAAATCTAAGGTCCTCATTCTTGCAAACCAATTGTTTTATCCACTGAGCCACCTCCCAGTCTGGGCATCTTAATTTCTTTGAACTGAAGTTATCATTACCCTTAAGGAGACACTCCAAACTTAATGATGCTGATGTGGTTGTGTCTGTTGGTCATCATAAACTCCAATGACCAAGAATGAAAATTCCCCTCAGCCGTAGGAAAAAAAAAAAAAAAGAAAATGAAGATTAAGCTTTCCTATGCAGCAAAAAAGAATGAATACACACACAGAGAGAGAGAGAGAGAGAGAGAGAGAGAGAGAGAGATTCCATATTCAGATTTGTTAAGTCTTCTGCCCTTTAATATATTATTTTAAAGTTTAGCAAAATGTTTTTATGCTTTCTTGTTATTCTACTGAAATAAGAAGAATCCATTTGCATTAGTGATGTGACTCTAATACGCTGACTGCTAGGGCAGAGTCCAACCACAAGATTAGATGAGCAACACAAGCAAAACTCAATGGGGAAAGAAGCAAAAGAAGAAAGAACCTCATGATTGTATGGGAAGGATGAGAGGGTAGTAAGGGAAGACCTTTATAAATGAAGATGTAGATAGCAATATACTAAACATGAAACCCTGTTTACCTTTTAGCACAGACAATGAATTAAATTTCAAGTATAATTAAATGAAAGAAAATAGTATTGAGTTTCATTAAAAGTAACATGCACAGCTGTGAGGAAACCCTTCTCATTAATGTCCTCTGAGTTCAGCACAAAATGGAGGACTCTCTTTACCGGGAGGGCTTCCCCTTCTGTGACTTTGCCTGGGGAGCTCAACCCTCAACCCCCTCTACCTGGGAAAGATCAACTAGTCCTTGACAAACCTACAAGTTCAACTTCCTATTTCTTGATAATCCGCCCAACAAGTACCTGGGTTTCCTGGGATGCCTCTCCATACAAATGAGACATTTACAGTACTTTAAACTCCAGCCAGTGATTTTACAATAACCCTAGAAACTCCTTCCCACTCTCCAAGGTTCATATGAAGCTCTTGGCTACCCCAAATAAAGTGTATGTGTGCAAGCCCAGCCTGAATAAAAGTTTGTGTACAAGCTAAAATTTCTAAGAGAGCTGTTTCATTAAAATCCTCAGAGATTCTTCTGCTACTGAATTTACTATACTCACTCCCAGCTGAACCAGGATCCTGCAGACTCTATCCCTGAAGACCTTACCAGACTCCACTTTATTCTTCCAGCCCAATGTGCAGTAGCATCTGGACACCCTGAGGGAAAAAGCATCCACCAATGCCACATAATGTCGCCCAACACAGAGCCAAAGTCGGAGGACGCACACATGCATAACCACACACAGCTATGACTGACAGAAATAAGAACTGGTTAAACTTTTAATACAGAGATTGAATTGGCAAAGTTACATTACAAAAAGTAGAGCAACCTTCAGGGGAGAGAGGACTAAAAGTTCATTCTGAGAGACCTTCAGAAGAAGGGATTATTCCAAACCCTTCTGCCAGGTCATTGGCCTTTAAACCTCACCCATCTTTTGTGACCATGTAAGGGGCATATGCCATGTTACAGTTAGTATTGTCAACTTGATAGAATCTAGAATCGTCTATAAGACTGACTCTAAAGAAGTTTCTAGATTGGGTTAATGGATCTGGGAAAGACATTTCCTCCATGTGTGCTGTAGCATCTTAGGGGTCAAAAACAAAGGAGAAAGGGGACTGTACTGGCTAGTTTTGTGTGTCAACTTGACACAAGCTGGAGTTATCACAGAGAAAGGAGCTTCAGTCGAGAAAATGCCTCTATGAGATCCAGGTGTAAGGCATTTTCTCAATTAGTGATCAAGGGCAGAGGGCCCCTTGTGGGTGGTACCATTTGTGGGCTGGTAGTCTTGGGTTCTATAAGAAAGCAGGCTGAGCAAGCCAGGAGAAGCAAGCCAGTAAGAGACATCCCTCCATGGCCTCTACATCAGCTCCTGCTTCCTAATCTGCTTGAGTTCCAGTCCTGACTTCCTTTCGTGATGAACAGCAATTGGAAGTGTAAGCTCAATAAACCCTTTCCTCCCCAACTTGCTTCTTGGTCATGCTGTTTTGCAGGAATAGAAACTCTGACTAAGACAGGGACTTACCACCAGAGTACCAGCATTTACTTCTCTCTGCATCCTACTGTGGATGCAGCATGATCAGCTGTGTAATGTGATTTCTCCTCAATTATGAGCTGAACCCATAAACTGTGAGCTAAAATAAACCTTCTTTCCTGTAGTTGTTTGAATAGTTTGGCCCCCATAGACTCACATGTGTGAATGCTTGGCTCAAAGGGAGTGACATTATTAGGAGGTATGTCCTTATTAGAATAAGTGTGGCCTTGATGGAGGAAATGTGTTATTATGCAAGTAAGCTTTGAGGTCCTATGCTCAAGCTCCACCCAGTACAGAAGAGTCAGTCTCTTCATGGCTGCCTTTGAATTAAAATGCATCACTCTCAGCTACTTCTCCAGCATCAGGTCTGCCTGGATGCTGCCATTCTTCCAGCCATGATGATAATGGACTGGACCTCTGAAACTGTAAGCCAGCCCCAATTAAATGTTTTCCTTTATAAAAGTTGCCTTTAGGCTTCCTTAAGTTGCTTCCTGTCAAGTTTTTGTCACAGCAATAAACAAATAACTGATACTTATTGCAAAAGACTTAGTGATCTGAAAATTCTGAGGGTTAATGTAGTATGTAATTTTAAATAAAAGTGAATATAGCTTAGACAAATAACACAAGGTAGCTTAATATGAACTAGTATTATTTCTTATTGGTTTTATTTAATTATATACAAGACTTGGCACTCAAGTTGAGAAGATTGTTTTTATCCTTTAGTATTATTTCAGGTAATTTTCCACATGTATGCTTTAGTCCCAGGTCTCACATTTCTCCTACAGTTACCTATGAAACAAACAATTACACACCCACATGATCTACTCTAGGTTTTGTTGTTTCTGTTTTGATTAGCTTGGAGATGTGATGTTAATTTTAGTCTGTCATCAGGAAATCCTAAAGTGAGTGTATTGGCTAGTTTTGTTTGTCAACTTGACACAAGCTAGAGTCATTAGGAAGGAAGTAGCCTCAGTTGAGAAAATGCCTCCATGATATCCATCTGTATGGCATATCAATTAGTGATCAGTGGGGGAAGTCTATCCCATTGTGGGTGGTCCTGTCTCTGGACTGGTTATCCTGAGTGCTATAAGAAAGCAGACTGAGCAAGCTAGGGGAAGCAGGCCAGGAAGCAGTACCTCTTCATGGCCTCTGCGTCAGCTTCTGCCTCCCGGTTCTAGTTCCTGTCCTGACTTCCTCCAGTGATGGAGTATAGATCTGGAAGTGTAAACTAAATGAACTCTTTCCCCTCCAACTGCATTTTTAGTTATGTTTGACTACAACAGTAAAAACTCTAACTAAGACAGAAGTTTGTAACAGCATAGTGGTGTGTTGCTGTGACAGACCAGACCATGTTTGGGGGAAGATTATGGACGGACTTTGGAACTTGGGGCAAAAAGAACCATTGAGTGTTTAGACCTCATTGGAAAGTTCTGTAGGAGCTTGGATGATAAGAATGTTGAGAGCAATACAGAAGATGGAGGCCTGGCTTATGAAATTTCAGAGGAAAGATTAAAGACTCTATCAGGGATGTTGGCTATTTTGATTTATGATTCGATGGTTCTAGTTAGCTTGGGCTGAAAAATCAGCTGTGGTTAACAAGATACCAGAACTACTAAATCGAAACTTTTGTGTTACTGGGACAATTGATGCTGGTTAGCTGGAGCTATGAAACTAGCAGTGATTAAAAGAGACCAGCATCACTAAGATAAAAATCTAAGAATTATTTCCTGAGAGCACAGAGAAGCTGAGCTCCAGAGGCAGCCATTGTTGTACCTGTGTTGGCAGCCAGACTTGATAATGTTTAAGAGTCACCAGGGCAGTACTGGTTTTGGAAGTATAAAGGGGTCATAGAGATCAGCTGACACTTGGAACTGTGAGATGCCAGGAGAGGCCATTGGTGAAGATGCAGCCTCAATGGCAGTTGAAGGCCCAGGATTGAAGGGATCATTCAAAAAAGTTCAGGCTTGGAACCAGGAAGGGAACCTATGACAGGCTATTGGTGAAAGTGCAGCAAGTTACAGCAAGGGACCTCAGCAGTTTTGGAGATGCCAGTACCATGGGATGACAACCAAGACCAGCATCAGTGGAGTGGAGCCAGCCAGAGCCTCAAAGATAAGCTGTGTATGCTATAGCAAGCAGGGCTGGAGAAGTGACCCAAGCCTTTGAAGGAGTAAAGAATTTCATGAATGGATCCCGAATGTTGGACTGTGGAGTTTGCTTTTGCTTTGATTTGATCATGACTATGCCCTGAATTTTTCCCTTTTGAGGAAAGTAATTTACTGGAACCCATAGTTAAGAGACTGAATTTTAAAAAGACTTTGGACTTTTAAGAGATTGGCTATTTTAAATTTTTAATGTGTTTGAATTTGTAAATACTGTGGAACTTTTAAAGTTATAGGTTTGGGGGATGAATAAGAGAGGAAGGGTTATGGCTTAATAGTGATATGTTTGTATGTTAGGTTGACAAGGGGTCAGTTGTATTGGCTGGTTTTGTGTGTTAGCTTGGCACAAGCTAAAATCAGAGAGGAAGGAGTCTCAACTGAGAAATCCCTCCATGAGATCCAGTTGTAAGGTGTTTTCTTAATTAGTGATCAATGGAAGAGGGCCCAGCCCATTGTGAGTGGGTAACATCCCTGGGTTGGTGGTCCTGGGTTCTATAAGAAAGCAGAATGAGCAAGCCAGGGAAAGCAGGCAAGTAAGCAGCACTCCTCCACGGCCTCTGCTTCAGTTCCTGCCTTCCAGTTCCAGTTCCAGTTCCTACACTTGGGAAAGGTATTTCACAGCTGCAGGTAGGGGATGCAGGGGCAAGTAAGTTGAAGGAGCGAATCTTCAGGCACGTCCAAACTGAGGCACAAGTCTGGGAGAGGGGAGGTTGCTTTCAAGATGAAGGGAGCTGAAAGTTTCCCAATGATGCAGTAGTTGTAATGAGACCTGTCCTTGTCACGTCTTCTTCTTCTTCTTCTTCTTCTTCTTCTTCTTCTTCTTCTTCTTCTTCTTCTTCTTCTTCTTCTTCTTTTCTCTCTCTCTCTCTCTCTCTCTCTCTCTCTCTCTCTCTCTCTCTGAGATATATATATATATATATATATATATATATATATATATATATATATAATCTCACAATGCTTAGGCAGAACTCATATTTAAGATATCTCTCAAATGAGTGAATACCAAGCAAGTGTAGGGGTAGATATGGGAGGCTGCAGAACTTAAAACTTCTAATTATTAAACTTGTGATAATTTTACTAAGGCCTAAAAATCAAACTAATTCATAACATGAAAGACAGACACACCATGTCAAGCTCTTTACCACAGAGGAAAGCTATTGTTTTTATTCTATTGTTTAAAATTTATAATGGTGTGTGTGTGTATGTGTATGTGTGTGTGTGTGTGTGTGTGTGTGTGTGTGTGTGTGTGTGTGTGTGTGTGTGGTGAGTGGTATGTGCACATGAGTGAAAGGCCACAGAGTCAAGAAAGGGGCATCAGACCCAGCTGGAGCTCTGGGTGGTTTTGAGTTGCCTTACATGGGTGCAGGAACTGACGTTGAGTCTTCTGCAAAAGTCTTAACTGTTCTTTCACCTCTCTAGCCACTGTGATATTGTTTAGTAAATAAAAACACATTAAAGCTCAGTTTTCATTTTTAAAGATATCTAGTAAAAAAAAGATTTCTGAGCCCACTCATTATGAGACCCAGAGAAGTGAAATTGCGGGTGAGGTACTTTCAGTCATTGACTGAGTATTTGCTGTAACCACTAATTAACAGGAATGTGGCTATTACCATAGTTGCTAAACTTGGATGTTTGTCTGACTCTCTTGCTAGACTGAAGACCTTATAGGGCAGCTGTGTGTATGCAATTAAGAACCTTTAACAATCAAAACATGAAAAAAATAAACACAAAATTTTTGTGACACGGACCTGCTTAAATATCTGAGCAATCACTGGAAGTGTAAATAAACTAAATGTCAGTGAAAATCAAATGGTTTTACTTTATTTAAGAAACATGGGCTGCAAAACAAGAGGCCAATGTTGGAATCTAGAAAGGTTGGAATTAGGGAGATGGAGGATGATCAAAGAGGGTTAAGTGTTCCATTTACGTGGAACTCAATTGAAATATAAAAAAACAGACAGATCGGTGGTTAAGAACTAGAGATAAATAAGTCACAAGATGCTAATGAAAATAAACCTGGGGAAAGCTATAGTCTCTCCAACAAAGTAGACTAAGGGGAAAGGAAAAGTCCCAGGGATGAAGAGCCTCATTAAATGACATGGAAGTCACTTCCTCACCAATACACAGTCATGGAGCAGCAAAGCAGAAGAGGGGAGTTAGAGCTACAGGGAGAGTGGCCCAGGGCTCTGTGTAAAAGCCACAGTTCAGCATCAGTTGAGGGCAAAAGGATCTGGGCTTCATTACCTCTGTGTAGACATGCCTGAATTAAAGAAAACTCTCAAATACTAGAAAGGTGCTATTTTCCCAAGCTCCCAAGGGGTGTTCCCAAGATAGGCTACATATGGGCTCCTAAAGTTCTGGTTAACAAACTCAAAATGCAGTGGGAAATCTCAGAAGTAAAGTGTAAGTCAACATTAGAAAGACCACTGAAGAATCTCCCAAAGTGTGGAAATTGAACTGAATACTTCTAAGACCCCCTTCCATTCTCTCTCTATAGAACACAGTAATATAAAATATATAATATATAGCATGTAGAATAGAATGTTGATTATAAAATATTATATATACTACACAATGTATAATGCACACACATCTACATAAAGTTAAAACAAAAAGTTGTTTTGTAGAATGCAACAAAAAACATGCTCTAATAAAATTTTTAGAGAATCTGATTTTGTATGATATATAAAAATTTAATTTTAGAAGATGAGAAATGAAAGACCAACAGAAGCCTACAGCACACTGAAAAAGATTTAAAATAAAGCAAAAAAATTTTTTTCCATGACACAGAAGGGCTGGTGCTCATATGAACCGACAGTGGTTGAGACAGCATATGTAAGACCTATAGAGACTCAAGTCAGACAAATCCTAAACATGAAAGAAGGAGGTGGATATGAAGTCCCACCCCTAACCTGAGAATTGCTGGCAACTGGTGGGTGCTGGGAGGAGGAGTTAGTTTTCTCTGACCCTAGCTCCTGGTAAGAATCCAGTGGAAAACTGCATATCCAAGAATGGTTAGGGCAGTACACATTCAACTTGATGAGGGTTATTAATTTTTTAGTACACAAACTTGGGTGGGAAGAGAAGGCAGAGTATAATCTGGGAGCGATTAGTTGATGTCTTAGGGTTTCTATTCCTGCACAAAACATCATGACAAGATGCAAGTTGAGGAGGAAAGGGTTTATTCAGCTTACACTTCCAAATTGCTGTTCATCACCAAAGGAGGTCAGGACTGGAACTCAAGCAGGTCAGGAAGCAGGAGCTGATGCAGAGGCCATGGAGGGATGTTTCTTACTGGCTTGCTTCCCCTGGCTTGCTCAGCCTGCTTTCTTATAGAACCCAGGACTACCAGCCCAGGGATGGCACCACCCACAAAGAGCCCTCCTCCCTTGATCACTAATTGAGAAAATGCCTTACAGGTGAATCCCATGGAGGCGTTTCCTCAACTGAAGCTCCTTTCTCTGTGATACCTCTAGCTTGTGCCAAGTTGACACACAAAACCAGCCAGTAGAGTTGAGGTGCCTGAATATCATCAAAATACACTGTATAAAAGTCTCAATTAAATGTGATTCAAAAAATATCAATAAATATCAGTAGCAGAAGTGTATGAAAGCAAAACTTTATTTTTGAAAATAAATCAATAAACCTGAATAAATTCTGCCCAGGCTAATGCAAAAATAAAAAATATATAAAGATAGAAATGTCAAAAATGACAGGAAGGTGGCTGCCCTGTCTCTCCAATTGCGCCATAAACATCAAAAGAACAATAATGTAACTGAACAGAGATTAGATAACATGAATGAAATGGACCAGTTGTTTGAAAGAGAAAAGCCACTAAAAAGATTTAGTCATGAAATTGTATCTGTAACTTCCAAGGCCAAGTGATGTCTCATTACTGAACTCTAACAAGTGAATTCTCCATTCCCTCTTCCAAAATCTGAAGTGGAGGACACACTTCCCAGCTGATTCTAGTGTTACCCCAGGGTTACCCCAAAACAAGAAGAAAATGCCACAAGAAAGGAAGAATGCAAATGAATATTTATGGCTGGCAAACACCAAAAGCCCAAGCTATTATTAATGAAACAACACAGCATTGCCTAAAAACAGTTTTATATAATGATCTGATGCAAACTAACCCAGATGGATGTCTCAAGCAGGAGCAAAACAAGATTAAATTACATAAATATCACATGCACAAGCTAAATAACAGAGCCCACAGCTGTTCACAGATATCAGCTGACTTGGAAGAGAAAAGGGGCCCTGATATAAAATGTTTGAAGTACACAGCTACAAAGGAATCTTTGTTTCTTAGAGTGAGAGCAAGTCAAAATGTCCTTACACGCCTGCTTTGCATTGAGATGGAGCCTGAATAACGCCTTATAGCATGAAAAGGAAGAAAGGTCCTCAAGTGGAGAAGAGAGAGACAAACTTTCCATTAATATAGCAACTCCATGTCAGCACTCCTAAAGAATCAATGAAAACTCTTAGAAAGTACTGGTAAATAGCAGAATATAGACTTAATGTAGAAATGTTAGCTTTATTTAATAGCAATGAGTAATTGAAACTGGAAGTTGAAATTAAATACTTGCCTTCACACCAAAATTGAAATACTTAATTACCTACAATGTACATAAAGGATTTATAAAAGAAAATCTATAAAGCTGATTGGTGAGATCAAATAAAATCTAAATAAATGAGGAAAACTCCATTTCTGTGGGGTTGAAATAGTAGACATTATTAAAAATTATCATTTTTCCCAATATTCTTCATAGATCCCAGAAAGTCATTTTGTGTATGTCCACAAAACTTATTTTAAAATACACAGACCTAGGATATGTAAGACAATGGCTAAGTGTGCTTGCTGCCAAGCCTGGTGACTTCAGTTCGATCCTTGGAACTCAACTTCTAGAAAGAGCTGATTCCATCTATGACTTCCACAAAGGTTTTGCCATGCATGTTGTTACACACACATGCGCACAAACACACACATCCATGTGCTTTTTTGTGTGCACACATAAATAGTTTTTTTAAATTTAGATTTATGCTTTGTATGTAAGTGGTTTGCTCGTATATATGTCTGAGTACCTTAGTGCTATGGATAGTTGTGAGCTGTCCACATAAATACATTTAAAATATATTAAGTATTTATCTGTCATATGCCTGCAATCCCACCACTGAGGAAAAAAAGACAGGAAGATCACATAAGTTTAAGGCCAGTTTAGGCTGCATAGCAAGTTCCAGCTAGTCTTGTTTCCAATAAAAACAAACAAAAAGAATTCATTTTATTAAGAGTCAAAAGACTGAGAACTACAATATTGAAGAAAGCAAAAACAGGACTCAGACAATTCAGGTTCAGTTCTTATTACGCTACAGTGATCAAGCCGGTGTGGTGTTAGCAAAAATGAACATAAACACATATACAGACATGCCATGGAAGTAGAGGAAAAGAGATCTGGGAACAGCAAATTAAAAGAGAGCAATAAGGCACCTGTGACATGACATCAGCAAAGGGCTACTGCAGAGGAAGAGGAGAGGGACGGGATTCAATGGCTGGCCACAGAGACTGAGACAGCCCCTGCTCCACTTGTTAGAGGACCCACAAGTTGCACATTTGCCACAAATGTGTAGAGCGGCTAGGTCCAGCTCCTGCATACTCCCTGGTTAGTGGCCCAGGCCCTGTGATCTGAGCTCCCATGGTTCCAGGTTAGTTGACTCTGTAGGTCTTCTTGTGGGATCCTTGACCCCACCAACTTGCTCATTTCTATCCCCAACTCTTCCACAAGGCTCTTCAAGCTCTGCCTAATGTTTGGCTGTGGGTCTCAGCATCTTCATCCTCCACTGGATGAAGCCTCTCAGGAGACAGTAGTGCTAGATTCTTGTCTATAAGCACAGCAGAGTATCATTAATAGTGTTGGGTTGACTCTCTCACATGGGGTGGGTCTCGAGTTGGAGCAGTCATTGGTTGGATCTCCCATCAGTCTCTGCTCCATCTTTATCCCTGTGCATTTGTGGGCAGGACAAATTTGGGGTTGGAGGTTTTGTGGGTGGATTGATGTCCCCTCCCTCTGGAAGTACTGCCTGGCTAACAGGAGGTGGCCACTTCAGTCTCTATACCCCTTCTGGTAGGAATCTCAGCTAGGGTCAGCTTATAGACTCCCTGTATCCTCTCCCATCCCAGGCCTCCAGCTAGTCACCAGAGATGACTCCACTGATTTTCATTCTCACTTGCAGACCTCTCCAGCCCTCCCATCCCCCACACCAGCTCCCCACTCCTGTTCCCCTCCTCACCCCCTCTCCTACCCAGCTCCCTCTTTTCACCTACTTCCAATGCCTATTTAGTTTCCCCTCCTGAGTAAGATTTGTGCATCTCCTCTTGGGACTTCTGTATTACCCAGTTTCTTTGTGTCTGTGGATTGTACCATGGTTGTCCTGAGCTTTATATCTAACATCTACTTATCAGTGAATACACACTAAGCATGCCTTTCTGGCTCTGGGTTACCTCATTCAGGATGACATTCTCAAGTTCCATTTATTTGACTGCAAAAATTCATGTCTTTGGTTTCAATAGCTGAGGAGTACTTCCTTGTATAGATAGATGTACCATATTTTCTTTATCCATACTTTAGTTTATCAATCCATTTGGTTGAGAGACATTTAGATTGTTTCCATTTCTGGATGTTATCAGTAAAGCAGCTGTGAACATAATGCAGCATGTGTCCTTGTGGTATGGTAGAGTATTTTTTGGGTATATGCCCAGGAGTAGTATATCTGGGTCTTGAGATAGAACTATTCCCAGTCTTTTGAGAAACTATCAAATTGATTTCCAATTTGTTGTACCAGCTTGCAATCCCACCAGCAATGGAGGAGTGTTCCTCATTCTCCACATCCTCCCCACCATGTGCTATCACTTGAGTTCTTTATTTTAGCCATTTAGACAGGAGTAAGATGGAATCTCAGAGTTGTTTTGATTTGCATTTCCCTGATGACTAAGGACATTGAACATTTCTTTAAGTACTTCTCAGGCATTTGAGATTCTTCTGTTAAGAATGCTCTGTTCAGCTCTTACCCCATTTTGAATTAGGTTATTTGGTTTGTTGGTGTCTAATATCTTGAGTTATTTATATATTTTGGATATTAGCCCTCTGTTGGATGTAGGGTTGGTAAAGATACTTTCCCAATCTATAGGCTGCCTATTGACAGTGTCCTTTGACTTATAGAAGCTTTTCAGCTTCATGGGGTCCCATTCATCAGTTGTTGATGTTAGAGCCTAAAGCATTTCTGTTCTGTTCAGGAAGACATCTCCTGTACTAATGCATTAAAGGCTATTGGTAACTTTCTTTTCTATTAGATTTAGTGTACCTAGTCTTATGTTGAGGTCTTTGATCCACTTGAACCCCAATTTTGTGCAGGGTGATAAATACGAATCTATTTGTATTCTTCTACATTCAGACATCCAGTTGGACCAGCACCATTTGTTGTCCTTAGATTTATGGGCTTTTTACAGAGTCTTTGATTTAATTCCATTGACCAACCTTTCTGTTCTTATACCAATACCGTGCAGTCTTATTACTATTACTCTGTAGTACAGCTTGAGTTCAGGTATGGTGATACCTCCAGAATGTTTTTTATTGTTCAGCATTGTTTTAAATATCCTTGTTGTTTTTGATTATTTGTTTCATATGAAGTTTAGAATTGCTCTTTCAAGGTCTGTAAATAATTGTGTTGGAATTTTGATGGGAATTGCATTGAATCTGTAGATTGCTTTTGGTGAGATGGATATTTTCACTATGTTAATCCTACCAATCAATGAGCATGGGAGATCTTTCCAACTTCTGATACTTTCCTCTATTTCTTTCTTCACAAACTAGTTCTTGCCATACAGGTCTTTCACTTGATTATCTAGAGTTACACCAGGATCTTTTATATTATTTGTGGCAATTATAAAGGGTATTGTTTCCTTAATTTCTTTCTCAACCTGTTTATCCTTTGTATAAAAGGGGGCTACTGTTTTTTTTATTTAATTTTTTTTTATCCAGCCATTTTGCTGAAGGTGTTAATCAGCTGTAAGAGCTCTCTGGTAGAATTACTGGGGTTGCTTATGTACAGCTTTAGGGACAGGCCCCACTCCAGTTGCTCGGGGACCCACATGAAGATGAAGCTGCACATATGCTATGTATGTCCAGGGAGCCTAGGTCCAGCCTACATATGCTCTTTAGTTGGTGGTTCAATTTCTGAGTGCCCCAAAGTGTCCAAGCTATATGACTCTATTGGTCTTCCTGCGGAGTTCCTATCCTCTTTGAGTCCCTCAATCCTTCTCCCAACTCTTCCATAAGAGTCCCTGAGCTCCATCTAATGTTTGGCTGTGGGTCTCTGCATCTGTTTCAGTTAAACACTGGGTGGAGCCTCTCAGAGGACAGTCATGCCAGTCTCCTGTCTACAAGCATAACAGAATACCATTAGTAGTGTCAGAAATTGGTACTTGTCCATGGTATAGGTCTCAAATTGGGCCAGTTATTAGTTGACCATTCTTTCAGTCTTTGCTCCATATTTGTCCCTGCATTTCTTATAGACAGAACAAATTTTGGATTGAACATTCTGTGGGTGGTTTGATGTCATTGTCCATCCACTGGGGGACCTGCTTGATGATAGTAAGTGACCTCTTCAGGTTACATATCTCCAGTGCTATGAGTCTCAGCTAAAGTCACCCTCATAGACTCCTAGAAGCCTCTTTCACCCCAGGTCTGTGGCACATCCTAGAGATGTCTCCCAATTCCCCCATTCCCACCAGCCTCTGATCTCCATTCATTCTCTTGGCCCTTTGAGCCTCTTTTCTGTCTCTTCCCACAGCCAATCCTGCCTACACCATTTCTCTCCCCATCCCCTCTCCCACCCAGTACCCTCCCTTCAGCTGCCTTCTATGACAATTTTATTCCCCCTTCTAAGTGAGATTCAAGCATCCTCACTTGGGCCTTCCTATTTGTTCAGCTTCTTTGGGTCTGTGGAATGTAGTGTAGGTATCCTGAACTTTATGGCTAATATCCACTTATAAGTGAGTATATACCATACATGTCCTTTTGGTTATGGGTTACCTCACTCAGGATGATATTTTCTGGTTCCATCCATTTGCCTGAAAAATTCATGATGTCCTTGTTTTTAATAACTGAATAGTATTTCATTATGTACATGAACCACATTTTTTTGTATCCATTCTTCAATTAAGGGGTATCTAGATTGTTTCTAGTTTCTCACTATTAAGAATAATGCTACTATGAACATAGTGGACCATATGTCCTTGTGGTATGGTAGAGCATCTTTAGAGTATGTGCACAGGAGCATTAGAGCTGAGTCTTCAGGTAGAACTGTTTCCAACTTTCTGAGAAATCACTAGATTGATTTCCAGAGTGGTTGTACAAGTTTGCACTCCCATCAACAATGGAGGAGTGTTCCCCTTGCTCCACATCCTCACCAGCATGTGATGTTGCTTGAATTTTTTATCTTAGCCACTCTGATGGGTGTAAAGTAGAATGTCAGGATCATTTTGATGTTCATACCAAGCTACTTCAGAGGAGTCAACAGGCAGGATAATGGTTTCAGGGAAGGAACCAAACCTGTATATAATTTTTTTTTTTTAAGTAATAGAGTTAAAGGTGATATGTCAAATCCCAAACCATAATCTCAAGTATAAAGCTATATTTGATGTGGGACAATGAAATTTAAGAAGCATGGAAATTACCAAACACAGAGTGGCACAGAGCACTTCACAGATATAGCACATAAAAATCAACATAGAAGATATGCATTTTACGATTTTTATATTATTATCTATAGAGTGTAATACTAGATGATAGAGTTACTAGAAATCCAATATAAAAACTCTTCTCTCACTGTCCTTGTAACAACAGGCTTTAAAACAGAGGAACAGCACCCTAAGGAAAGGCCACCTGCTGCATTGAGCCATGGGTGACCTTTCAGGTCTTGGGGGAGCATGAGAGCAATATTCAGCTTTGACAATGGAATGATACTTAAAATTAGATGGATACCAATACTCACTTTGTAATAACAATTATAAATCACATCTGCTTATTTGCTGGTTCTATGTATGGTGCAATTTAAAAGAGATAATTTAACTTGAATATTATCAAAAACTAAACCAAGCCACAGCTGCCAGAGAGTGTGGAGGAATTTTAAAAAACTCTAAACCTTTGCCTTGTGAGGAAAGAGGAACTAGAACCCCTCAATAACTCCACATGTGACAGAACATGAAATATGCAGTTTAAAAATTCAGTAAAACTGCTAACTTGCAAAACAATGAGTGAAAACGTTAGACAGACAGATCCATCAAACAAACACCAGAAAAGTGATTTCAATGGTGTCTGTCTCAGAACAAGCTGAATGATGGCTGTCTGTCAGAAGCAGCTATCACTACCTCCTGCCACTCTCCTAAAGATCCCCCTAGTGATGGATTTTTCCCTTACTACTTGACATCTCAAATAAAAGTATTCCTCAGGCTCTCATGACATTGTGTGGCCATAAAGCTAAGTCCTTGTTAGTTAGATGTAAGTGATTTTGAGTGCAGCTCCAGAGAACCAGGGTGAGTGTGTATCTTGAAATCCTAAGAAAGACTCCTATGGAGGAAGAAAAAGCTATATTTAAAATAAGCCACTGAGTGTGATCATGAGCATGGAATGGATTATAAGGGAGATTAAATATATTGAGACCCTATTTTAAAAATCTACCATCCTTTTATCCTGACTCCTCCTCCAATGTGCTGCTTGGAACAAACCTTGGGTGTTGTATCTGGATCAAAGTAATAAATTGGAAAACCATAACCAAGAGAGAAATGAGACGATCAGAGACCCCAAGAGTCCCCATGACCACCAGGCAACCTTGATTGAACTCCTAGACTTCCATTTGTATTCTTGTTATTTCAACTCTCTGATTTACTCAAAAAATCTTAACCTCTAATGCGACAATATGAATGGCAGAAGACCTTGTAAGTAGAGTAGGTATATTCTAGACTTCATGTTTCTTGATGCTACATCCCACTCCAGATCCATCAGGGACTTTAGCTGTATGCTTTAGCCAGCTTAGCACAATATTTAACCATAGGTTACATACTTGAGCACATGTACATGTGTTATTCTCTGCCTACCCATCCAAAAGAGATGCAAGAAGGAGTTTACTCTATTACCCATAGACTAGAGAATAGGGGCTGTTAATAGTTATTTTGCCCACCCTGTGTAGTTATGAGGGTTTCCCCAGGACTTATCAGAAGTATCTGCATATTGAGCACACATGCTGTGCCAAAGCAAACGTTATATCTCCATGCTCTGTTTGCATTTTTGCTGCTGAAGTAAATCCATGACCAAAAACAACTTAGAGAGGAAAACAGTTCATTTCACCTTCTAGTTTGCAGACCAACCTTACAGGAAATTGGAGAAGGACCACAAGCAAGAACTTGAGGCAGAAAACAATGGAGGAATACTTCTTGGTGACTTACTCACAGGTTCATTCTCTGCTAGCTTTCTAAATCATTCCAAAACCACCTGCCCAGGGAATGGTGCTATACAGTGTGCTGGATCCTTCTACATCAGTTATCAATTAAGACAGTCCCCCATAGTCATGAGCACAAGCTAATCTTATCTTGTTAGTTTTGCAATTGAGATTCTCAGATGATTCTAGACTGTTTCAAGTGTAAAGTTAAAACTTACCAGGACATTCTACCCATGACCAACTCAACATGTAAACATATCACTTTAAACTATAACCTTTCAATTCCTAGTTCCCAGAATCACCTGCCAATGTCATAATTTCAAACACCATTACGGAATTGTATTTTGTTGGAAAAAGTTTATGAAATTTACAGGTAGATGGATGAAACAAGAAAATATCATGCATAGTGAAATAACCAGATCCAGAAAGACAAATGTCCCATGTTCTCAATAATGTGGAACCTATCATAAAGTCTTTAGATTTGTGTGTCTAAATTTAAGTATATGCAGAAGCCAGGAAATTAGAAAGGAGCCATTAGTGACAATGGCAAGAAAGGTATTAGGGAGGAAGAATAGTAGAACCCAGTGATATGGATAGAAAAGGAGAGGAATAGTAGAATATAAGGGTATGAATGGGGGAAAAGGGAATAATGAGGAGGAGATTTAAGTGTGGAGGATAGAAGGGGAGGAAATAGGCAAGGTGTGTGTAGGAGGATAACACTAAAGGTGTCTGAAAAAAGCCCTATGGAAACCATTATTTTACAAGATTCACACCCACATAAGAAAGTGGGTGTGAGTTTAATTGGAGTTACCCCTACACAGGCAATAGTATTCTTCCCAGAAATCATAGGTTGCTAAAGAAAAAGCCTAAGGCCAAGTATGGGATAATTTCCCAAAAGTTGTTTGTCATGGTTGTCACAGATATTTCCAAAACAATACTGACAGTTGTTGTTGCTCTTGGTTGTCTACCAGAACTTGATGCTATGACCCAAATGCTAAAGGCACCATATACCTAAGTCCAAAGATAAAGATAAATAAAGCTGGTACTGATCAAGAAGCTTGCTACCTGATAGCTAGCTGAGAAAACAAAGTCATCAGTATTCTTACACAACTATAAACCCTGTGAAGGCCTGGTTGCTAAGATATGCCCATGGATGTAACAGTAGCATGAATGCTATGAGAGCAGCTAATTACTTTCTGAAAAGATGTAACAACATGGTGACTTCTGACTTCTCGGTTGGATGGAGGAAGAGAGGAAGCAGGAGAGAGTTAGGGCTTTATCAACAGGGATAGTGAAAGCGCACGATGTAGTTGCTAGTGTCTCTCAGTTTCCTTGTGGATCTGCCACTGAAGGAATTAGATTTAATATGGTTTACAAGATTAGGATTCTAGTTGTTGCACCCAGAGATTGAGTTACCATTGTTTCTGGAAAAATAAAACAAACCAACCAACAAACAAAAAAACCAAAGATGTAACAACACTGTATGATATCTGGAGCTCACTCATGATTGTGTGAGTGCCAAAGGGCTTGGATAGCCAACCTCTCTGGTTCTGCCAGCTTTAGCACACACATCTTGTCTTGGAGCTTCAGGCCAGGTCTAGTCTATGCCTGTCATTGTCCTTGGAAGACACCCCACAGTTCTAGTGTCCCCAGCATCTTGTGGTCTCCATTGCAAGGGAGGACACTGAGATAATGGTAAGAATCCAAACCAAGTCTATTTGCTAAAAACACCCACAGGACCCATGGCTATAGCACTTGTGCCTTATATAACCTCCAACAAGTGGACAGCAGATGTGGAGCAGTTTTGTCTACACTCTTCCCTTGAAGAGTTCTAAAGTGTGTTGCATAAGTCTGCAACTGTATCCTACTGGATCTAGTGTCATGTATGTTATTGGATGATGTGCTTCTTCCTTGCTTGGATTCTCTCAGTTGCCAATGGCTCCACTGAATAAGGATGGGCCTTTGAGGCTCTCTCATCCCTGATGGAATCCAACATCTCAATCTTTCACATAGTACCAAGCCTTGACTCACTATCAGGGAATATGAAGGATACTCAGGTTCTTGTTATTTGTGCTTAAAATATGTATATCACTTTAGGGAGTTCACTGGGTTTATCACATGCTGACTACTGGTTGTTGCTGTTTTGTGTCTCTGCAATCTCCCCTCTTTTGTCACTGAGCTTTCTTCCATCTCCTTACCCACATAGGTCATGTCATACACTGTTGGACTCATACAATTTTGAGTTTCATTATTTCTGAATAGTTTTATGTGAACACGTCCTGCTGGCAAAGAGACTTGGGACCCAGAACATATGACTTTCTCAGACTAGCTCATTTGTTCCACACAGAGATTAGAGCCAAAGTCTCTAGAAATCTTATTTCTCATGTTTCCCTTAATGTTATTTTGATTTTCAAGTGTTAACTCTTGACTCCATTGTCTTAGCCTATTCATCATTTAATGAACATGTTAAGATACAAATTTTTGTTTCCATTTTCCTCCAGCCCTCCTACCCTTCCCTCCTTTCTTGACTTCCTTGCTTCCACTCTTTCTATACTTCCTTTCACCTACTCATCCATGTACTGCTGGAAACAAAGCCCAAAGCACACAGAACATTGGGCATAGAGAAATTTAATATACATTTAATTTAATTTTCCTTGTTTGAGCTTCTGTATATTCTCAGGGGAGGTTTGCTCTATTCTAGGTGTTCTAATAAAGCTCTTCCCCCCAAAACTGAAGGGAAAGGGTGGCTGATATGAGGAAGGGGGATAGAACTTTGTAAACAAAACTGATATGAGAATCCCAAGAAGTACTGGAATGTGCCCTTCTGAGGCAAAAGGCAGAGATGTAAGAGAAGGAAAAGGTTATGCGGAGCAGCAGAGGAAACTATGGCTGAACTGGGACTGAGCTCATAGCTGCTGTCAAGGGTTAACAATTAATTCTGAAGGTAATGGGATCTCTTGAAGAGGTTTAGCAGCAGAGACTTGCATTCCTATCCTGCAGCTTTTGTCAGAAGAATGAACACTGGTAAGAAGGCTGAGGGGGAGGCCAAGAGGCTTCTATGTCAGCAGACAAGCCTATGAGACCTTCACCCTATCATAGAGCCATAAGCTAAATGTAAGAGTTGGATAGAGGAAGACACAGAAGACTGAGAGCAAGCCAGAGTGTTTCAGCGCCTACAGTCCACTACTGGCTTGCCACTCACTAGGAGATCACTCAGAGGAAGGAGGAAGGAAGGAAGGGAGGAAAAAGGGAGGGAGGGAGGGAGGGAGGGAGGGAGGAAGGGAGGGAGGGAGGGACAAAAGAATGAAGAAAGGAAGAGCAAGAGGAGTATCTTCTCCCTGTGTGCTGGGTATCAGGATCAGGGTTAGCAAAAGCAACAGGGAAGACGGGAATAGGGTTATAAGAAGTGATTATCAGAAGCAATGGGGAAGGCAGGCAAAGGACAAGCATAAAAGAAATGTAAACACAAGGCTAAAACTAGGGCAGAAGTGGCCAGAACACTGCTTGCATGCCAACTGGAAGGCATTTCTAGACATGCATGCTGTTTGAGAGATGACTTTGGAGAATCTTTCTCTAAACATATTCTAAGCAAGGTATTTCCTCAACTCTTCAGTGCCTCCTTTGTACAAAGCTTGTTGAAACAATGATGACCTTTTGAGAGCTTCTTATTAATGTGTGAGCTTGCCTGTTCCCATGGTTCTTTGAATTCAGCAAATGTATCTTATTCTTACCAGTATATTCAGCCATGAAATTAAATATTTGTCAATTTATTAAATAAATGCATATCTATTAAAGTGCGTACCCAAACTTATCTTTTTTATGAAATATATCCATGTGTACAAAAGGTTGTCTCCTGAAGACTTTGTCACTGATTCGAACATGAATCAGATACGGGGCTCTGGGAAAATGTTTGGAATATGAGGGCTTTGTGGTTACAAATGGATTAATCCAAATATGGATTCTAAATTTAAATAAATGACTAGGAGGAGAAGATGAGGTCTAGTTGTGGACTGCTTTAGTTCTAATTCTGTTGCTGATACAAAAATATATTGGTAAAAGCAACATTGGGAAGAGATGCTTATTTATCTTACAATTCCACTCTATAGTCCACCATAGCAGAAGTCAAAGTGGTATGCACTTGAAGCTAATAGTCATGTCATATTAAGAGTCAGACGCAAAGATAAATAAATGTACTTACATTGCCTGTTTGTTTGCTAGCTTCCTTCCTTTTTATACAGTTTGTGGCCTAGCATAGGGAATGGTCCCACCCAGAGTATACTGGGTCTTGCTACATCATTTAGTAATCAAGACAATTTCCCACAGGCCAGGATGGTCAAGATAATTCCTCACCAAAACATTCTTCCCAGGTGATTGGGTTCAGATTGTGTTGGCAGTTAAAACTAAGCAGCATAGGGGAAATCAGATCAATAGTTACATGTCCTGAAAATGTAGGTCTTATTCCTGGCCTCTTCTTGCTACATTGAGGTGGGAAACTTGGCCTCATCTGTGTTACTGTCATGATTCTCTTCCCACTTCAGCTTAGAAACAATAGAACCATACACAATGGTGAGCTGACACCCCAGAAACCATGAGCCCAGTAAACTCTTCTTGTTTTTCTTGGATGTTACTCACAAGAAGGCTACCTGTGAGTATCATAGTCTCCCTGTTCTCCTGATGAAGGGCACAGGAACACTCATCATCATGTGAAATGACTCGCAAGGACACTTTCTTTCAACTGACCATGTGTCATTTTAATTCATTCTTATCAAAGTCATTTCAGAATGTTCTCTCTTTTCTCTAAACCAAATGGAAGTTATGTGAAGGTTTTGTTCCTAACTGAATTTGTAACACACATCTAAGGTTTCTTTAAAAGTGGGCATGGAATGGTAGAGCAACCATTTTGGAGTGCTGTCAGTGAATGGACCAAACACCTCTCTACAAAGCATGGATGTATGATGGAGCCTTAGAATAACTATAAAAATTAAAACAAGGACTTAGAGAGATGGCTCTTTAGATTAAGTGCCTCTTGCTGTTCTAGTAGAGGCCTAGGGTTCAGGTCCCAGCATCTACAACAGGTGGCTCACAATAGCATATGACTTTACTTCCAGGGAATCTGAAGTTTTCTTATGGCCTTTTTTGGTACCTAAACTTATATGATGTATATATGCACGTGCACGCGTGCGCGAGCGCACACACAACACACACACACACACACACACACACACACACACGTATGCTCGCAAGAGAGAGAATAAAATAAATTTTTAACAAAGACTTACTTTAAAATTAAAATAAATTAATTCAAATTGGGGAAAATCTCAATGAATAAAACTATTTAGCTATAAAATCCATTCCTTAGAAAGGCACAAATGTTCATTTTCAAGAACTTTGAAGCTTGTCAAAGCCAATGGTGCAGAACCATCTCCCAGATCCTTTCATGCAGGTGCACGGTGCTGGGAACTGGGTCAAGATGTCTGGTGTCTGATGTGGCATGTGCATTTCTGAGCCCATCCTATAAGCAGAAGAACCAAGCAGTGACTGGAGCAACACAGGAAAAGAAAATAGGAATGGCAAAGGGTTGCTTACTTGTCTTTTAATAAAGCCCTTTACTTATAAAAAGGAAGCAACAACAAAGTTGCAATATACTCAGTTAGTCTATGAATTGTACAGGATATGAATAGATGGAATGCCAAATACCAGAAGAGTGGGGAGTTGAAAGATGCCCACTATCTGACAAAGAGATAGTGCCTGAAATATTTTCAGCCTACCAAGAACAACACAAACAATCCAACAGTGTAATGATTCAGGTGCTTTAGTTATCTTAC
The DNA here is from genome assembly GCA_028551405.1 of Uromys caudimaculatus. Classification (NCBI taxonomy): domain Eukaryota; kingdom Metazoa; phylum Chordata; class Mammalia; order Rodentia; family Muridae; genus Uromys; species Uromys caudimaculatus. Next base: position 38,458,425 of record CM052705.1, on the reverse strand, counting down.
ACCAAATCTACAAAGCATGGATCCCAAATGCATGCAAATTGTCTCAGACAATTAGTCTAAGTATCTGATAGCAAAATTGAACTCCCTGCAATTTAATATCCATAAATCCTCAGAACTCAGGGTAAAGGCAGGTGTCCCAAAGAAGTGAATACAGTTGGCAGGCAAATGTGTAGTGGAGTAACCATGTCAGAAGAACCAGGTTAGAAATATAAATCCACAGCATAGGAATTCACACCACAGTAAGGTCAACCAAATGTCACCCTAACTCTTGTGTGCTCTGTGAATGATGACAGTATTTTCTATTTGAGTAGGCATCAGGGTTGTTTCATACTTCATTACTTGACAAGGGTCTTTGCCTTGAGAAGGAGTTGGTCTCTGAGTGGAGACAACATGTAAAAACAAGCTTTTCACCCATTCCTATGTGGCCTTCCTTGAGAGGGCTTCATTGTGATTCCAAGTAAGGATTCTTCCACAGAGTCTGTACACCAAAACAGATGTGTAAAATTTGGAGGATCTTTTGTGAGTGGACTCTGTGATCACAGCATAGAAATAAAGATATGGTTTTAACTGGGTTATTTTTGCGTCTTATTTCATTCATGCAGAGTATTAAACTGTAAAGAGGATTGATTGTCCCCAAATCACACTGGTACTACGTGCCAATGTTCACTCCACCTCTCTTAAATTCAAAGTTGTGCTCTTCCCATTAGTACTCAATCACTGTTCAAAAAACAACACAAGGAAAACTGAGAAGAGATTAAATTCATAATTGTACTGTAGAATGTGGAGGAATAATCTCTACCCATGAAAACTATCATAGTTACTTTTGTTGCAAGGATCTGAGAGAACAGTCACTGAATTGCAATTTTGTGCACATAAATTAACATGTGTCTGTCACACACACACACACACATACACACACACACACACACACACACACACACACACACACACACACACACACATCAAACAAATCAAACAAATGCACAGTGTATGCACTTTGTTTATGGCCCTATTCCCAACTTCTAAGCATCTTAAGTGGCAGGACACTCACTTCCCCCTGAAAATTCTGGTCTATTTAAGAAGTTCTAACTACTAAAAAGTGGTTACATTGGTACAAAATTTGTATCCCACAGCTCCAGGCATCAAGCTTAAGAGCCTATGAGAACAGAGACAACCCTGTGTCCCTGAACAATTTGCAGAACTATGAGGACCCAATCAGGAGCTCTTACCACCTGTTCTCCAGGTAATGGCTCATCATTGTAGCCACTCTGCTTAGATTCTGTGAAAATTCTCTGTATAACCCTACTTCTGACTTTGTAGCACCAGAAAGGAGAATGGGGCTTTCCAGGAGACAATGTATCAGAGGTATAAGAAACACCTGTGACTGGGACGCTTGTGTAGGCAGTAAAATGCCCTAAGTAAACTATTCTGTGAAATGTAAGCTGGTTCCACTCATGCAGTGGTCTAATTATTCTTTCCTAATGCTAGGTCTTTGAAATGACAACCTGGATCTCTTATCAGTAATTATCTCAAGAAATAGCCCCTGAAGTTAGATAAGCCTGACTGACCACCATACCTCCATAGAAAAAACCTAAACCATCCTGTTGCCCTAGAAAGAGCCCAGCAGAGACCTCACTAGACCTGCTTGTCGGGGCTCATCCCTCTTGGTGCCTCTTCCCTTGGTGAGCCACCAGGAGAATGGCACTTATACACTTCCCCCTAACAGGCACCTGGCCAATTGTCACGCTGTTTCCATGGCAACTTACCAATGCAGACTCAGATTTCACTTGCAAAACAACATTGAATGCCTTAGGTGTTAAATTGGTAGAAGTTTTATGGGTTAAAATGACAACATAGATACATTGACGAAAATAGCACTTAAACACTTTGGGAATTACAAGAATCCTATAAAATGTTTCCCAGAGCCTTTTCTCTCTCAATTTATCCCAAGGAAATGTAAAATATTTTTATGAAAAGAAAGAACAGTCCATGACATAACCCAACACTGTTTCATGTATACAAAGCCCTTATTTGGTACTTTAATAAGAACTTTTAATTTGATTAAATTTGTGTCTTCCTTCAAATACCATGTAATATATTCAAGTAAATATGTTAATAAATGAGTAAACAGTGGTGTGATATTTTTGTGAGTGACTGATTTATTTAACTGGTTAACAGTGGTGTTTACTTTTTAAAAAAGTAGTGTGCAATGCCAGCATCTTGTCAGACGGGACAATAGATTTTTAACTTTGTGCATTGCATAATATATACATAATAAGACTGATATTATTGTGCAGACAGATTGATAGACTGATGAATGATAGATGGATAGATGATTAATGGATTGATGGATGCATGGATAGATGATGGACAGATGCACCCACCGGTAAGTGAACTGGTATATGAAGAGTTGATTAGGTAAATGGATCAATGAATATGTAGGTTAATTAAAAGTAGATTGAGAATTGATAGGCATATAGATGGACAGATGTGTATAATATACAAGAATAGGTGGAAAGATTGGTGAATAAATGGATAGATGAGTAGAGGGGTGTGTGGGTAGATTGGTGAGTTAGTAGATTGGTACCTGGATAGTTGGATTGGTGGCTGTAAAGATACCAGGATGTATCTGTGTTCAGAGCAGTCATAAGGTTTCAATCTTATTGTAGAAATTATTTAATTCCTGGTCCAAGGTTTCTACCCTGTCTTTGGTTATTGAGTTCCCAGAGAAAACACACACACACACACACACACACACACACACACACACACACACACACACACACACAGCCTTTATATTTACAATGAGCCTTAAGGAGCACAAGAGCTGGGCAGTTGCCTACTATCTGTGTTGTTAGAATCTATTTTCCTGTTGATAACCTTCAGTAATTACTTACTATGTTTCATCTGGGCAACCTTCAGGCCCACACTTTCCTGACTATTAACCCATGTCTGCTTCTCCTTCCTCCTCTCCTGCACCTTCTTCTTCTCCTTCTTCTTCTCTGCTTCCTCCAACCCCAAGTCCAGGAAAAATAAACCCCACCAATGTCTCTTCTAGCAAGCTATTGGCTGTTGGCGTCTTTATTCATCAATCAGAAGTAATTTGGGGCAGGGTCATAGGGGTTATTTGCAGACTCCAGGTCTTGGGGACCTACACTTGGCATTACATTACAAGAAGCATTATGCCAACCCACTACACAATCTACCTTCTACCATACTATGTCTACATCTGTGTCTACATCTTTAAACCATTCAAATACATTGCTAATTGAAAAATCATTTCATCATGTCAAGAAGGCAATATGAATGAGTTTAAAGAGAGTTTAAACTAGTAGAATCACTTAAATTATAAATTGCTAATTTATGTGTATTTTGTACTTATGTATAAACATAAACAAAATCTCGGAATGTAGAGTTAATGAATACTAATGTGGAAAGAGTTTAAGGAATATTTAGTTTAGATTAGGAAGATACTGAAGACAGGTGCTAGATTAGTGGTCCTTTCTAGGATCAAACATTTGTGTCTCTCAAAATTCCCATGCTGAAAAAGAACCTCAGTTGTGATAAGAGGTAGAAGCTTTCAGTTACAAGGACACTTCCTGCATGAGATCAAAACACTTAAAAGACACCCAGGGTGCTGTCTTATCCCTTCATTATGGAGGGTACAGAGAATAGACCCTCCTGTCTGTGGGAAAATGGGTCTTATCAGAAACATAGTCGACTGACCATTCAACAGTAGTTTCTTCTAGAATTTTAACCTCAGGCAATAAAGAGCTGTCCATTTATAGGTGTCTGTCAGACAGATCATAGCTACCAGCTGCATACCCAGACACATTTGTGGACAGCTCACTTCAGTTTTAGTTCAGGAATATCTTCTAATTCTTCATAAAATATTTCCATTTTACACACATGTAACCACATAGCTCTTCACACAGAGAGTGGTTTCTCCTTTCTCCCCATGAGAGGTCAAATCACTATTCCCAGCCCTGACACCAGAGAATACAAGAGATTTCATTTTCATAAATGGCCACCTATAGTGTGGAAATTCAAAGTTAAGTGCAAAAGAACAAGTCTGTGAGAGATTGGGCTAGCCTCTCCTTTTACACCCTAGTACATTCTTTCTTAAGGTAAGTAGACATATCATACTTAAAATGTTTTAGGGAACCATCAGCTGATGTGGTAAGTATGCAACTGTTTTGTGAATAATGCGGTTTCAGCGTTGTGTTATATAACACCAAAGAATTGGGTAGAAGTTCAGATGACTGTCAAGCACTTCCTGCTGACTGCACCAGCGTTACCCATGTCTCCCCTTCTTGCAGAGGACAGGGTATAAAGGCCCCATTTTTCCACAGGTTTTTCAAAGTAGGCTCCTCTGTGTGACATAACATGGATTAATAAGGTGCTGTCTAGAAAACCCATAGCAGTGCTATTTGGTGTCAAAGTAGTAATTAAATACAGCAGAAAAGCAAATCTAGTCTCCTGATGTTAATCTCATTATCGCCCTCTCAGAGCTACTTGCCAAAAAGTTAACAGGCGTTAAAGCTCTGCCGCTCATCCAATCAGAATATTAAATTAATCAGCGTGTCCCTGACATGAATACTGCCAGCAGAGCTGATCTTAGCCTCGTTAGATCAAAAGGGATGTGTGGAGGCTTTGCAAAGACGTGTAATTTTTTTTCACTATTTAATATGCCGTGTCTTTTTCAGAGGACACTGACGTGCCTGCGCTCCTATCCCTTACCTTACCACATTACTCAATAATAATTGACATTGCCTAAACTTATTTTCCCTCACAGGAGGGAACACTGATGAGACTTACAACCTTCATACAAAGCAGTAGGTGTCCACATTCAAGAGACACCCAACTTTGTGTAACTTCACAAACACAAGTCTTTTATATCAACAAAGAGCAATTCCTTTGGGCACCTACAGTGCTGTGACTATCGCCCACCTGAGCAAGGACAGCACAGTCATGCTGTCTTGTCTACATGCTAAGGAAACACTGTGAACTCCTAGAGAGAAAAATTCTGGACTGAAGACAGTATGGTGTAGCGCATGGGTGCATCTCCCCTGTGATTGGTAGGGAAATCTTCATTTTGTTAGCAAACCTGAAAGATGACACATACATGCTCAGTCCCCACTTTGTAATGTCTGTGTTTGTCCAATGTCAAGAATAGAACACTCAGAAGTGTATGGAGCCACAAAACCCAAAAATGAATCAATACATATTTTCTCCTGAATGCTTTATCCCAGGAGCCTGACACGTGAGGCTAATCATTTTGTCAGGTAGCTAACTGTTGCTTCCTTCTAGAATGGAAGACTCAAAACAAACAAACAAACAACAAATGAACAAACAAACAAACAAAAAAACAAGTCTCTGATTCTCTGAATCTTCTGTTACCTAAATGTGCATATTTTCTCTTAATTGAAATACTCCGAGATAGGGTGAGCCTCTCTGGGTGACAGACAGACAGCAGAGTGTCATGAATATGTATATGTCTTTGAGAAAATAAATTAGGAGGGGCTAGCCACTCTGGTGAGCCACCTCAGTTGTTAGCAGTCAGTGTGACAGTGAGGGTCTGTGCTGCATGAAGTGTATGACAGAGCCTAGCTCACTCCATGTCTGGATTATTTTAAGCACTGCAAGGCACTCAGATACTTCTTCATTAAATCACCAACACTGGCATTTAGGAACAAGCTGTACATTATAGATAATTATCACTTAAAACTAACTCCTGCTGTTACATCTGGGCAGGTGGAGAGCAGGGAGTGTGTTTGACAGGTGACTCCCCACCCCAGGCATGTCAACTTGGGCACTGTTCTGAGGACCACAAGTCAGTGGTCTTCTCTCCTTGTTCTTCATTGCTTGCTTCAGATGCTAATAGGAGTTTCCAAAAATGCATGATCATTCACATAGGAGACAAATGAATAACTGTGTCTAAACCAACAAACACGGATTGTGCTGGTAAATGACACGAAAATACTAGTAGTGCTTAGCTACCTGTGCTTGGTCAGTGTGGTACTTAGCTACCTGTGCTTGGGCAGTGTGGTGCTTAGCTACCTGTGCTTGGGCAGTGTGGTGCTGTGACCAGAAATTACCTGGCCCACTTTCCCATGTCGAGCACCAGACACCACTCCTGAAATATCACAACAAATGATAAATCTTAGTCCCCCCAGTTGAGGGAAAAGTAAATTATTCAAACCAAACACCAACTGTTTGTCTATAAAGAATGTGAAGAAAGAGACTATCTGCAGCATAGAGAGATTAATAATTGCCTCAGAGGCCCAAAGAGATATTAATAGTAAATGCTGGTGTAGTGATTGACTTCTCTGAAGTCATTAATACAAAGTAGGATGCTAGATGTAGAAAAGGGTTGAATATAAAATGAATATTGGATAGTCAGTCCCTAGGATGTTGCTTAATAGGATACAGGAAAAGTATGAGATGATATAGTCAACCATAACTATTAAGGATATAGTTTTATATAATCAGCTTTTAGATAATCAGCTTTTCCAACCAAGTCAGGGTTACAAATCAGGGTAGAAGACACTTGTGTCATGGTTGGGACAGACAGTGTATGATATATCTTAGAGAGGATGCCCAGGGGATTATTCCCATCAGTAAGGGCCAGCTGTTTACTTCAGTTCATTGATTAAAATGTTCATCTCACCCATAAACAACTTCCTAGAAACATCCAGAATGATGTTTGGGCAAATATCTGGGTACCCAGTGGCACAGTGCAGTTGGCATATACAGTTAGCCATCCCAGCACCGTAGTTCAGAGCCTCAGCATCTGTATTCTTGTGGTTGTAATTTGCTCTCAGTTGGTGTCTCTGACATCTTTATTCCATTTGCACACAGCCAGAATAATCTTTCTGAGATCCAACCTACCATGTCTCATTGGACACCGTGAACCTCCTCTGAAGGCAGAACTCAGGATGCTACAGCACAGACTCAGAATGGAAGGACTTCCTATCTTGGCCTTTTGTAGGTGCCTTTCCACTGAGGCACAGCCTGCTGCAGCCTTTGGCTTGCTCACCCATTCCCCAAGCTGTGTTGGACACTGACTCTGTAGTTACTTGAGTACAGGCAAGAGTCCCTGCCACGAGTGAAGCCTGTGAGAAAGGCAGATAAAAGGGCAGATACCCAGGGCAGATGAGATCCAAGATCAACATTGAGACTTGATAAGGTGCTTTGCCAGACCACAGACAGAACACTCAACCTAAGGTGCCAATTCAGAGCAGGTCTCTGGGTAAAGATGGCTTCTGGGCTTAAATGAAACAAACTTCTGTTAGGTGGCCAGGAGAAACAAGTGTAAAACACCTACCTTCTGAGGATTTGCCCAAATCCCCGTCTCGACACTTGGATTTAGATCTTCTCAGAGGGTACTTGAGCTCCACTTTAGGACAGACCCCATGTTCAGGAGTAGCTGGCGAACAGAAAACAAAATGTTTTACTTTCTGTGGGCTTTTTTGGGGGGGAGGGAGATCTTATTGGTCTTTGTTTTTATCTTGGAGTGTTTTGATATTTTTACAGAGAGAAAAAACAAGAAGTTGGATGTGTGAAGGAGGTGGGGGAGATCTAGGAGGTTTGGGGCAAAGATAAGATTGAAATATAGTGTATAAAAATTTTTAAAGTAAACTAATCAGGATAGTAATTGTATCTGACTCAGAGACAGACTCGAAGGACAGGGGCATTGATTAGGCAAGATACTGAATGCCTGACCCAGCAAGTCTCATAGTCACGTGTCATTAGCAGCAGCAGAGTAATGGCAGTACTTCAGCTTCTCACTCTCCTATTGTTACCCCTCCCAAACTTGGTAAGACATAAAGCTTCAGGTATGTGTGTGTGTGTGTGTGTGTGTGTGTGTGTGTGTGTGTGTGTGAGAGAGAGAGAGAGAGAGAGAGAGAGAGAGAGAGAGAGAGAGAGAGAGCGCCATCAACTCCACAGCCACCTCTTTCACTCTCAGGACAGGATTTGCCTTCAGACCTCCCTATGTGGGGATACCATAACCTCCTTTGTCTTTCTTGACTAATATTACATGTACCTTGACACTTGGGTGAATGCGGTTGCTACCATGTGCTTTCCACTTATTCTTGGTCTATCTCTCTGGGCAAATGTTTATCCATTCCAATTAACCAGTTCTTGTATCACCTGCCACAAAGACCCCCTCGAACACGATCTCTATCAAGTAGTATGTATTCTGGGAACACCCCTTAAACTAATTAACACTTATATCAGCTTGAGGCAGGTCCAAACTGCAGCCCACAGGCCTGCACAAAGATAATTGTGAATGTAGCCTAATACAAACTCATAAACCCATTTAAAAGTTAGTGGTCTTTTGTGTTTGTTTAGTTTTGTAATTTGATTTTGCAGCTCTTGACTGTGAAGTGTGTAGATGACTACATAATATTGTAATATCAAAATGTTGTAATCCTTTTGAATATGTAATGATATGGCATTTCTAGAGGAAATATTAACACATATTCATATACATATATATTTTCTATTCACTGTGAAGTTTCCTTAACTCTGAAGGAAAGGGTCTACACTAGAATACAGGTTAGCACTTAAGTTAAGCATCTTAAATCTTGTAGGGTACTCAAAGCTTAGAATGCACCTCTCTCTGAACAGTGATTGACTAGAGATCTCCTGTCCCAAGAGGCTGCTGGCTGCTTCATCTTACACCAGGAAATGTTACACTAACTGCTCGATTCTGACTTCCTTGATCCATTTTTTTCTCAAATAATGTAATTATTTTAGACATTGTTCTGCTTTATCAAAGGCTCCTTGTTTAATTTGGTTTCTCAATTTATGAAGGGAATGGTCAGTGTTTAATAGGATGAACAGTAAACAGAGTTATTTTCCCTTTCTTCTATTTTTAAAATGTGGTATATTTCATGTTTGAAACAGCAAATACACTGAAGCTATTAGGGGCTAAATTACCCAAATGCTTTTCAAATACAGAGAGACTTTTATCTTGTTAGCTGACTTCACAGTGACAGCTGGGAGCTTAGTTTCCTCTGATTGCATCCAGAGAGCTCATGCCTGTCCTTGCAAGCACAGGAAAAGAGAATCAGGAAGCCCTATGGGCTATTTCACAAATCTAATATACAAGGAGACAGAAAGGGTAGGCCTACCCATTAAGGTTGGCCATATGAGTTTTCTAAGTCATTCCAAAGCTATGTATTATGACTAAATCTTTCCATTCCCCCAAAGAAAACCTATGATAGAATTTTAGAGAAGCAATCTATTCCATCTCAAGCCCCAAGTGAAAGAGTCTTCTGTAGTGAAGAGAGATAGCACTTTTATTCTTCTTTGAATTAGTTCCACATCTTTCACTCCTCCAGAGTCCTCGCTCTGACTCTGGCTTCTCAGGACCTCCCAGCTCAACCTTCTTCACCAGGCTCCATCTACCTCAGATGGTACACTGGTCATTAAGTCCCTGCATCTTGGTGTCTTATCACAGACACCTCCAAATCTACCAAAGTCCTCTAGAAAAGCCTAAGATTTTCAAACAATGAAATTCCCAAAAGTTATGAATAAATTTGGAGAAGAACCTAGAGAAGAATCCTATGACAATTCAAGCAGGCAGGAGGCAAGATCTCACTTAATGTACTTTACCGAAGAGACAAGTGCCCTAAGTAATACTGGACATGGGGGATCCAGAATTAAAATTCAGAGTGTCACAGAATATTGTGGGGAGGCAGCTCAGCACAACCCGATGGACCCCAGTGGATCCTGGTGTCCCCAACTGTGCAAAGTTCTCTGGCTTCCTCACTGAGGCAGAGAACACACCTCCTAATGCATATCCGGAGGTCTTCACCACACAGGGAAAATACTGATGACTCTTGCGACTCTGTAGCTCCGCCTTCTTCTCCTTTGCCACAGCTCTCCATGGCACTCTAATGACTATCTCTGCATTTGTGGTTCAACTGATAATCAGACTCTGAGCAAATCAAAGTCGGGCCTTCCCCCGTGGAGAGGGCCTCGGCCGGCTTGCAGATGTCCCACTATTGCTAAATTAAAAGTGCGAGCATAGCAAGCTTTTAAAAAGTCTGCCTTGATTGGGTCTTAAACATAGACAGAGAGCAAAATTTTGTGGCTGCTCACATCTTCAGATGGTGTTTAAATACAGCCTGTCCAGAAATGGAAATGCCAGCAGCTGTCTGGCATGTGAGCTACATGTTTGACTACTCCCGGGAACATGTTTCCTAGGGGCACTTAACTTGTGCGTAGAAAGCTGGGAAGAAGAAAAGCTCTAGGAATTGCTTTAATAATGAGTTCTTGGAACCCTTTTATTTTTTATCTAGAAATTTGTATTTATCGCCATCAAAATACATAAGATTTTCTTTCAAGACTGATTATTCAAATATTTTAAAATTATTATTGCAAAGATGCTAAGCAAGATAAGCAGATAACAACCCACACAATTGAGCTATGCTGACAAATGCTAGACATATTCCCACCTTGAAGGACAATCACAGTATGTTTCCACAGCAGGTCACAATCGTGGCCATAGTTACCACCATGCAGGTCACCTGTGCGTCACACATAAAGAGCCCATAAGATCATGCCACCTAGTGATAAGAAATTACCTTTACTGTGCTTGCAAAATGACAAAATGACCTGACTGAACCATGCCTTTCTTAGAACATTGCCCCATTTTTAAGCAATGTGTCACAGCACGCATGGATTATTTATATCGCACAATAAATGCAAGGTATATTTTTCTGATAATAGACAACTCAACTTTGTATGGTTGAACTTAACCACTGCAAATAGATGAAAACTATTCTGGAACTTGCTGGAACCTTCAGTTATCTTCAGGTTTTGTTTTATGTAATTCCCACCAATTCCCCTTGATGAAACCTCTCAAGAAGTGCTTGCCTTTTAGTGTGTCCAGGAGACCACAAAAAATAAGCAAACTAGGATGACACAGTGTTCCTAAGCCCCAGGCTCTGGGTGCACTCTGAAGGCGGCCATTTACATGCTTGCCTGAGAGTGTGGGTAGAGCCCCAAACACAAACCTCTTTTCAGGATCTGCTGGTGGCCTCAGGAACTCAGCTGTGCTGATGTCAGGAAGGAGAAGACCTTTTGAAACTGAAGCTATTTGTGTTGAGAGTAAGGCCAGCAGCATTCACAGAAGAGATGGGAATAACACCCCCTATCCACTCTACTCCACAGGATTTGTGTGGACAACAAACCAGCTGCTCCCGACTTCTATACATCCAGATACTGAGGCAGAGGCTGTCCTGTCTGAAGCAAAGATCTTTACTGTTGAAGCAAAAAGCACCCTGCTCTTGTATAGCATATGGAGAAAGTCACAATGAAAGACTGAAGAAAGATCATTTGAAGAGGAGTTGGGTGGAGGAAGATCACCTAGATGCTGAAGGGTTGAAATGATCAAGGGCTGTGGGAACTCAGGTGTGGTTAAATTCAAGGATGACCAACCCTCCACTCCCTTGGTAGTTTTGAATGCAGCCTAACATAAAATTGTACACTGACTTTAAACATTACAAGAATTATTTTTTCTTTGTGTTGCAGTTGAAGTTTTTTGGGATGTGAACTTCATTAATGACAACACCTTGCCAAAGTATGGCTCATCAGATGTTTTTGTAACCTGTGAGTTGCAGGCTGGACATGTCTGGATTTAATGTGTAACCTAAGACAACTCCCCTTTATCCTGTGTGGCACAGAGAAATCTAATGCTTAGACATCCTTGAATAAATTCACACAAGTGTCACACAGAGAGCTGACAAAGTATTCTTCTTGGACAAGTGTCACACAAAACGCTGATGAAGTATCTATCCCTCCTGTGGTGTATGCGAAGGTTCTCCTGAAGATGAGATGCTCTGGTCAGGTGGAGAGCTCTCACTGAGGTAAGTCATATCACCCAAGACACTGAGGCCTGGATAAAAATGTGCAGAGAGCGTAGAATGCTATTTGACTTTCCTTGTCAGTCTGACACAACCTAGAGCCATATGGAAGAGAGTCCTAATGGAGAATTATCTATATAAGGGTGCCTATGGGACTGGGGGACTGTATTGACTGTTAACTGATGTAGGAAGACCCACCTACTGAGAAAAACTCATTTCCCTAGGTGCAGAGTCCTGGGTAGTGCAAGTGAGAAGAAAGTCAACTGAGAACAAGCAAGCAAACAGGGGTCCAGGTGGTCCATCCTCTCTGCTCTTGAGCATGGCTGTAACCAGCTGCTGTAAGTTCCTGCCTTGACTTTCTTGCAGCAATGGACTGTGACTTAGAACTGTAAGCCAGAGACACCCTTTCTTCTCTACATTGCTGCATGTCTGAGTGTTTGTCACAGCAACAGAAATGGATCTATACCAGGCAGGCTTGTCCTCTGTGTTTGATCTGTAGCACCTTTCTTCTGCCCTTGGATCTTTCTGCTCCTGGTTTGCAAGCCTTCACACTAGAGCCACAGCGCTCACCTTCCTGGAAGACTGTCTGCAGTTTGAATGCAATCGCTCTCTCTCCTCGTGGATCTGATTCTCCAGGGAACTATGGCGAATCCTGCCCTTCTTAAAACTGACTTTTTTGTCTGTTTTGTGCATTACACACTTAAGTTTCTATAATTGCACATTGATATTCTTCATGGGAGACTTCTAACATTTTGTAAAAGATAAACTTGAGTTTGGTGAGATAATTTTCATTATCGCTTCCAGCAGAGACAGAACAATGTCTTCATTTCAATAGTTTCCAAATGATCTTAAAAGGCATAAACGATTTGCTAGGCTTTCATTAAACCTTCCTATGTGCCTTGCTGAATTGTAAAATCTTTATAATCTAATTGTATAAATATGAAAATTAGTAGAGACCTTTCTTCCATTACTGAGAATTCACATGTCATTATCTGAGATATTTGTAGAATGTGACTGCAAAAGGAAGAGTTTCTGCATTGTTCATGAAATTAAAGGGTTTTCTCTGACGAGTATCTGCATCCAGAGACCTGGCCCCAGAGTGCCTGTTTGAGACATAGAAACCCTAAGCCAGTTCCTCTTGCTGCTTTCTGAGAGTGCATATGTGCATCTGTTATCTGTGAAGACTCAAATGTTCATTTCTAGAGTGAATTGTTAATATAGAATGGATCCTTATGCTGCTGTGACACTAACTATATGTGACTATCTTTCAAAACAGGAGCTTCAATAGAGGACTGGCTTAAACATTGCCTAAGTAACTCATGCACCCTTTCTTACCAAATGTCCAAAGGGACATTCTCCTTTCAGTTTATCTACCTTAGATTTCCTTCATGTTAGATCACCTTGGAAGGTCACCTTGGAAAGGGAGACACAGATAGCCCTTATGTGCAATTACTAATTAGGAGAAAGGGAAACAGCCCTGCAGGAACGTTTTGACATGTGAGCCTTCAGAGCACAGGCACAAAGCATGGTATAGATTCATTGTGCAAGATAATGGAGTCCATCCTCTTCCTGCCCCTGCCGAGATAGTACCACTCCTTGGACTAGAAACCTGATTGCCCAGCATCACTGCTGTGATCCTGAAATAGGGTCTGTCCAAAACTTCCCACGTTACTCAGCCTGGTGCCTTGCAGGAATGGAAGTGTTTCCATACAGAGAAGCAGGCCAGCTGTGCCAGAGGACATGAAAGTCCAGTCACTTGGCCATAGCTTAATATCTCCTGGGCACGTGAAACTGAACTCGAAGAATGTCACTTGGTGAATCTGTGTGAAGCCCTCGGAAATAAAAAAGACCCTGCATTCTCAGAGTGCTCAGTGTCCGTCATGTGAGGGGCATCCTTTATTATTATTATCTCTTTAAAGACCACTGCCCAAGGTTGCTTGGGAGCCACAGGAGAGCAACTGTAGGAGAAGTGCTTCATCCAATCCTCAGCCGGGTAACTCCCACTGACACCTGGGAGGCCACCTTACCATGGCTACCTCCCTGGCCTTTGAACCCCACAAGAGACCATGAGGACCTCATGCTTCCTTCCAGCTGTGATGCTGAGGAAGGACTTTGTTCAGGCTCTGCACCATCACCTGCCTACCTCAGGGAGCCTGTGTCTCATGCTGGTCCTTATAAATGAGCAGACTAAGGACCTGGTGCTAAGAGATCACTCATGCCTACAGAGCTAGTAAGAGGAGAGCTATGGGCCCTCAAGTTCATCCTGGTATCTCATGTGCTATCTTCCTACTATCTTCCAATATAGCCTTGTACAGGTCATTGGTACTATGGGACACTTGCCTCCTTCTTTCTAACCTGCAAGAAGAGCAGATATAAGCATCCCCACATAGGGTGGCCCAGCCAACAACTATCCACCTCCTCATACTTGCAAGTAAGCAACTCCATTTGGTAGATGTTTTAAGGGTTAGAGAAAGGTCACCAGCCACACTGTAGTATTCTTGTGGTCTTAGATGTGGAGGAGACAGGAAGATCAGAGTTCTAGGCCATCTTGTATTACAAAGGTAACAAAACAAACACCCATACAAAAGAGGCAGATCTGACAGCATCAGCTTACTCAAGATGCTGAGGCAGGAGGATCACAAGCCCAAGACTTGCTGAGGCTACAGGGCAAGTTCAAACAAAGCAAGTGTGAGCAATTTTATTGAAACCTCAGGTTCAGTTCTGAGTGTGCACATACACACTTAAATCTCTAGGACATTCCAGGGTCTGAAGCCTGAGTTCATCTAGAAATCCCGTTTGTGGTGCTATGCACTCTTCAGTCCAGATTCATCTGTGGCTCATTATGTGATCTGGCTTCAAATTCATGGTGGTTTTCCTGCTTCAGTATCCCAACTGTGAGGACACAGATGAATCCCTCTAACCCTGACATTATGACTCTCATTCTTCTCAAATATACTCCCCATGAAACTGTTACTCCATGGGAATTCTAGCTAAGTGCTCCCCACATGCCCACACCCCATTATTCCTCAGTCTTATTTCAGTGAAAGATTTGAAATAATCTCAACATCTAAACACATTGTAGCAGAAACACCCCAGTTGCTGAGATGTGAACTGCTTCCCTTGTTCCAACTTTAGAGAAAGACAAGAGCTGGCTATCATGGAGGCCAGGGAGGTACCTCAGCCATGGAGTGAAGTCAGAGAAAGCGATTTCTCCCTCTCCAGACACTGGCCCCTGAGTTGGGGTGACATCAACAGCTAAGAAGAAACAGCTGAGTGTCAAGAAAGAGGGAGGGCCACTCAAGAATAGAAAGGTGACCCCTAGAGAAGGAGAAAAGGGGATGAATACAGTCAAAATTCATGACACTGGAATACATTGTCTTACAAGATTATTATATATGAATATTTTTCCTCAAAAGAATGAAATTAGACCTCACAGCCCCTGACCAAGCCAGTGAGTTCAGTTTCCAATCTCAGTCTCAGAGGTGACCTTGTGAATAATCAGGGACCTGCCAGAGCAGAGGTCATTTGGCTCCAGGTCTCTGAGTCAGGATCTGCAAGTGCCTCTTTGGAAGGAAAGCAGAAGCCTCTGGCATCTGGCACTGACAGGAAATGTGGTCATCTCTCCTGACTGGGGCTCTAGCCTTGTCTCCCTGGTGCAGAAGCTTGCCTTTTATTCAGAATTTTCCCGCAGGTCCCCAGCATCAGAGTCTCTTCCTGGCTTACAGAGGAAAAATGCTTTCTTTGGGGGCATATTTCATCTCAGAATATGATGTTGCAGACATATACATATCTCCAAGCAGTTAAGAAGCAATATTTTCTTAGGAAATTCCAATGTAGAATTCTGTAAAGTGGGTACATGTAGTGAAATATTAAAAATTAGAACATCCATTCGGATTGTTTCAGGAAAAACCTAGTTCACAGACTACCGTGTGTAACAAACAGCACTATGCTACCAATGCAGATAGTTCTCTGCCGGACATCTGTTCCAGGGCTGTGGTCAGCTGCCACACCCAGCCAGAGCCTGGCATTTCTCTGGTGCTTCCCTCTGCATTTGTCCAGTGGCCAGATGCTTGTTTCAGGTCCATGGTCAGCTGCCACACCAGAGCCAGAGTTTGATGTTTCTCTGGCAGTTCCCTGTCCACATGTGCCATGCAGGCTCCAGTGCTTGGATGTTATCTGAACTCTTAGAAAGCAGAGCTGACAGCTTGTATTGAATTCACAGAAATAAGAAAATCCTTCCCCTTTTCCTGTCCCCTCAAGAAGAAAAAGTGTCAATGTTTATACATTTTAATCAGGGTTTTTGAAGTGTCATTCTCTCTGGGAAATTTGCTGTTCTACTAGATTCCAAGGTCCCCTGAAGCTCATTTTCAATCCACCTGTCACTGAAGTTGAAGGTACTTCAAAGAAAGGCTGAAGGGACAGAACTCCATCATAACTAGACAAAATGGGGGCCGGGAGATGATTCTATTGATAAAGTACTCTCAGGGCAAGCATGAGGACCTGAGTCCATCCCTAGAAGCCAAGCTGGAGGCCCTGTGGAGTGCAGTTATAATCCTTGTGCCAGAGAGACAGAGGTGAGCAGATCTCCAAGCTCACTGCTAACCACTATAGTCTAATCAGTGAGATATAGGACTTAGCAGGAGACTCTGTCTCAAAAACCAAGGTGGTTGTACCAAAAGAGTGACCCCTAGTTGACTCCTGGCTTCCACACCCAGGCACACACATTTACACCTGCCTATACACGCATTTGAACAAAATAAGTTGACAGCCACTCAATTTGCATTGAGAAGAGCCAGCACTTCAACTTCCACATGACCCAGATTATGTCCATCCACCTCAGCAGCCTCAGTACCTTTGGGGTTCTCATACCTTCTCCTCTATACTTTGAAGAAAAAAAACTATTGGATTAGAAAATTTATGCTTACTAGATAACAATTTTCTTAAGATTTTCTATGTTGTTTGGGACATTGTTCTATTGCTGTGAAGAGACATCATGATGACTGCAACCCTTATAAATGAAAGCATTGAATCGGGTCTGGCTTACAGTTCAGAGGCTTAGTCCATTAACAGCATCGCAAGAAGCAGGGCAGCACTCAGGCAGGCATGGTGCTGGAGAAGGAGCTATGAGTTCTACATGTGGATCCACAGGCAACAGGAAGAAGAGAGATACACTGGGCCTGGCTTAGACTTTTGAAGCCTTAAAGCCCACCCCCAGTGACAGAGTTCCTCCAACAAGGCCACCCCTCCTAACCATTCTCAAGCAATACTACTGTCTGATGACTAAGCATTCAAATATATGAGCCTATGGGAGTCACTCTTTCTTTCTTTCTTTTTTTTTTTTTTTATACAATCTATTTTTATATAGATACATTTATTTTCTTTCTTTTTTACATCCTGACCATAGTATCCCCTCCCTTTTCTCCCCCAAGTCTGTCCCCACAAACCTCTCCCTTTGCACCTCTCCTCTTCTGTTTTTCTTCCAAAAAGGGCAGGCATTGTAGGAGCTGTTCTTATTCAAACATCACTTATGTTTTCTAACATGCAAAAAGTTGGGGTATAGATACTTTCCAGTTAGCAATTCTGAAACATCCTAGGCCCTATGAGAACAGGCACCCAAGGAAATCAGAATCCAGGGGGATTAGAAGCAAAGCCATTCCCCATGCACTGTGATCAGAGTCACTGCTCCTAGCTCCCCGAGTCAGGCAGGACCAACCCTTCAGGCACTGGGCATCTGTCATTCCTTTAGGCTCAAGGATCCCCATGGCAATAACTGAACTTAAGGAAGAATTGTCTTGCTTTTAATTCTGTTAAGTCTAAATAGCTGTCAATTAGAGCTGCATGAGTCCGGCTGGATTAGCAGAAGCCTGACTCATGAGTCAGACCCAGGAAGGATCAGCTCTTGCCTCCACTGACTCAGGCGGGCCCTGCCGTTTACTTTGTCTCAAGGCTGCAGACTTTCTAGTCACTGGCAATGTGGAGACTCCTATGTGAATAAGAATGGCCCCCATGCCCTCTTTATTTGAATGCTTAGTCATTGGAGGGTGGCCCTACTTAGACTGATTAGGAGGTGTGGTCTTGTTAGAGTAGGTGTGGCCTTGTTGGAGGAAGTGTGCTGCAGAGTAGAGACCTTAAAGACTTTTGTCTTACCAAACCAAACTACAGACTTGTAGGTGGAAGAGCACAGTGCTAACCTCTCTTTGCAATCTTATCCCCTTTACCACATCTCTGAGACCTCATGAAATATTGAAAATGGTATGAAATTGATCTTCTTCTTGGATGTGAACCCTTAGCTGAGCCATTGGAAACAGATCTTATATAACCTTATTTGTTACATTAGGCAAGTGATACCACAAGCTCTGGGATTCTGGAGGGGCCAGCACTAATCCTGTGTCCTAATGCAAAGCAAGAGCTCCATTCGGAGTAGGCCTGAAACAGATACAACTGTTTTAGCTTTGCAATCACAGACTAGGAGTCCTGCCCCTGAGTCTTCTTAACCAGGAAGACTAAAGGGAGAGATGCTCCAAGCGAAGTAGCTCACCTGAGTCCTTCTAGCACTTTCTATTCCAGCCACTACCCCTCTCCTCACACCCAGAATCCATAAGGCCCCACTAAAGCAAGCCCCCAGCGCAAAGGCTGGCCTTTGCTCCCACACATGTGGGTTGACAGCTATCCTAAATACAAAGCCAAACATTCAGTGCCAATTTTGTCTGTTTCCATGAGTTATGGAGTTTTTGGTTATTTGTTCATTTGTGTTTGGTGTTTGGTCTTGATTGTGTCTTGTTTTTCTTCATTTTAAGTCCCCATTTGTTGTGAGATTAATGGCCATGTTGAGGCCGTGAGTAATTGGCATTTACTAGATGCAAGCACTGAATTTTACAAGGCAGAAGGGGTTACATTGACTCTCTTTACTATTTCCTGAGAAATAACACTACTAGATTGTAGAAGGCCAATTACCACTGCACCCAAGGTTAGGCTACTCAGCCATGACAGCTTAATTGGAAGGTAAAAATAAAATTGAGAACAGGCATCCGGTAAGACAGTGCAAGGTTCTCAGTGTTTAACATGGAGGGCCACAATGGAACTTGGGTGAACAGGCGAAGAAATGAATTAGTTTCACAAAACAGCGTAGATTCCTTCTTTGCTACTTCCCTTCAAAGCATGACTTGAAGCAAAAGAACATGCATCAATTTAAAAAGTGTTATAAAGGCCGGAAGTGCTAGACATGTATGATAATAGATTGTATAGGTGACAGGAACTAGGTGTCGAGCTTTGATCTCCTTTCTGTGAACAAAAGTGCTGACTGAGCCCTTGGCTTGCAGCTTTGGAGCATGCTCGGAGCGGGGGCAGAAGGCTTCAGGATCCTGGTATTACTACCACTTACTCCATGTTTACAGCAGCTATGGTCCTCATCTCTGCTGGGGGATTCCCAAGCAAGCTGTTGACTGGCTGTATTCTTCCAGGGCACCGTGGAAGACTTCCACCATGAGGGAAATAACATCATCCATCCTCAGAAACCAAAGATGCCTGTTTCAACTAGAGTAAGTCAGAAGGGGAAATGTTTTAGGCAAATGCTAAGGCTGAACTAGAATATCATTCCCTGATTAAATAGGTCACTTTGTTGGAACTAATCCCAATTAAATGACTCTAACTGGGGACTCTACTCTCCCTAGAGTGCAGCCTTACAGAAGTCACAAAGTGGGTGCTTCTTCATGTAGAGACCATGCATACCCTACAAGCACAGGGCAACTCTGCATGCAAGCATGCAAGGCACTCTGCACATGTGTTCATTTCTGCTGAACTGGACACAGAGAAGTAATTGCCAGCTCAGCTCCTGGGTCCTAAGGAAAATAGTTTTTTCAGAGAGCACACATTCCAGGATTCTAGCAAGTAGGGTTAACAGGCCCACTTTCTACAGTCAGAGCCCATCCTGTCACATGCTCTAGCAAACCCTCAGGTCACATGTACGGTTTATCACAGCAGTGAGACACTATCCAACTGTGAGACTCTCTAGAGGATAAATGCAGCAGACACTGCTCACAACATTTGCATTTCATGAGCTGACATTACTCTTGCCATCACTGTGTCCAAACCAGAACAATTCAAACATCTAGATGTTTTCAGCTTTGTGATTTTCCCAATTAACACATTGTATGCTTGGTAAATAAAACTTTTTGTTTATACTTTATGATTAGATAGATTTATACATAACACTGCAAGTAGAATAAAAAAGCAAATGTGTACCTGTGTATGTGTATGTGTGAGTGTGTGTGTGTGAGTGTGTGTGGTGTGTGTGGGTGTATGAGTTTATCTCTGTGCATTTGTACACGTGAGTAATATGTATGTGCATGTATACATATCTGTATTTGTCTGTATGTGTTTGTTCATGAGTGTGTGTGTAGGTGAGTGATGCTTATATGTGTGTGTCTCCTGTATGTGTCTGTGCATGTGAGTCTATGTGTATATATGTGTGTTTGTCTCTGCGTGTTTCTGAGTGTGTCTTTGTCTCTCTGTGTGTTGGTGCATGTGCGTGTATATGTGTATATATATATATATATATATATATATATATATATATATATATATGTATGTATTTGTCTCTCTGTGTTTGCACATGTGAGTATGTATATGAACTTGTGTGTGTGTGTGTGTGTGTGTGTGTGCACGCGCGCGCGCAGGTGAGTGTGTGTGTGTGTGTGTGTGTGTGTGTACATGTGTGTGTGCATGTGAGTGCATGTTTATAGTGAGGGCTCTTATTCACTGAATTCAGTATACCTCAGACATTTGCTTAGGTGTCATTGTTGCTTCTCACAGTCTTGCAAAATGGACATCATCATCTCTATGCTTAAATCTAAACTGATTAAGACAGCAGGCTGTGACATCATCCCATGTCCCATGACATGTCCAGTGAGGATGCAGGTTCATGAGTTAGGGACAAAGTACTTTACTCCAGCCTCAACACCAGTCATGCATTCAACCTAGTACAAGTGTCTGCTTCACATTAAGGGAAGACATGAATGGACTGTAATCTGAACCTCATCTGAATGACTCGTCTCCCTACAGTCTACACAGCTCCTCTTTCAGAGATCCTTGTCTTCAGCAATTCTCACCCTGGGTGGAGACCAAATCCCCAGGAAACTTTTATGGAGCTAGCAGGTCTGTGCCCCAGACCTGGGGAACTAGAACCTGGAGTGCTTGTGACTCACTAGAGTGGGTCGTGAGTGGGAGTCAACTTTCATTCCTGTGCCAAGAGGAGCTTTCTTAGGTGAGGCCGTAGAAGATAGGGAGATGGTCCATTGTCATCACCCAGGGAGAAGGGTCAAGGTCACCACCCAGGGAAAAGGGACAAAGTCACCACCAAGTAGTAGGGACTTTCCCTGCCCTTTCACTTCTAAAAATGGGGATTTTAGGGCCATTTTGAGTTCTGATACAACTGCTTTTGTGGGAAGAAAGTCTGAGATAATAAGGTTCTCCCAAATTTGCAAATTGTTTATTGTCTTCCTAAGAGCACTTGTCTCACTCCTTAGCCCTGATAGTTTTGGCTGACCTGAATTATTACTAACGATTTCCTTCCCTTTAGAATTCATGAACAAGCAATCAAAGTGGAGACACATTTATTCTAGAAGGATTAAAACCAGTGAGATCTCTCCACCTGCAAAATTGGTCCGCTCTCACCCTGGGAAAGCAGACAGAATCAAAGAGTCACAGGGCGTTTGGAGGGCAAATGCTCTGAAAGGATGAGTCTCTCTAGACTTCCAAATTAGACTTCTCCCACAGGGTTTCCAGCTCAGGTGTGAAGCCTCTGCCCTGGCATGCCCAGCACTGAGCAGCTGTCCAGATCTTGGGGTCTTCTAGGAACAGAAGCTCCATCTGTTTTGGAATTCAAGGGCACTCTGGAAGTCATGGGATACTTCACCTGGACAAAGGGTAGAGAGAGCAAGGATATTGCAACAACTGAGCTCTTCACTAGAAAACCATGTGACCCTGGAAAGAAGTCAGAAGCCACAGTAAGAAAGAAGAAACTCAAATACAGGAAACAAACATTCAGGCTAAAACTCTGAAATCTGTTATACATGAATGTGTATAATAGTGGAAAAACATGTACATAAAATAAAGATAATTGTGGGAAGCTGTGTGTGTGGCTCGGTGTTATTGTGCTTGTCAGGTCAGCGTGAGGTCCTAGGTCAAAAGTCAGGTCTGAGTTCTGATTCCATGATCCGATCCAGTCTCTGACTTGGGGATCCCAGCTTCTTCCACATGTGGCCTAACTATGTCTTCCAAGGGCTTTATCATTAACTACGATTAAGGGCAGTTCTACAGATCCTGTGATGTATGTCCCTATCACTTATAGAAATCACTAATAATTTGGAAATGTGAGCATTGGATCAAGAGTAAGCATCCAGCACTTGGGAGGCAGAGGCAGGCGGATTTCTGAGTTCGAGGCCAGCCTGGTCTACAGAGTGAGTTCCAGGACAGCCAGGGCTATACAGAGAAACTCTGTTTCGAAAAACTAAAAAAAAAAAAAAAAAAAAGTAAACATGAAAATACACTTGTATCTACATGCACACTCACATTTAAAATTAACAAGCTTGATTCAAATGGAGAGTAAAATGGGCGTCCCAGACCGGGCTGCATTTCTATAAAGTCTTGTTTTTAATTTATTCTTTCGTACTCTTATACATGTGTGTGTTTTGATGTTATCCATCTCTGTCATCCTTTCTTAACCTGGGAGCCCGTCCTCTTCCCAGCAGTTCTAACTTCGATGTCTGTGACTCCAGTGTGTTAGTGTGACAGTACAAACACACTTGATGAATTTTGTTGACTTTCTAAAACCATATAACTTGCACAGTACCCTGCTCACATGTGACAGTGAAAGCATGGTCCAACTTCTTTATTTTAACATTACTGGCTCTAAACTCTCCATGGAGGAGAGGGTGGAGAGTGAAATGACTCCTCTGTTGCTAGAATAATTTATTCTTTGGTCACAGAGAATGAAGAAGGCTATTGTGGTAGCACTCTCTCTTGTTCTTCTGTTAGTGAAGGGAAAACCCTTGCCTCTGGACAGAGTGGAGATAATGAGGAAAGCACCAGGGGGTCTCCAGGACCAGGGTCTTCAGAATTCTGTGCAAGAAGTTTGGGAACTCAGGAGATGACAAGTGTGACTGTCTTTGTAAGTATGCAGTGTCACTTGACACACAGCATAGTCTATCTTTATAGAGAGAAAATGAATGGCCATTAAGCATGTACATTCTGGACAGTCTCTCAGAACTTGTATGCAATCCATAACTGTTTGGAAATACTAGGTGATATTTGCTGGGATGCCGCCAAACACGTATCCCTTGTAGTTTTGGCTTTAAAATGATATTTCTTATCAGAAATGGAGTCTTAAGTAGTATCTCAAACTCTGTCCAGATACTCCTCCTGTGAAATGTATTCTTTCAGGAATGGTGTTACAAAGATCAACCTCCAGTGAAATGGAGACACAATGTTTCTATTTCAAGATGAGAGGGCAACACTGAACTTACAGCATACAGCTGTAGCATGACGTGACAGAACGATGGGCTCAGCAGTACCACAGATATCTTAGCTCTCAGCTTTAGCCCTCACTTTTAGTAAGAATATTTTCTCAGGCTAGAGAGACTGGTTAGCAGTTACAAGTATGTATTATTCCTGTAGTGACTCCACACTCAACATCTGAAATTTAACAACCACTTTTCACTCCAGTTTCAGGGTACTAAACATTCTCTTCTGGTCTCCACAGGAACTGCATGCATACATGTGCATGAACGTGTGTGTGTGTGTGTGTGTGTGTGTGTGTGTGTGTGTGTGTGTGTGTGTGTGTGTGATCTTCTAAATTTTTTTAAGCAGATGATAGATTTGGGCCACACCTCGTCATGTGATGATTGTCCTTCGTCGATCTTCTTGTACAGTAGCAGGTGGCAACCCTCAGCCTCCACAGTTACACATAATAACACATTAAGACCACTCAACAGTTGTTCAAAACCTACCCTCCCATCTCAGCCAGAAAAGAGACACTTGTCTTTCTCTGAACCAATTATGGTGGGCATGGAGTGACATGGCAACTGTCAAGCAGCCTGTCCTTAAACATATGAGCTATGAATAGAGTCTGCTTGTGTAATGTACTGGAATTTTGCTAAGAGAAGAATTATGTTTACTGTTCTGACTACCCTAACTCTCAAAGCCAACAACATAGTAATACTAATAGGGTGGAACAAGTCTTGGGAAAGTAATGGTCATGTGCATGGGTTGATGGTGGTCATGGTTTCAGAGAGATGTATTTATCCTCAGACTCACTGAGTTGGTGATATTATACATGCATTTATATACCAGTAATATTTCTATAAGTGGTTTAAAAATTAAAAGCAGTTAAGTGATAGTTATTTCTGCCTGTAAAGATGTTCTAATTTGAGAAGAGACTGTGGAAAAAATCATTTGTTGTAGAAAGCTGAGTCAGCCCCACAAATGCTTGTGGTCACTAGGATCAGATTGTGGAAGAGCTGTGTAAATATGTAATTTCAAAGTCAGTATATTAATCATGGAGCATGACATACATGTTTATACACATTCCTAATATATGTGTTCATTTTTACCAGGTGGGACGGTGTTGGGCTGTGATTGGAAGTCTGTTTTCTGGTAGAGCTAAGGTTTGAACACTGCAGGCCCAATAGGCTATTTTCAGCCTATAAGGGATGGCAGCCGTTTGCCCAAGCTCCTAGAGAACAGCTTCTAACCCCACCTGTGGCTACATCTCTCCATAGGTCTGTGACATTTGGTCACGTAAAAAAGGGTCACGTCCCCAAACCCCACCAAAGGTGGAGGCGTGGCCATGCAGCCCCAAGGCATCCCCATGTTAATGAGACACCTAGAGATTTAGCCATGCCCCTTCCCAGTTACTATTTCTACCTCGCCCCTCCCGGAGGTCTCGGGGGTACAATCTCATTCACGCCACTCACCACAATGCCAATAAATGCCTTAGAATTATGGACTGTCTCTATTCATCTTGATCCACTGTGGGAAGTGAGGGATCCAGCCTTAGCCACCCAACTGGACCCGCGGCAGGACTGGGAGCTCCAGAGCTGGCTGCAGCGATCCAAGAAATGGCCCCCTCCCCCACCCACAGGTGGCATCCTTGTGGCTTCACATTGCCAACGCCCTGCAGGCTGTGTGGGAAGATGTGCAGCCACTTCTGGTGTGTCCTGTCCCTCCCAGAGCCACAGTGCTTGGGGCAGACACGCGGAACTTCACTCTCCTCCGCGCCAGTTTGTTCCCACAGGATGGTAGAGAAAAAGACTAGAAGTGCATAGTTTGAGGAGAAATGATTTAGATCCCGGGAGTCAGGCTAACCTGTGACACATGTAACATCACTGAATGAAAATGTTTTATATCAACCTCACAGGGAACTCTGGACCCTGTGAGCAAGACAGAGGTAAAGGGGGCAGATGTGAGCACTAGAACAGCAGAAAGGCAAAGCTCATGTGCTCTCTAAGTGAGGGTATTTCCCTAAGTTAAGTCTTGCACAAGAGAAAATTTTAAGATACTCTTGGAATGTGTAGCTGTCATGTGATTTTCCTGTTTTGGCACACAGGGAAAAGACATTTCCATGAGACAATGCAAGTTAATGCTGCTCACATGGGGAAATGGTTCTGAGGGAATACAGATTATACAAGCAGAGCATAGCATATGCAAGCCAAAGAGATGTAACTTCTGGAAGATGATCCTGAGGCAAATGGAGTGAAGGAGCCCTGAGAGGAAGGCAAAGCCCTGGGAAGAGGGCAAAGGCCATCTTCCTGAGAGTTCAGCAGGCCAGTGGATAGTCATTCTAGTCCGTTTAGCAGGAGACTGATACCCTTAAACAAAAGCAAACGTGTGGGAGTAGAGAATGGGATACATGAACCCCAGGTATGTGATTCACTATTGTGGCATCCTGATGTAATCACAGTGCAGTGTCCCAAACACCTAAATGACGGTGACAAGGGAGAAAGCACCTGGCTTCATTGAAAAGGTGTATGCAAAAGAATGTCACCATCTTATTTAAAATCAAAGTGAAGGAGACAGAAAAGAAAAAGGATCTATTTTCATTAGTTTGCCATTAATAGGAAGCTGTGCCTATTAGTCCTGTATAGGGGATGTGTCTGAAAAACAGTTCAGATGGGTGGGGAGAGAGAGCCATCCTACCTGCTCCTGTGCTACAGTCACACTGTGATCACATGGGCTCATGACACACTCACCAGCCAGAGCCACTGAAATTTATGATTTTTCAGAAGGATAAAGCCTGAAACTTAAAGAACGAAGCCTTCAGATCCCACTGCTATTAAATAACTGAGATGAAGTGGAAATGTAGCCATAATTTAAGTCTCTGTAAATCCAGCATCACTTGTCAGGTGTCAAGCAGTACAGGGTGACACTTCCTGTTTACAGGCCATTGTACAAGTGTGATTACACAACCCTTGAGCCAGTGCTGCTGTCTGTCCCTGCTGTGGGCTTGAGTTCCCATCATCCATTGAAGGCTGCCCTCTGGGCATGGCATGTTACCTGAAGATGTGAATGTTTGAGATGATTCTTCTTCCTGGTATTCTTAAGCAAGGTCCATGGGGTGCATTTTACTTGGGGAATGTCTTGACATAGAAATACCAACCCTTTCTTGTTTTGATACTATGCACTATGTAACATGAGAAGGTAATGCAAATCACAGCTTGGGGCAGGGGCAGGGGCAGAAGTCTTGGCTAATTAAAATGCTAACCACTTGATTAAAATGGTCCAGTTGTAAGAAGGCTGTGTTGTAAGCTCACATGGAACAAAGATTTGGCATGGAATGACTTCTAGGTTGAATGTTCCACAAAACATGTTTGAAGTCACAATAAATAAACAAAATCTTTGCTTTCAAAAAACTGCAAGCGGGGATTAGAAGCAAGCAGACAAATGAACCCTTTGTAGAAATGATGCTTCCTCGCCTTTAACGCTGACTAATTGACAACTGTTTGAGTCTTTTCTATTCCTATTTCTTTCCAGAGGGGAGAAAAGATTTGAGTTGGCTGAGATCCCATTAGCACACTAGCTGGAGATAAGCCATCTGTCCCAGCTGCTGTGCCTTCAACTGCCACTCCAACTGACAATGAACCCAGAGACCTGTAATAATTGTGACTTGGTCAGGTAATTCCTTCCTTTCAGAGCCCATCTGTCCCTGCTCTGCACCTCTCTCCTGGGGACATTGTTCTCTGGAAGGCAGCAGAACACTGCTGGGACTCAGGATTGGCCTTGGAGGAGAGAGTGTGGCAGGGCCTGGAGACAGCAAGCCCACAGAGCAACTGAGAACTGAGAACCTGTGAGGTTGTAATCTATGGAGAGGCATTCAGGGCATCTGCCGCTCAGCCTGCTCTGGTTGTGGAGACTTGAACCAACTGCTTTTGCTTGCTAAGTTTGCTTGTAAGAAATATGTATTTCCAGGAGTTTGTTTTCCTTATTTCTTTATGTTTTTGATAAATTTACAATTTACCTTAAGCCTTTTCTTTTTTTTCCTTCCATCTTCCTGTGTGTGTGTGTGTGTGTGTGTGATGTGTTTGCATGTACATGCACACACTCTTACTTGTGTGCCTGCATGATGCATGTGGGCGTGGTCAAAGGACAACCGCAGACAGTATCCTTGGTGACACCATCCAGCTTGTTTGGAATCAGGTCTCTCATGGGCTGGAGCACAACAGTGTACCCAGAAAGCATGGCTCTTAAACCTCAGAGTTCCTCCTGTCTCTGCCTCCCTCACAGTGGAACTGTAGGGGCATGCCACCACACCAGGCTTTTTACATCGGTTATGGGGCTCTGAATTCAGGTCTTTGTGCACTGCAGGCATTAGTAACTGAGCCATTCCCAGACTTTCTCTTTTCTTTTTAATGTCTGGCTTCCTTATGGCAAAACAATAGTGAAGGCTCTCATGCTTCCTTCCTAGAATTTCACTGTAGCCCAACATAGCAGACATGACCTGAATCTCCCGTGCATGAACATGACTCCAACAAGTTATTTTTTACAACTGACGTCACAGCCTGAAAATATCCATTTCCTGATGTGCCCTGCTGACTAGACCTTCCCTAGACACCTGGTGAGACAGGAGTGGGAAATGAGAGATGTCCAGCCAAGGGTCCAGGCCATGGAGGCATGAAAGGCTGTCCTGCTGTTGACGGCATGGCTGTGACCAGCATCTACTTCAAATGCAAATGGGAGAAGCCATGTCCATGTCTCCTTTGATCTTAGGAGGCATATGAAAGTAAATTCTTTCTCCTTGCTGCCCACTTCTGCCAGCGTCTTGTTTTGTACCCTTGAAGCACATGAATACGTCCCAGCTGCCAAGAAAGCATAGAAGAAACAGGCAGGGTAGCTAGGGTTGGTAGGCTCTCAGGATAGAGACAAACTAAAAAGCAAGCCTTTTCTGCAGTCCTGGTTCTGGAATGCTGATAAAGAACTTGGGAATCCTACAGCAAGCATTGCCCTGGCCTCATCTGAACCATTCAGACACGGGAGCATTCATCAGTAACCTCGGTTCCCCGTACAGTCCTAAAAAAAAGAAAAGAAAAAGAAAAA
>CM052705.1:38398905-38429459 GCA_028551405.1 Uromys caudimaculatus | reverse complement strand
ACTAGAGGACGACCAGGGGGAGGGTCAGGCCCATTGACGCTCTTGCTCCCTCCATGGGGCTGCCAATTCCCTCCGCTCCTTCAGACTTTTCTCCAACCCCTCCATCTGGTACCTCACTCTCAGTCCAGCGGTTACTGTTAAGTGAAACATAGACATTCTGAACTTGTGGGCTAATATCCGCTTATCAGTGAGTACATACTATGTTCGTTCTTTTGAGACTGAGTTACCTCGCTCAGGATGATATTTTCAAGTTCCATCCATTTGCCTGCAACTTTCATTAAGTCATTGTTTTTAATAGCTGAGTAGTACAAAGTCCATTTGTAGTTCCTCGAGATTTAGCAGAAACAAACAAAAACTAGCGAAAAGCTCTCCAATGAGCTGCAAGAATGTGTGTGGGCATGATGATAAGATCAAAAGAGATACGTACGGTTGACTAGGTTTGCCCTTCTTTTTTAACTAAGGGGAAGTGAGAGTTTATGCACATACACAAAATGCCCTTTAACTTCCACACTGTATTTTTCATTTGTTTTTAGTTGTCTACTGCTTGTTTAGGCTCAATATTCAGAAGAAACTTTACACACGGAGGGCCAGGCAACAACTTACCCTTGTCCAGAAACCAGACCTTCAGGTTAGATGTGATGCCCATTCGAACGTTCTCATCCATGCAAGAAACATATAATTAGAACCCCAGCCTGTCACAATTGGAATGGTTAAATGACCCTTCTCATCTTCCTGGTGGATGCTCGTTTTTCATCTATAGTATGTCATCATCTATAGTGTAACATCAGATGCCACAATCTAAGACAGAATCCTCCCAGTTAGAATCAAAGATAGCCCTGGTAGATTTCTTTCTTACCACAAGAGGTTTCTGGTCTGAGGAGATAGCTCATTTGGGAAAGGGTTTGCTAGATAAGCATAAGGACCCAAGTTCAACGTACAGAACTCACACGAAAAGGCAAGCACCGCCAGGTACTCTTGTAATCTCAGTGGAGAGGTGAAAACAGGTGGATCCTGGGCTTTGCTGGCCAGCCAACCTTCCTTACTTGGTGAGCTCCACATATAAGTGAGAGACTCTACCTCTGAAAATAGGCAGGAGCTGGATGTGTTGGAGCACGCCTGTAATTCCAGAACACAGGGGGCAGAGGCAGAGACAGAGGCAAGTGGACCTTTGTGAGTTCAAGGTCAGTGTGCTCTACATATAGAGAGTTCTAGGACAGCCAGAGCTACACACACACACACACACACACACACACACAGAGAGAGAGAGAGAGAGAGAGAGAGAGAGAGAGAGAGAGAGAGAGAGAGAGAGAGAGAATGAGTTTCCAGATGATTGGTGAGATAACTTAAAATCTTGGAACTGACACCAATTCTCTGAACATTAGAGATAATTCTTTCTATGTCTCTAATATTCTAAGCCACACCCATTCATTTCATACTAATTAAGTTCTTTCAGGCCTTTTCTTCCCTTTTCGGTTGCTATTTAAGTCATAGTTCCTTTTCTTCGCCAGACTTTGGTCCCTTTCAATTTTTTTCCTTTCTGAGTCAATCTTTCCATTTTACCTACATCTTCAGGAAGCTCCAGAAGATCAGAAAATGCAACACTCTAAAAATACACACAGCTTTACTTCTCTTGATGCAAGACCATCAGCGTTATTAAATGTCGGTTGGTTTATTGGTTTGTGCTCTCGCACTCATGTTTTCCTCTGATACTCTTGCCTTGGTATGCACGTGCATACGTTGTTTGTAATTCTTTATCTATTCATAGGGCAGAAGGCACTGTTTCTTGAGACTACGTGTTTGGAAAGCAAAGGACAACAGATATGCCCCAAGTCTCTCACTGGCAAACTTCTGCCTGTGGGTATCCATGCACCATTTGCAGACTATGAGATAGCTTGCCCTGAGTACCAACAGGGTGGCCTCAGGTAAGAACAAGATGTACCTAATAATGCAGCATGCAAGCAAGAGAGTCCATTCAGTGAGGCCTATGTAGCTGAATCCCTGCAAGGATGGGAATAAGTAATTATAGGGTCACAGAGGTTGAGACAGAAGGATATCAAGGGGACTGACACAAACATGAAATGGCCAGAAGGAGAGAACAGAAACTAAAAAAGGAATGGTGGCTACTTCGAAGGGTTATGCCTAAGAGAAATCAAAAACCTAAAAGCAATAACTATTATATCGCAAGTATCCAAGGAGGACTTTCTAGTGAGGAGGTGAGCATCCAGGAGGGGAAGACTCTAGCAGAGTATAGTGAATCGTGCACAACAGAGGCCACCTCAGGGCTGGAGGTGATGGAAGCAGGCCACTTCCCAGTGGTTTTTTTCAGTTTTCAAATCTCCAAAGAGTTAATGAGAAAAGACCTGACCTGAGGCAATTGTCCTCTTTCTGGTCCTCAGGGCTTGCTTCACCTACTTGGGTCCACCAGCTCTTACTAAACTTCTGTGTGTGCCAGTGAACATTTTTCTTAATATATTTATAACCATTTATTCCCTCCATCGGAAGTATAATTAATGTCTCTTCCTGGTTGCTTTGACTTCTGATCTATGAAAGAGAAAGTAACCCATTCCCATGTATTAGAGGTCACAGACCTTAGAAAGCCTCCACCAGCCTCTAAATTCCTCCAGTACTCTCTCTGTTCTCTTAGGCCATTTATACCATGAGCAGGAGAAACTTGAGATGCTCCCACTGCCTCCTCCACAGCTGGCCCAGGATTTTCCCATCCTGCTCCGTGTACCGGTGCCAGAAGCCTTCAGTGTGATGTGAGTACCAGCTCTCCAAACCCCTGTCAGCATCTCTCAGGAATGACCAGATATTGATTATTAAGTACACCTTTAAAGGTATGCACACTCAACATTGCTTCTTTCCACAGTGTCACTCACTGATGACCAGAGAAGTCAGAGTGTCTCTGTGTTCCACCTTTATCAGCTGACTAGCAGGAACACAGTGGCACCTAAGGCCAATGACATAAAAATAAGAGGTGATACTTGGGTCCCTCTGGGTATGTATGTTTTGAAAGACCCTGCATAAACTACATAGTTTTCTTAAGTTACTTATTGACTGAAGAATGAATTTCTGTGCAGCTCCTATTTCTCACTTCTGTATGACATTTCCAGCAGGACATTCTTGAAATGTGTTAACACCTGAGGGTGGGTCTGTTACCTGCTCCACCTCTTCCTGGTTCTTGTTGGGTACAATTTGTCCTTTTGCTCACAGAATCATTTTTAGAGTCTGTTTTAATTTGTTACTGGATCTGTCTCTGTAAATATGGCCTTAGCTACAGCTTTATACTATATTTTCTCAGATTACAAATGCCACCGATGTGCTGTGCTGTTTCAAGTATTTCTTATGATAATGTTGGTAACTACCCTGTCTTCTATCATAGGCCTGAGTCAGAATTAAATTAATTCCCTGCTGTGTTTTGTCCTACTCTGTTTTTTGTAATAGCACCAAACATTTTAGAACCATGACTTTCAGAACCTTTAACTTTATGCTTGAATATTTCTGAGCATAGATAATTTGACTTAGAATTATTTCAGAAAAGACTTGTTTTGATACCGTTTTCATAGTGTGAGTCATCAGGAAGACTTTAAGAAAGTTTCTAATAAGACACTTTATTGACTGTGATTTGGATAATGCTATAGAGAAGCAGATGAACAACGCATTGCATGCAGTCTTGTCCTCAGGAATTTATATTCTAATAAGGAAACTATACACATTGCAAGTTACACGTATATTTATGTGGTTATTCTTATTTATAATGTGTACCTGGGTACTCTTTAAATTAGAAAAAAATAGATCTATAAAGAGAATCTCACAGGCATAAAGAGTGGGTTCTCATCTTGTTCCTTGTGATTCTAAGCGTTGCTGTGCACCTCTCTGCCTCTGAGTTACTTTCCATGGATAGCATTCTCCTGCATGTGGGGGGCTGCAGTTTCCTTATCCATCTGGTCTACCAGATACTGGGGTCATGCACAAATCTTGGTGATAGTGAATGGAACTATGCACTGTAGATACCCCTTTGAGACACTTAATGGCATTTCCTCCGGGTATGCATACAGAGGATGGATTTATGGGTTTTCTAAGAATTGTATTTTTAAGCCCTTTAGAAATGTCCATGTTTTTCATAATGGCTGAGCTAGTGTGAGTGCCTGCTGACAATATGTAAGTATTCTCTTTTTACCACATTTCAATTGAATCTGTTCTCTTTTGACTGTTTGATAGTGGCCACCCTTGCAGGTGCAGGATGGCACCTCACTGTGGTTTGTCTGCATCCCCTGCTGAGTAGCAGAGCTGACAGCCTTTTTCTACAGCTGTTGGCCATCATTATGTCTTCTTTGAGAAGTTTCTTTTCAAGTTTGGGCCATTAATCAGGCCATTTATCTTACACAATCTAGTTAGATCTGATATTAACTCTAGAGGTACCGTTGCAAACATTCCCCCTCATCCATAGGCTACTGTTCCATTTTGCTGTTCCATTTGCTATGCAGTGGAAGCTTGGTTTGATATAGGCCGTATTTATATACTTCTGGTCTCATAACCTGAATTTCTGTCATGGTATGGAATCGTTCATTGCCAGGGCCTCTGTCAGTGAGCTTTTCATGTTCTCCCCCAGGGGATCTATTATATCTGGTCATGCAGTTAATTCTTGTCATCTTAGATTTTTATTTTTGCATATGAAGATAGAGCCAAAATCATTCCTTTGCATGGGGAACTATGATTTACCCAACACCATGTATTTTGAAGACTCTTTTCTCCCATTGGGTCTTCTCAGAACTTTGGTGTAGAATTTACTGGCCATACCATGTCAAGTTTATTTCTGATATCTCTATTTGCTTCCTTGATCTCTGTGCCTGTTCTTCCTATGCTGTGCTGATAATTCCCAGCTTGTAGTATTTTTTACAAACCAGGATCTATGGCACCTCCAGGCTTGCTTTGCTTCCTCAGACATATTTTAGCTGCATAGAGATTTTGGTAGTGTGTGAGGGATTAGACCTACCATTCACTTAAGAAGGTTTTAGGATTTGAGTCAAACTTAAAATCATTTCAGCTTTGCACCTTTTAAATGATATCATTAAATGATAGCATTAAGATATTTAAATAATCCTCACCATTCTAATATACACATGGACTATCTGTTTCCTGACCAGTGATACAGGAGGAGGAAATGGGTCAAGGCATCTCCCTTCACACTATGTGTGTTAAGGTGTCTTTGTGCTTAAGATTGCTATAACTCCTTGAGGGAATGTCATGCACAGGGCTTGTTCAGATGACAGGAGCGAGGTAGCTTTTCAGCCTGAGAATCTCTTCAAGCCATGATCCTTTGAATATAAACTTTTCTTTCCCTGGGTTAACACTCTAAATTTGGAGGTATACATGGATGGTTTTAGTTGTGTCCTGGAAAATAAGAGCAATGTCAAAATAACTTCTCAGTGTTTCTGCTCCGCACAGATTGATCAACAGTTACTTACTTTGTGGCAGCATTTCTCAACCTGTGCATCATAAATCCTCTCCTCCAGGGGGGTCAAACAACCCTGTCACAGGGGTCATATATCAGACATACTATATTTCAGATATTTACATTATGATTCATAACAATAGAAAAACTACAGTTACGAAGTAGCAATGAAAATAATTTTAAGATTGGGGGTCACCACAACACGAGAAACTGTACTAAAGGATTACAGTGTCAGGAAGGTTGAGAACCATTGTGCTGTGGTCTATCAACACACCCCATCATGTCATGCAAAACTTTTTGTTGTTGTTGCTGTTGTTGTTGTTGTTATTATTTTCTTAGCTTACTCTTCTTCTTCTTCTTCTTCTTCTTCTTCTTCTTCTTCTTCTTCTTCTTCTTCTTCTTCTTCTTCTTCCTCCTCCTCCTCCTCCTCCTCCTCCTCCTCCTCCTCCTCCTCCTCCTCCTCCTCCTCCTCCTCCTCCTCCTCTTCTTCTTCTTCTTCTTCTTCTTCTTCTTCTTCTTCTTCTTCTTCTTCTTCTTCTTCTTCTTCTTCTTCTTGCCTTACTGCATATGGAATCACAGGCCTTCTGTACACTAAGCTATTGCTCTACTGAGATACATCCTCAGTCCCAGCTACAACCCAGCCCTAGCTGTTTTCAAATAACAGATTGAAAAGGGAATACTAACTTATAGAGCCTCAACACCTTTTTCACACAGAAGACATCAGTGGTCTACATGTTGCCAGGGCACTAAAAAGCCACCCACCCCAACCCACTGGAGGCCACAGCTGGGGTTTCCTCTCCAGCCTCCCATCAAGGATATTCAACCAATAACAGAAAGGGCAGAGGACGTGAGCAGCAGGTACAGGCCCTGTTAACCACCCTCATGGGATGCTGTCTTCTCGTATCTTTTCCTCTGGAATTTTATTCTCTAGGTGCTGGATCTGTTGTTTTCACACAGCACTGATGAGATTTTCCATATTTTAAAGGAAATGTTTGAAATCTCAAAATCCATGCAAACAGATATATAAATTAAAATAAGTGATACTCACCATGACATGGTCAAGAAAGAGATGACTGTTAGTCTCCAGACTGAGATGGAAGTCTCAGAAGCAGACATCTGAACATAATTAGCATAAAGCTCCTCCAGGCATCTTTCAATGAGCATATAGAGTAACACAAGGGGAAATTAAAAGCATCATACTGAAGGTCTTTTCCAAGGTAGGATCTAACAGGCAATGGTCAGAGTGGTTCTGCTCCGATAGGACTAATGTCATCATTAAAAGAAAAACAAAACAAAAAACTTGGACCATGAAGACTCGAGAGAGAAATAAATTTTAAAAATGTGTTGAGCCTTCATCTTTTAGACAGTTAAATTTCTCTTCAGATCCATGACAGAGTTTTCCCTTAAATCTCTGTATTTCTATTATGAAAACTGAAAAACAGAAAACCAAGGAAATGAGAAGAGTAATGTAGTCATTCTTCCCCTATACACAGCTCTATGTTAGAATATAGTCATTTAAAAGTGAGTGGCACAAATGAGAAAAAAATATATAGCATTTTTTTTTTGTAGGTAACTGCCTTTGGAGCAATTCATTGACAATCCAGGACCAGCCCAAAGAAAGAGGAGCTCAAAGCAAAGGAGGGATTTGCCATAGAATGGAAAGAAGAAAGAAGAAGAGGAGGAGGAGGAGAAAGAGATGGAGAAGGAAAGGGAGAAGGAGGAGAGGGAAGAGAAAGTCACAGGAGAAAATAAGGTAAGGAATTAAATGTGCTGACTATGAATGCAAGTCAAGGGTCGTGACAGCTCAGTAGTCAATTGGGACAGAAACTCCACACACACTATACGACCAAATGATGGCCATCTGAGGCTCAGCGTGGTCCCTGGGGCAAGACATCCCAGACACATACTGCGGGGTAGACAGTCTGAAGCCCATGCTGAGTGGGACTCTTCCCTGGTCTCCTCTACAATGAGAAGACAAACTCAGCCATGGGTCCCGGCAGTCAGGACTGTGATTTCTCCGTGTTCCTACATGACAGTGTGAAAAGTGAGGTGTAGATTAAAACCTGTGAGTTTCACGCACACAGCCCCCACCTCCACCCTCTTCACCTCCTTTATTTCTTTTTTTTCAATGAACATTTTTAATTAAAAATAAAAATGTGATAATCTTTTTTTGTTTGTTTGGGTTTTTTTTGTACCTCCTTTATTTCTTAAAAAGATAATGTCCTATATTAGGACATTCCTTAAACAGATAATGTCTCAAATCCGGGCTCTTCAGTGAGTACTTTGTAGAATTCATGTAGTACAAAATTATCCTGGTTAGTGTTTAAATGTTTCATATGGTCTGGGTCTCCAAGTCATCCCTAAGCACAGCCTCACTGCACTGACTCCATATGTACTGCTTTGAATGAAATGTCTCCCTTAGTCTCAGGCCTTTAAATACTTGCCACCCAGTTGGTGGCATCACTTGGGAATGGTTAAGAAATGTGGCCTTGCAGGAGGCAGTGTGTCACTACGATGGGTTTTGAGATTAAAAGCCTGGATTGGTGTATGAGGGGGTGAGGGAAGGTCAAGGTGGGGTTGGCCATAGGAGGAGAGGAAGGACAGAAAAGGGAAAACTGTGTCTGGGATGTAAAACAAACAAACAGGACCTGGTATTATTTCCAGTTCACTCTCTACCCCAGACTTGTTAAGGATGTAAACTCTCTTGTTTAACTTCTTATGGTCTGTGGGATGCTTAAATCCCACTTAGCAGGGGGAACAAAGTAATCATGGGATGTAGAAGAGGGGGGAACCTGGGTGGGGGAGTGGAGGGGGAAGGAGGTCAGGATCAGGTACAGGGCAGAGGTGGGGGGGACAGGACAGAGGCCCAGGGAGCCAAGAGAATGGATGGAAACATGTAGCTGCCACAGGGAGATGAAAGGATCCTCTAGAAAGTGCCAGAGAACTGGGATGTGAGAAACGCATCTCAGGAATGTGCTTCTATATGTGTGACCTTAGCTGAAATGCCTACCAGTGAGGAGATGGAACCTGAAGAGACCACTTCCAGTAGTTATACAGGACTCCCAGTGGAGGGATGGAGACAGCAACCCACTTTCAAAGTTTTTGACCTAAAAGTGTTCCTGTCTAAAAGAAATGCAGAGATAAAAATGGAGCAGAAAGTGAAGGAATGGCCGAACTATGACCTATCCAATTTGGAATCCATCTAATGGATGGGCACCAAACCCTGACACTATTACTGATGCTATGTTGTGCTTGCAGACAGGAGTCTAGCATGGCTGTGCTCCTCTGAGAGGCACCAGCAGCAGCTGACTGAGACTGATGCAGATTCTCATAGCCAAGCATTCGACTGGGGTGGGAAACCCCTATTAAAGAGTTGGGGAAAGGATTGAAGGAGCTGAAGGGAACGGCAACCCAATAGGAAGAGCAGCAGTGTCAACTAACCTGAACCCCTGGGAGCTCCCAGAGACTGAGTCACCAACCAAAGAGCATACACAGGCTGCTCCTAAGCTCCCCTCACCCCTGACACAGAAGAGTGCCTTGTCTGTGGGAGATGTAATGCCTAGGGTGGAGAGATGCCCAGTATGTGTAGGGGGGCACCTTCTCAGAAGCAAAGGGGAAATGGGATGGGGAGAAGAACTCTGCAAGGAGGAACCAGGAGGTGGGGCAACATTTGAGATGTAAATAAATAAAACAATTAATTATTTTTTTAAAAAATAGGGATGTGAGTTCTCAAGCTTTCTCCTCTGGATGCGTTGCCTGCTTGATGGCTTGATGGTTACAGACTCTTATTTCTCTGTAACTTTGCTCCCTTCCATAAATTGCCTTGTTCATGGTGTTTTATCACAGCAACAGAAAACTGACAAGCACACCATATGACCTAAACAGGAGCTGAACTGTGTGGCCCAGGGTGTTTCCAACTATAAAAAGATATCCAGGATAGTGTGCTAAAGGTCATGAGAGCCAGGGTCTGGCTCATCAGATCAGAAACCTCTACTGGTGGAAGCAATACTGTGTCTCTAGAAAGAATACTCAAGAGTATTCCATGAAAAATCCACTGGATTCTTAGTATTAAACAAAACATCTTTCTGAAATTTCAAACTGACAACCATCAGTGTAGTCCACTGCTGATTCAAAATGAAGATTACTCTTATGGTGATGAGCTGCACCCTGAAATTGTTATTGATTGAATGCTAGAGCACCATCTTAGATAAAATGGTCTTTGGACAATGTCACTTGAAGGCTGAGTGCAGACATGAATTTTAAAACACTCCAAAAAAAAAAAAAAAAAAGTAAAATTCTTGATAAGTTATTTCTTTGCCTGTGAAACAAGCCCATTCAAACCAGATTAGTATAAAAGCAGGTTTACTTGGAAATTGCTCTTGAGTGGGCAAGTTCACTAGTCCCAAGGATGAGATGGGAGACAGACGGGAGGGGAAAGACAAAGAGAAAGAGCATTTGCAGAGAGAGAGAAGAGAGAAGGAAAAGCAGTAGCAGCAGCAGAGAGAGAGAGAGGGGAGGGGTCTGGATTATATAAGGGGAAAGCCTCTGGGGAAAGGGCATCCCACTTCCTTGGGCTGGAAAGTTCGGGGTCAGGGATGGGGTGTGCCAGGTAGGGACTGAGAGATGCCGGCAGAAACTGGAGGCTAGATCTGCTTTGGTATGTAAAATATGCACCTCAGCCCCTTGTCCCAGGTCTGAAACCCAACAGCTCTGCTACTCAAATGACTTTTGCCCACAGAACTGTGAAATACTGTCCTAATATTTCAAAAACAGCACAGATATCCTCACAGCTGTTATCCTTGATTCACACAAGAACTTAGGTTATTATTTGTGCATTGCTATCATGGTACAGGGATTATTTTCAAGTTGAGGCAATGGTATTATAGATAGTCTCATGTGGTCTACAAAATGCAACACAGGGAAGGCAGTGTTATTTGCCTTATAATTTCATGTCCCAGTACATTATGAAAAGAGTATCAAGGTAGGAACTTGAGAAACCTTATGTATTCAGCCAATAGGAAAGAGAGGGGGGGGAGGCAGGGAGGGAGAGGGGGGGAGAGAGGGAGGGAGGGGAGGCAGGGAGGGAGGGAGGGAGAGAGGGAGGGAGGGAGGGAGAGAGGGAGGGAGACGGAGATGGAGACAGACACAGAGACAGAGAGAATGTAAGATCTTTGCTCACTTGCTCTTGGCTAGCTTTGTCCTGTAGTTCAGGAACCCCCATCTAAGAAGTGGTGCCACTCACACTGGTCTTGGTCTTTCTACAACAAATAATAATCAAAATAATCCCTTACAAACACATCCACAGGATGACCCGATGACAGCTTATTGTTAGATGTACTTCCTGTGTGATTCTAGGATGTGTCAGTTGATGGTTAAAACTAAGCAGTAGAGGGGCTGGAGAGACGCCTCTGTGGTTAAGAGCCTATATTGATCTTTCAAAAGATAAGGTTTTGGTTCCCAGCCTTCACATTGGGTGGTCACCACTGCATATACTATGGTTCTGGGGGGACTTGTCACTCTTTTCTGGCCATTGCAGTTCCAGCATTCATGTGCACATAAACACATATACATATAACTGTGTGTATCTGTGCTGGTAAATATGTGTGTGTGCATACACGTATGCACATATGCATATGGAGAGCATAAGCTGTCATTTTTCAGGTGCTTTCTACCTTGTTGTTTAAGAAAGATCTCTAACAGTACTTGTAACTTGCTGAGAAGGCTATGCTGACTGGCCAATGAGATTCAGGGATCCTGAGGCTTTTTCTCCCCAGCTGTGGAATTACATGTACACACCACTTGAGTGCTTGGGGATTCAACACTATCCTCAAGCTACGAGGTCAACACTTTGACACTAAGCCATCACTCCAGCCAGAGAATGCTTTTGTTCACACTAAGAAAAGAGAGGTTCTTGGCTCAGAATTGACTAGGACTCTAATCTAACTACACAGCTAAATGGGAGTGGGGTCATTTATTCTATTCAACTCCAGTAGCTAAACTAGAATTGGGAACCAAGAGAATAGGTTCTGTGGGACACACAGTAGACAGCTCCATGAGCTGGTGTCTGCCATGGGTTTCCTCCCCTCGGCTTTTCCAGAGAAACACAGATAATTTTCTGAAGTTAAAAGTGAGAGAATAACATGGCAGCTTCTCTCCAGAGGCAGGAGTAGAAATCCTCACCTGCAGTTAGTGAAGCACTCAAATTGGAATGAGAAATGAAACTGGCATAGAAGAAACCGTGATCAGTGGTCCTGGACAAAAAACCCTCTCAGTCGGGCTCCTTCAGAAGCCTCTTGTCTTCATTTGACAATTGCCCCACAGTAGCCAAAGTGACCCATTCCATTTGGAGGATAGTGGTAAGTTTGTGTGGGGTGCACGTGCTTGTGTGTGCATGGGAGGCAGAGATTAGCATCTGATGAGAGTATGAAATATAG
The DNA here is from genome assembly GCA_028551405.1 of Uromys caudimaculatus. NCBI lineage: Eukaryota > Metazoa > Chordata > Mammalia > Rodentia > Muridae > Uromys > Uromys caudimaculatus. The sequence goes on along the minus strand of CM052705.1, from coordinate 38,417,570 downwards.
AAAGACATGGAAAGGAACCCTCAGAAGATAGCTCATACTGTAAAGCAAGGACCTTGTTCTTCCATAACACCCAGGTAAAGAGCATAGTGTGGTGGTATCCATTTGTAATCCTAGCACCGGGGAGGCAGATAGTGCCCTGATACTTCCAGGCTAGATAGTCTAGCATACTGGGAGAGATCCAAACCAGTGGAAGACCCTATCACAAAGGTGGACAGTGCCTAAAGAATGACAGGAACATTGTTCTCTGGCCTACACAGATACACAAACAGACACACACAGATACGCACATAGAAACATACATGCATACACACACACATATACATACACACACACTCACACTGGAAGGTGAGGGGGTTTGTTTTCTTTTTCTTTTATAATTTATCATTTTATTTATTTACTTATTTATTTACTTAATTTTATTGGTTCTTTATAAATTTCACATCATGCACCCCAATCCCACTCACACTCCCCTCCCCTTGTACCCACCCGCCAACATTGCAACCTCTCCCCAACGGAGAAAATAAAACCTCATTGTGGAAGCTGTAGTGTGTCATGGTGTGTCTTCCAGTGCACCCTTTGGTCTACACTTCCTTGTTTGTAAATGTTTATTGCAATGATTCCTTGGTCTGGCAAGAGGCCTCTGTTTTCTGCTATTCTGTCAATACTGTAACCTCACTGTGACTCCTCTCTGGTATCCTGTGGTTGCCCTGTGTCATGGAGATACTGTAATTTGGGATCTATAGGACCCCAGCTCCTTCATGAACTCCAACAGTTCATCGATGGGGTAGATATTTGGGTGGATCAATTCAAAGCCCTGGGTCTGGGCCTAAGAAGTATGTGAGCTGGTGTCTGTATGTGTGTCTGTGTATCTGTGTAAGCCAGAGAACAATGTCCCCATCATTCTTTAGGCACTGTTTGCCTGCTCTTAAGTTCTCAGAACCTGTTCACTGGAACAGCCCACCCCAACCCCCATCCCCACCCCCACCCCCACCCCCAACCCCTCTCCCACCAGCAGGGCCAACTTTACCCAGGTGCCCAGGTGAGATGAAGGGCCTGCACACCTGAGTGTTGCGAGCAGTGGGGAATATGGCCAGTTATACTCTTATGATCCCAGGGCCAGCTCTCCCACCTTCCATAGATGTCAGGGATGAAGAAGAGGAGGAGGAAATCTCTCCCACATCCACACCACTGCTCATCAGACAAGAGGCAAGGCTGGCTCACCCACACCCTTGAGGCAGCTCATCTGCAACCCCCACATCCAGTGCCAGCTCAACTGTGCTGCCCAGATGAGGTATAGGGCCTACTCTAGTGCTGCAGCAGGTGAGGGGCAGGGTCAGCTCTCCTGCTCTCATGACCCAGTTGGGGCCAGTTTCCTTCTTGCTGTAGGTGTCAATGAGTGAAAGGAGTCATCTCTCCCTTGCTCATGTTACCTCATTACAGACAAGTGGCTGGAGCAACTCTTCCTATATGGGAGACAATAGTAGGGCCAAGTCTCCCATGCTTGTATTCTATGGGCTATCCCACAGTGTGTGGGGATGCTCTCCCAAATACTGAAGCTGGTTAGAGGAAGGGTCAGCTCTCCTGTTCTCATGTCCTCAGGGCCAGTTCTCCCAGGATGCCAGGTGAGGAGTGGTGTCATTTCTGTACAGCCCTCAGATATCAGCATGTTCCTGGGCAGCACCCCAGACCAAGGACATTCACCTGGCCATTGGTGGTAACAGACACATGCTGCTGCAGGACCATGCACCCAGACGTAGTCCCCAGTGGCAGCACAGGCCAGTACTCCATCACCTGCCACTCACATCAGTCTCAAGTCTCCAGTTCTGCCTCTCTTTATTGTACCCACATCCTTCTGTTTCTCTTTTTCTTCCATTTCTACACAACTCACTTTGCTCCTCTTAGTGGTACCCAGGGTCTCTGAGTATCTGGGGTCATCTCAGGAGTGGTCTCAGTAGTGCTATGCTCATGCATTATGATACCAGGCAGGGGTCATATTGGGTATGGTCTGTCCCCTATACCTTTGTGGCACTCTACTGGTGGTCATCCCAAACTAGCTCCCTGTCCAGGTCCCACATCACTGATCTGGTGGTCATTTGGGGCTCACTCCTCACCCAGACTGCCCAAGTGACCCTTTGCAAGGGTTGTCTGTCTTGGGCTCACTCCCAGGGCTCACAGTCCCAGGTGGGATTCTTCAAGTCTCTATCTTGCTCTCTGTCCTGGGAGCCTGTCTGGATCTGCCTGGTGCAGTATTTGTGGTAGCCTCAGGCTCTGTTTTTTCAGGGAATGTTAGGCTACTAGTCACGTTCATAGGTCAGAACGCCGAGCATAGACACAGCCTCTCTACCCTCTACCACCTACTGATGCACATGCGACATAGCAGTTACACCTGCAACATTTCTGGGGTGGGGTGTTTCTTTTAGCAAGACGTCTTTCCCTATAAGTATAAAATCTGTACTCTCTCTCCTGCCTAGGGTGCTTTTGTTGATGAAATTATCAAGTTCAGTAATTGGCTTTTTGCTACTAGGAGGTCACAGGTGATGCTCTGTTTTATGGTGTGACAGAAAACTTTTTATTATTTTTATGTTAATTTGGATAAAAAAATTCATCCTTTAAATATTAGTATTTAAATGCATTATAGTTAAAATGGATTCCAATGTTCTTAGAGACAAAGAGTATATGCCTAATACAAGATAAAGGCAAAGTAAATCCTTCTAAAAATGAGCCTAGGGCATTTTTATGTAACTGGATTACTACTAAGCCTGTGGTCCTGCTTTTAAATCGGGCTCCAATGAAGCTCGCAGGTTCAGTTGCTCCATGGAGCAGGGAGATCCACAGGGACTTAGCCTTTCTTATGTGTTCTGACCCCATAGGCTCTGGTGCCAGGAATATGGCTGCCTCTTCATAATAGGGACTCTGTGTCTCTAGCACCTGAGTTCACCATGGAACCCTCCTAAAGCTTTGCCTGCACCCTGACTCCAAGCTTTTTCTTCCTCAGACATGGGTAACTTCAAAACGAAACACTACTTACTGCTGCAGAACATGGTTGAGCAACCAAAGAGACCAAGGCTCCCTTTAGCTGTGACGGGGCTCCTGGTCCAATCACCATTGGTGTACCCAAGTGAGCAAGGATGGGGCTTGCTGCAGTCTTCTTTTGGCCAAGGCTGCATTTTGCCAGTTGAGTAGCTGCAAAAGCCTTTAGCAGCATAGCTTTTTGGAATTCTCATTGCTCATCCAAGTACCCACAGCTGCCCCTTCTCAAGGCCATCAGAGCTCCAGGTTAGCACACTGGGCTCAGAGAGCAAGTGACTTGTTCATCAGGTGGTAGAGTTGCCAGCTGGAACTATGACCCTAAATCCACTGGTCTCTTTCCTTCCTTCCTCCCTTTCTTCCTCCTTCTGTTCTTTCTTTCTTCTTTCTTTCTTTTCTTCCTTCCTGTCCTCTTCTTCCCTTTTCACACCTTTCCCTTCTCTTCCATCCTTCATGCCCATCTTTCCCCTCTCCCCCACCCTTCCTCTTAGCCCTCCCCAACCTCTGTTCATTCTGTCTTTCCTTTCCCTTCCCTTTCTTCTTTCTTCTTTCTCCTTTTCTGTTCTCTATTCCCTCTCTTTCTTTCCTCCTACCAATTTTTGTTTGTTTTGTGTTGTTGTTCTAGGCTTCTCTAGAATTCACAATGTAGGTTGAGTTGGCCTTAAATTCACAGTAATCAGTCATCCTTCTTCAGCCTCTTAAAGATTACAGGTATGAGTTACAAGCACAGCCCCTGTCATTCCTAACCACCGGTGTGGCTTGCCCCCATTTAGTACTATGGAGAAACACAGTTCTGTGGCACTGTCGTAGCACAGCTCTGAGAGGAGACATTGATCGACTCACAGAATCTTTCACTACCCGTGAAGCACAGGTCAGAGTCAGGTGCTGCCTGTGAAATAATAAACAAAAATGACATGGCCGGTGAGGTGTGCCAAAAATTCACTCTCATCCAAAGAACTCACTACAAACAGCAGACTTTAACCCAGCCTTCTGCCCACAGCTTCTGATGGAGCTCAATGTGTTCATACTGGGACTCTGAGAATAGGATAGAGAGAGGTGAGACACAGTAAACACAAACCAGAAAATTAAAAACAAGGGAAGTCAGAGGAGTGGGATGGATGTGGGATAGGTGAGCCTTCAGATAAGCCTCAAGTCTATTTGGAGATGACAGATTAAGCAGGCCTTCAGCATCTCAAACCCCAGTGCTTACTCACACAACCATTGAAGAATCATAGCATTGCCTGCAATGCAAAAAGGATGCCAGCTTCTTCTGTGTCCTCTCTTTAATGGGAGTCTCCCAGTTGTTCACCACCATTATCATTGCTGTTAGGAACACTGTAACATAGCCTTTAACTGAGTGGATACATTCAGGATTCAGCAATAGATGGTTTCTGCTGTGTTTGAGGTTTGTCACATTAGATGTAAACAAGACACAGTCCCTCATGCTAGAAGTCTACAGAAAAAGATATGCTCATCACTAAATACTAAGCTGTGGAAGAACAGATTGGGAGATGTGTGTTCTACAAGGCCTGGGAAAAGAGACATAAAAGGAAGTACTACTCAGAGCAGGGACCAGGGTCCAGTGTCTAGACAGACCAGAATTATTTTTTTTAAAGATAGAGTGGGAGTGCCCCTAGGAAACAGAGGGAGGAATGTGTCCCCTGGATCCTACTCACTGCTGTGCCTTGATGCTCATGGAGACATGAGCTCAGTCTCCTGGCCTGTGCTATCTAGGTCTAATCTTTTCATCTCAAGTTGCTGCTGGTGGGCATAAAGTTTTCTGCTCATTTTTCCAAAGCAAAAGGCTCTGTCACCAAACATTGAAGTATTTATCCTAATAGAGACTCAACATCATGTGTGACATAGATAGTAACAACTTGATCTGCCACCCCACAGAGAAGAGCCTTTGTGTCCAGCCTATAGATCCTTGGTCATGCCAGAAATGCTGCTGTAGGGTTACCATAGACTTTGAAGGGGTCTTTGTGGTCTTTGAAGGTCTATGTAGGGGCCAGAATCTCCATCCAAAAGCTGAGTCTGGAAGACCGTCAAGCCAGCTATGAACAGTTAACTTTTCTGGTGCTGAACGATTTAATGGGGGCCTTACAGTATCTATGGAAACAACTTTCTTCAAGGCCTCATAAAAATAAGTATTGTTGTCTCATTAGCATACAATAATTATCTAAATGAGGACTTCTACTAACAGTGAGTTAGTGTTGCTCTCACTAGAGATGGGTCTTCCCAGAATCCCAAATTAAATGGGAACTTTGCACTCAACCAAATACAAACAAGAGCAAGTTCAAGACTCACATGGACCTGGACAGCCAACAAAATGTCAACTCTAGCACCAAGACACCTTACCTCCTTCGTGAAAAGTATGAAGCAATGGCTTTGTGTGTTGCCATATGACAGAAAAGGTAAAGGACTTCTTGAATCTGTTACCTCAACAGTGCTAAGGTAGTGGAAGGATGCTTGTAAGACAGATGTACCCTGCTCTTCTTGCTGTAAATGGTTCCATAGCAATAGATTACACAAAACCCCCAGAAGAGTCATCATCAACTCTATGAAAACAAGACTGCCTCTCTTTCATGTATGTATGTGTATTTGTATCTGTAAGTTAGAACATGTATACATGTTCCCTATGTACATGTGCACATAAATGTGTGTGCACAAGTGTTTAGAGGTCTGTGGTCAACCTTAGGTGTCATTTCCCAGGAACTACCCATGGTCTTTATTGAGAAGAAGTCTCTAGTCTCTCACAGGACCTGTCGCCCATTGATTAGGCTGTACCAACTGACCAGAAAGCCCCAGAAATCCTTCTATTTGCCTTCACAGAGCTAGGATTACATCATAAATATGTATCAGAGTCCTGGTTTAGATGTAGGTTCTGGGGATCTAACTTAGGCACTCATGCTTGTAAGGCAAGCATTTTCCTGACTGAGTTGTCTCCACAGCCCCTGTACAGGCCTTTGCAGGGAAGGATTTGACTAAGTGACTTATTATAGATGCATACTTATGTTAATTTGAGCATTTTGACTATTGTTTACAAATAGAAACACATTCAGTTAGGCAAATGATTAAGTGAGGGATGGTTCCTCTGATACTTATAGGTTTCCAAGTTCCATAAGTCTGGACCACAAATCATCACCCAACACATACTCATCCCCATCCCTACATATCCAGCCCCACCCCTACCACTACTGAGTCTGCCTTAAGCAATTGGTCCTTCTAGCAGGCAGCTTCTGAAAGTCCCCCAGTAGCTGTGTCATGTCTTTCCTCTGATAGTTACGCTACATCTCAGACTTCCTTCTCATAGCCAGATATGCTCATCATACTGGAATATCACTTATAAAATGAAGTAACAAGGGTGCCCTTCCCTCACTAACCATCACAATGCAAGCTCTGCTTTTGGGAAGGCAAAAAGGTCCCAGTGCAACATCCCTCATCCTCTGAACCCTGTACAACCACCAGACCTACTCAGGTCCTGCCCACTTTGAGGGGATCTTGATCCAACTGATGCTCTGCCATGCAACTCCACATTCCCCAATCATTGGCACCTTGAGATGGTATGTTTTTCAAAGGTGCTGATTTGCTAAGGGACAGTAGATGATTCTGCCATTGGCAATTATTCTCAAGAGTTTTTGAGCACAGAATTCAAAGCTCATCATGAGATGTGCATATTATTCACAATACAGAGAATGGGAAGGAAAGAAATTGCCAACAGCAAGATGAAGGAGTTGAAGGGTTAACTCAGAGGAACAGTATGCAGGAGAGTAGTTTGCACAGGCTGCGGTGACCATTTGTGGGCACAGCCTCACTTAGATAAGAATTGTGTGTCTTAGAGATCTTTTTGATGGATCAGTCATAGTCTCACTTAGATAAGAGCTGTGTGTCTGGGAGATTTGTTTTATGTCCTGGTGAGCAGAGTTAAAGAATGATGTGTTGTGCTCTTGAAAACTCTGTGTGAACATGTACACATGATATCTAGCTTAATTTAGCCGTTCCACAAATGAATGAATGTTTTAAATTACCATGCTATGTAGTACAAATATATGAAAGATTCTTGGTAATTATCTTTAAAACATATAAAGCTTGGTTAAAAGACGTTCTTTAGAAGTTCAGTAAAATGAGCATGTTGAATTTTTTACTTTAAAGAGTTGTCTATAGTTTCTAAAACTCCAAGTTAAAAGTCTGTAAATGATGGCCTTTGGGCACAATGCTAATCACTTTCTGTTTTTATAAATAAAGCTTTATTGCCATACATCCCTGAACATTTATTCATACAATAACATGGATGCTTTGCTCAACAACCCCAGAGGTGAGATGTTGCAACACAGAGTGTATCAGCTAAAACTTCTTCTGCCCTTACTAAAAGTTTTTTTTTTTTTTTAGAATACTTTTTCTAATATTATTTAAGAGAGGTGGAAATACAAAATACACAAAAGAAAAGAAAGTCATATTCTCGGAGCAGACATACCACATGTAACTGTGTGGCACAGCTAACACATTCTACATTATGGCTGTGAAAACTTGAGAACTTTTTCTTAACCAGTCTTTACATAGTTGTCTTAGTTAGGGTTTTACTGCTGTGTAGAGACACCCTGACTATCAAAACTTTTTCTTTTATTTTTATTGATTCTTGGTGAATTTCACATCATGTATCCTAACTTCACTCATCCTTCCATCCCTCCATATCCTCCCTTCACCTTGTGACCTTCCCCCCAAACAAAAACAAGAAAGAATAGAAAATAATGGACAAATCCTACTGGACCACAGCAACTTTTATAAAAGAAAACATTTAATTGGGGCTGGCTTACAGTTCAGAGGTTCAGTCCATTATCATCATGGTGAGAACATGGAAAGATGCAGGCAGACAGGTGCTGGAGGAGCTGAGAGTTCTACATCCGGATCTGCAGGCAGCAGGAAGGGACAGTAACTCACTAGCTAGGCTTGAGCATCTGAGACCTCAAAGACCACCACCCTAGTGACGCACTTCCTCCGGCAAGCCACACCTTCTAACAGTACCATTCCCTGTGGGACTATGGGGACATCCACTTTTATCCAAACCACTACAGTAATTATAAATGTTTTATCAGAGATTGCTTTATTGTGTGTTGCATTTGTAACACCAGGGAGAGCTTTCATGACCAAAGTGTACTCAAAAGTTTATTGAGTCTGTGTCTTCTTTCTATAAATGAGAAGATAATCAAGGCATTGGTGACTTTCCATCACGCACTGCTTAGCTCAAGAGATTTGACTTCTCATCTTCTACTGGCTAACTACCTCCCCTTGGCATCTAGTATTTGGCACTCTATACTCCATGAGGTTTGTGCTTAATGACACCTTCCTACAGTGGCCACCAACCCAACAAAACATGTGAATGACCTTACAGCAACCTCTCCTTTAGGTGAGTCTAAGACCAGGTGGGAAGAAAAATGACCTAAGCCACTTCCAGGTTTAATCTTCACTGGACTAACATTCCTATTGGTTGAACTGCCAATGAAAGTCCCATGGGAGCTGTCTTCAGGAAGGAGAGCCTATAGAGCAACACCACCCTCAATAGATGCCAACACAATGAAAATTGAGCTGGACCAACACCTGAGCAGGTTCATCATTGTCACTGCATTTGCTTGTATAGAGCCTGCAGCTCAGCATGGAGGGTATAAGTTGAAAATTAAAGTTAGAGGAACCAACTCTAAGAGTAAAGAGAAAGAGCTACACTTTCCAAGGTCTGTGATGTCTTCAACCTTTCTTGTTATAGTTTGCTTTTTCTCCAAGGACAAGTCAGTCATACTTGAGATAAAAGTCTAAGACTCATAACAGCCCCAGTGACAGTCACTGTTAGGTTTTACTTGTGTTTATCCTTGGTAGCACACAGCAACCCAAAATAAATATTGGTGATACATGAAAATGAACTTGATGGTCTGATTTCTCAGCCTGTAAAATTAAACAATTATCAGCAGTACACACACACACACACACACACACACACACACACACACACACACACACACACATGCATCAGCATAAACAGCAGAAATTAAAATTAAGAGGACTCCAAGGGCTTAACAAGAGGGGCCAGCTCCCATCATGAAACAGCTGTTTGTGTGGAGTCCCCCTAGATTCTTACAGAAATGACCAGAGTCCCACATCTCTCGTTCCAATTGAGTTTTATGTCTGTGTGTCTGTGGACTCTAGGAACTATAATGAGCTTAGGAGAAAATAGTGAAAAAAGATTAAGCCTCCTGAAGGGTTTCACAAGGAGCCCTAGGAAAATGTCAACCAGTTTCTTGTGGATATGACAAAAATCCTGAGGAAATCAGCTTACAGAAAAAAGAGACTTGCTTTTATTCTTAGTTTTAGAGGCATTGATCCCTGGCTCCATTGCTTTTAAAGAACTGAGTGAAGCCCAGAGTCAATGTCAAGAGTGTTGGATGGAAGGAACAAAGCTGCTCACTGCATTGAGACTTAGAAGGAGAGAGAGGAAAGGAGACTGAGAAGGAGAGAGGGAAAGAAGGAGAGAAGGTCCCCATGGACCACTGTCTTCTGCCTGGACTCCACCTCCTGGTGTTTACTGATGCCTGTTACACATCAGAATGCCATTGTAAATGGTGTAGATGGAGGGAGTCTTCACTGTTGATGGGAAGCAGTGTAGTATAATGAACATGAAGGAAAGATCAGCTGCTAGAACACATGGGAGCTGGACAGTGACAGGCACAAGCTCACTTAGGTGGTCAGAGAAAGAGAAAGTGTCTGAGGAGAGGGAGCCAGCTCCTTGAACTCTCTGGACCAGCAGGAAATCTGGACTTTATTCCCAATAAATACTAATCCACTGGGGCATTGCAAACGGGGTAAGGAAGCTTGAGGCAAAGCATGTGAATTAGCATCTCTATTAAGAAAGTGCTGCGAGCACAGTATGTACTCACTGATAAGGGGATATTAGCCCAAAAGTTCGGAACACCCATGATTCAACAGCAACTGTTGGACTGAGTGTATGGTCCCAGATGGAGGAGTTGAAGAAGGGAGCGAAGTAACTGAGGGAGTTTGCAGCCCCATGGGGAGGGAGCAACAGTGTCAACTGATCAGGCCCCTGGTGCTCCCAGAGACTGGACCACCAACCAAAGAATGCATATGGAGGGGTCCATTGTGCTGGCCACATATGTGGCTAAGGAGGGCCTTGTTGACTATCAGTGGGAGGAGAGGCCCTTGGGTCTGAGAGTGTTAGATGCCCCAGTATAGGGGAATGCCAGGGAGGGAAGATGGGAGTGAGTGGGTGGGTGGTTAGGGGAAATACCCTCATAGAGGCAGGGGAGGGGAGATGGGATAGGGGGGTTCCAAAGGGAAGACCTGGAAAGGGGAAAGCATTTGAAATGTAAATAAAGTATTAAATAAAAAATAGAAATCAAAGAAATATGAATAAAAATATAAGTAAATAACAAAAAAAAAAAAAAGAAAGAAAGTGCTGTGGGGGCTGCCAAGATTGTGGCAAACACTCATCAAGCCTGACCACCTTAGTTCCATACCTGGAACTTATACAGTGGAAGAGCTGGCTGAGAACTTGGGAGCTAAGGAGATGAGCAAAGTGCTTGCTGGGCAGCTGAAGGACCTGGAGAACCTTAGTCTGGATCTGAAGAACCCATATAAAAAGCCAGGAATGGTAGTGCATACCTATAATCCCAGGCCTGGGGAGGTGGAGGCAGGTAGATTCCATGACCTTGTTGGCCAACCAGTCCAGACAAGACTTTGAGCTCCAAGTTTAGTGAAAGACCCTGTTTCAAAAAGTAGGGTAAAGAGTGATTGAGAAAGACATTCAGTGTTGACATCTGACTTCCACACATGCATATGTGGGTGAACACACACACACACAGAGAGAGAGAGAGAGAGAGAGAGAGAGAGAGAGAGAGAGAGAGAAACAGAGGGAGAGACAGAGAGAGAAAGAGACAAAGAGACAGAGACAGACAGACAGACAGACAGACAGACACACACACACACACACACACACACACACACACACACAGAGTCATTTTAAGTTGAAAATAATAGGAAAACACAGGCCAAGACCGGGGTAGTCATTGAGGCTGGAGGAAATGGCAGTGGAGCAGGGGAGCTGCAATATAGATGCAAAGTGAGTGGTATGAAGTGAGAGAGACAGCCAGTAGGCTGAAGTTTCAGGGGTAGATATTGCAGGAGGGTGGAAACTAAAGAATACTTTCTGGTGTTACTTGACAACATGTCAGTGTGACGCGCACACACAGGTGCTGTTAACTGTTTCCTTAATGTTGGTGTTCAATGTCTGTGCTTGCTGATAGATTGCATTTTTCTCTTATAAATCCACTCATTTTCTTCTTCCAGAATTATTGCATCAAAAAATAAAAATAGAATAAGGTATAGCAAACTCACACTTCCATGATCTGAACCTGTGAGACAAATGTAAGCACAATAGTTCATGGCTAATTGTTGGTCTCATTCCAGAACCAATGCATGGAGAATTCTATTGCAGCCATGGAAATATGAAGAAGAGACTGAGAGAGGACTCAGAGAAGACTTCAGAGGAACGCTGCATCACTTGCTGTTCAGCTTTAAGCCTTCATAATTCTGAAAGACAAAGCCACACTCTGTCATTGGCCATATCCCCAAAGATTCTTAAGCTTATAAAAGATTGACCAGGATGTTTGGGGGGAGTTTTGCTATTGGTGTGTTCTTCAGTACATAAACAGAACATTTAACAAACTGCCATGAACCAATGGGACCAGACAGATACTCAGAGCATCTCAAAGCAGAGCTGTCAGCTGCCCTCTGCTCACAAGTCTCCCTCCAGGGAACGGATGTCCACACTCGACCTTCTTACCAACAAATCTCAGACTTAGAGAAAAACCAGAAGAAGTGTACAATTTGAATTTGCAAGCAACCCCCAACCCCTTCTGATATAGGTTTATGACTTATTTATCTTTTTATTTCCAGCTCTGAAGGAGAAACCCCACATTTTCTCACCTTCTCAATAGGCTTATGACTCCAAGCTGAATGTCTACCCAGTGGCAAGCTGCTCATTAGCCGAGCAGTCTGGAGCCATTATCTTCACAGCAATGTATTAATGCAAGGCCATTAAACAAACGGGGTGCTCTTTGGAAATGGTTGATGAGGCTCATTTTGGATTATGAATATCATATTTATTGCTGTTTTATGTGTAATACTCAAATTGATGGTTAATTCTTCTACCAGCAGCTCATAGTGAGGGCATTAAAAAGGGGAGTCATTTTCCCCCTTTCAAATAGGTAAGATGTGACCTAATTTTAATGGGAAAACAAACAAAATGGTTACCTTTTTAATAAATGTTGAAACCTGAAGCTGGGGAGAAGGCTCAGTGCATAAAATGCTTGGCATGAAAAAAGCACAAGGATTTGAGTTCAGATCCATAAAGCCAGATGTGTAGCACACATCTGTAATCCCAGTGCCTTTACAGGAAGATGAGGAGCAGAGACAGGAGAATACCCAGAGGCTCATGGGCCAGCAATCCTATGTACACTGACACTAACAGCTAGAGGCTTTCCAAACAAGCCTGGGACTTTAGTGTCAATGTGAATGCCAAACAAGGTAAGAGAGCTCAAGGTCACATGGGAAGATTGTATAGAGCAGTGGTTCTCAACCTTCCTAATGCTGCAAGCTCATGCTTTGGTAACATCAACCATAAAATTATTTTCATTGTTTTATAACTATAATTATATAACTATATAATTTATGACTATAAATTATGTAACTAAAATTTATAACTATAATTCTGCTACTGTTATGAATTGTAATGTAAATACCTAATATGCATGATATCTGATATAGGACTCCCAAAGAGTCATGACCCACAGATTGGAAACCACTGACATAGAGCAATAAAGGGAGAACTCCCAGCTGATAAGTCCAAGTTCCTATGGGGGGATAGATTCAGCAAGGGAGCCTGGGTATGGAACACTCCTTAAAATCTGAGTGTTTTCTAAGCACAGCTCAACTCTGAAGTTCTTTTTGAAATATCATAAACAGTTAAATTTCACCGAGCTCCTCAAACTGAGACCATCTCTGTGTTAGCATCATTGTGACAAATCTGCTGTGAAACTGTGTTATTGCATTCTGAATGGCCGTGGATAGGGTGCTTGCAGTAGTGGCTCTGTGCAGGGGAAGCCTTTATCTTGAGTAGCCATCATCAACAAAGTCCTTAGGGCAAATGATTTCCCATAAAGACTATGCTAAGAGCCAGGGAGCCAAAGAGTCACAGATAGAATAGCATCCATCAGCAAGACTGCAAATGGAACTCAGAATCCAGTTATTTGAAGACATAAGCTGTATTACTACATTATGATGAGGTACTAAAATCAAAGAGCAACATATCTTCCCAAGTAGCAGATAGAGTCTTCCAGAGAAGCCTGAGACCCTTAGGCAGTCAGAAGGAATATCAGTGCTGCCCCTTAGTCCTTGCAGTGAGGAAAGACACACTGCTCATCATCACAGCCAACAGAAACACATGAGACTTGGTGTGGACTGGAGTGATTAAGGAGCTGAAGTTTCTCATTGTGCGTTAGTGTGATTGACTTAAAATTCCAGGAGCTGCTTGTGGTTGGAGGAAACCACCCCCACAACATAGAAAGGATACTGGTTACAAAACCATTAAACTCCACTGAGATGAACGGATGCTCATTCATTCAACAGATCAATTTCATGGGCATGTCCACTCCTTTGTTTGGTGATGAGATACTGGGATAAAGGAGAGCCACCACCCTGACAATCCTGCATCTGTTAGGGGACAGAGACAAAGAATGAAACTGTAGCCTTGCACAGTAGTGAAGAAGATATGTGAGCAGTGAGGTTAGGTGGGCTCCGCGCATGGTGTCGTTGGCATGAGCCTGCAATCAGAGAATTGATTTGTTTCCCTTTTGCCATTTTAGAGACTGTAGTTTATCAGAAACTGAAATTTACTTGGTTCATAGACCTGAAGTCTGAGCAGCCCAAGGACATGTGTGTCTATTCAGCATCCAGTGGACCCTCCTGCTGCATTTACTATAACTCATCAGTAGTATGCTAGCTCAGGACTCCATCCTTCTTATAAAATACTCAAGAGCATGATGAGGACTGACCCTCAGGATCTCACCCAGTCCTAAATACTTCCAAAGACCCCTCCTCCAAATTACATTAACATACGACTCTCAAACAAGAGCTTTAAAAGAAAACAATTAAACTATAGCAGTAAGGAAAGACCAGAGGGAAAATGCATGAACCAATAGCAGAAGGCAACATTGTGGTACAGTCATTCCTCTGAATTCTAACAATCCCTCCTGGAGGGAACAGAAAGGCTCAGAACACTTAGCAAGCAAAGAGAACTTCATATTTCAGGATGCTACTGAGATTTAGAAGATTTGCAGGGTCCTGCTCAAGATCACATATATACACAGCAAGAGTCACTGAGAAGAGAGGTACCTACAAGGTATGTAGAAAGATCCAGAGAGGTAGCTTTCATGGGTTGTCACCCATGCTAGGTGGGAATTTACCTTTTCAGATGCCTTTAAGTCATCTGTGCTCCTCCAAGTAACCCTAGTAAACACATGGTTCACTCAGCCACACTTGAGTGGAGCCATTCCTTGAGTCTGTCACTGCTGGGCTATCTGGAATAAATGGTGTTTTCTTCTAGCTTCACCCCCCCCCCAAAGCCATACATCATGTGGCACCAAGATACAAGGGAACCTCTCATCTGCATTGCTTTAATCTGACTGTCCAGCTCCCCGTGGATGTCAAGAGAATTTACGTGCTTACAGCTGAGCCCACTGGCTTCTCCAGTGTCCTTCTTCCTACATGTTTGTGTTTCTGCTGTGGCCAGTTGTTATTCAATTGACAAATGCCAGACCCTGTGTCTCACAGCCTGCTCATGGGGGCCATTCCTATTTGCCTAATTATCAAGAAGAGTGGTTAAGAGAAGACAGACGCATATTTATTTATTTTTATTGGTTGTTTTATTTATTTACATTTGAAATGTTGTCCCCTTTCTGGTTTCCCCTCCGAAACCCCCCATCCCATCCCATTCCCCCTCTTTCCTGCATCTATGAGGGTATTCACCCACCCACCCACCCACTCCTGTCTCACCGCCTTAGCATCTCCCTACGCTGGGGCCCAGAGCCTCCACAGGACCAAGGGCCTTCCCTCCCATTGATGCCAGATCAGGCCATCCTCTACTATATATGTGGCTGGAGCCATGGGTCCCTCCATGTGTACTCTTTGGTTGGTGGTTTAGTTCCTGGGAGCTCTGCATATTTAAACACAAACAAAACAACAGCAGAAGTCTAGAGAAAGGACCATGAAACATAAAGCATTTAAGTTGACTAATTTGTGCTCTATTTTAAAGATCAAATCTGGAAATAATAGAGAAGGCATACATCTTCAGTTCACAAAAGAAAAATAATGTGCAACCTAGCCAATCTTCACTCAAAAGTCTTGGGCATACATAAACATTTGGCAAATGGCTGGGAATTTTTATCTTTCCTGTGATAGTAAGATACTGAAGGCATTGCATATCAATTTTCTGATGTGTTGTTGATGCCAATTTTCAATTAGCTGACAAATTGTCTCTCTGGTTTGTATCTTATTGAGACCTCTATACTGAGCAGTTCTTCATGGCAAGATTTTAGTGTGGCAAGGAGACACAAAGGGTCTCTGAGGAGGCCCATAACCAAGTGGATGGTTAATGCTTTACAGGAAACACAGGCAGAGAAGTGGATCAATGAGGTCAGTGGAAAGTGGATCTCCCAAGCCACAGCTGTACTCCCTTCTAAGGAGATGGGACCTGAGCTAAGAGAACTGGTTACAAGCTTCATGACCAGATTGAGAAATAAGTCTAGTGGTACCTTAGTAATAGCAGGAAGAAGAGGAATTGTTCTGCTCTTGAGAAATCCAGCCAGGATGGAAGCTAAAGACCTGAGTTTGATCCTGAGAATCCAAATTAAAAGAGAGGGTTTGGGGCATGGTGGGAATACTTGTAATCTTAGAACTGAGGAAGTAGAGACTGGAAGATTGCTATGGCTTAGCTGAATTTGTGACTCCCAGGCAAGTGATTTTTGTTACAAAAAAAATAAGACGAATAGAAATCGAAGAATGGCTGCTGAAGTTGACTTCTGTTATCTTTGTGCAAGCACACACATGCAGGTACATACACACACACACACACACAACCATGAATGCATGCATGCACACACACGCACAAGCACACGTGCACACATAAGCGTGCGCACACACATACCACATACAAAGTGAAACTGAAAAAGGAAACCAGAGGTGACAGTGTGAATCAGGTTGTTTAGGACAAGGACCTCTCAGACTGTCACTCAATCTGTATCTGCTTTTCACACGCATGAGATGTGAGATGATGGAATTGAACCAACAACTGTACCAGAAACCCTGCATAACCCACAGGAAGCAACGGGTAGCCCTCACTGATGACAGCCACTATCAATGAGAGGAAAAAACCTGAAAAAAGGAAAGGGAAAGAAGCATGTCAGCTGACCATTCTGGGGCATGAACTAATCTGGAAAGCCTGGCCTGAGCAAAACTCTGCATCGCTGTGCAGCTACACACACTCCAGACTCTAAGGTCTGAGCAGTTAGCGAGCAGCTGGCCATGTGAACATAAGAAGCATGGCGTATTTCCAGAGGGACCACAAGTTTTCTGTCTCATAGTTTTTAACTCAGTGTTAAAAACTAGGTAGCATATGTGCATAACAATAAGATATACAAATATAATATAATCTATTTCGTAGGTACAACAGTGAGTTTCAAGTAATACATATTCAAGTAACACGCAGTCACTTTATTTTGCAGTATTAGGCTGTGAGGTCAGAGACCTTCAGGTTAAGATTTGGTGTAGTGAAGAAAGGTCTTCAGCAAGGGGAAGGTCTTTTCTCCTGCCAGTCAGGGAGGCCTCTGAGCTCTTTGCAAATTTCCTCTGAGGTCTGAATACAAGTCCTTAACATTCCTTCCAAGAAGCCTGCTTCTACTCCTGTCCCAAAGAAGCTACATAGATAGTTCAATAATCAGAGAAAAGATCTTTTGTTAATATACTGGGCACATTCCATGTGGCCAGTATCTCTGGGTCAAAGGTTAATGGCAGTTAGTCTATTTAATATTTTAAAATTTAATTTTATTTCTATGGATAGTTTGTTCATTTGTGTGTCTGTGGTGTGTGTGTGTGTGTGCGTGCGTGTGTGTGTGTGTGTGTGTGTGTGTGTGTGTGTGTGTGTGTGTAGGGCAGAAGAGGACATTGGCTTTCCTGGAACTAGAGTTACAAAAGATTGTGAGCCACCATGTGGGTGCTAGGAATTGAGCCAGAGCAAACCAGTGCTCTTAACTACTGAGCAGTCTCTCCAGCCCCCAGCCAATACATCTTTATACAAATAACAACATGGCTAAAACTTGCAGTGCCTCTGTGGCATTTATATAAACAAAGACAGAATCAACTTGCATGCACTTGTGTTTATTTTATAGAGAATAGTGTAAATCATGACAGATAATAAAATCATAACTACAGCTACACAGGAAGGATGGACATACAAGAGAGGGTGACAGAGAGAAATCTCATGATCTGTGGTGACAAGTCAGTAAGCCTTTTCTCCATTTTCACATCCCTAGAAAAACATGGGATGCTTCCGTTAACTGGGTGTTAAAGGACTTGCCGCTTTATCATCCCAATAAGCATTATAAGCTTTCAGAACTTACACCTCACATGTCAGCATTCTACTTATTCTGTGGTGCCATCAGGAAAAAGATGATTTTTTTCCTATCATGGCCTCAAGGGGTGTCAGTGAATACTAACGATTCAAAACCTGAATTCCAGATCCTCTTTTTACAAATGGCCAGGAAATGTATTAAAATAATTTGTAAGGAAGGCTCAGTATCCTTAAAAAACACCTGGGGGGTAACAGTGAAGGTCAATGGCAGCTCTTCACTATGGATTTGATATATCAGAGAAGACCCTGATGATCTTTCCATCAGAGCTCTGCACACTATATTATTTATGCAAACAACTATCTTTATTGTTTTAAAATGAATTATCCACTGGGGACACAACTCAGTAGACCAGGTACCTGAGTTTTTGATCTCAGAACCCCTGAAAGAAAGCTAGGAGTGGTGGAATGTGCTTATAATCCCTGCACTAGGGAGTAGAGTCAGAGAGATCCCTGGGTCTCTTTGGCCAGCCATTCTAGCCTGTTTGATAAGTCTTGGGACAGTGAGGGACCTTGTCTCAAAAAAGAAGGTAAATAGTGCTTGGGGAGTGTCACTCAAGGTTGTTCTCGGTCCTCCATCCGTGTGTGCATGCATATGAACGTGAAAACATTGAAGTATAGGAACACAAAAATACAAACAAAACAACACACAAGCTATTTGAATTATTATATGAATTTGAAATGGTCAGCTAAATTTTAGGACTCACTCATTTAACCATGGGCAAGGTATGTTCCAGAAGGACCCTGTCATTATGGAGAGAAAGTCCAATAGTATATAAGGTCCTATCTATGATGGGGTACCTGAGAGGAAGCCATGGTCTGAGTGGGATCCATCAAACACACTCGGATCTCAGGGCTGGAGGTTCTACAGAAAAGAAAAAAATAACTGGACCAG
>CM052705.1:38375432-38398405 GCA_028551405.1 Uromys caudimaculatus | reverse complement strand
CACAAGTCAGTTGCATCCTGAAACATTGTGCCTCTGGCCCTGAGGTCAGGTCAGAGTCACCTGTAGGAATGTAGCCGGGTGGGATTTTTGCCCAGGCATGTCTCGGCTCTAAGTTTGCTAGGGGTCTTTGCCCGGGCATGTCTCGGCTCTAAGTTTGCTAAGGGCCTAACCTTCCTCATAAGAGTTCAGATCTTTCATTTGCATATTTTATTTATTTATTTTTACATGCATGTTACATACAGCAACACTCACAAAACCCTACTCACATCATTTGAAACTTGAACCAGTAATTTTCACAATTCAGGGACCTAAAACTCAGGACAGCTCTCAACTTTGTGATGGCCAGAAGTTGTTGGATCAAATGGCGCAGGATGTGGAGTGAAGTCCTGCGCGTCTGCCCCAGGCACTGGTGGCCCCTGGGAGAGGCAGAACACTCAGGCAATTTGACCACCCGTATCCCCACAGGCCCCTGGGCGTGTGTCAGGCTGTGAAAAGCCCCCCCACGGAAACACAGCCTGGGGGTGGGGGAGGCGGCCTCGAGTCCCGGGATCATAGGGAACCAGTTCTGTTGGGTCCCCATGCTCTTCAGCACCACAGACACTGCTGGATGCTGAAGAAGAGCTGAGAACTAAGTGGGCCCCCCCCCCCCCCGCATGTGGGGCTGTGAAAGGGGAGAAGCAGAGAAGGGAAGGAGTGCGGCCAGATCTCTTGGGGAGACTGTGGTTTGCGGCTTGGGCTCCAGCTAAGGCTAACTGCGTTGGTTGGGTGGATGACTGCTGCGGCTGAGAACACTAGGATGCCTTCGGCGGGAGGCTAGATGGCTCGGCTCTAGGTGAAGGCTGGTTCCATTGTTCTTCACAGTAGATGAAGAGAGACAGTCCAGGGTTTCAGTACATTTATTGTCATGGTAAAGAGTGGTGTAGGAAGCTGAGCAGTGGTGGCGCACGCCTTTAATCCCAGCATTTGGGAGGCAGAGGCAGGTGGATTTCTGAATTCGAGGCCAGCCTGCTCTACTGAGTTCCAGGACAGCCAGGGCTACACAGAGAAACCCTGTCTCGAAAAAACAAAAAAAAAAAAACAAAAAAAAAAAAAAAAAGGGAGAGTGGTGTTGAGACCATACCCCCTCGACCTCAGGGAAGGGCAAGGTTGAAATAGGGAAGGGGAGTGGCTAAGCCTCTAGGTGCCTCATTAACATGGGGATGTCTTGAGGTTTCGGTGACCACGCCTCTACTTGTGGGGGGGGTTTGGGGGCCTGACCACACCTCTACCTGAGGTGGGGCTTGAGTGGCGTTGCCTCTTTACGTGACCAAATGTCACAGACCTATGGAGAGATGTAGGCACGTGTCAGGAGCTGTTTCTAGGAGCCTGGTAAATGCCTGCTGTTCCTTATAGGGTTTTACCCCCTATTGGGCAGACGGGGTTTGAACCTTAGCTCTACTAGAAAACAGGCTGCCTTTCACGGCCCCACAAGAAGTGACATTGTTTAATCTGATGTGGATCTTGAGACACTTATGTCTCCAGGAAAACAACAGTGGAGTGCAGATAAAATATGTTGTTGGTCTACATGGGCCTCCTGGTGTCTCTACATGGGTTTCTTGACATGTCCATATGGATTCCTACAGGTCTGTGTGGGCTTTTGTGGGCTCCTCAAAGGTTTATGTGGGCTTCATGGTGTTTCTACATGGGCTTCTTGGCTTGTCTACATGGTTTTTCAAATGCGGTCTCCTGGTTGGTTCCAAAAAGGTCTATGTGGGCTTCCTGGTGAACCCATATGAGCTTCTTGGCATATCTACATAGGTTTTCTCATGAGTCGGTGTGGGATTCCTGGAAGATCTATGTGGTTTTACTGGAGGGTTTACATGAGTTTCTCTGTGGGTCTAAGAAACCCTTCAGAGTGAGTCTGCACTTCTTGGAGTGGGGGACTCTATAGAATTTCTGGAGGATCTAAACGTGTTTCCTCTTTAACTCCGTGAGTGAAAGCTAATCATCTGTAATGGAAGGGGAGAGTTGGGGTGAGGGTGTGGAGTGCAACTGTTCCCGTGTACATATATTCTCATACTTTGGCGCATTGGCAGTAGAGAGGCAGGAAACCATAGAGAAAGGATGAAGCCCAGCAAGGGACCAGTTTGATGAAGTAAATGTTGGGGAGGAAGAAAGAAACATACTTTTAACCTTTGAACAGAAGCTGGTTTGAGGTTTGCTTTCCCAGGAGAAATCACCAGTGACATTAAAAGCTTGGAGGAGCCACAGGTGCAGGGGTAGGGGTGGGGGAGTTAAGCTGGCTTCTTCTGGGAAATGTGGCTCACTGTGGGGAAGGAGTGGACACAAGAGCCAGCTGCTCTCAGATTGTCCTTGTCTGGCAGCCCCTGTGTGGAATGTTAAGCTGCTGGTTGGGGGTGTTTCTGCTGAAAAGCTTTCTCTTGGTTCTTTCATCAGTCAGATGGCCCTTTCTGCAGAGCCACTTTGAGAACTGAAGAAACTCCTTTAAATGGTATTGCCCAGTAGATGCTAACTTATGGCTAGGCAGCAGGGAGATGGTCCATTGAAGCACAGCAGAGTGATTTTGGATTAGGATAGGTGACCATGCGTTTAAAATTGGAAAGGGAAAATGCAAATGTTCAAAGGCCTACAGAATGTTCTCTGCCTTGGTACTCTATGGGCATTTCTGCTTTTTCCTTTGAAGGTCTCCAAGGCAGGGACTGGACCCTGTTCATCTGGGTCCTGCTTGTCCTCAGGAAGGGCATGTAAAAGGCACTTTCCATAAACTTCCAGAACTTTCCATGTTCTTCTTTCTGGAGTCTGTTTACAAGACTTTGATTGTTTTTCTAACTTTGGTTCTTTTGTGTCTTAGAATTGGTGATCCTGAAGACATTTAGTTTTGGTTTAAGACGGATGGTTTTTTTATATTTTATCAACACAGAGTTTATTTTTAAAATACTCCCACATTCTAACATATTTTAATAACAAATGGCTATACCTATGTAATAAACTGAAAAATATGCATAGAGAAAGCAGCTAAAGGGAGATATTGCCTTAAGTAGTGAATCATATAAACTTTGAAGGTAATATATGTTTATCATCATTAAAAGCTCAAGAATATTTTACCCTGAAGCCTTCTCCTGAATGAACATTTTTAGTCTCAGAGTTTGTACACTGACATGTTAATTCAATCCCATTCTCTTAGTCTTTCAACCCAAAGGCTCACTTCATTACTTACTCCTTTCTGGGTGCTTTGCATACATGGCAAAAGCAGTGATGGCCCATTTCTTGCTTCAGGTTGGCATGCCTTACAGTAACTCGTGATAATCTAGACACAGAAGGACAGGGCGGGGTGAGGGCTTGGACCCACCAAATGAAAATGTAGTTTCCTCCAAGGGAGTCTCACCGGGGAAGCAAACTACTCTTAAGGGTAGGCTGTGTGCAGCAGTAGATGGCCAATAGAAAATGAACTCAGTGACTGCTTTGGAGGTTGCTTATATTTGTATCACAATGTTATATCAGGAGTTTTCCTTTTTATTTTTCTTTAATTTTATCTGTTTAATTTTAATTTTATTTACATATTTTCTTTTCTCTTTGTACACACACATACACATGCACACACAAGCACATATATATATATATACATATATAAACACACACAAGTGCATATATATGCCTATATACGTGTATATATATATATGAACATATATAGACACACACTGACACATACATACATACACACACACACACACACACACACACACACACATACATCCACTTTACTTTTTCATGAAATTTCTGACTTTAGGAATGAGTGAATCTCTCTTTTTGTGCCTCCTCCTGGGCTCTTTTCCTTCTGTTTATTTGTTTTGTTCAATTTGTTTTGTTTATTTTATTATTTATTTTAATGATCTCGTAGAAGCCTGTTTATTTTCTAATGAGAGACAGAGAGGGAGAGGATCTGGATAGGAGGGGAAGTGCAGAGGAATTGGGAGGAGTAGAGGGAGGGGAAATTGTAATCCGGATATATTATGTAAGAAAAAAAAATCCATTTTCAATAAAAGGGGGATGCAGAAAAAGGTGAGTTCAGTTGTGTTCTGTTTCCATGGAGCTTGGCAGTGAGTGGGTGTTCTCTCTGGCAATTCCATACAGATGCCTTTGGGTCTATATGCAGAATTGCTCTTTGTGTAAATATCTCAGGACAGAGCACACACCTGCAGAACTAGGGACAAGAGAAAAAGGCTGCTTCTGTAGGGATCAAAGTGGCTTGGCTAACTAGCAAAAGGGGCGGGGGGGGGGGCAGTTCATCAACATTCCATTCAGCTCCAGGGTGATCAACTCCATGGCAGCAGATCAAAAGGGGTGAGCTTGGCACATGTAGACAGGCCCACTGTGTCCCATGGACAGAGAGCTGGGATGACTCCATGTGTGCTCTGGGTTGGTCTTCCTTGGGCTTCCTGATGTCTGGAAACCCAGCAATCATCCAAGGCCATCATTCTAACAAGCACCAGCATCCCCATGGCTGTTACTGTTGAGTAGTTAGACTGCAGGGTTGAGCTTGTGTTAAGCCACAGATTTGCCAAGTCCTAGTCATCTGACTCTGAGCAGACATTGATTAGTAACTTACACAAACTGTGTGTGCTGAACAGGAGCCTCTGCTTTCTGCTTCTCTATTTATTGCATATCGCACTGTACCACACACTAATATAATGTGACCATACATGAAAGTACATGGATGTATATTTATTTACACTAAATATTGTATTATTATTGTCACGTGGCCTTTTTCCGTTACCACAATACATTACTTCCTAATGTATTGTTGTAGAGAGGAGAAATGCCATAAAAGTCAGGTACCATTGTGCTGGCATTCTCTGAGCAAAAATTATAGAAGGAAGTCAGCACTACCCTTCCTTCACACCAATTCACTGGTCAGGATGGTGAGTGATCTGGGAGAGAGGCTTCCTTGTGGGGCACAGTGGCTGCAGCTGGATAGAGCCTGTGAAGATCTCCATTCCGAAAGAACCAGACCCAGGTCACAGGGAGCTGGTGACTGTGGATACTTGACCTGTTGTTCATTCACAGAGCGTGTTGTAGGAGAATGTGGTACCCAAGGAAGCTTGGTCTGATGTTTATTCATAGCTTATCAGTTGCAGATAGGAGGCAGCAAGGCCGCCTCTGGCTGCCATTAAAAGGTTTGTTTGGGATCTGGAAGGTCTTGGTTCTCAGGAATTTACCTTACTTCCTCTTTAAATTTCCTCTTCACTTTTCTGCCTCTCCCTTGTTGCACCTAGCCCTCTCTTTCCTGCATCATCTTTCTTCTCCCACCTGTGAACTTCCCTTTCCCGGTCGTCTCAGACTCTTTTTTTCAGGACTCCCCAGCCCCTATATTCTTCCAAGTACACCTGCATCTAGCACTCTAGGAGGCAGAGGATATTGTCAACAAAGCTCTTATGGTTTGTTTCAGGAATGCAAATTCTTCCAGGAGTAGTATCTCTGATTGCTGGGATCCTCACAGGATGACTGCTGCCCCATGAGACTGTCACTCGCTAGATATCATTGGTGTGACCCTAGCACTTGACTATCACTGAGACATTTCCACTCTATCATATGTACAAGCTAGTCAGAGAGGGAGTGGCAGGGGAGAGGGAGAAAATGAGAGAGTTGAGAAAGAGAGAGAGAGAGAGAGAGGGAGGGAGGGAGAGAGAGAGATTGGAGAGTCTAACAAAGTGTGGGGGACTTCAACAGTACATTTTCAGTTCAGCCCCAATCTGAGGTCTTCTGTGAGCAGTAGGAGAGCATGTAGGTACTGTAGGGTTAGACTCAAATTCCCTTTGCAGAGCTGCTTTGGAAGGTAATGTGCTTCCTCATGAGAGATAAAGTCAAGTTTTATGCAGCCTGGTATCCTATTACTGTGCTCAGTTTTATTTTGACTTTGGCAGGGCTTTAGTTTATCTTGATTTAAAAGTCAAAAAGGACTCTCAACTACTTTATACATAGTAATCCTCCCCAGGGTGGCATTTTCATATAGGACAGTATCAGAAAAAAAATGTGTTTTCCTAAACAATACATGACAGGTAAGGACCTATAGCTCAGCATAGCTACAGAGGAAGGATGTGTGTCAGAAGTCTGTTTTAGAAGATGGCTTTGTAACCCTTTGGAGATATGGAGGCACCCTAAAGGCTGGTACCAACATGAGATAATTCAGGAACCCCACAGGAATATGTAAGAAAAGAGTGTATCCAAGGACTACAGTCGGACTGCGCAGAGCCACAGCCTCCTCCTCACTGCCTGCCTGTCCAAAGCCTCTGAATCCACCTCCTGCTCACTGCCTGCCCATCCATACCTTCTGCCCTTACTTCATGTTGTCTGAAACAGGTACACAGATCTCTTTCTAGATATTTCACATCTTGTGGAAGGAGTAGGAATCTGAAGAGACAGGCTTATAAAAGAAACCTATTGACAAAATGACTGGAAAACCTTTCCTACCACATGGAACAAACAGCATGTGCAAAAGCTTGGGCTGTCCAGACAGAGAAGGCAGGAGCTACATAAAGAAAAGATCGGAAGCCTTTCCCCTGGTCAGTCATCTACTCTTGTTCTCAGTGGCTGCTTTCCTAGTTGTCTCTAGTTGTACTGTTTTAGGAGGTGTTCCTGGTGCAATTCTTTGTCTTGGGGGGAAAAAAAAGGAACCTGGAAGTCTCAGTGGGTGCCTCCAGCATGCTTGTCTAAGAGATGTAAGAAACTGTGGGTTTACAGAAGTCTTTCAAGATGGGGCTCATTTCTTCCTGTCCGCTGTGTCAGGTATCCACATCTCTTCTAAAGAGCCTGCCCCACCCTACTTGCAAATGGGGAGTTTTAAAGTTTGATAAGGAGGAGCTTATTCTAAAAGCAAACTGACTGCCTCTTCTGAATGGTCAGGACTTTGGGGTCAACTCTTCTCTTTTCCTCTCAGAGTAAAATCAAACTTGTCCAGAGCTTCACCAAAACAAGCACATTTCATGCTAAATGGCAGATGGGGCCCTTGCCCTTTCCCAAATCCTAGCCCCAGGCTCCCTTAGAGTGAGGCAGATTGTTGCTTTAGAGGAGAAACATTCCTCTGGGAGGCTTCTGGCTCTCCCTTTTAATCCTGTCTCAAATGGCACCAATTGCAAGGACTGCCCCCTTTGCCTAAAAGCAAGCTCTTTCTTGTCACAGCGAAGCCTGCTGTGACTCTGGCCCAGGCAGGTGCTGTAGATTGTGTGGAAGCAACATTCAGACACTTCTGATTTCAAAGCGAACTCTGGATTCCAAGCATAGCCTTGAGCTGGTAAGTCTCAATACCTGCTTAACAAACAGAGATTGAAATGCCACATTACCAGGCTTAGAAAGATGCCTCTATTCCCAGCTAGTGGGGAGACTGAGGCAGGAGGATCTTGAGTTCAAGGTGTTTCTGGGCTACAAAATGAATTCAAGACCAGAGCTGATGGTTTAGTGAGACTCCACCATAAAAGGAAAGGACAGAAGAATAGCCCTAAAGGCACATCTCAATGCTACAGCACCTGCCTAAAGTTCCCGAAGCTGGCTGTAGGTTCATCCTTGGGACTTACATGACACACAAAGGGAGAAATTTCTTTGAACTGCTTACTGACTTTCTCCCAATGGCTGTCACTGGGAGCAAAGATTCTATAGCATTTTAAAATACAAGATTCTCACCAGGGCTCCATAGCCAAATAGCGCTGGGAGAAAGCTAGCCTCCCAGGAGTGTGGAAAAGCCCATGAGAGGGGGTAAGAGGAGCAACACTGCTCAGCAGGACTCTCCCGGAATCCTTGGGACACAGGGACTGAGGAATAGCCAGGGAAAAGAGTCTTCTGGTTTCCATCTGTGACTGGAGACCTCTGCTTGGGCCACCAGGGCTCCATAGCCACATAGTTCTGGGAGAAAGCTAGACTCTTAGGAGTGTGGGCAAGCCTGTCTGCTCAGAGGGACCCACCTGGAATCCCCAGGGCACAGGGACTGAGGAGTGGTCTTCTGGTTTCTTTCAGTGGCCTGGGAGCTGATCCTGTGACACAGGGCTCCCTAGTCAAATAGTGCCAGGAGAGAGCTGGTATCCCAGGAGTGCCAACACACCTTCAAGCACAGGCAAGACCACCACTTCTGTTCAAATTCACTGGATCAAGAGGGACCCTTGCACAGCCATCAGGACACAGGAACCAAGGGACAGCTAGGGACTAGATCCTTCTGGTTTCTGTCTGGACCCCAGAGCTGGCCCTGTACCACAGCTCTCCAAACCCAAATTCCATGCAGAGAGAACTGGTCTTCAAGGAGTATTGACATCCAGGCTTGCAGGAAGGTCAAGCCACAGTCAGAGAGAGTAAGACCAGCTAACACCAGAGATAACCAGATGGTGAAAGGCAAGGGCAAGAACATAAGGAACAGAAACCAAGGCTACTTGGCATTATCAGAACCCAGCTCACCCACCACAGCAAGCCCTGGATACCCCAACACACCAGAAAAGCAAGACTCAGATTTAAAATCACATCTCATGATGATGATAGAAGATTTTAAGAAGGAAATAAATAACTCCCTTAAAGAAATACAAAAGAACACAGGTAAACATCTAGAAGCCCTTAAAGAGGAAACACAAAAATCCCTTAAAGAATTACAGGAAAAACACAATCAAATGGGCAGAATTACAGGAAAACACAATCAAACAGACAAAGGAAATGAACAAAACCATCGAAGAACTAAAAAAGAAATAGAATCAATAAAGAAATCACAAAGGCAGACAACCCTGGAGTTAGAAAACCTAGGAAAGAGATCAGGATGCAAGCATCACCAACAGAATACAAGAGATAGAAGAGAGAATCTCAGGTGCAGAAGATACCATAGAAAACATTGAAACAACAGTCAAAGAAAACGCAAAATGCAGCCGGGCAGTGGTGGCACACGCCTTTAATCCCAGCACTTGGGAGGCAGAGACAGGTGGATTTCTGAGTTTGAGGCCAGCCTGGTCTACAGAGTGAGTTCTAGGACAGCCAGGGCTATACAGAGAAACCCCGTTTCGAAAAACAAAAACAAAACAAAAACAAAACAAAACAAAACAAAAAAAGAAAACGCAAAATGAAAAAAGCTCCTAACCCAAAACATCCAAGATATCCAGGATACAATGAGAAGACAGAACCTGAGGATAATAGGTATAGAAGAGAGTGAAGATTCCCAACTTAAAGAACCAGTAAATATCTTCAACAAAATTATAGAAGAAAAGTTCCCTAACCTAAAGAAAGAGATGAACATAAATATACAAGAAGCCTACAGACCTCCAAATAGATTGGACCAGAAAAGAAATTCCTCCCGTCACATTATAGTCAAAACACCAAATACACAAAATAAGGAAAGAATACTAAAAACAGTAAGGGAAAAAAGATCAGATAACATATAAAGGCAGAATTACACCAGACTTCTCACCAGAGACTATGAAAGCTAGAAGATCCTGGGCAGATCTCATACAGAACCTAAAAGAACACAAATGCCAACCCAGGCTACTATACCCAGCAAAACTCTCAATTACCATAGCTGGTGAAACCAAAGTATTCTATGACAAGACCAAATTTGCACAGTATGTTTCCACAAACCCAGCCCTACAAAGAATAATAGATGGAAAATGCCAACTCAAAGAGGGAAACTACACCCTAGAAAAAGCAAGAAAGTAATCTTTCAACAAAGTCAAAAGAAGATAACCACACAAACATAAAAATAACATTGAAAATAACAGGAACCAACAATCACTATTCCTTAATATCTCTTAACATCAATGGACTCAATTCCCCAATAAAAAGCCATAGACTGAAGACTGGATCCATACACAGGGCCCAGCATTTTGCCACATTCAGGAAACGCACCTCCACATTAAAGACAAACACTACCTCAAAGTAAAGGTCTGAAAAACCATTTTCCAGGCAAATGGTCCCAAGAAACAGGCTGGAGTAGCCATTCTAATATCGGATAAAATCAACTTTCAACCAAAAGTCATCAAAAAAGTTAAGGAAGGACACTTCATACTCATGAAAGAAAAATCTACCAAGAAGAATTCTCAACTCTGAACATCTATGCCTTGAATGCAAGGGCACTCACATTCATAAGAAACTTTACTAAAGCTCAAAGCACACATTGCACCTCACACAATACTAGTGGGAGACTTTAACACCCCACTATCATCAATGGGCAGATCCTGGAAACACAAACTAAACAGAGACACAGTGAAACTAACAGAAGTTATGGACCAAATGATTTAACAGATATCTATAGAACATTTCATCCTAAATCAAAAGAATATACCTTCTTCTCAGCACCTCATGGTACCTTCTCCAAAATTGACCATATAATTGGTCACAAAACAAAGCTCAACAGATATAAAATGTTTGAAATAATCCCATGCCTCTTATCAGATCACTACGGATTAAGGCTGGTCTTCAATGGCAACGACAACAGAAAGCCCACATACACATGGAAGCTGAACAATGCTCTACTCAATGATAACTTGGTCAAGGAAGAAATAAAGAAAGAAATGAAAGACTTCCTAGAATTTAATGAAAATGAAAGTACAACATACCCAAACCTATGGGACACAATGAAAGCAGTGTTAAGAGGAAAACTCTGAGTGCCTCCATAAAGAAACTGGAGAGAGCATATATTAGCAGCTTAACAGCACACCTGAAAGCTCTAGACCAAAAAGAAGCTAATACTCCCAAGAGGAGTAGAAGGCAGGAAATAATCAAATTAAGGGCTGACATCAACCAAGTAGAAACTAAAAGAACTATACAAAGAATCAACAAAACAAGGAACTGGTTCTTGAGAAAATCAACAAGATAAACCCTTACCCAGACTAACCAGAGGGCACCGAGACAGTATCCAAATTAACAAAATTAGAAATGAAAAGGGAGACATAACAACAGATTCTGAGGAAATTAAAAAACTCATCAGATCCTCAACAAAATTGGAAAATCTGGATGAAATGGGCAAGTTTCCAGACAGATACCAAATACCAAAAGTTAAGTCAGGATCAGATAAACCATCTAAACAGTCCCATAACCCCTAAAGAAATAGTCGCAGTCATTAAAAGTCTCCCAACCAAAAAAAGCCCAGGACCAGATGAGTTCAGTGCAGAATTCTATCAAACCTTCAAAGAAGACCTAATACCAATACTCTTCAATCTATTCCACAAAATAGAAACAGAAGGAACACTACCCAATTCCTTCTATGAGGCCACAATCACACTGGTACCAAAACCTCACAAAGACCCAACAATAAAAGAAAACTTAAAACCAATTTTCCTTATGAATATCGATGCAAAAATACACAATAAATTCTCGCATACCGAATCCAAGAACACATCAAATCGATCATTCATCATGATCAAGTAGGCTTCATCCCAGGGATGCAGGGATGGTACAATACTGGAAATCCATCAATATAATCACCTACATAAACTAAAAAAAACCACATGGTCATCTCATTAGATGCTGAAAAAACATTTGACAAAATTCAACATCCCTTCATGATAAAAGTCTTGGAAAGATCAGGAATTCAAGGCCCATGCCTAAACATAGTAAAAGCAATATACAGCAAACCAGTGGCTAACATCAAACTAAATGGAGGGAAACTTGAAGCAATCCCACTAAAATCAGGTACAAGACAAGACTGCCCTCTCTCTCCCTATCTATTCCATATAGTAATGGAAGCTCTAGCTAGAGCAATTAGAGTGACCCAAAAAACTCCACCACAGAACTGCTACAATTGATAAACAACTTCAGCAAAGTAGCCAGGTATAAAATTAACTCAAACAAATCAGTAGCCTTCCTATACTTGAAGGATAAGCAGGCTGAGAAAGAAATTAGGGAAATCATACCTTTCACAATTATCACAAACAATATAAAGTATCTTGGTGTGATTCTAACCAAACAAGTGAAAGATCTGTATGACAAGAACTTCAAGTCTTTGAAGAAAGAAATCGAAGAAGACCTCAGAAGATGGAAAGCTCTCCCGTGCTCATGGATTGGCAGGATTAATATAGTAAAAATGGCCATCCTGCCAAAAGCAATCTACAGATTCAACGCAATCCTCATCAAAATTCCAACTCAATTCTTCATAGACTTAGAAAGAGCAATTCTCAAATTCATTTGGAATAACAACAACAACAACAAAAACCCAGGATAGCAAAAACTATTCTCAACAATAAAAGAACTTCTGGGGGGAATCAGCATTCCTGACCTCAAGCTGTACTACAGAGCAGTAGTGATAAAAACTGCATGGTATTGGTACAGTGACAGGCAGGTAGATCAATGGACTAGAATTGAAGACCCAGAAATGAACCCACACACCTACGGTCACTTGATTTTCCACAAAGGAGCTAAAACCATCCAGTGGAAAAAAGACAGCATTTTCCACAAATGGTGCTGGTTCAACTGGCGGTCTACATGTGGAACAATGTGAATTGATCCATTCCTGTCTCCCTGTACAAAGCCCGAGTCCAAGTGGATCAAGAACCTCCACATAAAACCAGAATCTAATAGAAGAGAAAATGGGGAAAAGTCTCGAACACATGGGCACAGGGGAAAAGTTCCTGAACAGAACACCAATGGCTTATGCTCTAAGATCAAGAATCGACAAATGGGATCTCATGAAATTACAAAGCTTCTGTAAGGCAAAGAAAACTGTAAATAGGACAAAACGGCAACCAACAGATTGGGAAAAAATCTTTACCAATCCTACATTTAATATCTAGTATATACAAAGAACTCAAGAAGTTAGACTCCAGAGAGCCAAATAAACCTATCAAAAAATGGGGAACAGAGCTAAACAGAGAATTCTCAACTGAGGAAACTCACAGGGGTGAGAAGCACCTAAAAATGTTCAACATCCTTAGTCATCAGGAAAATGCAAATCAAAACAAGTCTGAGATTCCACCTCACACCAGTCAGAATGGCTAAGATCAAAAACTCAGGTGACAGCAGATGCTGGCAAGGATGTGGAGAAAGAGGAACACCATTGCTGGTGGGATTGCAAGCTGATACAACCTTTCTGGAAATCAGTTTGGTGGACCCTCAGAAAAATGAACATAATACTACCTGAGGACCCAGCTATTCCACTCCTGGGCATATACCCAGAAGATGCTCCAACATGTAATAAAGACACATGCTCCACTATGTTCATAGCAGCCATATTTATAATAGCCAGAAGCTGGAAACAACCCAGATGTTCCTCAACAGAGGAATGGATACAAAAAATGTGGTACATTTACACAATGGAGTACTACTCAGCTATTAAAAACAATGACTTCATGAAATTAGGAGGCAAATGAATGGAACTTGAAAGTATCCTGAGCGAGGTAACTCATTCACAAAAGAACGAACATGGTATGTACTCACTGATAAGTGGTTATTAGGCCAAAAGTTCAGAATACCCAAGATTCACTTCACAGCAACTATTAGGCTGAGTGTGAGATCCCAGATGGAGGAGTTGGAGAAGGGACTGAAGGAGCTGAGGGAGTCTGCAGTCCCATGGAGGGAGCAACAGTGTCAACTGGCCTGATCTCCTGATGCTCCGGTGACTGGACCACCAACCAAAGAATACATGTGGAGGGATCCATGGTGCTGGCTACAGATGTGGCAGAGGAGTGTCTTGTTAGCCATCAGGGTGAGGAGAGACCCTTGGGCCTGAGGGTGTTAGATGCCCCAGTATAGGGGAATGCCAAGGAGGGAAGATGAGAGTAGGTGGGTGGGTGGGTGAATATCCTCATAGAGGCAGGGGGAGAGGGGAGGGGATAGAGGGTTTCCAAAGGGGAGATTTGGAAAGGGGGAAGCATTTGAAATGTAAATAAGTATCAGAAAAATACAAGAACCTCAAAGAACCTTTGCAAGCTGTTGTACACAGTGTTAAACTAGACAGACCTGACAGAGACCTGCTGATCACGCAGCTGAGTGAGCTGTGCAGGCTTTCTCTGTTCTTGTTCTGTGTGGTCTTCAGGGATGCTGTGGTCTATGCAAACTTCACTTCCCACCTGTGTAACAGTGCAGGCGAGCTGAGATACGTTCTAAAGATCCTGTCAGTGTGTGAGTGGAATCAGTGCTTTAGAGGATATTAAATGTATACCCTAGCAGAGAGTGTGGATGGAGCATTGCATTCTCCAAGTCCTTGGCTGTGATTATGAATGTAACTCTGACTCAGGAATGGCACTCTGAGGAAGTCAAGACAGCTCTCTGTCTTCCCTCTAAGGGCTCATCAGAGGTCCATAACCTCAGCCAGTTTCTCATACTGGCAGATCTTTGAACTGAACTCCAGTGAGAAGTCTGTATTTCATGCTGGATACCTAAAAGTCTGTATTTCATGCTGGACACCTAAAAGTCTGTATTTCATGCTGGACACCAAAGACTTCACACCAAGATAGATGCCCTGCATTGATATTCAACCTGCAGCTTCAAAATTTAAGTGTAACAGTGGAGCCTCCTTAAAGACATCACCTCAGAGTGTGTGGTGAATGAGTGAGCAAAACCTTCCTCCCCTGTCTGTCATCTTAATTGGACCATCCAGCTGCTTCCTCCATCCACCAGGGGGTGCTCACCCCCACTAAAAGCCAGAGTTCCTTCCAATCACTGGACAGACAGGGTCCACTGCCAGGACCGTCAAAGCATCTTTCGGAAACGTTAATTGTTTGGTTGCACCAAGAGAATAGCATTTATAAAAATTTTTGATATGTTTTCATTCAAAAGTGGCTGCTTTTAAATACAATTTCTTTCCAGTTTTACCATAGTAACAACAGTACATCCAAACACAAGCATTCTAACACATCTGTGTAAGGATAGATTCATTTTAGAAAGTTTGGAAAATAGAGAAAACTCTAGTCAAAATAAACTGTCAGTATTGCAGTTACTTTCCTCTTGAATACCCTTTGCCCAGGATAGTCCATCAAAATCACCTGGTTGGCAGGTAGAATGTAAAGCCTCTGGCTTGCTGAATTTTGCTTATATTTCATCACAGGTATGGAAGAGAACACAGTAAATTTATTTATCGTTTTCTTGTGAATTATCACATACTAACTGTACCCCTATGTGATACAGTGTCTTATTTCAGTATCTGATTACAGTGACAGATTCTCCTCTGGGGAACACCTTAAACAGCCAAACAAACTTCCAATTACAATTAGGAAAAAAGAAAAAAAAAAAAAAAAAAAAAAAAAAGAACTAACATGCTTGTTACTTTCAAATGCTGGTTTTTCTCCTAAAGATTTCAAATTCACTCTTCTCTCTCCAACCAAGTTATTTACACCACAGTCAGTTATTAATTTAAGTGATTTTGAAGGCAGACAGGCTTTGCTTGAGTCCCATTTGAAAACTAGCTTATGTGGACATATATTTGAGAATTTCAATCTTGAACTAGCAAGAAGTCAGTGTATCCATTTTAAATCCATGGATGTAAACATCATGAAATTTTAAAGTAGTTTTCTTTCTTTTACTTCCTAAGGTTGGTTCAGATTATGTGATTCAGTAAGCATCCCTGAGACACTCTTTTCCTACTCTCACTTCTAAGCCTGTTTTGGAGTGTGTGTGTGTGTGTCAGTGTTGCTATAATCATGTGTGTGTAGGGGCCTGAGGGAGGTAAGGGTGGGCAAGTCTCAAGGAGAAAGTCCACAGTAAAGAACAGAGACAGAGAGACAGAATTAATTAGTTTTAGGTCAATTTTACACAAACTAGAGTCATTTGAAAGGAAGAAATCTCAATTGAGAAAATGCCTCTCTATAAGATCTATCTGTAGGGGAATTTTTAAATTAGTGATTGATGGGAAAGGGCCCACCCTCTGTGGGTGGTGCCATCCCTGGGCTGTTGTTCCAGGGTTCTGTAAGAAAGCAGGCTGGGCAAACCATGAGGAGCAACCCAGTGAGCAGCACCCTTCCATAGTAGCCTCCTGCCTCCAGGCTCCTGACCTGATTGAGTTCCTGGCCTGACTTCCAACAACGATGTACTATGATGTGGAAGTGTAAGCCAAATAAACCTTTTCATTTTCAACTTGTTTTTGGTCATGACATCTTATCATAGCAACAGAAACCATAACTAAGATAGTGTGTGTGTGTGTGTGTGTGTGTGTGTGTGTGTGTGTGTGTGTGTGTGTGTGTGTATGTGCGCGCACCCATTGGGGGAGTTAAGGGTTGGCAAGTCTCAAGGAGAAAGACCACAGCGAAGAACAAGTTGGAGAGAGAGAGAAAGAGAGAGAGAGAGAGAGAGAGAGAGAGAGAGAGAGAGAGAGGGAGGGAGAGAGGGAGAGAGAAAGAGAGAGAGAGAGTGTTAGTTTTAGTGTTAGTGTTAGTTTTACACAAGCTAGAGTCATCTGAAAGGAAGAAACTGCCTTAAAAGATTTGGGTACTCATTCCCTGCAGTGGGACCCATTCTTTCTAAAACACAAGCTTACTCTATTCCTCTTATAAACTCTTTCCCTTCAATTGCTTGTCAGGTATTTGGTCACACTAACTAGAAAAACAATTAGTCTGTACTCTCTGTTCCACAAAGCTTTCTCTCATTCTAAGGGTTGAGTTAATTAGTTTCTTTCTGAGATCCATGTCACATCCATCCCTCTGTCTCCACTCAGATGTGAACCTGATTTTTCTTTCCTGAGTATCCCACATCAGATTCATCAAAACATAGCCCAGCTTTCATCTCACGGTCTCCTCTGCACAGCTCCCTTTTCTTCTCACACTCTTCCTCATCCTCATCTGAGCCCATTCCAGGAGCATGTGTTCTGCAACTTCCACCCAAATGGCCCTGTCAAGGTGATCTTCGCACTGGAGTCCTGCGCTGAGTTCTCAGTCCCCACTTAACTATATCCTATTAGAAGATTCATAGTCACTGATACTTCATTTTGTAACAACTTGACCCATGTTTCAGGACACAGGTAGTACTTGTATTTTGCCAGGTTCTCACTGTCCCTATCTGTCTCCCCTAGTAGATCCAAGAGGAGCCCATGTTCCTTTTCTAGTCTTCTTCAGGTGGTCACATGGAACCTGGGGCTGTAATTTTTTCAGTGTAGAATCACCTCTCTACCTTTATTACTCCCTTGGACATTCCACATGCGTTCAACATCTATCCCAGACACATGGGCGTTGAAGCGCCACCCACTCCTACTTCTTCAGCACCCTTCTCACCTGGGCCACTTCCACTCATGGAATTGTCATTGCGAGCAGCTTCTGAGTCTTCCTGGATCATCTCGTTTCTTTCCTCATCACTTTTAACCTGCCACAGAGTTCTAGCAGTGACATGCTTTCTTCCCATTTGGCTCTATGTTTAAACTTTGCTCTTTTAGTAGTAGATCATCAGAAATTTATCTCCGGCAGAATTACAGTGGAGTCCAATGAAGATGGGAGCAAAATGATATTGTCTACAAACTCCCATATAAACTAGAATAGTAGAAAAGAAACACACATTCCTATATATGTACTACTTCACTATTCTACGCAAGAAAGGAACATAGCATATTCTACCTGCATGTACCTTAAAAAGACAATTTTTTATGCATGGAGCCATGATCTTTCCCTGGTGGTGTTTCTGGACCAGACCCATGGTTCTACCTGGATCATCTCCTCCGGGTAGGCAAATGTACACACTTGCACATAGACATCTGACACACTATTGCTATGTGACACAAGATCTCCCTTCTTGAATTTACTTCTGGATGAAATCAATGCTCATTGCTTCTGATTAATATTTTTACAGATTGTGGTAGTGCTTGTGAGTGTTACATTGAAGTCTGTAGGTAATTTGCTCCCTAACATTGCACTTTAGAGAACTTTGTGTGACCAAGACTCCCTCTCCTAGTCACCTACCATTTTGGGATAATGAGCCTTTCCCAGGGATAAAGACCAACCTTCACTTTGTAGTGCTTAGATTTAATTAAATTAGCATTTATAAGAAATTAGCCTCACGAAAATGATTTTTTGACTTTTTATACAGGACAGTCAAGGTAGATAAAGAAATAAATAATTACACTAATTAATGCTTGTGTAAACATTTAATGAGCATAGAATACATGAATAAAAATGGGCCTTGACTCTTCACAGACTCTTATTTCAGAGGACAAACAACCATTCTTGGGGACTTTTGGGAGTCTGTGATAGATGACAACTTAGAAGAAAATCCTAACTGTGCAATCTATATCAAATGGTTGCTCTTTGTCTAAGAAACTAAAAGGAGTGAACATTCACACATGGGGTGGCCAGATCCCTTGGAAGCTTTAAAAGTTCCACTCATCCAACTAGTTTTGTTTTCCTTGGATACATTTTATTTTTATTATGTATATGTCTGTGTCTGCATGTGTGCACATGAATGTACCTAAAGCTGCCTGCAGAGAGCAGAAGGTCATCAGTAGACAGTTGTGAGTCTTCTGACATGGGTACTGGGAACTGAACTCTGGTCCTTTAAAAGAGCATTGAGTAATTGTAACTACTTAGCTTTCTCCAGTGTTTGAGAACTGACATCAGTGATCATATCGTTCTTGTTAAAAGTGTGATCATCTTTGTGTAGGGACCCAGAATAGCTCAGCTGTCATCTTTATCTGTTTGGTATTTATGAGTCAGCCATGCATACATTTTAGAGTATTAATATGTAAGTAATGAAGGCTTGGTTGCAAATGCAATGTCTGTAGATACAGATTTGTAAAATGATTTGACCATGGAGTCTCTGACCCAGCTAATGGGTTAATATGTGGATGAACTAATAGTATGATGCCATTGTTGAGAAGAAGTTGGTAGAATTAGGAAGTGGGAAAAGCTGGAGGAAGTGGGTCACTATGGAGTGTCATTGAAGGGTATATGGTGACCCTGCCCTTTCCCCCCTTGTCTACAATGAGATGAGCAGATTTGTTTTCCATCATGACCTCCTCCCAACATGCTTTGCCACACTGTGGTGAAGAACATACAGAACCAGGTGATTTCAGACCCAAAGCAGGCTCTCTGAAACTGCATGCCCGAGCAAACTGTTCTTCCTCCTTTAAGTTGCTTGTTTCAGGTGGTTTGCCATGGTGTGAACTGAGGACTGAGGCTGTTCATCTTACACGAGGGTGAAGAATCTACCTCAATTTCACTCATGCCTAGAGGCTCTGCAGCAGAATAATGTGTGGCCAACCAGGCTGTGGCACAGTTACTGCTGGCTGTTTTTTACCAAATTCACAGTGAGGACTGGTCAGAAAATGCGAAGCAGTAGAACATGAAAAGTTTGCAGTTTGACAAGAAAGGGATCATTTGAATGAAAGGAGACATTGCCAAGAGAGGTATGGCTTTAGTTCCATTAAAAACAGTCAAGTAATTTTTGTTTTCTTTTCTTTTCACATGTGTATATGGTGCGCGCGCGCGCGCGCGCGTGTGTGTGTGTGTGTGTGTGTGTGTGTGTGTGTGTGT
The DNA here is from genome assembly GCA_028551405.1 of Uromys caudimaculatus. Classification (NCBI taxonomy): domain Eukaryota; kingdom Metazoa; phylum Chordata; class Mammalia; order Rodentia; family Muridae; genus Uromys; species Uromys caudimaculatus. The sequence continues at coordinate 38,379,008 of CM052705.1, read as the reverse complement.
GTGTGTGTGTACATGTATACATGTGGAAGCCTGGAATTGATGTCAGGAATCATCCTCTCCCACATTTTATTGAGTCCAAATCTCTCAATCAAAACCATAGCTCATCATTGTGTCTAGCCTTCTTATCCAGCTCATTATGGGAATTCTCTGTTGCTGCATTTCAAGGCTGGAATTATTCCCATGCCCAACTGGAATTTACATGGATTCTAGGAACTGGAACTAAAGTCTCATTCCTGCAGACTAAGCTCTTTAACCACCAAGTCATCTCTGCAGTCCCAGAAGTAGCTGAGTACTTTAAACTTGGGTAATAGGAATACTTTGAACATATCTCAGGTGTCAACAAAAAGATATCAATGGCAATACTCAAGAGTGTAAACTCCTTTGAGAAGGGAGCCCCAGGGTATCCTGATCACGTAGGATTGTCTAGAATATTGTCTTTGGAATTTATTTTCACATAATCTATTTCCATTCAGATTCTTTCCAACAAGGCTAAGCTTTCCAGCTACTCAGAGGCCTGCAGCTGTGATCCAAATGGGACTGAATACTGTTAGGGCTAGCAGCAGCTCTTGGCATTGTTCATGTACTGTTTATTTTGCAGGCATGAAGGATGCAAGAATTATGGGGTCATAGAGGCTTCCACTTATATTTCTAAGGAAAGCCTGGGCTGCCAGGCAATGTGAGCTCCTACATGGCAATATGTGAAGCTGTGAGAGAAAAGCCAAAGTTGCAATGGAGCTTCCAGGAAGTAAGCGAGAGATGCCAGGAACATGGATGCCTGCCAAGGAAAGCCAGAGCTAGTGGGTAGCTCCTGGCCAAGGCAGTGGTCACATGGGCTGCTACCAGCTAGACCACAGGAATGTAGCTGCCCAAGCCTTTGGAGGATTACATCAAAAGACGACATGCTCCGGACGATAGGCATAGAGTTGTAGCAACTGATATTTGCCCTGCTGGCTTCTTGCTTTGCTCGAATCCTTCCCTGGTGTCATGGTCTTCTCTTTGGTTATAGGCTGGCTTTGTGCCATGACGGAAGTCTGCAATCTGTATTTTGATTTTTGCAGGGGTTCATAGTAAAGTGTTTGCTTTAAGTCTCAGTGGAAAATCTGAATTCAGACTTTTGAGACATGCTAGACTTACTGAGACTGTGGGGACACCTAGAGATAAAATGCTTGCTTTCTGCATTATGAGGTAGACTTTAGCCTTTAGGAACCAGGGAGAGAATTCTATGGTTTATATATTAAATGCCTCCCTACCACAACTCAGTCAACTAAAACTCCCCTTTCAGTGGGCAAAGGAGGATTTTGGAAAGAGCCGAATCAGAAGGGCTTTATGACCTAGTTGATGTGATAATCCATGGATGATAGAATCAAAATTTGATGGTGCTTTGGGGATGGTTAGAAGCAGTAGGGAAGGCCAATCTATAGGTCACTGGCATGGGCATGCAATTAAAGGTTGACCTTCCCCCAACTCTTGCCTTGGTCTCTCTTCCTCTTCCTCTATCACATGTTTTCTAGGACGCTCTGCCTCACCACGGTGAGAAACAACAGAGTCAAATAACCACAGATGCCTATGAAGGTACCAGTCTAGAGATATCCTCGTTTCTTTCTATTTTATTCTTTCATTTTTTTTCAATTTGTCAAAGAGTCATGATGTAGACAGATATATTCCAAATTTCATCGTCTTCTCCTTTCTTTGGAATTTCATATCTAAATATCAAAAACCCCTGTGTTCTAACTCTATCACTTATTGATACAGACGAGTTTTAACTTTAAGAAAGAAAAGCTGGGGGCTGGAATAATTTCCCAGAGATTCAGAACACTGACTGTTCTTGCATAGGACCTAGGTTCAGTTCCCCAAACACACATGGTGTTTCCCAAACATTTGTAACTCCAGCTCTCGGGGCTACAACACCCTCTTCTGGACGCTGAAGTCACTGCATACATGTGGTGCATGTATATACATGCAGACAAACACTCATACCTTTAAGGTATAAACAAACAAAGAGCACTTAAAAAGTCACCTACAAATGCTGAGCTCTGAGAAAATATGAGTAGAGTCATTTCCCAATTCTTTAATACATCCGTGTTCCTATGCAGAAGAAGCTATAATCCTTCCCCTGCTATTCTAGGTGTACAATGAAGATATGCATTCATTATTGTTGAATCTTCACTTATATTGTTACTGGGAGCATATGTCAGGACCCACAGTATCATAGTTAGCTTCAGCTGTCAACTTGGGAAGAGAGAATCATAAATGAAGAATTTCCTTAATCAGACTGGCCTCTGGCTATGCCTGTGAGACATTTTCTTAATTGCTAAATAATGTAGAAATGTCCAGCCTACTTTGGGCCTACCATGACTATGTAAGTGGGCCTGAGATGTATAAGAAAGGCAATTGAGCAAGCCATTGGGAGCAAACCAATAAGCAGCATTCTTCTGTGGCTTCTGCTTCAGTTCCTACCTCCAGGTTCCTGACTTGACTTACCTCAGTGGTAGATTGCAACCTTTAAGCCAAACAAAGCTTGTCTTCCATAAATTGCATTTGAACAGAGTTTTAACACAGCACCACATAGCAGATGAGCACAAATGTAGCTCTAAAATTTTATTTTATAATAAAAATAAAGACATTTATTCATGATAAAATATGATATTAGCATTCACATAGCCATTTAAAAGCATTTCATATATTTAAAACAGATTAAGTTTAGTAAAATTCATGATTTAAGCTTATTTGACACATTTTAAAAGAATGTTTTTAAATGCCAACTTTTTTTATGAGTCTACAAAGAAGGGCATTATTTGAAGTATTCATATTGTAATGAAACTTTAAAAATATTTTTATTTACAATGTTAATTATTTCAACTATATTTCCTAAGTGGAATGTGCAGAAGTGTTAATACATACAAAGTGACCAGGAAACCTGAGAGTTAAGGCCCATGTACCCAGATTTCACTCCTCAATACCAGTTCTCCTGGTCTCAACAAACCAGGCATGTTCACAGAAATTCTAGCCAGACAGACAGACACATATATGGCTTGCTATACTGTTATCTAGCTCTGCTGGGATAACACTGTTAATGTAACGAGTGCTGAAGGCATGGATGTACAGATGTACCAAAGCTGAAATGGATTCCCTTGAGAATTATTATGTGCTTCGTGTCACCAATCTGTGTTCTATAAGGGGCCATATAATATGGGTTATGAGAATGGATCAGGCTTTCTTTATATCTGCAAGCTCTTTGCTTTTGAGGCTAATTCACACATCTAGCAAGATGCTGGTCCCATCTCTATCCATAAGAGGGTGTCTAGTCTAGAGAAGAATTGGAATTTATTATGCATTTTAGAAATATCAATGAGTTATGCATTTTAGAAATATCAAAGTCTGCTGCCTTTGTCTGCCTGCTACTTGCTGTTTGTTTGTTTACTTTTGTTTGCTTCACATTTAATAAACTCCTTCATTCAAAACTGAAAGTCTGCCTGTCATCTCTAGTAGCTCACTCTCTGGACCATGCAAAACAGGAGGATGAAGAGAATTGTCTTGAGTCCGAGAACAGTCTAGGCTGTGCAGTAAGTAACAAAT